>JAESUZ010004792.1:1200000-1800000 GCA_017311185.1 Proteles cristata cristata
GTCAGGGTATGTGAGGGGGGGCACACATTTCAGCCCATAACAGAGCCTTGTGGGACACTGACAAGCTGACCAACACGTGCTTTATGAGAGTCCCAGGAGAAGAGATAAAAAGGGACAGATGATTATTTGAAGAAATAGTGGCTGAAAACTTCCCCATTTTGATGGAAGGCATGAATCTACAAATCCATGAAGCTCAGTGAACTCCAAATAGGATAAACCCAAGAGGACTCATCCTGAGACACATTATAATCAAATTGTCAAAAGCCAAAGACAAAAAGAGAATCTTGAAAGCAGGTTTCGAGAAGTGAATTGTCACTAGGAGGCATCAATCAAGTTATCAGCTGATGTCTCATCAGAAGTGTTGGAGGCCAGAAGACAGTGGGATGGCCTTATGTTTATGTGCTGAAAGAAAAAAAAAACACTGTAAACTGAAATTTTTAATATCTGGCAAAACTGACCTTCATAAATGAGAGAGAAATTAAGACATTTTCAGAAAAACAAAAGCTGAGAGATGGAGTTCATTACCTGCTCTACATAAAAATGTTAAGGGAAATCCTTCAAGTTGGAAAGAAAGAACACTAGACAGTAAGTCAAAGCCATATGAAGATACAAAGATCTCCAGTAGAGATAATTACACAAATATAAAGTTAGTCTTATTATAACTTTGGTAAGTGCATTTTTTATTTTCTACAGAATTTAAAAGATAAATGCATAAAAGTAATTACAAATCTATGTTATTTATAAGGCACACAGCTGGTAAAGATGCAGTTATTGTCATCAATAACATAAAGGAAAGGACAGAGTAGAGTTTTTGCATATAATTGAAATTAGATTGGTATCAATTCACATCTGTTATAATTTTAGGATGTAATGATAAACTTTTTGATAACTACAAAGAAGCTATCCATAGAGTTTACACTAAAGAAAATGAGAAGGGAATCAAAATGTGTCACTCCCCAAAAAACACTAAAGGAAACAGTAATGGAGAAAATGAGAGACAAAAAATAATACAGAAAGCAAGTAGCAAAATAGAAATAAGTTCATTATTACTTTAAATACAGTGGATTAAACTTTATCAAAGGCATAGATTGGCAGAAAGGATAAATAAGTGATCTAGCTACATGCTGTAAGACACTCACTTTAGATCTAAACACAAATGGGTTAAAAGGATGGGAAAAGATTCTCTATGCAAATAGTAACCAAAAGCAAAATAGACTTTACATCAAAAACTGTTACAGGAATCAAAGAATGCCAGTATTATTGATAAAAAGGTAAGTTCATCAAGAAGGTATAATAATTACAACTTTGTGCATCAGACGTCTGAACCTCATAATATATGAAGCAAAAATTTACAGGATTGAAGGGAGAAATAGTTTTACAATAATAATTGGAAATTTCAGTGTCCACTTTTAGTAATGGATAGATAAGATAGAATATCAGTAAGGAAATACAGGACTTGAACAACAGTATGAACCAATGGGACATATATAGAGCACTGCACTCAGTAACAGCAGAATACACAGTTGTCACAAGCACACGTGGAATATTCTCTAGGATTAATCCTATGTTAAACCAAAAAAGTCTTAATTAAAAAAAAATTAGGGGCTCCTAGGTGGCTCAGTTGGTTAAGTGTCCGACTTCGGCTCAGGTCATGATCTTACCGTTCGTGAGTTCCACCATTTTGATCAGTCAACTAACCTCTCCTTCACTCTACTTCTACTTGCTTTCTTGGGTAACTAAGAACTCTCTAATTCATTCTTAATTTCTCTCAGCAGGAAAGGGTCAGATTGGGTTGTCCAGTTATTTATTATTCAGTTGGACAAAACTCTCGTGAGTTACTTCAAAGGCCCTTTGGATGGTCTCTGGGTTGGAAGCTGATGGCTGGTCATAGTTCTTTGTAACCAAAGTCTCATTTTCTCATCATCTAAACTATGGTGATCATACTGATAGAACTGTCTATGGTAATTTCCTCAGAAGGAACCTTTGTGGCCTTGGTAGATATTCAGAGCATTATTTATTACTCTTTATCAATTGGTCACTGGGAGCTTTCAGACTGAAGGAAAAGTAGAAAATGCTGCAGATACACAGGGTGTATTTCTGGTTCCTAAAATAGCCCATGGTTAACCAAAATAAAAGAAAATTATCTTTACTTATCTTTATCTTTACTCCTGGTTCAATAACCTTTTGTAGAAATTGTTTTAGATGCTAGTAGCAACTCAGGTATACATATTTCTGATTTTCATCCCTTTTAGTAGTTTTTAAATGGATTTTTCTGTAACTAATGAAATCTTACTAAATAAGAAGGAAAGGATCAAAATATGTACTTGGAATTATGCATGAAACTGAACCATTAAATAAGATTAAAGGTGGGAAAAGAATAGATTGTTGTGACCTGCATCCCACCGAATGATTCAAGGAGTTAGAAAAAAGCAGCTTAGAGTACATGTCTTTGCACATTTTCTTTAATGGGATCTTAGTAAGCTAAGATTAGCTTGCCATTAAGATTAAATCCTTAATGAGGATTTTTTTAAGGATTCTATTTTTAAGTAATCTCTACGCTCAACATGGGGTTTTGAACTTACAGCCCCAAGATCAAGAGTTGCATGCTCCACTGACTGAGCCAGCCAGGCACTCCCTTAATGAGGGTTTTATATATGAAGACCTTCTATGGGGAATGCATATTTTCCTAGAGGCCAGGTAGCTGAAGAATGACATTTTGTGAGTGATCAGTGTACTACTTGATCTTCTCCAAGAAAATTGGTAAGACATTTTGAGACCACAATAAACTGGTTTTAATGTTTGTTGAAACACATGGAGAGTCAGAGGCTAGTTTGAAAGGGATTCCCATGCAGTTGGTATATCTTGATTTCACCAATGGCTTCGTTCTACTTAGCTTCATGAAATTACATTATTATTTTTCTCATTTTACTAAAAACCAGTGAAAGCTTTTTAGTGGATGGGAATCACTGGGTTGCATGGTTAACATTGCATGGTGGTCTTTTAACTGGTTGTGCCATACCAGAGTGTTGTGCCATCTTGAAGGGAAGAGCACCAGGCCGCGAATCTGCACCCTATCGAATCCACCAAGAGTACAGCAGCCAGGTTGGAAGCCTAGAGGAGAGGAGAGTGCGGGAGGCAGGAGTGACAAGAAGGCCCAGGTGGGTCTGGAGGAAGGATATTGACAGGGTTAATAATGACCATGAGCAAGAAGAAAATTCTTAAAGGAAGAGCCTTTAAAGCCCCAAGGCCATTTTTTCTGGAACTAAGAAAGAAAATGAATTCTCAGGACCCTTCCTCTCAGTCCATTCCAGTGAGGTCAGACTGAGAGAGAAGCAACTTGCTATATCTAAGAGACTTTGTTTTGGAATATAATATTTTTCTGTCCTCTGTGGTGATTGTAGTCTACTTAGAAGGGAAAAATCTGAACTCCGTTGGAGGGTTCTCTGCTATTTTAGAGTTGCGTTGTCTCTGATTTTACTTTATTTTTTTCCCTTCAGGTTGCTTGATTGGGGCTGTGAATCTCAAATCCAGCAACCGGACCCCAGTGGTACAGGAATTTGAAAGTAAGTACTAGGGGGAGACTACTAGGAGAATGGGCGCCATCTAACGGACACTTGGTAGTCTTGCAGCCAACTGAGGACAAACAAACACACACACTCACTCACACAGACACACAGACACACACACACACACACACACTCACACTTACACTGTAGTGCCAGAGATGTTCAGGTGGGTAGCCCCTCAGCAGTGCATCTGGTGTGCAGGTGGGTCAGTGCGGCAGTGATTTAGCAGGTCAATGGGACTCTGCAGCTTTTAGGTGGGCTGAAATCCGATTCCTGCCCTGGCTTTATATGTATACCACAAAGAATTTTCTTGTATGTGAATAGAGTATTAAGGGGGAATGTGTACTCTATTTAGTAAAAGTCCTTGCTAATCATCTTTATTATTTTTCTGGCTAAAATTTTTCTTAAAGTCACTTAGAGCCTAGGGATAGGTAGATATGTAACCTGCATGAAAGACTTCTCTAAAATTAGTGATTACGTGCAGGGTCTGGGTACACAACTGATCGTAAAATTGTTTCACATCCTCTGAGAGTTCTTTTTCTTCTTCTTCTGCTCATTAGGTGTGGAACTCTCCTGTATCATTACGGATTCACAGACAAATGACCCCAGGATTGAATGGAAGAAAATTCAAGATGACCAAACCACATATGTTTTTTTTGACAACAGAATCCAGGGTATGACCCTCTAATCCCTTCCTGTAGCCACAAGGCCCAGGCATGTTCCTGTGGCCAGAGACCTTCCTCTGACTGGGCATGCGTCTGTAGCCAGGATTGGTTTCTTTTTTGTTTGTTTCACTTGTAGAAAACTCAACATAGAAAAGTAATGAGAATAGTGTATTGAACCTCACTATCCCTGTAATCCAGCTTTAACAAGTATCACCTCTTTAGTGAGGATTTAAATCTACCTGCCCAACCTTTTGGGGTATCACAGTGAACATTTTGCTAGGCCATCCTCTTATCATGGTCCATGACATTTGTGATACAAGCTGTGTGACTTAATCAGAAAGATTATGTGGAGCAGCAAGGAGACAAGTATTTACTGAGCACCTGCTATGTGTCACACTTCCCCTATTGAGAAAGCATTTGCTAGAACAGAGGTCAACATAAGGTGTTCTCAGGTTGCATGCTCTTGGGTGGTGGGGAAGGCTTCCCAGAAGTGACATCTAGGCCAAATGATGAAGCCGGATAACCAGTGAGAAGTAGGGTGGGGAAGGGTGTTGGGTGAGAAAGAATGTCATATATAAAGACCTAGAAGCAAAAGGCAGCTTGGCTCAGGGAAACTGCAAGTTCTCTGCCATAGCTGGGACTTAGGGAGGGGAGAGAAGAAGGATTCCATATAGCTGGGAAGGCATGCCAGGGCCAGGCAAGAGTGAGGGTCCACAAAGATTTTTAAGAGGAAAGTGTCATGATTTCACTTAGGACACTTTAGGAAGACTGACTTGCCTGCTTTGTAGAGAAGAGATTGGAGAGACAAACTCGGAGCAGGGATGCTAATTCTGAATTTTTTTGCAGATTCCAGAAGGGAGCTGTTGATGGCCTGAGCTAAGGTCAAGGCAGTGTAGAGAGAGATGCAGAGGGGTTGCTAAGAGCTGGCTGTGGCAAGGGAGGGAGAAGGAGGAATTATAGATGATATGCTATGGGACCTTCCCTTCACTCTGACAAGAGAGACTTGGTAAACATGAGGGACAAATGCAGCAACTTCTAAGGGCTGGCTTCAGAATTGTCAGAGAACCTCTAGTTGTGGCTTCACAGGAGACTGGGGATTTTGTGGAAACTGCCTAATCTCAGTCTTCCTGCTTTGGGTGCCCAATAGCATCAGGAGTGATAGGCTTTTAAATATCATTGTTTTCCCTCACCAATGTTTCCCCCACCTCTTACTTTGAAGAGATGAAAATAGTTTTCCCAGAAAACAAGTCCATTTTCTCTGGCAACTTAGGCTGCTCCTGATAAACCCTGTACATGCACTTGTGATCATCAGAAAAACCAAGTGGGAATTTTCTTAAAGCACTTCTGTTTCTGGGAATTAAACACCTTATTCTTAGCCAGAGTGAGGGGGAGGGTATTTACACACAAAATATGAAGGCTGGAGGAAAATTTGAATCTGTTTGGTCTCTTCTCTTGCCTCAGTTCAGGTCTGTGCCAAAAACATCCTGATAGATTTTTTAAAAATTTGTTATTGAAGTATGGGTGAAGTATAGTGTTATATTAGGTTCAAGTATACAACATAGTGATTAGACAAATCTGTATCTGACTTAGGCTCACTGCAAGAAGTGTAGTCACTGTACATTATTACAATATCATGGACCGTGTTCCTTATGTTGTGCTTTTTATCTCCATGACATACTTATCTTATAGCTGGAACTTTGTGCATCTTAATTCCCTTCACTTCACTCCCCTTCGGCAGCCCCTCTCTGTATTTATTAATCTGTTTTTTTTCCTGTTGTTTTGTTTTTTAGATTGTACATATAAGTGAAATGGTACTTGTCTTTCTCTGACCTCACTTCACTTAGTGTAATACCCTCTAGGCCCATCCGTGTTGTCACAAATGTCAAGATCTCATTCTTTTTTTATGGTTGAATAATATTCTCAATAATACACACACACACACACACACACACACACACACACACACACACACCCCTTTGATTTTTATTTACTAATTTCTTGCATGGTTGAAATTCTAATCCTCCACTAAGGACTGCTAACTAACAAACCTTCCTATTAGAAAATACCTTTGGACAGTATCCAAAATCTATAAGGAACTCACCAAACTCCACACTCAAAAAACAAATAATCCAGTGAAGAAATGGGTAGAAGACATGAACAGACAATTCTCCAAAGAGGACATCCAGATGGCTAACAGACACATGAGACAATGCCTAATATCACTCATCATCAGGGAAATAGAAATCAAAACCACACGGAGATCCCATCTCATGCCGGTCAGAGTGGTTAAAATGAATGAATCAGGAGACTTATAGATGCTGGCAAGGATATGGAGAAATGGACAGCCTCCTACACTGTTGGTGAGAATGTAAACTGGCCGCAGCCCTTCTGGAAAACACGATGGAGGTTCCTCAAAAAATTAACAATAGAACTCCCCTGTGACCCAGCAGTAGCACTGCTAGGAATTTACCCAAGGGATACAGAAGTGCTGATGCATAGGGGCACATGTCCCCCAATGTTCATAGCAGCACTCTCCACAATAGCTAAAACATGGAAAGAGCCTAAGTGTCCATCAACTGACGAATGGATCAAGAAGATGTGGCTTATCTATACCATGGAATACTCCATGGCAGTGAGAAAGAATGAACTCTGGCAACATGGATGGAACTCTAGGGTATTATGCTAAGTGAAATAAGTCAGGCAGAGAAAGATACCATATGTTTTCACTCATGTGTGGAACAGGAGAAACTTAACAGGACCATGGGGGAGGGGAAGGAGAAAAATAATTAAGGAGAGGGAGGGAGGCGGGGTGCCTGGGTGGCTTAGTCGGTTAAGCGTCCGACTTTCACTCGGGTCATGATCTCGCGGTTCGTGGGTTCGAGCCCCGCGTCGGGCTCTGTGCTGACTGCCAGCTCAGAGCCTGGAGCCAATTTCAGTCTGTGACTCCTCTCTCTCTGGCCCTCCCCTGCCATGCTTCTCTCTCTCTCTCTCCTGGAAATAAATAAAACATTAAAAAAAAAAAAAAGGAGAGGGAGGGAGGCAAACCATAAGAGACTCTTGAATGCTGAGAACAAATTGAGGGTTGATGGGGGTTGGGGAGAGGGGGAAATGGGTGATGGGCATGGAGGAGGGCACTTGTTGGGATGAGCACTGGGTGTTATATGGAAACCAGCTGGGTGTTTTATGGAAACCAACTTTCTTTAAAGAAAAAAAAAGAAAGAAAAAATGCCTTTAGAAATGTTCATCCTTTGCAATAATCATTTTGCTGTTTTTATTATATTATGGCAAATCCTTCTTGCTCTTGCCGTAGTTCAGCAGGTTTAGTAATGATTAGTTTCTGTGTTTGTGTCATTTCCCCCCAACTCCTTCCTTTATCTGTCATTCTTTAGGTTCTTCATGCTCGTTTGAAAGAGTTACCAGCTTTTTGTGCTTTAAATGTTTTAAAAATTAAGATATAATCCATATAGTATAAAACTCATACTTTTAAAGTATATACTTCAGTGGTTGTTAGTATATTCAACAAAGATGTATTTCTCTCACCACCATCAAATTCTAGAACCTTCACTCGCCTCAAAAGAAACTACATCTTTGTTAGCAGCTACTCCCCCTCCCTCTGTCCCCTCCTCCTGGCAACTAGTAATCTTTGTCTCTGTAGATTTGCCTGATGCGGACACTTCATAGAATTGGAAGCATACAGTGTGTCGTTCTTTGTGACTTCTCTGACTTAGCATATTGTTTTCAAGTTTCATCCACAAAGCATGTGTCACTGCTGCATTTCTTGTTATATGGAAGAATATTCCATTGTTAAGTAGGCCACTGTTTAAAATCCATTTATCAGTTGATGTACATTTGGATTGTTTCCAGTTTTTGGCTATTATCAATAATGCTGCTATGGATATTCATGTAAACGTAATGGTTTTTGTGTAAATATAAGTTTTCATTTGGGGAGGATATGACCAGAAGTATAATTGCTAGGTAACATGGTAGTTGCACATGTAGTTGTTGGTGTGTTGTTTTTAAGAACCTGCCAAACTGTATTCCAAAGTGGCTGCACCATTTTACATTCCATCAGCAGTCCATTTCCCCACATCCTCACTAACACTTGTAATTGCCCATCTATTCAATTCTGCCCTTCCTATATGGGTGTGAATTGGTATCTCATTGTGGTTTTGATTTGCATTGCCCTGGTGACTAGTGATTTTGAGCATCTTTCCATGTTCTTAGTGGTCATTTGTATATTTTCTTTGGAGAAATGTCTACTCAAATCCTTTGTCCATTTTAAATTAGTTTTTTTTCTAATTATTTTTGAGTTGCAAATTCTTTATATATTCTGGATACTAGTCCTTTGTCAGATTCATGATTTGCAAATATTTTCTCCAGTTCAGTGGATTGTCTTTCAGTAATTGCATATGTCCTTTGAAGCACAGAAGTGTTTAAATATTTTATGGAAGTCCAATGAAGGCCAATGTAGTTTTTTTTATGCTTGTAGTTTTGGTACCATTTCTAAGAAATTATTGTTTAATCCGAGGTCATGATGATTTATATCTATGTTTTTTCCTAGGAGTCATACTGTTAACTCTTAGAGAAAGGTCTTTGTTGTGTATGGTGTGAGGTAGGAGTCCAGTTTCATTCTCTGGCAGGTGGAAATCCAGTTGTCCCACCACCATTTATGAATACTGGTTGTTTTTTTAATGTTGTTTGTTTGATTTTTTTTTTCTCTTTAAATGGGGAATCCTGGCTGGGAATGATGAGAGGAAATGAGTTCCCTGCCTTAACAACAAAGACACATGTAATGAGTCCTCTTACACAGCAGGTACTATTTTGCTGCTCAGTGTCCTCAGTTCACTTCTGTTGTACAGGAGCAGAAACAGAAGCCAGTCTGCAGCCTCCTGATTGAGGCATTAAATGCTGCCTCCAGAAGCTACCTTCTTCAAGTGGCAAAGATTTTTTTTTTTTTTTAAGTTTTAAAGAGAGAGAAGGAGAGAGAGAATCCAAGCAGGCTCCACATTGTTAGCACAGTGTGACATGGGGCTCAGAGACACAAACCATGAGATCATGACCTGAGCCAAAATCAAGAGTCAGTTACTTAACTGACCAGATACCCAGGTGTCCCCCAAAATGTTTTTAAACAGTGTTTTTGTGTTCTGTTTCCTCTTTTCTATAGGAGATTTGGCAGGTCGTGCAGAATTATTGGGTAAAACCTCTCTAAGGATCTGGAATGTAACCCGGACGGACTCAGCCCTTTATCGCTGTGAAGTGGTTGCTCGAAACGACCGCAAGGAAATTGATGAGATCGTCATTGAATTAACTGTGCAAGGTAGTAACTCACATGAAGTTAAAACATGTTCTCCCTCAGCAAACCATGAGAGACTCTTGAATACTGAGAACAAATTGAGGACTGATGGGTGTGGGGGGGAGGGGAAGGGGGCTGATGGGCATGGAGGAGGGCACTTGTGGGGATGATCACTGAGTGTTATATGGAAACCAACTTGACAATAAACTATTTGTTAAAAAAAAAAAAAGATTGGGAGAAGAAAAAAAACATGTTCTCCCTTTAAGGTCTCATGAGTCTATTTAAAAAAAAATGGAGAAGGGGAAAAAAAGAACAAAGATCAGCTCTTACATGTTTTCCTTCTAGAGCTACATCCCAGGGGTACTGCAGGACTTGTAGAGCTTGGACTGAGTCTGGGTGGAAGGTGAGACGGGAAGTGGAGCTCCCGTTGCTGCCTCCACCAGCTGTAGGAGGCGCCCCTCAGGGAGGTGGAGGCGTCAGGAATGCGCTGCGGGACTCTAGGAGGGGGTTGAGCTGTGAGGCAGATGCAGCGTCAGATTAGAGCCTGCAGGTAGTACTTGGGGATGGCAGTGGTGCAGGAACCCCCTGGCTGGTTCTCCTGTTTTTGAGGCTTTATTGTGGGCTTTGATAAGAAGCCATGTTGCTGATTTTAAACCCCCGCCTGTATTTCTCCCACAGTGAGGCCGGTACCTCCTGTGTGCAGAGTACCAAAGGCGGTACCCGCGGGCAAGACGGCCACGCTGCAGTGCCAGGAGAGCGAGGGCTTCCCCCGGCCTCACTACAGCTGGTATCGCAATGACGTGCCGCTGCCCACGGATTCCAGAGCCAATCCCAGATTTCGAAACTCCTCTTTTCTCTTAAACTCTGAAACAGGCACTCTGGTAAGATCTCTTCTCTTTGTTGGGGAAGGGATACCTGTTGTGGAAAGAGCCCTTATTGGGAGCTTATGTTATAAGACAGGAGCTAAAAACCCATAATGTTGGAGCTTCTGTGGGAAAAATGAACCTACCCTCCTTTTTATAAACAAGTAAGTTCTAAGGGGGTAAAATAAAGGAAGGGAAATCTGGAGACTAAAGGTGATTATGAAGGTATAGTAAACAAATGTAATGGGTGGATGATGTTAGGGTCCTGATGTGAATAATCACCTCTCAAAATCATGAGACCATCAGGGAAATTGGATTACTGGATAATTGATTAAGGAATCGTTAGTTGCCTTAGGTACAATAATGGTACTGTAGTGATAACTATTATTGATGTTTTTGATAAAATGTGTCTAGAATTTTCTTCAGAATGACCCAGTGGTTGTGGTGGGAAGTGGGTGGGAGGTGAGACAAAGTAAGATTGGTCACGTGCAGAAGACAGACCTGCTCTCAGCAGCAGCGTCTCACCCGGGCTTCTACCACAGCTACGTCTCCTGTGGCGTGTCTAACTACACTTAGTAACAAGCAGGTTATAATAGGATCCTGTGTTTGTATTGCCCAAGTGTTGCCTGCGAAACAATCATTATCAGAATCCCTTTCCCTGCATAAAAGCTCACATTGCATTCTGAATGTTGCTAGGCTTTGATATCGCCAAAAACCTAATGGGCTCTCATTGTTCAGCTCTTGGGCAAGACTCTTGGGAAAAAACTATCAGGGAAGAACCTGGACAGTGACCAGGAGGCCAAAAGGAAACCAAGAGCAATAAGCAGACATTTTACTATGTTCTGGACTTAGCAGCTTGGTGGGGGAGAGGAGCATGGCAGTCTCTTCTCTGCGGTCCCCAGAGGTCTGCCCTGTTGATTAGTCTTACGGTTTACTTGTGATTTCTGGAAACAGGTTTTCAGTGCTGTTCACAAGGAAGACTCTGGGCAGTATTACTGCGTTGCTTCCAATGATGCAGGCACAGCCAGATGCGAGGAGCAGATGATGGAAGTCTGTGAGTTATTTTTTGAAAATATCTCATTTGAAGACTGGCAAGTGGATAGAACATTTTAAATTTAATATGAGACCACAGTTTAGACAACTATTGTGCCATAGGTCAGTTTTCTTCTGGAGATGACTGGATTCACCAAAACCCACCAGAGGATGTTGAAAGGAAAAATGAGAGAGTTCTGAGTAACAGCTAAATGACTAAGAAGTGGGTACTTGCAATATGTTTATCTCCTCAAAATAGACCTGGAGTCTTCTGGTGTTGGGAATGTAGCTAATCATGTCACTTTTAACTGAGTTTAATAAACTCCATTTTTTTGGGCTATTGATAGGATTATCAAAACATAACGTTGTGTGAGTTCTCTAGCAATTTATCCAGTTAGAACCAGAGTTTTAACCCCAGGAACTTTACCCTTTTCTGTGATGATGCTGTCTTTAGGGTACTGGTTCTGAACTGGCAGTGGTGGGGACAGGGTGGGGCACGCCTCCCTCCTTCCCGGGTATAACTGACCCCAGAGCGGTGTTTTCCAGACTTGCCTGATCATGAGAAGCATTTGAGTGCACTGTTCCACATACAGATTCAAGGCCTCACCCCAGCAGTACGGGCTCCGTCCCCAGGGGAGGTCTGGAAGTGTCTGTGTGTAAAATATTCCAGGTGATTCTTGTCGTCTGTCAAAGTTGGGAAACTGCTCCAGGGCAGGAGGAAGATTCCTTTGCCCCAAACCTATTGAATCTCTAGTGATAGAGGTTGGGAATTGGACATTTTAAAGTCAGAATTTCAGTTTTAAGTGCACACTCACATTTGAAACCACTGTGCTGAGGTAAAGGAGAATTTTAACAATTTCCAAGTTAGTGGGCTTATGTTGATATATCACCTGCATGTTTTCTATCGCATTTTTTTTTTTTTTTTAATGAAGTTAACATCCTCAGTGCTCCAGCTGACAGGGACTGAGTACCTTTGCCCCGTATACAGAAATGGGAAGAGGAGGGGTCAAGGGGTTTCCTCTAAGAGGGCTTCTAGATACAAGGCCAGGCAGCTGCTGGTGAAAGGTCGCGTTCCTGCCTCAGATTTTTACTTTTAAGTACTGTGTGAAACTAGTTCTCCTCCTCCAAATAATCCACAGCAAAAGGGATCCCTGGAAATTAGGAACTTTTTCTTCTTTGGAATTCCTGGCTCCTTATTCTGTCTTTATAGTGAAACCATTTCCTCCATTAAAAATATTTTCAGGGATTTAGCCAAAGGATTTTAAAGACTTTTATACAACGCTAAACCCCTTTAACACGGGATTAAGTATAACGACATCTCAGCCATGGAGATCTCAGTAGTTTCACAAGGGAGAGCAGGAGTCTGGGGTCCTGTTTGTTCTGGGCGAGAGTTTAAGTGCTCTCATTGCGTCCTGCTGGCTGGGGTTGGCTGTTGGCTCGGGTTGGCCTGAGGGCACAGGGCGGGGGGTGGAGGGAGGCACAGTGGGGCCAGGGGCTTTTATAAGACCAGATAGTGTGTATCCTCTCCTCCCTCCATCCCTCTCTTCTCCAGATGACCTGAACATTGGCGGCATTATCGGGGGGATCCTGGTCGTGCTTGCTGTTCTGGCCCTGATAACAGTAGGCATCTGCTGTGCATACAGACGGGGTTACTTCATCAGTAATAAACAGAATGGTGAAAGGTGAGCCTGTCGTCTACCCTAAGTGACAAAACCAAAGTTTAAGTTGGCATCCTATGAAAAATCAGTGGTCACTGAGTCCTCTCTCTCGTGTTTCAGTTACAAGAGTCCGGGGAAGCCAGATGGAGTCAACTATGTGAGGACAGAGGAGGAGGTAAGGAAAGGAGCTTCAGAACCTAGAAATGGAGGTCTTCCCGGCAGGGAAAATGACATTCCTCCTTAGAAACCCTCCCGGTACAATGTTTCATACACTCCTTGCATCATAGTTCTCAGCTCTAGTAGATGTTACTTTTGAAGAATGGTTTCATTTGATTTGTTTTGCCTTAAGTTTCTTCTTCAGGAAAACAATGAGTAGACCTGATTTCAGCTGTCCATCTTCCTCTCCCACTTGGGCCCCTGGGTTGGTAGAGGACAGCCGTGTCTAACCCTGTGTTGGCCTTGCAGGGCGACTTCAGACACAAGTCATCATTTGTGATCTGAACTCTGATGGTGTGGCTGAGGGAGCACATGCAAATACCTCTACCAGAAACTCCTATCAAGAGCAACCCAGGAGCCAAGTGCACTTGGACAGAGCTAGACACTTGCACAAAAGCTTTTTGTTTGGCCAAAGTTGACCGCTACTCCTTTCTTACTTTATAACAAGCCACATAAATAAAAGAAGTTTCCTGCAGCTGTGCAAAGTCATCATAAGGAAAAAAATTGCATTTCACTGAGGCTGATTCCCAGTCTATTTCTAGCCTGGCTCCCACCTGAGTCTTAGGGTTACACTGTGAGGCTCTTGCTCACAGACGCTGGGCTGGGTGGGGCTGGGCACTGTGGGCCTGTGAAGCCAATGTATTTGCCACTCACTGACGTAAGCCAGGGTGCGCCCCGTGAGAGGGGACGCAGGGCAGCCGCACAGCACCAGCACTGCAGGACTTGGGAGCATGACCCACCACGAAACTCTGCAGCTGGAGGGAGTCTGAACCAGTGAGTCCAGAAAAGTGGCGTTTTATGCGATGACCTTGGTTCATAGTGACCCACAGCCAGCACTGCACTGATTGTTCTTAAAGGTTCTGTTGATCAGTATTTTAGCATTCGTTTTGGAAAATCTTTGTGGATCAGAATTTTATTAAAACAGCTCAGATCAGGAAGATACGTTGTTGGAAGAAGGAACTTCTCAGCTGTAGGAACCCTGCTTGTCCTTTGGGGGGTGGGGCAGATGTGTGGGATGTTCAGTATTTAAAGAAAACCTTCATCTTAGGTAAATCTGAAATGGTACTAAAATCATGTTCTGCTTTTCTATGGGTGTTTATAAAATTTTACATTCTAAATTTTTGCTAAAGATGTATTTTGGTTATTGAAAAGAAAATTTCTATTTAAACTGTAAATATGTTGTCAGTGTTAAATAACCTATTTTTTTAAAAAATTTCAACTTAAGGTTTGAGTTCCAAGCTACTAGTGTTACATTGGAAAATATCAACAAATAAAGAGTATTTTAACCCAAGAAATCCTCTTGAGGGAGTCTACTAGAACATTCCTTTTTTCCACATGAGTATCAGCATTTTTCACAAGAGAACTTAACGTTGTCTGTACATCAGACATTGTTAATTAGGAAACCTTTAAAAAAAAATTCCGGTTGACAAATGTCAGTATCTGTTTGCGTCTCTCCTAAAGACATAAGGAGCTGTAAGGTTAGCTTTTCACTCAAACTGTCTGTGCCCAAAGACCACCCAGAACTGCTTGGACGTACATGTGATATGTCAGCCAATCCCTGGGCTTTAGTCTTGTGCCCTACCCTAGATTGATACTGCCTGCTAACACGAAGGCTAGCCAGCATGTGCACTGCCATCTTTACTGCCCGGACAGGGCCTCTGTGCTCGCTTTATCATGGTGGACAGTTCTACGGTGGACACTTCAGGAAGGGCGGATGTCCTCCATGTGGTACTGTGGTACCCCAGCCTTTGGGTCCCCTGTGGCAGAGCTCTTTTGGGTTGTGGATGGCTCACGGAACAAAGCAGCTACTGCTGTTTGGTTTTAAAATTCATTTTACTTATTTGTGTAGTTCCTAAGACTGTCCAGGGCTAAAGGCAGTTCTGAAATCACCTACAACGTTTTTTAAGAAAATGAGTTCCACTATTCCTCTTTGCCATGAAGAAAGCACAGAGACACCACGGGTTGCGTCTCGCTTCACAATAAACCATTATGTGGCGGCAGGGAGGCCAATCTTTTGAAGCAGGTTGGGGAGTGCAGCCAGGGCAGAAAGCCTGATGGCGAGAAAAGTGAAATGCCTGAATCAAGGCCATTTTCTGATTTTGATTTTAAAGTCTTTATCTACCCAAGACACTGCTGCTCACTGTGTGTGGGACATTAGAAACATCGTTCAACAGCCTTTGTTCTTCAAGAGCAGATGTTCTTCACCTCAGATACGTCGCTGTGTTAAACTCCTGATACGAAGCAGTTTGAAGGAGCTGCTCAGAGAAGCACCCCCAGTTCCACTGTGTGCTTAAAGGATGGTTTCTGTGTGGAAGGATGTAGTCATCTTGGGATTAAACTTCTAGTGTCTTAATTTTTTGTACTTGGGGGTTTTTTTTGTAACTGAATACTTGAGACTTATGTTGACTTTTCTTTTGTTAAGTTATGTGAATACTTTGCCATGGGGTTTGGCAGAAGCAGTGGGCAACTCTTCACATTTGCTTAATGGTACCCATCTTCTTTTGTGTTTGTGTTTTAAATGCTTAGACTTAAGACTGTCCCTTCATCTTCACCCCTTTGCCCCCTTTGGTAGAAAGGCATAGTGTTCCCATTCTCTCATTGGTTGGGGAGCAACACTTTGGCTGCCATCTTGGTTGTCATAGTGATAGGGTGGCCTTATCGCCTCCCTTCTTATGACCCTGAAACCTCCTATCCTAGTGCCATGTGAACTGAGTCTGACAGAGAGAAGCGAGTATGGAGTCTGGGAAGTAGTTGCCTAATACTGTAAAAATGTAGGCCGAAAAGGAACATTTCATTTGTTTTTAAGATGTGAATGTGACTGAAAACTCGAAGCCTCTACAAGGCTGTTGTGGCCTTTGGCGTGGCTGTTGCTGTATATAGAGACTTGTACTAACACACCTAGAAGTTGGTATTTGTTAAACCTCATTTATAAAGGCTTTAAAAAAAAAATCAAACCTGCCTCATTCTTTCTTTCTTATATGCTCTTACCTTGGGTTTACCTCTTTTTCCTAGCATTTTTTTAGGCAAATATGCTGAAGATGGCACAGTCCCAGGTTTAAAGAGAGACTGCCATCAAGTAGCATCTACCTGATCTGGAGAGAAGTCTTCACTCAAGAGCACTGCTCTTTGACTTCCTCTGCCAATGACACATCCTTGTGTGTCACTGTTCATATACGGGAGAGTTGAGGGGTAGAGCACAATGACCTTCTACCCTTCAGATCCAATTACCACATTTATTTTTTTAAAAAAATAGCAACACAGTAACCCTGCACTTTTGCTTCTGTAGTCCTGGGACTAAAAAGTGAACCAAATGAATTTCTTCCTGGTCACTCTTGGACAAAACATGAACGAACAGTTGTTTTAAGATGGCCCAGTGGCATCAGCAGAAGACACCAAAGCCATTCCCCGTCGTGGGAACAGTCTTTGTGGAGGTTAACAAGCCAGCGTTAGTGCTCACAGGTCAGGGCCCGAGGGGGCACTTTCACGAGCAAGGCCTTCATTCACACACGAAGAAGGATGCGTGCTGTTAGAAGTGAGACTGCTTCTGTCCGGGGCAGAGGCAGAAAGGCAGGCACTGAACATTATTGACAGAGGGAGGCTTTTTTGTTCCCCTAAAAGGAAAGTTGGGTTTTATTATTATTCAACATTTCATGTAAATTAAAATGACTACCAGTAAAAGCCCTGTTCTAAAAATAGGAATATTCTTTTGAATCTAGAAGGCTGTATTTATGTTTAACCTTTATTATTCCATTTTAGAAAGCTGTACACTTTAAAAACTTCCGATTTATAAATAAGAATAAAGAAAATAATTACAATCAAACTTTCATCATTAGATACAGGAAGCTATGTAGGGAATTCCAAACAGGTAACAGAGGCCTGATTTATATAAAAGAAAGCTCATCTGTTAAGTCGTGTTCCTTAAGGACCAGAATATAGTTTATGAGAATGAACTTGATACTTTCAAATGGAGTGAAGTTAGAATATTAAATAGCTAAGACATTTCTCTATTATTTTACAATTTTTTTTTACCATATATTTCATAAAGAGAAATGTCAAAAGGCTGGCCAGCCACACAGGTGGACATTAAGGGCTGGAATCACAGGAAAATCTCTGGGATCGCATACTAAAAGCTGCCCTGTCCCCGAGGGTGAGGGAAGCAGACTTTGCCTTTGCACAGGCAGGAGACCTGTCCTTCTTCCCAGACACTGCTGAACACACCGTTTCAGTTGGCTGTTTTCAGGGGGGTCTTTCGGAGTGACCTCCTACTGGGGGCCGGGTTATCTTTATTTCTGGCTGGAGACTTCACGTTCCACTGCTGAGGCTGCGGGGCCCTAGGGAAAGGAAAGCAAATTACTCTGGAACTAAAGATAAAACCCTGACAAAAACATTTACCTCAAAAGGAACTCTTGCTAAACTTACGGTTTATCAGGAAGTGATAAACATAAAATGTCACTTCCTTGACACTGGGCTTCAATTTTCTCTGAAAGGGAATCAGACACAGGCAACTTCAGATTTCCTCGTCTCAAAAGCAGCTAATGTATCTGACAGGAAGGGAACTTGCCTTTGACTGAAGAAGGCGTCCGTGGTGTGACTATGTAGCTGACTCCTGCTCCAAATGTGACATCATTGATGGTCCCTGCAGAAAGGGGAAAACAGCACCATTAAGGAAAAGCCAGTAGGAGACAGACATACATAAAGTCACCGGAGCAAAGCCATGGAGCTTCTGCTACAGTTTTACTCTGTCACTTGTATCAGACTCCAAGTGCTGTCAAATCTAAATCCAGGGCCCGTTTCAGGCCTCAATTGGACTTTCTGCAGGACGAGACTTCATCTTTCTGATAGTCATCCCATCTGGGGTCTCCTGGCTCTCTGCTCCCCTGACCAGTCCCACCTCAGACAGCTTTGCTGGCCCTTCCCTACCCACGGCTCACTGCCTCTGGCTTCTCACCCACCCCACGTCTCCTGTTACTGCCCACACACCAGTGACCCCCAGCTTCATCCAGCTCTGACCTCTGCCTCCGGAGTCCTGTGTTTCCTATGCCCTCACTACCCTCCCTGAGGACGCCTGGCCAGCTCCTCACCCCCACTCCTCAGCACATTGCTTCTGAATCTCTTTCCTGTTGATGGTCTGTCCAAGCTGGGAATGCCAAGCGGGAGAAGCTACTTCTCCACACTTAAACAGTAACAGGTCACATCCACCTTCCTCCTGTCGTCTTCTTCCGCTGCCTCCTCTCCTCCTCCCACCCCAACTTAGCACAGTCGTCTCCACCATGGCCTCCCCTTCTTCCAGTTCCCCCCCCGGGGGGCAGGGTGAAGACTCCCTGTGTGGGAACAGACTCCAGTCAGACGTGATTGGAATTCTGGCTCTGGGTCTTACTGGCTGTACGAATTACTCTAAAAACCTCAAGTTTCTTTATCTCCAAAATGGGATACAGACGTACCTGCCTCAGGGTTGTCAGGATTAAATGAGATTATTTATGTTACATCCTTAACATGGTACTTGGCACAAGGTAACTGCTGAAGAAAGGCTAACAATTACTGTAATTTATTAGCGGTTATTCCCTATGTCACTAGAGCGAAGTTTAAAGATCTGGTGAGGTGGCTGCTCTGCTTACGCATCCTGATGGCTCAGTGTTCTAGAGAAGGCCTTAAATCCAGCCTCTGTCCAAGCTGGACACAACGATCTCTGTGTGAGCCAGCCCCAGGCCGGCCTTACCAACTTGCTGTATTCCCACGCTGCCGGCCACCATGTCTGATATCACTGTTCTTCCCAGCCCCGGTCTGCGTGTGCAGTCCCTGCTGCCTGAGACAACTCCTACTCATGTGCCAGTCCCTTGAGACCTGGGTGGCGATACCTCTCCCGGGGACTTGCTCCCTCCTGTGTCCTGTACCTCTGCGTGAGGTATCATCACGCTTGCTGGGGGCACAGAGCACAGGCTCATCAGCTGGCTGGCTGTTGACTGTCCTGTCAGAGGCCATGTACCTCCCACAAGAACACTTGCGACGTAAGCTTTCTCCCCCTGCACTGTAACCTTCTGAGAACACCAAGGAGATCTTTCTAACCTGTTTGAAATAAGTCCACAGGCGCATCTGCAGTGCTACGTGCCTGTGAACTACTTAAGCTATGTTAACTGAGAAGAGATCTGTATTTTCACGTGCTGCCACTCGGGTCAGTTGTGCCCATTCCCGTTTTTGAGAGTCCTCTCCTCGTGCTGCAGCTCAAACTCCCCTTCCTTACGTGCACATTCTTTTTCCAGTCTGGAAGCCTGAGCACATCCAGGCAATAGGCAGCAGTGCGGCGGCTCTCAGATTCCCCATGTACGTCGTAAGTGCTCAGAATCAAAGGCAGGAGCATCCTTGCTGCCTGAGTGACAGCAGTAAGAGGGACTTGCTGAACCCCGAATGGATTTTCACCTAATCTAGCTCTGAAAATGACTCATTTCCATTTAGCAAAGCTACTCTGCTCATGCTGAACACCATTTTTCCTCCTGCTTTCGTGGAGCGGGGGCCACTTCCTGATAGTCACCCACCTAAGAGTTGTCAACAGAATTTGTATTTATAAGCCATAGAGAAAAGAGAACTGAGTGTTTTTACATGATCTCATAATGCTCCTAGGAAGGAGAACTAATGGGAGATCCGCTTCACGCATTCCTTCCTGGTCCTGAACAAGGAGAGATGGCCAGGAATTTTACATTCAAGAGCCCAGAGAAAGAAAAAGTGCTCTCGACTTGGGGACACCTGAGACACAGCCCCATGCACGCAAATCCAAGCAGGATTAATGCAACAAGCCAAGCTTTGCGGCTGAGGAGCTCAGGCTGCTAGGAAACCAACCAAACACTGAAATGAGGGACTCATGGGGATGAGCGGAACTAAAATGAGAGGCATTCTCCCTGTTTCTGCAGCATATGGTTCCTAATGCCAAAATAGAAGCACTCAATGCCTCTGAACCAGGAACAAAGAACATACAGAAAACCTGCCTGTTTCAAAGAGGTTGAATTTCTCACACATATAACATTACACCTTTTCGATAAACAGGACCCCCAAATTACTGCTTTTAGTGACAAAAGCAGTCCCGATTAGCTGTCTCAGGGGAGGGTTGGGGCAGGAGCTCTGCTGGTCCACTCATCTCCTGTTAAAGGAGAACCTGGATGGAAGCCCTGTAACCCACTAACTAGTCTAGATCACAGCAACTCAGGTCCTAAACCCCCAGGCAAGTAGCCAGAACACACGAGATAGGTGTTCGATCAACTCGTACTGACTGAACGGCTGCTCCTGGGCGGCTCCGTTAGCAGAGAGAAGAACAAGGTACCCTGGGCTCATCCAGCAGTCACGCCCAAGAGTACCAGTGCCAGGGCAGAGAGGCCGTAAGACACGGACCGCGGGCGGACACCGCCGCCATTCCACCAGCACTCAACAACAGGTCGCGCGCGCACCTACCGCGCTGCAGGCGCGGTAGCAGCCCAGTGAGTACACTGCACAGGACAGCTCCTAACTGACTGCAAGGACGGATGAAGGAGGACGGCTGGCCCTGAACCACGTGGGGTTTGGGGCCACCACCACCCCCTCCAGAGCTGAAAGGCCACACATGATTTCTGATTCGTCCAAAACTTCACTACCAACAGCCCACTGCTGACCAAAGGGAAGCCTTACCGAGAGCATCAAAAGACAGTTAACACATAGCTTGAATGTTACATGTGCCACACCCTGTACTCATGAGGCACGCTGGAGAACAGAAAATCCATGGGAAAGTGTAATCCGTGGAGGATACGTTTACAGCGTTGCACTGTAAACAATGTGTATGTACGTGGACCTGTGCGGCTTAAACCCACGTCGTCCAAGGCTCTGCTCTATGTAGAGGCGTGGGGAGCACGCGGTCAGAGCGCCAGCAGGGGGCGCCTCATCTCATCTGTAGGGTCAGGGAGGGCTTCTGCTGGAGGGTGAGGCAGCGGCCACCAGGGAAAGGGAGGATGGAGGTCAGGACATGGCGCGTAAAGGCCCCCCCATCAGGCAGGAAGGGTGCAGGACCAGGACTGCACCGCCAGGTCTGGCGTGCAGAGGGCTGAGGACGTGGGAGGGGCACTGAGACACGCAGGGTAGGGCCTTCCACTAGATTGTGGTCAGTGAGAAGCTATAAAGCAACGCAGTGGGACAAAGTCCTCTAACTCACCTCTACTTTGAAATAAAAGGAGTAACAAGATGAGAAAAACCACCCAACAAGGGGTGAGAAGACAGGCTCTCTGCACAGCTGGTGGTGGGCCCACAATAGGCTACGGAACCCGAAGGCTCACCTGGCTCCACAGCTGACCTCCATGACATACACGGCGCCTGCCAGGGCCCACACGTGACCGCCACACAGCAGGGCTGCCTGGGGCTGGCAGGAGCGTGCAAGAGGGGCGCTGCCCAGGGAAGCTGTGCCTCAGCTTCCCCGTCTGTCAAACAGGAGCCTCACTAGGTGGCTGGGAGTTGAAATGAGTTCATACGTGTAACAGCACGGAAAAGAGCACTTGACATTCAGGTAGTCCTCAGTCTGTGGAGTTACTGTCATCATGAGATGCTGACCACAGACTACAGTGTTGTCGCCCATCAGGAACACCCTCATCTCGTAAAAGACTTGTCTCCCAGGAGTTCTACTGCGGCTCCAGCAGCCACGCAGTGACCACGGGAGAGGCTCGGCAGGAGCCGGCTTATTCATGTGAGAACTTACTCTCGGGAGTGCTGATCGCTCGTTTCGTTACGTGGTCAACAGCACCGCTGGACTCCTGCTCCAGGCTGTAGGAAGTTGCTAGGATAAAACAGGAAAGTTTTATCTGTCAAAACATCCCAATGTAATACCAAAGGGCAAAACAACCAAATGAGGGAAAATGTTAGCAAAATATCTGATAAAGTTATTATCCCAAATAAGGTGTTCTTGTAAAGGAGGTAATTCAGAAAGATACCAAAAATGATAAGCATGAGAAACAATGTCCATCTCCACTAGGATTCAAAGAAAAGGAAATTAAAACCATAAACAGTTTTGGTCTATGAAGCTCAGCAAAGAGGGAAAATTGTAAAACCAGTGTTTCTAAGTTGGAAAGGGACGCTGGTGTGCCTTGGCTCCCACCAATGTACAATTACATTGCGGAGTGAATTACAGAGGGCAGTCGGGGGCTTTAAAATTGTTCCTGGCCTCTGAGTGCTGGGAATTAAATCCTAAAGACTACATATATACAAGAATGTTTACTGTGACATCACTTACTTCAAAAAATTGAAAAACACCTATTATCTCCAAGAACAGGGTAATAGAAAACAAGTCCCAGTACTTCCACAAGATAGAACACTACAAAGGCACCGGGAGAAAACATGGAAAGAAAAAATTCATGGAAAAATGTTCACTGTTCTTGTCAGTATGTGCAGGGAAGTGGATTACAAACCAGAAATGCACACTAAGATAACTTAAACATTTTTTAAGTTTATTTATTTGAGAGACAGAGTGACAGTGCAAGTAGGGGAGGGGCAAAGAGAGGGGGAGACACAGAATCTGAAGCAGCCTCCAGGCCCAGCAATGTCAGTGAAGAGCCCCACCCCGCCCCAGCATGGGGCTCGAACTCATGAAACCATGAGATCCATGCCCTGAGCCAAAACCGAGAGTTGGATGCTTAACCAACTGAACCACCCAGGCGCCCTTAAGATCACAACTTTATAAATAAGGCCAAATGCATGTGTGTGAGGAATAGAAAAGAGAAGAATTAACACCTCACTGCTACGGGTGAGTTTTTACTTCACTCTCTTTTCCAAATCTCTTATAAATATGCATTGTTTTATTACCTAGAATCCCAAATCCCCAAAGTTGTTTGTTTGTTTTAAAGAAAACAGAAATCGTTTTGAAAGCAATGAGAAGGAGGCCTGTTCTCGTTTCATCTGTACGCTCACGGTGCCTGTGATACAAAACCCCACACGTCAACCAGCCGCTGGAGCTACCCTGGAGCTTGGGACTTACCACGACGGTGCATTTTGTCCAGGCTTTGAGAGCTTAAAGGGAATGACAACCCTCCCGTACTCCTACTCCGGTGACTGCTGTTGGACTCCACAGCCTTCTTGACAGAATTCAGAATTGCAATGGTGCTCAGGGACATGCGCCTGGGGAGGAAAGCAGGCCAGAGACTTGCAGAGGAGGCTGAGGACACTGGAGTGACTGCCCTCTGTTGAGTGTGCCCTCCTCCACACCCTTTTCAAATTTAAGTGAGAAGAGCCTGGAAGGTGTCGGTGAAAACGCCCAGTGGGGAAGACACAGACCCCACAGAGAAGGTGGTGAGACGCAGGGGTCCCCGTTACTGTTGCACTGGCTCCATACCTGCCTTTGGGCATGAGTGTCTTCAACAGCCCCGTCTCAAGGGGAGAAGGCAGAGGCGGTGCCTGGCTAGCAGTCGCCCTGGGCATTGAGGGCTGGCTCGAAGCAGCGGGCACAGCAGCACCTTCTTGGCCGGCCAGAGCTGGCATTCCTTCGAAACTTGGAGCAACCTGTCAGGGAAGACAAATAAAGACTATTTATCTACTGACACTTTTATTTATTTATTTTTAAATAGAACCTTTACATGTCTGAGCAAGTCCGTAAGTAATTTATTTTAAAACCATGTCAGCCCCTTTCTCTCCACAAACAGTTGTGACAGATGTTGTGGCATTAAAGAGAAAAAAGATTAAGTTAGTTTGCCCTAATCATTTTCTAATGCAGCAGATATGTCTGGATTTCTCAGAGAAGTGAGCACATCGTATCTGGAAGTGAACAGCAGCTCACCTAGAAATACCGAAAGTGACATTCTGTCCGAAATAGGGGCACACGGGAAGCAGGACCATAAACGAATGGAGACACCTAGGGGGATCTGGTTAGCTGTAATCCCTATAATCAGATTAAACAGCCCGACTACCAGCTTGCTTTCTGGGCATATACACACTTCCCCAACTATTATTGTGATGACTTTCCAGATGAGCTCATGTGGTCTGGCCACGAGGGAAGGGAAGCCTCCCTGATCGAGTGATCCATGTGGCACACGTGGCAAAGGAACACAAAGCAGTCCCAAAGGTCTCAATCACACCAGCCTCGGCTTTCCCAGTTTCGAGAAGCACTGGGAAGGCTGGCCGCAGAGGAAAGACGGAAGGTGGGGCCCCCCCGCACCTGCGCGGTGTGCGCCCCGCGGGCCCTGTAAGCCGCCCCACTCACGTCTGCCGGTCTCGCCAGCTCCTGCTCCTGGGCTAGCTGCTCGTTGTACTTCTTCATGTCGTACTCGAGCTCTGACGCCAGCTGCTTGTCTAATGCAAAGAAGTCCTTGATTTCATCGCGGTAATCCTGCATCACCTCCTAAAACAGATCCCAGAGGCACCCTTTAGTAAGTTTTCTGGAATAAATAAGCTCTCCAACCTGACCTGACAAATATATTCCTTAACAGGAATAGGAAGATGTGTGTTGCTTGAGAGCAGCCTACTTCTAGTACATCAACCAACAAGTTCAGTAACATAATGGTATTTTCCCAGGAAATGCCAACAAAATGTGTATTTATCACACAAGCCAGTGAGTTTGACCTAAGACATTAACTATTAATTCTGATCTCTTAGGGAGCTTCCTGCCTCTCTGCCAATTAATAGGAAATTTCCCAAATTCCTGATGAGGGACGAAGGACAAGGAATCACACAATCTTAGCCTAAAGCAGAACTTCCAACAGGGGCACAGCACTGCTACCAATAAGCCACCCCCTTTTCATTCCTGAAGGCTGGGATGGGGATGGTGACGTATCTAGGTGGTCAGGCATGGCTCCAGGTCACCACCAGTTTAAAGGACCTTGCAGTGTCAGGCCCCTTAGGAACTGAAGCCAGAGGTTAGATGGGCAGGCGAGACATGGCATGCCCTAGAGCGGACACGGCCTCTGGAACACATTCCAGGAAGCAGTGCAGTGTAAAAGCTGCTCATCTATCTGTCCATACCAGCTTTCTGAGAGGAGTGCAACCATCATTGTGTCTTCTAAAGATAGGACAGAAAACCTTTTATCATATGAAGGTATGAACGTTCTCAGGTCTGAAAGGGGGCTGCCAGGGACCAGGCCTCCTTGCTAAGAGAAAGAAACCACTTCATCTAACAGTGTTAGAGGGAGATTTACCGTAGCCCCAACTGTGAGGGACGTCCCAACAAAGGGAAGGAACTGTATGATGCTGCCCGGGTGAGAGGACACAGTGGCCAGAGCTGCGTGCACTGAAGGCTGCCAACGCACACATGCCACACTGCTGGGGCGGGAGGAAGGCGGCCGTGTGGCCATGCTCTGGGCGTGTGCTCAGAGACAGGAAACAGATTCATTGTTCTGAAGGCTTTCAGCAGTTTATTGAGGATCTAAACTCCTTTTTTTCTTTCTGAGCTTTAAAACAGGGCAATAAAAGTGTAAGAATAATTGGAAGTTGTCATTTTTCTCCACACAATTGTCCTATCTCTCCTACCTTAACTTCCTTTAGTTTAAAGAGCTATTTGAAGAATTTACTTTCAATGTGATTTGGTGGTAGCCCTTACTGGAAAAAAAAAATGTTAGCATTTTTTTGGGGACGGGAGAAAATAGCATACTGTAAACAGAAAGGAAAAAATGTTGCATTTTCCAAATGTTTTTCATTTTCAAAAAATGAAACCTTTTGCCAGAAAGGTCGGGGGCTTCATTTATATCTGTACGGCAAGTCCACATATCCTGGATGCTTAGACTACGACTCTGATGGCTTTGGATCCCACCAGTGATGGCAGCCCAGCCCCTATCAGTGTTCCCCAAGACCCACTGCTATTTCCTGATAAGGAGGCAGTGTTAAAGGCAAACACGCCCGAATTAAATACGATGCCCATTCACTTTCTCCCTCACCAGAATGAACTAAGATGATGGCTTTGTACCTTGACGCCAACTGAGAAAGCCTTCAGAACTAAATCTCAAAACTGGCATCAAGGACACACATGCTCAGTACAGCGGGTCAGCCCTTCATAAGCTCAACTGAACGAAAAAGGCAAGAATTGGCTTCTGTGGAACCTAGTCAAACTCTCTCTCTTCTCCCCCAGTCAAAGGCCTTTCTGGCTGGTCTAGTTAAAAAAAAAAATGTAAAGCTGGTTTTATAGCATTTTGAGCTCCTGCATTCACTGACCAACTGCACCATCATAACTGCTACCGATCCTGAGTAATGAGCTGGAGACAGGAGGCACCCCAACCACAAAGCACAAGGTCCTCTTTTACCCTGAGATAGGTCATGAGTTCCCGCAAAGCTGGGATCTTATTTTTCTCTAACACAGTCTTCAGGGAGATGATAATTGGAATAATATTTTCTATGAAATTCTTCTTCTGAACCTGTAGTAACACAAACAAAGGCATGTTTTAGATGGATAAAGTTCTGAGACAAAGGCTTCTCCTTGACCTTACTTCTTTCTGTAGAGCAGATCCACGGTGCTACAGACGCTTATTTTTTATTATGATACTGGAGATCGTAGAGGGCCTCGCACCTTTGTCCTGGAGACTTTATAAGCATTACCTCAAAACACTCAGAAGGCTTTGTGAAAGCTTGGGGAGGAATGCTATTCTTACTTTCTAAACAAGAAACGGGAATTAGAAGAATATTGAGTAACTTCACAACAAAGCTCCAAACCTCCACACAAATCCATCTCAGATCCATTCCATTCTTCCACTCAGGAGGAATGAAAATGAGTTTAAATCTGGCTACCCAAAAGAGACATTTTTTATTCCTGCTGTGAAATGACAAATGGTTGAGAATGGCTAAGCCCGAGTCAGTTTTGTATCTCTCTCTCTATGTGCATCTAAGCTTTGCACACATTTAGAAAAGGGTTATGTATTTATATAGTACCTGATTTGACCAAGCCTTCAAATTCTTTACCATAATGGTTGCTAGCCACAAATATTTTGTAATGAATCTCTTAGAATTAAAAATAATCATTACAGCAGCCCTCATAATGTGATAAGATTTATCATTTTGAATCTGAAAAGTATTCTTTTTCTTCTCATTTACAGTTACTAGTGTAAGTTCCTTGCTTGTAAATTACTATTTCTAAACTATTATCATAGTTCCTGAAATAGATGGGCAATTGGTAGAGAAATAAACACTTCAATAAATATGAGTCTGAGCAGATGGTAAGTATAGGGATAGTCTTAAAAAGTGGCCTAAGTGAATTCAATTCAATAAATGTTATCAAATGCCTTCTCTGTACCAGACACAAAGCTAACCCCTAGGGATGTAGAAACAAAGCCAAGAATTCTTGCCTTCAAGCTGCTTCTAGACCAGACTGTGTGCTCTGATATGAGGTATAGTGTGACAGCTGGCAAGATGGTGAGGGACTTATGGACAAGGGATGCCTAGAGAGGCAGGGGCTTCTTTTGAAAAGATGTAGGAGTTTGGCAGCAGGAAAGGAAGACAGGAAGGGAGAGGCCCTGCAGGCAGACAGACCCGGCAGTGTGCAAAGGCACAGCGGCAGAAGCAACGCTTCCCACCTAAGGAACCAACAGTGACCTGGATAGAGTGGTCAGGGATGGGGCGTAGAGACAGGAGGCGCAAGGGTGGGAGGGACACTCGACAGCTCTGTGTGCCTTGAAAAAGAATCAGGATTTTACTCGGAAGATGAAAGGAAGCCACCAAATAACTGACTAAAGGCAGCATTAGTGAGCTGTAACTTACATACGATAAAATTTACCCATGTTAGGTGAACACTTTGATGAATCTGAGTCTGACAACAGTACAGAGGTGAGTAACCAACATCACCATCTACATAACGACCTGTAATCTATCACTCTGAAGGTTCCCAGCTGCCTTGCAGCCAATCTGCCTCCAGTCTCTTTTAAGCAGGAAGATAAAATGATCCAATGTGTCTTCAAGAAAGACTGCTGTGGCAGCAAGGTGGTACACAGCCTGGAACAGAAGAAAGGAACTGGAGACACAAAGGATGCAAGAAATGCACCAGCTTAAGTGCATGCAGAACTGGCTGGAATGGGGTAGAGAGATGGGTTTATGAGATAAAACATACAGGATCTGCTGACACACTGAATGTCATCAAAATCTATTTCTTTGAGGTCCAAAGCTTTCAGGGCTCAGGTGGGAAATACAGCCTAGTAATCGAGGCCAGGTATAAGAATTGGGGCCTAGTGACTATGACAATTTAGCACCCCCTAAATCAGTCTGATCCCAGTTTTCACACTCTGGCCAAAGGAAGCATGCACCTGGCAAAACAGACTCCCGACTGGGGTAGTACCAGGTTCCCTAATGGACACCTTGGTAGATAACAGTCTCCTCCACAGTAGATACCTGCGGGAGGGAGAAGAGACGAAGAGGAGGAAGTGAGGAGTAACTCTGTTTTGCCACCTTAAGTCTGAAATGTCTGTGGCATATCCAGGCAGGCAAGTGGGGTGTGCTCAGGCCATGAGAAAAGTTGGAGCTAGAAACACAGAGGCAGAACCGTCATCACTGGGTTAAGTGTTAAGGCCACAGGTGAGAATGAAATCTGGATCTGAGGTGGACCACCAATAGTTAAGAGGCGGACAGAGAAGTGTGGCTGTAAACAGGCCTGTTTACGGAACAACATACTCACTTGTGAGATGAGCCTCTTTTGAGCTTCCTGCATGACCGCATTGGCCAAGGCTGTGTCATCTTCTTCCATAAGCAGGTCCTTATCTGCTTTAGATCTCATGGCCAAAAGCTTGATCTCCTTTGAGCTCAGGACCTCAAATGTATCTGAAAGCAACTCACTGGCTTCCATGTCCAGGGGCAGGATGCCATCAGCAAAGCATGCTGGGAGAGAGCACAAAAGATCAGCCTCTGAGAAAGAGTCCAGCCCCAGGGGGGAATATATCCCACAGAGCTAGGAGGGCTCCTAGATGGTGGGGGTCTGCATGGGCACAGCTGACATCAAAGAAGGGAAACATGGGGTCTTCCCACAGTACCAGGGTCTCATTTGCTGCAGGTCTGCACTAGACACACAGCATTTCATTTTGAAATATACACTTTATCCCAAACACACCAGGCCTACCCAAAATACTAAGGCAGATTTTAGAAGTGATATTGAATCGCTGTTCATCTGTGAAGTGCTCCAGAAGAAATTTGTAGATTTTCATTCGTTTCTGCTTGTTTGTCTTCCCTTTCAGTGAAAACAGCCTCTTCTCTCTATGGCAAAACAGGACAATTTTACCCCATCACGTGGGCAAGAGTACAAGGATATTGCTTTTTTTTTTTTTTTAATGTTTTATTTTATTTCTGGGAGAGAGAAAGAGATAGCATGAGCAGGGGAGGGTCAGAGAGAGAGGGAATCACAGACTCTGAAACAGGCTCCAGGCTCTGAGCTGGCAGTCAGCACAGAGCCCGACGTGGGGCTCGAACCCACGAACCGCGAGATCATGACCTAAGCAAAAGTCGGACGCTCAACCGACTAAGCCACCCAGGCGCCCCAGGACATTACTTTCAATAGCATTCTGCAGCATCCTAAAAGCCATCTACACAAGGCTTATTTAAGTGCACAGAGGAGATGAGTGTTTCCCACAGGGACTTCCCTTTGGATGCTACTTGCACGGGTGAACTGCCTGGAGTCACCAGCCCAGAGAAGGAAGGCCCATTGTAAGGAGTGCCGGGGTTGGAGCCATTCACCCAGCCCTTCCCAAGAGCTTCACTGACCTCTCAGACTGGGGGAATTTGTTATACTTCTCATGCTTCTCATAGTTATTGAAGTGGAAGATACACTCAATGAAGTGCTGGAAAAACATGACAGGATTCCTCTTCAGTAACAGGTGAGCCAGGCAAAACTCCCCGAAACTGCAAAGAAGGAGAGACCCGTTTGCTATTTGCAGACAACCTCTGAAATTACATAAGAATGCTGAGATATGAATAAGAGAAAGGGATATGTAATCTATCCCAACACACAGCTTCATTCAGATCAAAAGCAAGATACAAATTTAGCTTCTTTTGTCTGTCCTTGTTAACAGCCTCCTTTTTGAATCCAAGGTCAGCATAAAGGCTTTTTCTACTAGGATTCTTTTCAAAATTCTAACAAGGTGTTACTATTCAGCTACACTTCAAATGTGGAAAAACAACCAACTGACCCCAAACTGCTCTTCAAGCAGAACCCTGTGGTCCTCATGGCTGATGCAATGACAAATCACCAGCAGAAAATGAACACTTGGCTTCCCCACCCCACCTTGAGGTTTGTTGCCACAATAATGAGCAAAAACCTGTTTTAGTAACTGGGACTTTTTCAAGAATTGGGATTAATTACAAGGCTCTCAGAGTTTGGGTCAGAACAGATAGTGAAGGACTCTCACTGAGCTTTGGACTCATCAGCAAGCCGGGGACACTTTCCTTTCTCCCGTGCCCCAAATCTTGGAGAGGCACCCAACATGCACATACCAGGCTACCCAGTGACACACCGATATCACCAGCACCCACCTGAAGGGCAAAACACTAATGGTTTCCAAAGTCAAACGGATATGGACAAAAGGCAGGCTATCCGACTCCAGGCCCCAGACAGTTTGTTTAGCAGGGGATAGAGTTTGCTCAGGGGACAACACGGGGTGGTCAAGGCTGGCTCTGATCCATTCAGATTGTGCAACCAATGTCTTATTTTCATTTCAGAGATAAATGCAACTTCCACCTACACAGGGGCACCAGTCAGCTCTCAAGGGTGGGGGGGTAGTGACACGGATGACCCAGAACAATTCTTGGCTTTGGGATGCAGAGGACTTGCAGGAGATTCACCTTCCTCCTGGAGATTAGGAGCAATCTCCTAGGAGATTAATCCTCCTGTGGCTAATATTAAAATCACTCTATATTCAAAGCACATACATCAATTAAAACTTAGAGAAGGTAGTTCCAAAAACGTGATATTGAAGTAAACCTAGGTAAAAATTCCACTATAAATAGGCACTTTGATATTCATTCATCCAGGAAATAAGGGAGCAGCCTGACATAATTCTGAACAAAAACAAGTAAAACTCTATCATAAAGGGAATCTCCTGAGCAGAACTTCACTTAAGGCCAGCTAGAAACACCTGCTGATCTAGGAGCAGTCAGTGTGTTCTACGCCAACTGCTGCTTAGCAGACCCGGGTGAAGGTCACAGCACCAGCTGAAGTTCTTTCTAAAACAAAACTTCCTCTGGGAAGCCATCTGTGACTGAAAACGGAGACAACCATTAGGTAAACAAAAATGATTTCCCGAGAAACAAGATGTCACTTTCAGCAGTGTTTTATTATGGTTAACCTCTCATGACACAGCAGTTCTTACAACTACCTGTATTTTCTCCCCATATTTGAAGTCATTCATCTGACAGTAAGATCAGACAGAATCCAGGAACTCTTCTCCAAGAAGACGGGCTGCTCTAAGCTTCACCTTATGAGTTTCGACTTGATGTCAAATGTTCCCCTACTCGCTCCTCTACTCGGAGTTCAGTTCAAGAGTACATACTGGAAGAGGAAACTGAGGGGCAAGATATCAGTCTACTCCCTAGTGAATAACTTGCTTAGTCAATTATACATATAAATCTAATAGTAACAAAAATTATGCAAAGGATTCACATGCCCAGGGCTGAAGCAGAAAGAAGCCAGAGATCAGTCAATGGGGTAACATTCAGCACCAGTCTTGCTGCTGCATTTACTGGGGCTTAAAAGGGTAAGTTTCGGCCCTGACTGGATTAAACTCACAGATCCTACTAGTTTGATAAACGAGAAGAGAGAAAATTCTGCATTTGTTTATCAGCTGTAAAGTTAAAAGAAATTAACATTCCAAGCAGTGTTTCCTGGAGCATTCCCTCAGAGTGGCAGAAGGCAGCACTTTTCAGGTATCTGGAACAGAAAGCTTCAACAGCTCTAAAGATACCTCACTAAGTTAAGATCTCAGCATCCTTTCCCTCCATTTCTTATCCCTCAGGACAATTAAAAGGAACAGTACATAATCACACCACCAATTCAGGGATACTGATGTGTAGACATGTTACACAGCATTGATTGTATTGTGTGGAACACCAGCTAAATATGGGTCATAATAATCTTACAGAAAATAATTACTACTCTCTTAGTAAGAATCCAAATCCAGATTTTAAACAGCCTTACTTCCACTTTCAGTATTACCAGGAACATAAAAATCTGACTTTTTCAGATGTTTTTCCATGCCAAATGCTATTCTGAAGCAGCTATCTGTTCAATAAAGGCCACTGTTCATGGACTCCTATTCCCGATCTGGCCTACAATATGGTCATTCTCAGATCCATTTATACCAAAATTCTCTTCAAAACTTGAGGCAAGTAATTTCCTACATTCATGTGATCTTTGGCTACCACCCCAAATCTCTCTCATACCCCTACAATGTTCTGTTTCTTTTCTCATCATCTCACTTCTCATGTCTCCTTTCCCTGCTTTGAGTGCTTCCAAAGTATACACTGTACCTCAGTTCCATGAGTCAGCTCTCTCCCCTCTCCACACTTCCCTTCGCAAGTCAGGGCTGGCTTTCCTCTGGGGACACCAATTCCGACAGTCTTCTTCAGGGAAGGCCACTTGCTGCTTCTCCCAAATGCCAGAGCCCGGCAGGAGGGCCACATTCCACCACCCCCCCCATAATATTTTTTTTTCATTTTTAAAATGTTTATTTATTTTTGAGTGAGAAAGAGAGACCAAGCATGAGTGGGGAGCGGCAGAGTGAGAGAGGGACACAGAATCTGAAGCAGGCTCCAGGCTCTGTGCTGTCAGCACAGACCCCAATGTGGGGCTCCAACGCACGAGCTGTAAGATCATGACCTGAGCCAAAGTCGGACGCTTAACCAAACGAGCCATCCAGGAGCCCGTTTTTTAAAAAAAATTTTAACCCCCCTCCATAATATTTTTTATTCATTCATTTACCAAATGTACACTGGGGGTCCACTCAGTCTCAAGCTCTCTTTTAGGTGCTAGGGATACCGCAGTCAACAAAACAAAATCTCAGCCCTTCCCAGGTGCTTTTATTCTAGCAGACAGACAGATGCTATACATACAACACAAAGTATGCTGCCACAAGTGCTCTGAAGAAAAGGCTGTTTGGGGAAGGTATAGGAAAGAGGGAAGGGAGATTGGGCTTTCTCCACCTGGTCCATGTAATAATACATAGCCTTCTCTACAGAGGCTCTGGCTATCTATTTTGCCCCTCAACTGCTTGGTAAACGCTTCCTAGTTTTAGTTTTCTCCATTCCAGATTCCAGCATCACTGCTATGGTCTGAATATTTGTGTCCCCAACCCCTGCCTCATTCCTGTGTTGGAAACCTAGCCCCTAAGGAGACGGTCTTAGGATGCTAGGCCTTTGGGGTTGGTGAATGAGATTACCGCTCTTATAAACGAAGTCCCAGAAAGATCTCTCATCCCTCTGCCATGTGAAGATACAACAAGAAGCCTGCTGTCTGGAAGAGGACGTTCACCAGAACCCAACCATGCTGGTGCCCTGGTCTCAGACTTCAAGCCTCCAAAAGGTGAGAAAGAAATTTCTGTTGTTTATAAGCTACTTGGTCTCGGGTATTTTATTATAACTGCCTGAATGGACCAAGATAATCTCTCAGAGCATCTTCAGTGTCTACAATGAGCTTCAGAGCTCATTTAACCCCTAACTTTCTGTTTTTCTGATTGCATCGGCTCTAGTAACCTTCACATCTATGTTCTGGGAGCTACTTTGCAGCCCTATCGGGGACATGTCACTACACCTGGAACACCCACTTCTGAAGTCAGCTAATCTACCTCATGACCACACACATGTATCTTTCCAGCTTTCTGACCTTCTCAAACCCATTCCTCTTATTCTTTAGCTTTACTCAGCCCTCTAGGTACTCACTTCCTCTTTTCCCAATCAATCTCTGTCTTTACTTCCTTTTCTATCTCAAAGGCCATTATTATAGTCACTCTCTTGCCTTGAACCTCTCTGGCTCTGCCTTGTTGCACTTCTGCGGCATTTGCCCAGTTAAACTCAAAACAACCCACCTGTTACCTATCACTCTGTGAACGCTGTACCACAAGGACACCACCTTGCGGATGAAGGGTATGAAAATACATCAATACAATTCTGCAGCCTACAAATTGTGCTTGTATATGACCAATTAAAAATGTCACGCAAATGTGCTCATGCCAGAATCTTCAGGAAATCCTCCTGGGCTAGAATTAAAAGCAACAGGCTCTGTCACTACAGTCTCTTTGGAAGATCTGTATTAGCAGATACATATGGAAAAACTAATGTGTTTGATGTAAGCAAATTGGCATGACCTAAAACTAGGGAAAGAGACTAATTTAAATTACAGTTAACAAGGGTAGTCATCAGCTTACCAAAGCTGAAAATCACATTTGAACCATGGTTTAAACACACCCAGAATACAGAGATAAAATGGAAACACTTAAAAGGGAAGTATCAAAATACTGTAAGAGGCACTGATAATCTTACGATGGTGTAAATACCTATCTGTTCTTCTAATTCCTTTCTGATTCATACTCTCATCGCCTATACAACAGGTTCTGTGTATGTTACATACTGATCAATGCTCTTCTTAACATACATGTATAGGAGCTGAAAAAAGTTAAGCCCAGAAGCAAGTTTCACAACCAATTTTACCTTCCAGGCTCATCATGTGAAAGCGTTCCCAACACTTCTAATATGCCTGCTTCTGGGCTACACATTGTATAAAGAGCGCCATGACAGCCAGTCTTACAGTAGTAGAGTAAAGGAGAGAGGGCAATGCATCGCTATTTTGGTCCTTTCTCAATTATTTACACAAAGAAAAAGCAATGGCCTTAGCTTTTTATTTCTGGTTTTAGATAGCATTAATTGGAATGTTAACCTTATACTAGCTTAGTATGTAAAATATTCCTCCTTGGAAAATTATACCCAAAGAAAACTGAACAGAAATTCTTCCATGGAACTCAGAGTAAATCACTGGTGACCATATTTAGAACCAGAGGGACCCATTATTATAAGCTATTTATAGTTAATGAACTCCATAAAGACATTTTCCCAACTGTGGCAGCTTTTGCCATAGCATTCAACATTCTATTTTCCAGCTGTAGACTTGCTTTAAAAAGAAGTACTCATGCAACATAATCAAGGTTAACTAATTCTGTGGGATCATTTCTCATCCTCTTGAAAATAAATCCTTAAAAAAATTATAGAATATAGGAATTAACAAGTGACAAAGCAACTCCCTTCCCATTCAATTCTCAAGAAACACCCATTTCCAAGAGGCCTTGTAATTTGTATAATCTCATTTCACACTGTGTGATTGTCTTAATTCCGAGACTTTTTTCTTTATAATTTCTACACTTAAAAGAAAGTCTTAGCTCCATCAAAACTGACATTTTATTGGCCTAGAAATCAACACAGTTAAGTCAACAGTTAATGGCTAAAATTCCATGTAATTTATTGCTTTTCATTACTCCTTTAGGGAAGAAACAATAATGTTAGAAAATGTAGTCATTTCTGAAGTTATTTAATATTCAATCTGGAGGAGGGATTTTTTTTTTTTAATTTATATGCAGAATAAAGCTTTGTTGGGCCACTAGGTGGCACAGCTGGTTAAGTGTCTAATTCTTGATTTTGGCTCAGGTCATTATTTCAGGATCAGGCCCCGTCATCCTCTGCACTGACATCATGAAGCCTGCTTGGGATTCTCTCTTTTCCTTTCTCTCTGCCCCTCCCACTTGCATGTGCATGCCCTATCTCTCTCTCAAATAAACATAAAAAAAAAATAAAGCTTTGTTATATAGCTTGAAAATCTACTAATTTTCTGGCAACTGCCAAAAGCTCACTAAATTGTTTTTTTATGTCTTTATTTTGAGAGACAGAGACCGAGAGCAAGAGAGAGAAGGGCAGAGAGAAAAGGAGACACAGATTCTGAAGAAGGCTCCAGGTTCTGAACTAGCTGTCAGCACAGAGCCCGACATGGAGCTGGAACCCACAGACTGTGAGATCATGACCTGAGCCGAAGTCAGACACTTAACCGACTGAGCCACCCAGGCACCCCAAAAGCTCACTAAATTCTTAAGAACTCAATTCTAAACGAATTTTAGAGGAAAGAGACCTAATATACACTAGAAATTTGGTAAATCATTCGACTGTCATGTGAGGAAAGTTACCTGGCAATATCCGGGTGTGAATCTATCAGAGTGCTAACAAATCGAAAGAACAGGGAGCCCTTCCATTTCACAAATTCTTCCTGTACAAAGAGAAACCAGAATGTTTAAGGATGAATTGTAATATACAAATCTTAAATGCATTTAGTCATAAAACCAACTGTTAACTTTCTTTTGTTTAACATCACACCTGTCAGCTATTCAGTCTGTCTGTGGCACATTAGCGCAGTTTGTTAACACTCACTTCCTGACCATCTTGAGAGCAATATATTTGTTAATCACAAAGAGAAGTGGAGGGATATGTGGGTAGAAGAGCATCATATCTACTCTATTAGGAAAATGACTCAAAACACATGGCTTTAAAAGGGAGAATGCCAACGGTGCCTTCATCAGGTACCTAACCACATAAAATAATAAGCCTACAGAACATACTAGAATAGATACACAACCTAGTTAAATCCCTTCTTTTTCAAGAGCAAATATCATTTCCCTCCTCATGATAGGCTAACATATTCTCAATGTGAAGAAAAACATTAAGTGCTCTGTTCACTGAGAGTTCTGAGTTCACAAAGTTCTTCTGCCCACTAAAATGTCTTACTGGACTCTCAGGGTGACTCTGAAACAGCGGGGCAGATATGATCCTCAGTTCACAAAAAAGAGAGTTATGTCTGAGAAGCACTGACTTGTTCAAAGACAAGAATGACAGAATCGGAACTAGAACTACTGTCCACTGGGTGGGCTCTTCCCTGCATGGAGTTAATTTGCAAAAATGAAACTTCACATTGGCTGACGGGATATCTGAACATATACCCAAAACAAGTATTAGGAAGTGATAATCTCTTTACAAAGGCTGTACAGAACATTAGAAGAACAGTATTTTAAAATTTTTTTTTTTTTAATGTTTTATTTATTTCTAGGAGAGAGAGAGAGACAGCGTGAGCAGGGGAGAGTCAGAGAGAGAGGGAGTCACAGACTGAAACAGGCTCCAAGCTCTGAGCTGGCAGTCAGCACAGAGCCCGACGCGGGGCTCGAACCCACGAACCGCGAGATCATGAACCAAGCGAAAGTCGGACGCTTAACCGACTAAGCCACCCAGGCGCCCCAGAAGAACAGTATTTTAAACCAGAAAAGAGGCTGATTATTTTGGGATTCTACTATAGAGCAGCACATTTCCTATACTACTCAAATATTCCTTGAAACCAGAAGCAATTGTGGAAGGAAAAAAAATGACGGGCCCAATTCTCATACATACCTGCAAGAGATTGGTAAGCAGGATGAGTGTTTGCTTTCGGATGAATGGATTTGAATCCTTCAGACACATAGAGATATTGGGAATGTACTTGTCCACCATGACGGTGTACCGGATACAAAGGTCGCACATGACAATGACAACATTGTTGCGAACTGCCACATCATCACACACCTCCAGCTCCCGCACAAGGGCCGGGATACTCTTCTTTGCAAGATCCTCATGCTGTAAGCATAGCTTACCTGTTACAGAAGGTGAAGATGTCTTAACTCTAATTTTATGCCTAAATTTTCTCCAGATATATCTTGCTATGGATTTTACTTGATTAAAGTTAAAATATCATGTCAACAATCACGAACAAACAAACCCATACTACTAAATATAAGGAAGTTCAAAATAACTAAAAATAAAGTCCCCCCCTTCCCATCCCTCCAGGGTTTCATGAAACATATACTAAGAGATATTCCTTCACTGGAATAAAACTATCCTCCTTTTAAAGTTAACATTCGAATTTCAGAGTTGTCTACTTCCCTGGAAAATGACTAATAAAATCTAACAGCTAAAAAATTTAGTAACGGATTTGAAATCTGGGCTAGGCAAACAGGAAAGAATGACCACCTCATTGTATTTCTCATTCACATTCTGGAGAAGGAAAGTTGTTGTTGAGTTTTGTTGGTTTGCATTTCTTTGTGGCCTTGGGAATGTTTTGCTCTCATTCACAATTCTTAGATTTTTGAAAAATAAATGTTATTATAAAAACATTCATAAATCCTACCCAGCATAAAACACACAGTCACACTAAAAAAAATTTAAAGCATAGCACAGCAGTCAGTCTTTTCAAGATTAACAACAATTTGAGTCCATGGGGAAATGTTTAATAGCTCATCTACCAGTTCTGGTAAGTATGAGATAAACTATCTCCTTTTATGAACTGAACTGCAAATTTAGTTTTTCACTCCCAGAAATCAGTGTAGTGCCTGATCTGATCAGTGTAGACTTTATGGTGCCGCATTATGAGTATTAAAAAACAACCCACAGGAACAGGTATAATTGTGACAAATTAACATAAAAAACAAAAGGTCCCTCCAGGGAATGTCTGGAGTCTGAGCATCTTGGGCAGCTGCCAACTGAGGGCTCTCATTACCAGTACTCTGGTGTGCCTCCGAGCTGGGGAATTGCTGTCAGAATTCCCTCCCAAATTCACAAGACTTAGAATAAACACAAGCTCAGTGTATGTAAGTAACATATTACTAAGGCTGGCTTATTTAAGACCAAAAGCTACCTATGGAACTAAACTGCACAAACAATACTTTTCTCACATTATTCTTACTTACCCAACGTAATGATGGCGTGCGCTCTAATCACGGAAGGCATGACCGAGCCTCTGACCTGAGAGAGCGGCTGAAAGGCTAGGGCTTCACTGCAACCTTGAGTTGATGTTGCTACAAGGGAGAAAAAGAGGGCTTATTTACAGTATCTCAGGGGCCAACACTACCTTAAAACAGCACATGCAGAGGATAATTTCAAGTGCCTTACAATAATCCACATCAACAGAAGAAGCTAGAATGGACTGAATCAGAAGGAAGGCTCGCTTCTCCACTCTGGCTGGACAAAGCTGGGCTATATCTCCTAAGGTAAAAATGTACTTCACCTGCAAAAAGAATTGGCTTTTCAATACCATAAGGCAAAAGAAAAATTAACTCTAGCTAAAGACATGTCAATATTTTTTTTGTCCCCCAAATTAAAAGAACTATTTTTTTAAAAAATACAGTCATTATAAAAATTCAGTCATTACTTGCAAAATTCACTCTACCTTTTATGCCAATATATATAGTTAATATGTTTATTGACTACATAAGTACATTAAAAATTATGATGTTATCACAGTTTACTCTACTATTAATGAACATTTACATTGTTTCTAATCCTTTGCTATTGTTTGCATTCCCTCTGTGGAACACTTTTGCACCTTTAAGAACTGTTCTACTTCATTAAAAGTAATCCAGGGTTCAAAAGGCATAAAACTGTTTTACATTTTAAAACATATTTTCAAAGGGTCTTCCTGACTGGTTCACTATTTATACTACTATCAAAAACTTACAAGTGCTGGCTTCCTCACAGCTGCCTTTACTGTGTGTTTATTAAGAACATATAGTTTGATGGTTAATAACACTGGTTTTTCTTTACACCAAAAAAGCAAGAGTAAGGCTAAACGGTAAAATGGAAAAGGCTTCTATTAAAGTGAGGAAGCCAGTAAGTGTATGTATGTTTAAAAAGTCCTGTACATATATATCTTAGTGGATTAAAGGACTACTTAAATTATATTTAAAGAAGAGTGAAGTAAATAATATTATATAGAGCAAAACTTCTTCATATATATATGTTAACTGAAGGGTAAATTTTGGTGACACATTTAACAGTTGAAAAGAAAAATCTTAGAGGGAAAAACTCCCTGGTCATAATAAGCATTTTTCTTGTACTGTAACTGCTCAAATTAGAGGCACAAGACCCTCTAGAAAGCCTGGGATGGGGCCATGCTACACATCACAGACCCCTGCACTGAAATGTGCGGATTCCTGCCAATAATAGTTTTATTACTGAAGTGTTCACATTAATGCCTCAGCACAACCGGTCTCCTGTCACAAATTTCAACATGGTCTTTGGTCTCGAGGTACAAGTGTGAGGTGGCAGAGTAGGTGAGCACAGAGGAAAGGAACAGGTGAGGAAAATGGCCAGTTCTGGTGAAATGATGGCCTATACTGAAGGGCATGAAGAAGCAGCTCGTTATCTGCTTTACCGAGCATCAGATGTGGGAGTCAGAATGACTGCAACATGTTTTGTGGACAGCCAGCCACTTGAATCGGGAAACTGGCTGCACATTTGCTGGCACACAGGACTCTGGCACTGACACAATTCTTAAAGCAGGTCGCCATGTCACCCAGTCTTGCTGCTCCAACGTTATTTGTGTTTTTAGTTGTCAAATATTTCACTGTATCATGGACATGGCTTCAGGACGGCTCCACACAATTCCCCAGTTCTACAATCTGATATTCAAACAGCTCAGCAGACACATTACAACTTAAAAACACATTGAACAAATAAACCAAAAGAACAAAGAGCACCCTCACTTTATTCTTTTCTCACCTTATTACTTCACAATATGTCCTATGTTTTCCCTAACGGATTAGGCACCTCACAGGCTCTAACTGGATGAAGTGTATCCCATCAGGTTTTCCCTCAGATAATAAGAACATGGGAAAAAAAACGAATAGGTCACCAACACAAAAATTCTTCTTTGTAGAAGAGTAAGCTCTAGGCTAGAAAAATCCTTTTCTTGCTATTAGTATTAAAAATGCACATTAGAAAGTCATCCTTAGAAAACTCCAGCTGATATAAAGTAAAAGAATAGTTAAGGAAAGTAATTACTTACAAACAGGTCTTCATCCACATTCCCAGGGCCACTTTCCTTGAGAACTATGTCGGACAAGGACAGCACACAGGTAGAAAGGACATCGCCGCACACGCGCTTCAGTAATTCCTGCGGCAAGTCAAACGTAATCTCTAAAGGATCCCACACATCTACTAGACTGTCCATGAAACAACCGTCTCAGAAGAAACTCTATGGTCTTCAAAGGCATAAACCATAAGAAGTCTTCTGAGAAGCCTTAGCCATCAGGCTTTCAGATCTTTGCTCTTTTACCAATCTGCCTAGAAGTACTAAGCAGAATTTAAAATGAACAGCACATATATACAGCATACATACATACAGAGGACATAAATATATAATATCTGTACATGTATACGTATGTATATATGTGTGCACATATATACACACGCACACATATGTATAGATACCATAACTTTCTATATGTGCCCTTTAAAAGCAAAAGGCAAATACCTGGGAAGATCTAGTGCCCCAAGTGATAAGAGTTCTGTAATAGTGATGCTGTTCCATTAATAGAAAAAAAACCACGATTCTTCCAGCATGTATAGATGGCGAAGTAACTACTATAGTAAATAGTAAATACTAACTACTAGAGTAAATTCCATTTCAAAAGACATGGAATTTAAAAAAAATCGTTACCGTTTTGAAATGTATTCATTAAAGACAAGTTTTCAACGCTTTTTATTAGTTAAAATAACCTCAAGGGGTTATGCCAACACTTCTATGCCAAGCAAAGGAGCTCGATCACATTCTACAACTCTTTGACTACATTTTCTCTAGGAGGCCAGTCCAAAATACCCAGGTTGAAAACAAAAAAGAAAAGAAAAGGGGGCGCCTGGGTGGCTCAGTTGGTTGAGTGTCCGACTTCAGTTCAGGTTATGATCTTGTAGTTTGTGGGTTCAAGTCACGCATCAGGCTCTGTGCTGACAGCTCAGAGCCTGGAGGCTGCTTCAGATTCTGTGTCTCCCTCTCTCTCTGCCCCTCTTCCACTTGTGCTCTGTCTCTCAAAAATAAATAAATGTTAAAAAAGTGTTTAAAAAATAAAAAATAGAAATAAAATATCCTAAGATTCTGGAAAATCTCAGGGAAATTTTCCAGGGAAATTCTGGAAAATTGTTTACCACCAAAAGTGGTATTGGCAAATCTGCAACTGTGGCTTTTGTAAGTAGTAACAGCCTCTCCAGTTCTCAATTTTTAAATTTTTTTAATGTTTTTTCTATTTTTGAAAGAGAGAGAAAGACAGCACAACTTGGGGTGGAGTAGGGGGGAGACAGAATCCAAAGCAGGCTCCAGGCTCTAAGCTGTCAGCACAGAGCCCAATGCAGGGCTTAAACTCACAAACTGTGAGATCATGACCTGAGCCAAAGTCGGACACCTAACCAACTGAGCCACCCAGACACCCATCTAGTTCTCAATTTTTAACCGTGAAGATAACTCTGTCTTCCTCACAGACTCTAACAATGGTGAAATTAATGACTGTGGGCCATTAGTAAGCAAGCCAGTGGCTTCTAGCCCTGACTCCCCCCGTACTATAGATCACTCTTCCTCTAGCCAGTGCTGGTGAAGAAAAGAGTGGGAAGGCAACCAGAGGACTTAGTTCTAGGCATGGCTCTGCCATTAATCAGCCACCAAGACATGCGGGATGACTGTTTTGTAATTTGCCGTTTAAATTTCTCCCCAGGTTTTCCTACATCATTCTTTCTTTGTGACCAGCTTTTCGCTTTGTGTTGACCTGTTTTCTGCTATTCAAATATGCTCCCTACTTAGGTAATGCTCCTTATTTAAAAGTTTTTCTTGGATTAAGAGATAAACAGCTAGAAAAATCAAACAAAGCAAGCATCCCTTTCATCAGATAAGCCAAAAGGTACATGCCAGGAAAACACCAGACACCATTTACATGGAAAGAGCTGGGCATTTTTAGCTAAGTACATTTTAACCTGTTTTAAGTCCTAAGCTAAAAAAGTTATAATATACTTTCTTATTATATCTGTTCCTACAAATAGAAGACATAACTTATCAAGGAAGGACTTTCTTTAAGGAACTTATGTAAGAAAAGGAAGCACAGGAATGTAGCTGGGTAGCTCAGATGAAGCAAAGATATTTTTATTCTGGGAAACTTAAATATATTCCAGCAATTATTTAAATTAACCTTTGACTTCTAAAACCATCATTAATCACCCCAGTCCTAAAATTTTTCATTAAGATTAGTCTTGTCTAGGAGTATATTTCATGGTAAGAATAGAATATATGCCAGTAAAATAACTTATTAGAGAAACTGATATGGATGCCTTTTAGGGAGTCAAAGTAATACTCTGTCTCACACAAAACCATGGTTTGGATTTGTATGTATGTATCTATAGAAAACATCAGCTGTAGGCTCTGAGCAACTTTGGGAACATGATAAAGCAAGAGGTGTTAGAGTAACGTAGCCTTGTAGTAAGAGGATAGGTATTTTTCAGGAGAATGACTCATCAAATGATCAGAAATCTTCTGGTCTGGAGGGAAACCCCTGACTAGGTGGAGAATCATTGGTTAGGCTTCTTGGATGAGGTAGAAGTGAAGGAGGAAGAGACACAAAGCTATCTATCACAAACATTCAGGCTACAACTTGTTAAAAAATAGCTGTACAGTTCTTACTAGAAAATATATGCACAGCAGGCACGCCTTCCTAGAAGGCACTTGTACCTAGAACCAAGATGGTGACTTTCTGAGGGACCCATGTGTCATGAGCAGCCAATATCTTCTCAGGGAATGTCAACTGCTTGTCACAGAAGCTGATGCTACAGCTTCTGTGGACTACCCATTCTTATAGGTTCTTCACAGAGAATACTCCTTATACTTCAAAACAGAGTAACATGTTCAAGTACAGATAGACAACAAACATCCAGGAGAGTTTGCAGTGTACCTGTTCCTCCACAGGCGTCTTTGCAGATGCTCTACAGAGTCTTTGCAAAGTATCAACAGCTGAGCTGATCAACTCTAGAGACCACTGGAATCCATTCAGCTTACATTTGACCACATCTAAAGAGAAATTAAAACCCTCCAAATTTAACTGCTCAAAATATATTTAAAGTGAGAGGAAAAGCTTTTTCAAGATTCTCCAAAGCACACTCACCAGTCACTTTGTCCCGGGTGCTCTTAGGAAGATGCTTTGCGATATGCCCAATAACACACAGAATATGTCCTAAGGTGTTTGGATTGGGATTCTGTTGACTAGGAAAAGGGCATAAGGAATATCAACATACAGACAAAATAAACACTGCTGCCAACAAAATACTCTGTGGATTGTGAACATTGGAGGAATGTAAGGTAGCATGGTTTAGGAGTCAAGTTGTAGGAGTATTAAGGCACTTAATTTACTTGGACAAAGGGTAAACTGAAAGCTTAAAACTCATTCTTATTTTTCATGTTTGTTTTTATGCCAGAATTTAAAGATCTGTGTATAGAAATAGCTATGAAACAGCTCACTTCCTTAAGACATGAGCTTTGTTTCCACGAATCTTTAGTGTCTATCAACAACTATATTATAAGCATCCAAACCTGCTGATTTTCTCCCAGGACTCTATTATCTTGGTATAGTCCAGCTTGGGTGATGAGCAAGCAATCTTGGAAAGCAGCATCCAGGCTGGTGCAGAATGTTCCGTGCCAGTGTAGGATATCACATTGTTTATAAAACTGGATGAGAATTTCTCTTTCTTGGACCAGATATGAAAAGCCTTATTTAAATAGCGGCTGGAAAGAAGATGGGAAAGCAAAATTGTAACTGTAAATATACAAAACTGTTCAGAACAGCTCTCAGTGAAAGGTTATCAGCTTCTGCTGCTCCTGGACTCCCCTGGCACATGAAATGTCAAAGCAGAAGTTCCTGGCTAGTGGCATATTTGATATCAACCAGGTGTCTTTAAATTTTTTATTATATAGAAAAAAAATTTATTATACAGAATGAGATATATTTATTTTTTCCCTTATAAAGTGTTTCTTTTTGAAGCAAAGAATAAAATTTCATAATTCGCTTGAGACCCTTCTTATCCTCATTCCCTCCCAAACTGCTATACAAACATTAAGGGATAGGTTACCAATAACAAATATGTCCAGAGTTTATAGGGTTTTAGTGACAAAAAAAAAATTATAGACACTTGTTTTTTCAATGGAAGGACTGGATAGATATTATTATGGTGATATTAAATGAGCTAAATTTTGCCATGACCCACCAACACCATTCAGAAATAACATATTTCAAACACTTTAAAAATGAAACAAAAAACGCTTCTGGTGTATTAATCTAAAGTTTGCATTATGTCATCTGTTGTTTTCAATAATTTCTTATTTGCCTTCTTTCCACAGCACTGAATCAGAAAACACGAGCCATATCACAAATGCAGTATTATATATCTAAGTAAAGTGAAAAATACACTTCTTCCCACAATTAATTTTTCTTAGACTGCAACAGACATGCAAATGAGCACACGCACGTGCGCACACACACGCACCAAGACTTTCTCATTAAATGAAAAAAAAAAGATTTTTCAAAGCATGCAGAAGGCAACTGTAACAAAATAAACACATCTATATACAATAAACATATCCATGTAAATTGTTTCAATAAATTAGCTATTGCTTAGAAATCTATCTATAAATGTCTAAAGTTTTACTGCAGGTAACTCATAATTCATACATGACTATGGTCCAAAAACAACACAAATGGAATCAGCAAATATTTTAAAATTTATTAAAAAGAATCACACAAAATACATTAAGTAATGTTTACTATAAGAAGTGAACAGAATGGGAAAAAAATCCTCTGAACTTCCAGTTTTGAAACCTCAAATTTGGCTTTTCTGACAACTCACACCCCTCCATATCAGTTGAACAGTTTCCAAAAGTCTCCCCCAATTAGCTTACCGCTCAATTAGCCCCACTGACGATCACAAGCCACTCCCTACCAAGTTAGAATGCTTTCAACAGACACCAACCTGGGTTTTTTGTACAGAACCACTGACAGCTATCCTAATTTCAAAACCAATGGACTATCTTTAGTTTCCATTTTCCATGACCTCTACAAGACATTATTGACCATTCTCTCTGCCTTTGTACTCTGGTCTACTTATTGGTTCTCTTTTCTTTTCCCTTCACTAATTCCTTTTATCAAATCACTCTTCGGGCTCATTTTGAAAAGTTCTATTCTTAGTCCTCTTCTCTTATCTACAACTGAAATGCTGGGCTGGGTGATCTCATTCATTACCAAAAGCTCTCCACTCAAATATGACAAAGCATTGCAAGCACACATTTAAATTGGATTTCCATCGCCTGCCTCTGCTTTCCATACCTCAGTCAATGGAAATACCACTGACCAGTTATTTTGGATAGAATCATGGAGTCTTCAGGCCTCTAATCATTTGCATTGCTATTTTCTGTCTGGAAATTCTCACTGTTATGGCTGTCTGGTTAATTTCTACTTATTCCACCTCTAGGAATAATTCAGCTATTGCCACCATCAATAGCTAAAACAAGAAAAAAAGTTAAAAAGCAATCAAACAAAAACAAACAAAAAAAACTACTAAACTGCTCTATACCCTCCCTCTTTGCTCCTAAAATTCTACCAAAATAGTGAATTTATTTTGTCTCTTTCCACTAGCTTGTGAGCAACTTGAGTAGAGGAAGTGCACTGATTTCTTTCAACCCTCAAATCAAACCTCTACCACCTCTGTACTTCTCCTTGTTAAATATTTTTAAATATACCTCATTGTCTTCATGCCCACTGCCTTGTCCTTGATGTAGGCCCTCATCACCTTTAACTTAAATCATTTCAGTGGTAGCTTGTTTTCTTAGATTCTAGTCATCTGCTGGTCACCAAACACAAGTGCCTTTGCTATCCTTCCTGTGAAACTAAATAAAGGAAATCTCACTGGCAATGGGGCTGGGAGTCCAGAATAGGAAGCTCTCATGTCTACCACTGGTCATCAGTTGCAGGAGGGGATAGGATCACTATATCCAAGAGGAACAAACAAGCTGACTTTACTACTCCAGCAAGAGGAAGGATTTCTTCTTGCCTGGCAACAGTCCAGCCAATGAGAGGCTGTCACGACTCTGCCATCAAGAAACCATCACCACCTTGAACTCTCTCTTTCAATGGACTTTTCTTCAAAGCAGCCCCTCCCAACTTTCTCTTCTGTAAAAAGAACAGTTCTTTTCCTTTGATTCCCAGATTTGCTTGTGGTTTGTCACAGCGTACTTGTCCCGAAATGCAATTCTGTGCTATTTCCATATAAACCCATTTTGTTGGTTAAATAACTGGGTGTTTTATTTTCAAGATTAACACTTCCTAAAATATAAAACCCTGTATTACCCATCCAGTTTATATTCACCAGCAGCCTCCCCCTGCCCACTCTGTTTTCAATCTAAAGTCAAATTTCTTGGAATGCTATGTTACAACTCTGCAGTATCTGGGTCCTGCTTAACTTCTCCAGTTTCAGTTTACACTCAGCCAGCCCTATTTCCCCAGCCACAGTGAAATTCTCTGGCTCCTGAACAGTGCACAGTGTTTATGCTTCTATGGCTTTGAACTGGCTGTTTCTTTTACATGGACATACCCTTTTGCCCCCTTATTAACCTTCAAGATTCAAAATCAAAAGTCATCTGTTCTGTGAAGGCTCTTTTCCTGTACATTCCCTGATGTTCTAGTTATTTTCTGTTTATTAACAAGTCACAGATTTTGTTTATAAATGTTTATAGAACTCTATTCTGGTAGCTCTTACTTTTCTTTACACTCCTTTTGAAAAATTCATTCCCAAGTTCAGTGGCTCTCATACTTTTTCACTTCTGGGTGCTTTTTTATTTTCTGGGTGCTTTTGAAGTAAAAAATTATGGACCACCTTGAAGAGCTTTAGTTTTGTGGGCCAATATTTGCTGTGCCAAAATTAAAACTGAGAAACTTAAAAATATTTCTTAGTTAATCTAAAAAATAATAAGCCAACTACATGTTAACATAGATGTACTGCTTTATTAAAAAAAAATCTTTCTTAAAACAAAATAAACTTGGTGAAAAGAGTGTCACTGCTCTATACTTTTGTAAATCTATTTATGGTCTGGCTTAAACAGAAGGCAGGTGGATTATTGTAACTGCTTCTGCATTCAATTTGCTTCAATATCATCATATGCCTCTGGAAAACTCTACTATAGTCCTGTGAAAGAATAAAAGTGAACAATGGCTTATAACATCTTATTATTACAATCAAAACAGTCTGAGCTCATGAATCCATCACACTTTGAGAACTTCTACCCTAGTTCATTTTCTATAAAGGCTATTCCAAAACTTCTTTACACTTAAGACCCTAATTCTACACTCTCCTTCTTAACTTTGAGCAAATATATATTTTGTCTTGTGCTAAAATATATAGTAGAGTTTACCATTTTAACCATCTTCAGGTGTATAGTTCAGTGGTGTTAAGTACATTCACACTTGTTGTGCAATCATCCATCTCTAGAACTCTGTTATCACCTTATACTGAAACTCTGTACCCATTTAACAGTAATTCCCCATTGCCTTCTCCACAGCCCCTGATAAGCACCTTTCTACTTTCTGCCTTTAAGCATTTGACTATTCTATGTATTTCAGAGAAGGGAAGTCATCAATAAGTGTCCTTTTGTATTGGGCTTACTTCATTCAGCGTGTTTTTAAGGTTCATCCACATAGTGTAGCATGCATCAGTATTTTGTTACTTTGTTAGGCTGAAAAATATCCTATTGTACATATATATCACATTTTATTTATCCTTTCACCCATTCATGGACAGCTGGGGTATTTCCACTTTTCTGGCTATTGTGTTTAATGCTCTGTCACTGCTGTACTGAGCAAATATTCTATTACTGTACTGAGAAGAGAAGGCTCGGAGGTTCTAGGGTTCATATTATTTCCTCTTTTGTACTTTTGTTCCTGTATTTTTTTTTTTAATGTGTGTTCTTTTTGAGAGAGGGACAGAGTGCAAGCAGGGGAGGAAAAAAGAGAGAGGGAGACACGAAACTGAAGCAGGCTCCAGGCTCCAAGCTGTCAGCTTAGAGCCGAACGTGGGGCTCTAACTCACCAACAGTGAGATCATGACCTGAGCTGAAGTCGGACGCTTAACTGACTGAGTCACCCAGTCACCCCTCCTTTCCCGTATTTTTTTGTTTCTTTTTATTTCTAAAGTTCTTTCCTTCTACCTTATAAAATGAGTCTTTCATATAATATTGTTCTTTTTCAGAAACTCTACTAACTATCCCTTCCATTCATCCTCAGTATTTTTTTATCTCCCCCTTTTCTTCTGACTTCAAATATACATAACCACATTCCCCTATCTTAAAACAAAAACAAGGCCTGTGAAGGAAACTATGGCACATCTTAATTGCAGGTAAGACCTAACATAAAAGGAAGAAAGAAAAAAAAATTCTAGGAGATTACATGGGAGAATATATGACCTTGAGGTAGGAAAAGACTTCTCTAAAAATACATTAACCATAAGGAAAACCACTGACAAAGTGAACTCATCAAAAGATACCATCAAGAGAGTAAAAAGGCAAATCATGAGGTGGGAGAGGACATTTGCAACCCGTGTAACAATAGCTTGCACACAGAATATATACTGAACATTTTCAGATGGACAAGCAAGAAAGAGTGACAGTCTAAAAGAAAGACCAGAGGGGCGCTTGGGTGGCTCAGTCAGTTGGGCGTTCAACATCGGCTCGGGTCATGATCTCATGGTTCGTGGGTTCGAGCCCTGCATTGGGCTCTGTACTAACAGCTAGCTCAGAGCCTGGAGCCGGTTTCGGATTCTGTGTGTGTCTCTCTCTCTGACCCTCCCCTGCTCATGCTGTCTCTCTCGCTAAGAAATAAATAAAAAATAAAGAAAGAAAAGAAATGAAAGTCCAGAGACCTGAGTAGGTAATTCATAAAAGTGAACATATAAATGCTAATCCACATAGGAAAAGAGGCTCAATCTTATTATTCAACATGGTCATGTAAATTAATAAAATACCAGTATTCATCCATTAAAGTGACTAAAAAGAAAAAGACTGGTAATATGAAATGCTGGCCACAACATGGAACTCCCACACCTGGCAGAGTGCAATGTAAATTGGCACAACCCCTCTGAAAAACTCCCGGGCAGTATCCATTAGAAGTACCTAAAAACGTACTCAACAATACTGTGTCCAGGTATATACCCAACAGAAATGCATGTACCTGTGTTATCAACAGATATGTACAGAAATATCCATAGCAGCATTATATATATTTAAAAAAATTGAAACAACTCAATCATCTATCAACAGTATAATGGATAATTGTTTTATTCATAAAAATCACACACACACACACACACACACACACACACAGCAATGAAAGTGAATAAGCTACAGCTACGCACGATAACATGAATGAACCTTCTATTGCTTTTAATGTTAGGAGTCAGACACACAAAGAATACATACCACATAATTCCATTTATATAAAGTTGTAGAACAGAGGGAAGTAATCACAGCAGTGGTTACCTTTGATAAGGGAAGGACAGCGATGGGACGGAGTGTGAGGTATTACTTGGGCTTAGCTATGTTCTATTTCTTGACCTGGGAGGTAGTTACATGGGTATATTTTCTTTTTTATACTTACTGACCCTATGTACTGACCTATTATACTTTTCTGTGGATGTTATATTCCAGTATAAAAGTTTTATAAAGGGAAAAATAAATGAAATAAATCTCCCAACAGCATCTCATGAGCTACAGAGCAGGCCTCCCCTGCTTTTTTGTGAAGAATGGCTACTACTTTTTATGCTGAATTTTAAGTGTTGGGGTTGCTTACTGAGATGTCCCTGAGTAAAGCAAAAGGTAAGTGATTCATTTTTTTTTTTAATGTCTTCATTTTATTTTGAGAGACACAGACAGAGAACGAGCAGGGTAGAGGCCGAGAGAGAGGGAGACACAGAATCTGAAGCAGGCTCCAGACTCTGAACTGTCAGCACAGAGCCCAACGTGGGGCTTGAACCCACAGACTGTGAGATCGTGACCTGAGCTGAAGTCAGACACTTAACTGACTGAGCCACCCAGGTGCCCCAAAAAGTGATTCTACTGCTAGCTAAATTCTCCTCCCTTCTAAGCCTTCTAAGAATTTTAGCCAAGCATCTAGCTGGTACTGAGGAAATATTTAATGAATGAATATGCTTTCAATCATAGAGTTTTAATACAAAAAGGGACCTGAAGAGATCATGTAATCCAACTGGCTACTGTTATAAATGGGAAAACCAAGGCCCAGAGAGATGAGGTGTTTTGACAGGGCCACAGAACAGTATTCTGTGATAAAAAAAAAACTATTACATTTCCATTGTATGATAATTCTTACATAACTACATGTAAATAAGGAGGGAAGTATTTCCTACATGATAAAAAAAAAAAAAAAGGAAAAAGTCAAGCTGATTGTAAGATTACTGCAATACAGATTAAAATTTACCATTATAGGTGCTAACTCCTCACTACAGTGTTCACTGTATAGTGTACACTTGGTAAATGTTATCTAATGGGAAAGAATACTGCAGTGGTATTAAGTCAATGAATCCAATAAAATATCAGGAGAAGTTTAATGTACAAGAACTAGGAAGTCATCTTTCATAAAAACCAGTATTATGGAAAGTTAATATTATTATATCATATCCATCAGCATTTTCTAGTACATGTTAAGACATCAATTTAAAACTAAACATCACTCAGAGAAAAGCACAGGAGGAGATCAAAAGCGTCACAAAAAAGTGTCATCATGAAAATGTTGAGATTTGAATTGGGTCAAAAAAAAAGACCAAAATTGAGTCTTCACATATATTAAGTAATTTGGAAAGATGATTTTCCAAGATCAGTACAGAAATTTTTTTTTAATGTTTATTATTTTTTTATTTTGAAAGACCGACAGAGCATGCACATGCACAAGTGGAGGAAGGGAAGAGAGAGGGAGAGAGAGAATTTCTTTCCAAGCAGGCTCTGCACTGTCAGCACAGAACCTGATGCAGGACTCAGTCTCACGACCATGAGCTCATGACCTGAGCCAAAATCAAAAGTTAGATACTAAACTCACTGGGCCACCCAGGAACCCCTAATACAGAAATTTTAATAAAAAATTTTATGGCTTTCTATAAGGTAAACAAGTCACACAATTAACATACCTCAGTTCCTGGTTTTCTGTACTAAGGAGAGTAAGAAGTGCCCAAGCCAGTACCTGGCTGTTGTCTCCAGTATGGAATTTATTATAATGCTTAATGTTTTGCAACAGGAGCTGGTCAAGGCATTCCAGAGCCTTTTCCTGCACAGTGCTCTCACAGTCCATCGCAGCTGGAATGATCCCTGTCAGCCAGGCTTTCTGTATCTGGACACATCCAGGCTGGGCCTTGGGAATGAAACATCATGAAATCATAAAGAAGTCTGATGCTAGCAGAATTCTAAATACAAATCAGTGAGGCTGTGGTCAACGTTTTGAGACTTGTATGTGGTCACACACACAAGTACAAATAAATAAGTGAAAAAAAAAAGCAACATTTGAAATATATAGTAAAAAAAAGTTCAATCTCCAGTTACTCTGTATCAGTGCATACTGAAATTTTAAACTTAGGAAGTCATTACTGCATTATTATAGTAAATCAGCACTTTTTGGTAATTTCAATATTTTTTTAACATTTATTTGTTTTTGAGAGAAACAGAGGAAGTAAGTGAGAGTGGGGGAGGGGCAGAGAGAGAGGGAGACCCAGAATCCAAAGCAGGCTCCCGGCTTTGAGCTTTCAGCACAGAGCTCGACACAGAGCTCAAACTCACTAATGGTATGATCATGACCTAAGCCAAAGTCGGAAACCAGACCAACCAAGGCGCCCTGATAATTTAAGGATTAAGAGCAAATAATAAATATTTATCCCAACAGGCAATTAAAATAGATGCTGACAGAGGAAGTCAAAGTATGCACTGTTTAATGCTTTCTATCATGAAATAAAGAAATAAACTGGCTTTAAAAATTCTTCAAAAGCTAATTATTTGGCAGATGAAAATTAAATATTGGATTAGTGGATCTCCTATTTTGACAATATCATCTAAGAGGTCTTAATGTTCAAAAATTAATCTAGGTCTCTGGTCTCACCAAATTTATTTTGCCATTGATATTTCTATGTGAGATTTAAGTTGAAGTCAAGAAAAGACTAATCACTGCATTCTTTAGCATGAGTCTATAATTATATTAACATGAGACGTAATCATATGTAATGAAAAGATAATCTCTTCTCTTCTCTTCCACTGTATAGTCCTTCAGTAGACCTGGTAGAATTTCCATTAGTCAAGTTAATATTTTGCAAGAAGTAATTATTAGGCTGAATTATTTATTTAGTGTTTGTATGTGTTTGTGTGTGTGTGTATATGTGTGTGTGTGAGGGGGTAACACACTTACATGTGAGCAGGAGGAGGGGTGAACAGGGGCCAGTGCAAAGGGAGAGGGAGAGAGAGAATCTTAAGCAAGTTCCACACTGGGCATGGAGCCTGACACAGGGCTCAAACTCATGACCTGAGACAAAATCAACAGTCAGGCGCTTAACCAACTGAACTACCCAGATGCCCCATTTGCTGAAATATTATTAATTATTGTAAATGTAAAAACACACTGTCTCTCACCATGAGAAGTTCAGTAAGAGACTGTAAGGCCTGCTTTCGGACAGACACTGCAGGGTCCCGACACTGGTCCTGCAGCAGCAATAGCTCTTCTTTCATGCCCAAGATGTCACAGTGTTTCAAAATACTCACTAATACCTAGAAGAAGCATATGTAACATGGATTAATAACTTATGCACTGTAGACAAAAATAAGACTTAAGTCTGTGGTTCTTAACATTTCTGAGGTACAGATCCATCCCTCCATCCAGTAACATTCCACCTTTTAAGAATCTGATAAAAGCTAAGGCCTCTCTCTGGAGAAAATCTGACGGACATTTATATAAACAAGTATTAACAAACCATTTTGGGGGTTACATGCACCCTATTAAAATTCATTCATGGTTCCCATACTAAGAATCCCTATTCCAAAAAGAGAAATTAAGGATATAAAGGGGCACCTGGGTAGCTTAGCTGGTTAAGCGTCCGACTTTCGCTTAGGTCATGATCTCACGGTTCGTGGGTTCGAGCCCTGCATCGGGCTCTGTGCTGACTGCCAGCTCAGAGCCTGGAGCCTGTTTCAGAGTCTGTAACTCCCTCTTTCTCTGACCCTCCCCTGTTCACGCTGTCTCTCTCTCTCTCTCAGAAATAAATTAAAAAAAAAAATTAAAGAAAAAAAAGGATATAAATATGTAATTCTTTTTTAAATTTTTTATTAAAACAACTTTTTTAATGTTTATTTTTGAGAGAGAGAGAGACAGAGACAGAGCATGAGTCGGGTGGGGCAGAGAGAAAGAGAGAGAGAGAGAGAGAGAGAGACAGAATTCGAAACGCTCCAGACTCTGAGCTGTCAACACAGAGCCCATTGCGGGACTTGAACTCCCCAACTGCAAGGTTATGACCTGAGCCGAAGTCAGGTGTTTAACTGACTGAGCCATCCAGGTGCCCCATAAATAGGTAATAAAAAGTCAACAACCCAGCGGGAACTTTAAAAACAGATAAACCTTTAGTTCGTGTCTGTAATTTGTACATACAATAGGATCAAAGTGAACAAATGTTAGGTGAAAAACAAGTTAAATAATGAGTATGGCAGAGAATTTTTACAAAATATTTCCAGGTTTTTAGTGCTTGAAAAGAGCACATTCAAGAATATCTAGAAAAAACTCACACCTGGAGTGCAGACTTCCTGACATTGGTCTTCTCATCCCTGATTCTCTTTTTCAGCATTCCCATGACACATCTCACTGTTGAGGAAATGCCAAAGAATCATTACATAGTCTGAGAAAAACTATATTTATAGTACCTAACATCTCACCACACAATACTGAGAAAATACTCTAAAAAACTAATTAGCTTGCTTTAAATCCTGAGAAATTTGAGTATTAAACAATGTAGAAAAAAAAAAGAAAAGTCAAATAACTAGTTATTCACAATAATGCAAAGGGCATAGTAATATAATTTTTAAAGGGCACAAATTCTGGAATATTAAAAATTCAATTTTAAATCCTGGCTCCAATGTCTAAAATTCTGAATGAATTATTCAGCTCTTCTATTTTCTTTAGCTACAAAAAAGGAATATCCAAATCATAATTTTTTTAAAGACTAAATAAGATAATATATAATATTGGCTTTAAAACGTTTTGATTATAGGCCCCTTTACACTATTAAAAAAATCACTGAAGACTTCTAAGGGCTTTTTTGGTAAAAATCTCAGGTAAAAAAGATTTAATAGTTTATTTTAAAAAAGGAAGATGTGCCACTATGCATAGTATATTTTTAAATGAAAAATACCTATATTTCCCCTCCAAAAAAATTTAGTGAAAATAATGGCATTGTTTTACATCTTTATAAACTCTTTAATGTCTGGCTAAATGAAAAACAGCTAGATTCTCATCTCTATTTCAGAGTCATAATGCCGAAGAGTACAAAGTCTTGATATTATTATGAAAACAATATTAACTTCAAGGACCTGCTGAAAAGGCTAAGGGATCCCAAACTATGCGAAGAGCCATTCATGTATATGGAAGTATGTTACGAAATGAAATAGAGAATGGGAAAAAACAGAAAACATCAATGAAATCAAAAGTAGATTCCTTGAGAAAAAAAAAACAAAATTAACAAATTTTTAGAGATAGACTAATTAAGAAAAAAAAATAGAAGATTCAAATTGCTAAAATCGGGAAAGAATGAGGAAACATTACTGCTGCCATTACAGAAATAAAAAGGATTTGCAAAGAAATACTATGAAAAATGTTTATGTTATATTGAGTAATCTGGATGAAATGAACAAATTTCTACAAAGATAAAAACCACGGACATTGACTCAAGAAGAAATAGTCTGAATATACTCATAACAAGTAAAGAGAATGAACTGGAGATTGAAAACTTTCTCACACATGTACAAAAGTCCAGGACCAGATGGCTTTACTGGAGAACTCGACCAAGTGTTAAAACAAATATGAACACCAATTCTTCATAAACACTTCAAAAACAGAAGAAACCACTTTCCACCTCAGTTCATTAAGCCAGTATTACCCTGAGAGCAAAACCAGATAAATACATGTCAAGAAAAGTAAACAATAGGCCAAAATCTCCTGCCAATACATATAGTATCAACAAATCAAATCTAGCAAGATACAAAAAGGATTATATACCAGCCTTGGGATTTATCCCAGTAATGAAATGTTGGCTCAACATGTGAAAATCAATGTAATAAAAAACCACAGCAATATAATAAAGGACAAAGACCACATGGTTGTCTCCACAGATGAGGAAAATGCATGTGTAAAATCCAACACCATTCCATAATAAAAACACTCAACAATCTCAGAAGTGAAGGAAACTTTATCACACTGATGAAAGCCATTCTGAAAAAACCCACAGCTAACATCACACTCAATAGTGGAAGACTGAAAACAAAGTACAGAAGAAACATGAGGATGTCTGCTCTCCCCAATTCTTTTCAACACTGTACAGTACAGAGGTCCTTGCCAGGGAAAGTAGGCAAGGAAAAGACAGAAAAGGCATCCAGATGGAAAAGAAAGAAGAAAAACTCTGTTCACAGATGGCATGAGCTTATATATAGAAAATCCTAAGGAATATACACACACACAATTAGAGCTAGTAACAGACTTAGCAAGGTTGCAAGACACAAGATCAAATCATCAAACATCAGTTGTAAAAACTAACAATGAACAATTTGAAAATGGAACTAAGAAACCAATGTAACTTATTATAACATCAAAAAGAATAAAATATTTAGGAATAAACATAAAAAGCAAGAATTACACTGAAAACTGAAAAACATCACTGAAGCAAACTAAAGAAGACCTAAATATATAGAAAGGCATCCCATGTTCATGGACAGAAGGGCTTAATATTGTTAAGATGGCAATACCAGCCAAAGTGATCTACAGATCAATCCTTACCAAAATCCAAGTTGGCTTTTTTTCCTTTCAGAAACTGACAGATGATCCTAAAATTCATATGGAAATATAAGAAAAACAGAATAGCCAAATCAATCTATAAAAACAAGAAGAATGCAGAGCCTACACTTCCTAATTTCAAAATTAGTATAAAGTACCAGTAATCAACACAGTGCGGTTCTGCCATAAGGAAAGACAATGGAATGCCAGTGGAAGAGAATTGAAAGTACATAAGCCCATGTATCTAAGATCAGTTGATTTTTGACAAGGGTGCTGGGAACATTCAAAGGAGAAAAAACTTCTTTTAAACAAATGGTGCTATATCAAACTGGATATTTACATACATAAGTTGGACCCCTACATCACACCATATTAAAAAATTAACTAAAAATTGATCAAAGACCAAAACATAAGAGCGAAAATTACAAAACTCTGAAAACATAAATGTAAATCTTTGTGAAGAATTAGGCAGTGATTTCTTAGCCATGACACCAAAAGCACAAGCCAAAAAAAAAAAACAAAAAAAACAAAATAAAAAATAAAAAAAACTGGACAGCTAGACTTCATGAAAGCTAATGTTTCATGCCTCAAAGAACACCATCAAGAAACTGAAAATTCAACCTCCAGAATGAGAAAAAGAATATATTTGCAAATCATATATCTAATAAAGAATTTGGAGCCAGAATATACAAAGAATTCTTTCAACTCAAAAATAAAGACAAATAATCTATTTTAAAAAATGGGCAAAGAACTTCTCCAAAGAAAACATATAAATGGTCAATAAACATATGAAAGTTTGCTTAACATCATGAGTCATCAGGAAAATGTAAATCAAAACCACAGTGAGATACTTCACATCCACTAGGATGGATACAATAAATAGATATGAGAAGTGCTGGTAAGGACGTGGAGAAATAAGATTTATTACACATACTAGTAGGACTGAGACATGATGTGACCACTCTGGAAAGCAGTTTGGCAGTTCCTCAAAATGTTAAACACAGAGTTACCGCATGACCCAGCATCAGTTCCACTCCTAAGTACACACCCAAAAGGAATGAATATTTACATACAAAATTTGTACAAGAATATTCATAGCACCCTCATTCATAATAGCCAAAAGATGGAAACAACCCCAGTCTATCAACTGACAAACAAACCTTGAAAATGTTATGCTAAGAAGACATCCACAAAAAAAAAAAAAAACCACACTGTATGTTTCCATATATGTGGATGTCAAAACCAGACAAATCCATAGAGACAGAAAGCTAGTTGGTGGCTGGCAAAAGCTGGGGAAGGGGGAGAACAGGGAGTAACTGCTAATGAGTACAGGGTTTCTTTTTGGCAAAGGAAATATTCTGAAAATTGATCAGTTTTGTGAATACACTAAAAACCACTAAATCATACACTTTATTTAAATGGTATGTATATGAATTACATCTCAAAAAACAAAACAAAACAAAAGACCCACCACAAAGAAAGCACTTAAGACTGGAATCAACACATTATTTTTCCAGAATAATTTTTTTTTATATTTTAGAAAATCGGTTAATATATAAATTGAATTACTGCTCTGAATTTGAATACTACATGCTAATATCTAACCATATAAATCCAAATTCCATGCTAATCTTTCAGGCCAAAATAAGTAATTATCCTCATGACATTTTACAGATACCTCAGTACTTATCTCACAACTATTTTATATATATATATATATGTAAAATTTGTATACACATATATTTATTACTCCCATTGCTCCTCAACAGATGGAATTATGTTTTATTAAAGCATCTATAATGCCTAGCACAGACTAGAAGGGATGAGATAAATGTTAACAGAATAAATTAATCTAATTATAAAATTAATCCTCTATACACATATTTTCTCACTTATCTATCTTGAAAAACCACTTCTCTTAACATTATTTTCACAGACCAGGAAAGTGAAAGATTCAGAAAGTGACAATTAGGGTGCTTTGCTAACTTCCATGTCTTAGTCAAGCAGCTATTTAGTAACATAATTGATACCAGAACTCAGACTGCCTCTCCTTTCTAATAGTGTGTTCCCCACTATTTCATGCTATGTCATCTCACAGATGAATAAGGAGCCCAGAGAAGTAAAGTGACTTTCTCAAGATGACACAGCTAGACAGAAACAGAATCTAGGAGTAGGCTCCAGGTCTGCCTACTGTCTAGTCCATATTTCTTTTTTTTTCCCTCCTGAATCACATTAACACTTAAACATCCAGGTTAGATGGAGTAAACCATCCAGATTACTCCAGGTTCAGTAAGTCAATGAAGGAGATCAGGCATCACTTGTATTCAGAATCCTGTGCTGAAGTCCATGGGAGAGAGGACCCACAACCATTCCATGTAGTAAATATGGTTCATATTATTAATGAAGAGAAATTATAATCTAAATTCTGAATTGTCTTTTTCAGTGGGAGCTTGGATTCATAGTTCCCTATCATACATTAAAGGTGAACTCTGGGGGAGCGAGGCAAGATGGTGGAGGAGTAGAGAGCTCCATACATTTCACTTGCACCCATCTCTCAAATGGAGAAGGCCTGAAGCTATCGGAACCCTTACAGAATCCAGGAGTTTGGGAGGAAAAGGAGACAGAGTCTGCTGAGAAAACAATCTTATAGCATGAGTGCAAAGTAGGGAAGATAAAAACAGGCCGGGACCGGAGACATGGAGGGAGGGGACGGAGCCCCCTTTTCAGGGAGCAGCGGTGAGTCGAGGGGAAAAGAAAAGAGTGGCTGAAACTGCTCAAGGAACTGTCCCTTTCCCTGGAGAAGAGAAAAACTTCAGCTCGGGACACAGAGGGATCTGGTTTCCAGCTGTCCAGCTGACCCTGAGCTGGATGCCCCGTTGCAGGCAACGCAGGAGAAATTGCTCCTCTGCTCGCCAACTCGACCCGGAGGGGAAGTGTGCCTGAAGTCGCTCCACCGCTCTTCTAGCTCAGCTCAGTCTGCAGTGGGGAGGTGATGGGCTTGAAACTGCTTGGAGGGACTCAGCCTGCGGGTTTATATTTCGGGTAGTATCAATGAGGCGCACGGACTAAGACCTGGAAATGAGGCGTGGCTTGGGACATAGAGCACGGGCCACCTCAGCTTTGCCTGCGACACAGGGAGGTCGGACCCAAAAGAGTGATTTGCAATGCTTGGTTCGGGAAGGGACTGGGATGCCGCCAGCAGGACGCAGTGGAGGCTAAGACCCCCAGCACCAAACCAAACCACACCCAATACCCACTAGAGAGCTGCTTTCTTTTTTTTTTTTTTTTTTTTTACCAGAGCCCGGGGCAAGACCAACATGGATGCACTGCCGTGATTAATTCTAGATCTATTCTTTCTATTCAGATATATTTTCCTTTGTCTCATTCATATCCCTCCCCTCTGCTGGACTGGGCCCTCTGGTCACTGGTTTGCTTAAACAGTCACATTTAATCCATTCTCTAGACGTACAGTCTATACCTCCACTGTTACTTTTCTTTCTCTCTGGAGTAATCAGACTATATAGTTTCCCTGAGTAACATTATCTTCATTTCTTTCTCCTCGCCTCTTACCATATTCTACTCTTTCTCTCTCTGAATTAAGCCTCTTAGTGTCTCTATCTGGTCATTGTCCAATTTCCCTTCCTCCCTACCCTGTCATTTCTCTCTTTGCACATGCTCTTCCATCAGCACTGCATACACCTGGCTCTTTATTTGTAGCTGGGAATTCTGTTGTTATGCTTTTAGACTGTCCTTTGTCTTTTGGGTTTTTTTCTTTTTTGTTTTTGTTTTTTTAATTTCTATTTTTATTATTTGTTTTTCCTCCTTCCTCTTTTTTTTTCTTTTTGTTTTCTTTTTTCACTTTTTTTTTCTTTTTCTTTTTTCTTTCAGTTTGCATGTTTTTGGACTTGTCTGTGCATTTGTGTGCCTTTGTTCCCTGTGTGTTTCTCTGTCTGTTTTCTTTTCAAGGGCTACCTCAAGAAACAAGCCAAAGTACACATAGTGGAGAGTCCCAAATACCACTACAGGTACGGAAATAAAATAACCCAAGTCTCAACAAGAGAGACCAAGAGACACCATTCAAAGAACACTTCCTGAACGGAGAGGCCCTGGAGTGTCAAAGAGCCCTCTTTAATACAGAAGTACTTGCAGGTGCAGAGTGCGTAACAAGCTTTTAAAACTAACAAGAGACAGAAAGCTAGCCAAAATGACTAAATGGAAGAACTGTCTCCTAAAGAAACTCCAGGAAGAAATGACAGCTAAAGAACTGCTCAAAACAGATATAAGCAACATAATTGAACAAGAATTTAGAACAATAGTCATAAAATTAATCGCTGGGCTTGAAAAAAGCATGGAAGACATCAGAGAAACTATTGCTACAAAGACTAGGAGCTTAAAAATAGTGATGAATTAAAAAATGCTATAAATGAGATGCATAATACAATGGAGGCATCCAATGCACGACTGAAGAGGCAGAGAAGAGAATAGGTGAATTATAAGACACAATTATAGAAAAAAGAGGAAGTCAAGGAAAAGAGATAAACTGATCCAGGAACATGAAAGGAGAGTTCGATGGCTGAGAGACACAATCAAATGTAACAATATCTGTATCATAGAAATTCCAGAAGAGGGGTTTCTGGGGCAAGATGGCGGAGAAGTAAGGAGCTCCGTACTTGCACTCGCGCCCATACATCACACAGAAAAGATCTGAAGCCATTGGAAACCATACAAAACCTGAGAGACTCGGAGAAAAAGGACGCAGAATCCACTGAGAAAGCCTTCTAACGTAAGTGCGAACCGGGGAAGGTAAAATCGGGCCGGGATCGGAGCCTCCAGGGTGGGAGGCAATCCCCCTCTACCCTCTACGGGGAGTGAGAGGGGAAAAGGAGAGAGTCCGAGACAGAAAAATCTCCGCTCGGTGCATAGAAAGACCGTACTTGCCAAATACCTGCACACCGGGTCCCCTCGCGACAACTGGTCCTGGGGGAGGCTGAGCACACAAACTGCTTCTTTGTGCCGCTACTGGAGGTTGGTTTTTAAAGCGGCGCGGGCGCGCCTGCCGCCATTATAGCTCCAGGGCGGCTGGGACCGCTGAAAGAGACGCGCAGACACCGGGCGTCCGCGCTCCTGGCTGGCTGGAACTCGAGAGGGAAGGCAAAAAGCTAAAAACTGGGAAATTTGCCTGTGAGTTCGTGTTTCGGGTGACGAGCCATAGAGAGACCCGGTTTTCCTCACTCCAGCGGCGGCGCGCCTGCCGCCATTGTAGCTCCAGGGCAGCTGGGACCCCTGAAGGAGACGCGCAGACAACGGGCGTCCGCGCTCCTGGCTGGCTGGAACTCGAGAGGGAAGGCAAAGAGCTAAAAACTGGGAAATTTGCCTGTGAGTTCGTGTTTCGGGTGACGAGCCATAGAGAGACCCGGTTTTCCTCACTCCAGCGGGCTCGGGCTACGCGGACCCGGCAGGCAAGCCCCCGTGCATGCGCACCAGCCCGACCCAGAGAAGGAAGCAGCGATCCTGACTCCGCCCCCAGAGCTCAGCAGGGAGCCTGGAATAGCCCGAGGGGGTTGTCTGGGAAGTTGTGTCTAAGGCAACTTCAGCAGGGCGCGGACTGGGATTTGGAAATTGGAACTGGCCTGGGTTGAAGAGTGCAACCAACTTCGGCTGCGTCCCCGGAACGGGGAGTTGACACGCCAAAAAAAAAAAAAAAAAAAAAGCGAGCTGCAGCGCGGGGTTCAAGAAGGGACTGGAGCACCGTCACTCTCCTTCCCACAATCGCCAAGGCAGAACCCCGCCTGAGGCATCGGATCACGCCACGCCCATCTCTGCCTGAGAGGTGCCCTCCTCCCTTTTTTCCCCCCCTTTTTTTTTCTTCTTTTTTTTCCCTCTTTCTTTTCTCTTTTTTTCTTCTTCTTTCTCTTTTCTCGCTTTTTTCCCCAAAACACTGACCTGATTAACTCTGGTCGCCAGCTTGCTTAAACAATCACAGGTCCATTCTGTAAATGTAAATTCTACACCTACCGACTTTTTCAGCTATTTCTCTCAGGAGTAATTAGACTATATAGTTTCTCTGGATAATTCCAGCATCCTTTTCTCACCTATCCAACCATATTCTATCCTTTACCTCTTTGAAAAAAGTTTCTTATCCCTTCTGCCTGTTCATTCTATTTCCAAATCTACCTTGTCTCACCCTGCCTTCTCTTTTTCTCTATGCTCTTCAACCAGCACTGCATACACACGGCTATTTAACTGTAGCTGGGAAATCCAGGTATATGCTTTAAACCGTTCTTTGTCCATCGGTTTTCTTCTTTTCTCCTTTTCTTTTCCCCTTTTTGACCCTTTTATGTATTTTATGCTCCCTATTCGCCCTCCCTCCTCCGTCTTTTCTATTAACTTTTTCGTTTTCCCTCTCACTTTGCATGTTAGTTGAATCAGCCTGTGCGTTTGTGTGCTCCTGCTCCCTGTGTGATTGCCTGTCTGTTTTCTTTTCCAGGACTACCTCAAGAAACAAGCTAGAGTACACAAGGTGAAGAGTCCCAAATATCACTACGAATAGGAAAATAAAATAACTAAGGTCCCAACAAGAGTGACCGAGGGATACCATTCAAAAAACAATCTCTGAAAGGATAGGCCCTGGAAAGTCAAGAGTTTCTTGGATATAGCAGTGCTCATAGAAACAGAGAGCATAACAGGTCTTTAAAACCAACAAGAGCCGGAAAGCTAACTAAAATGACGAAACGAAAGAGCTCTCCTCCAAAGAAACTCCAAGAAGAAATGACAGCTAATGAACTGCTCAAAACAGATATCAGCAGCATAACTGAACAAGATTTTAGAATAATAATGGTGAAATTAATAGCAGGGCTTGAAAAAAACATAGGCGACATCAAAGAAACTATGGCTACAGACAGAATGGAAAATAAAAATAGACATGAAGAATTAAAAATGCGATAAATGAGATACATAATAAATTAGAGGCCTCCAATGCACGGATTGAAGAGGCAGAAAGGAGAATAAGTGATTTAGAAGACACCATTATAGAAAAACAAGAAGCTGACAAAAAGAGAGACAAACTGATCCAGGAACAGGAAAGAAGAATTCGAGAGCTCAGCGACACAGTCAAACGCAACAATATCTGTATCATAGGAATCCCAGAAGAGGAAGAGAGAGGGAAAGGTGCTGAAGGAGTCCTGGAACAAATTATAGCAGAGAACTTCCCCGACCTGGGGAAGGAAGTCAATGTGGAAATACAAGAGGCTCAGAGGACTCCCCTCAGACGTAACTTGAATCGATTTTCTGCACGACATATCATCGTAAAAATGGCAAAATACAAGGACAAAGAGAGAATTTTGAAAGCAGCTAGGGAGAAAAGGGCCCTCACATACAAAGGGAAACCCATCAGAGTGGTGACAGACCTATCTACTGAAACGTGGCAGGCCAGAAAGGAATGGCAAGAGATCTTCAATGTGATGAACAGTAAAAATATGCAGCTAAGAATCCTCTATCGAGCAAGCCTGTCATTCAAAATAGAAGGAGAGATAAAAACCTTTCCAAACAAACAGAAAATTGAAAGAATTTGTCACCATGAAGCCAGCCCTACAAGAAATCCTGAGGGGGATGCTTTGAAGGAAAGGTTGCAAGAACAAAGATTCCAGAGACACCACTACAAACATGAACCCTACAAAAGATACAAAGACTCTAAACCCACATATTTCAATAATAACACTGAATGTAAATGGGCTGAATGCTCCAATCAAAAGACATAGGGTAGCAGAATGGATTAAAAAACAAAATCCATCTATAGGCTGTCTACAAGAAACTCATTTTAGACGGGAAGATGCCTTCAGATTAAAAGTAAGGGGATGGAGAAATATATATCATGCTACAGGAAATCAAAAGAAAGCTGGAGTAGCAATACTTTTATCAGACCAACTGTGCTTAAATTAAAGACAATCACAAGAGATGAAGAAGGCACTACATAATAATTACAGGGTCCATCCATCAGGAAGAACTAACAATCATAAATGTCTACGCACCGAATATGGGAGCACCTAAATATCTAAAACAATTAATCACAAACAGAAACAAGCTTATAGATAAGAATGTGTTAATAGCAGGGGACTTTAATACTCCGCTTACAGCAATGGATAGGTCAACCAGACAGAAAATCACTAAAGAAATAATGGACTTGAAAGATACATTGGACCAGATGGACCTGACTTGATATATTTAGAACTTTACATCCTGGAGGCCAGGGAATGATTTTTTTCCTGTTACAACATATTTCAAGAGATCACACACTGGGACATAAAGCAGCCCTCAATAAATATATGACAGATCATACCATACACTGTCAGATCTGGCTAATGCTTTTGAAACTTGAATCATCATATGAATAAGTCTGAAAACTTCCAAAAACATGGAGGTTATAATACCTTCAAAGAATTTATCAGTCAATCAGGCAATTAGAGATGAAATTAAAAAATATATGGAAACAAATGAAAATGAAACACAGCAATTCAAAATCTATGGGATGCGGCAAAGGCAGTCCTAAGAGGAAAGTACATTGCTCTCCAGGCCTATTTCAAGAGATTAGAAAAAGGGCAAGTCCAAAATCTAAGAGCTCACCTAAAGGAACTAGAGGCAGAGCAACAAGAACGCCCTAAACCCAGTAGAAGAAGAGAAATAGTAAAAGTTAGAGCAGAAATAAACAACATAGAGACCAAAGAAACAATTGAACAGACTAATGAAACCAGAGTTATTTTTGTTGTAAACAAAATTCTGATTAAAAGCCCAGCCATTTCATCCAAAAGAAAAGAGAGAGCACCCAAATAGACAAAATTATGAATGAAAATGGACTTATTCCAACCAACCCCTCAGAAATACAAGCAATTATCAGGGAATACTATGAAAAATTATATGCCAACAAATTGGACAACTTAGAAGAAATGACAAATTCCTAAACACACACTCACGACCAAAATTCACACGGGAAGAAATAGAAAACCCGAACAGACCCATAACGAGTGAAGAAATTGAATCAGTGATCAAAAATCTCCCAACAAATAAGAGCCCTGGACCTGATGGCTTCCCTGGGGAATTCTACCAGACATTTAAAACAGAATTAATCCCAATTCTTCTCAAGCTATTCCAAAAAATAGAAAGCGAAGGAAAACTCCCGGATTCATTTTATGAAGCCAGCATCACTCTGATTCCCAAGCCAGACAGAGATCCAGCAAAAAGAGAACTACAGGCCAATATCCTTGATGAATACGGATGCAAAAATCCTCAACAAGATCCTTGCAAATCGAATCCAGCAGCACATAAAAAGAATCATCCACCAAGATCAAGTGGATTCATTCCTGGGTTACAGGGCTGGTTCAATATTCGCAAATCAATCAATGTGATACATCATATCAATAAAAGAAAAGATAAAAACCATATGATCCTGTCAATAGATGCAGAAAAAGCATTTGACAAATACAGCATCCCTTCTTAATAAAGACTCTCGAGAAAGTTGGGATAGAAGGAACCTACTTAAACATCATCAAAGCCATCTATGAGAAGCCTTCAGCTAACATCATCCTCAACGGGGAAAAACTCAGAGCTTTCCCCCTGAGATCAGGAACACGACAGGGATGCCCACTCTCACCACTGCTGTTTAACATAGTGCTGAAGTCCTAGCATCAGCCATCAGACACCAAAAGGAAATCAAAGGCATCAGAATTGGCAAAGAGGAAGTCAAACTTTCACTCTTCGCAGATGACATGATACTCTACATAGAAAACCCGACAGACTCCACCAGAAGCCTACTAGAACTGATCCAAGAATTCAGCCAAGTTGCAGGGTACAAAATCAACGTACAGAAATCGGTTGCATTTTTATACACCAACAATGAAGCAACAGAAAGAGAAATCAAGAAACTGATCCCATTCACAATTGCACAAAAAACCATAAAATACCTCGGAATAAACCTAACCAAGGATACAAGAGATCTGTATGATGAAAACTATAGAAAACTTATGAAGGAAATTGAAGAAGACACAAAGAAATGGAAAAACATTCCATGCTCATGGATAGGAAGAATAAATATAGTTAAGATGTCATTACTACCTAAAGCACTCTACACATTCAATGCAATTCCAATCAAAATTGCACCAGCATACTTCTCAAAACTAGAACAAACTATCCAAAAATTTGTATGGAACCACAAAAGACCCCGAATAGCCAAAGTAATCCTGAAAAATAAAACCAAAACGGGAGGGATCACCATCCCAGACTTTAGCCTCTACTACAAAGCTGTCATCATCAAGACAGTATGGTATTGGCACAAAAACAGACACATACACCAATGGAACAGAATTGAGAACTCAGAAGTGGACCCAAAAGTATACAGCCAACTAATCTTTGACAAAGCAGGAAAGAATATCCAATGGAAAAAAGACAGCCTTTTTAACAGATGGTGTTGGGAGAACTGGACAGCAACATGCAGAAGAATGAAACTAGATCATTTTCTCACACCATGCACAAAAATAAACTCAAAATGGATAAAGGACCTGAACGTGAGACAGGAAACTATCAACACCCTAGAGGAGAAAGCAGGAAACAACCTCCTTGACCTCCACCGCAGCAACTTCTTACTTGACACATCCCCAAAAGCAAGGGAATCAAGAGCAAAAATCAACTGTTGGGACCTCCTCAAGATTAAAAGCTTCTGCACAGCCAAGAAAACAACCCAGAAAATTAATAGACAACCAACGGAATGGGAAAAGATAGTTGCAAATGACATATCAGATAAAGGGTTGATATCCAGAATCTACAAGGAAGTCACCAAACTACACGTCCGAAAAACAAACAACCCAGTGAAGAAATGGGCAGAAGATATGAACAGACACTTCTCCAAAGAGGACATCCAGATGGCCAACAGACACATGAAACGATGCTCAGCATCGCTCCTCATCAAGGAAATACAAATCAAAACCACACTGAGATACCACCTCACGCCAGTCAGAGTGGCTAAAATGAGCCAATCAGAGAACTCTAGATGCTGACGAGGATGTGGAGAAACGGGCACCCTCCTACACTGTTGGTGGGAATGTAAACTAGTACAGCCCCTCTGGAAAACAGTGTGGAGGTACCTAAGGAAACTAACTATAGAACTCCCCTATGACCCAGCAATAGCACTGCTAGGAATTTACCCAAGGGATACAGAAATGCTGATGCATAGGAGCACATGGACCCCAATGTTCATAGCAGCACTCTCCACAATAGCTAAAACATGGAAAGAGCCTAAGTGTCCATCAACAGATGAATGGATCAAGAAGATGTGGTTTATCTATACCATGGAATACTACATGGCAATGAGAAACAATGAAATCTGGCCATGTGTAGCAACATGGATGGACCTTGAGGGTGTTATGCTGAGCGAAATAAGTCAGGCAGAGAAGGACAAATATCATATGTGTGCACGTATAGGAGGATTAGGAGGAACTTAACAGAGGACCAAGGGGAGAAGAAGGGCGGAAATGGTGGGGGAAAGGGAGAGAGGCAAACCATGAGAGACTCTTGAATGCTGACAAAAACTGAGGACTGGTGGATGTGGGGGGGAGGAGGGTGGGCATGGAGGAGGGCACTTGTGGGGATGAGCACTGGGTGTTATGTGGAAACTAATTTGACAATAAACTATTTGTAAAAAATAAATAAATAAATAAATAAATAAATAAATAAATAAATAAATAAAAAGAAATTCCAGAAGAGGAACAGAGAGGGAAAGGTGCTGAAGGAGTCCTTGAACAAATTATAGCAGAGAACTTCCCCAATCAGGGAAAGACAGCAGACACTGATATCCAAGAGGCACAGAGAACACCCCTCAGACGTAACTTGAATTGCTCTTCTGCACAACATATAGTGAAACTGGCAAAACAGAAGGACAAAGAATTCTGAAAGGAGCTAGGGATAAAAGGGCCCTAACATACAAAGGGAAACCTATCAGAGTGGTTACAGAGCTATCTACTGAAACTTGGCAGGCCAGAAAGGAATGGCAGGAAATCTTCAATGTGATGAACAGAAAAAATATGCAGCCAAGAAAATTCTATCCAGCAAGCCTGTCATTCAGAATAGAAGGAGAGAGAAAAGTCTTCCCAAATAAACGAAAATTGAAAGAATTCATCACTACTAAACCAGCCCTACAGGAAATCCTGAGGGGGACTCTATGAGGGAAATGTTGCAAGGAATGCAAGGTACCAGAGACACCACCACAAGCATGAATCCCACAAAGAACACAATGACTCTAAACCCATATTTTTCAATAATAGCATTGAATGTAAATGGATGAAATGCTCCAATCAAAAGACCTAGGGTAACAGAATGGATTTAAAAAAAAAAATCCATCTGTTTGCTGTCTACAAGAGACTGATGTTAGACCTGAGGACACCTTCAGATTGAAAGTATGGGGATGGAGAAATATCTATCATGCTACTGGAAGTCAAAAGAAAGCTGGAGTAGCTACACTTATATCAGACAAACTGGACTTTAAAGGCAGTAACAAGGGATGAAGAAGGGCATTAGATAATAATTACGGGGTCTATCCATCAGGAAGAGCTAACAATTATAAATGTCTATGCACTGAATACAGGAGCACCTAAATACATAAGACAATTAATCACAAAGAGAAAAAAAATCTTATGGATAAGAATGTGCTAATAGCAGGGGATTTTAATACTCCAATTACAGCAATGGATAGATCAACTAGACAGAAAATCACTAAAGAAACAATGGACTTGAATGACACATTGGACCAGATGGATTTGACAGATATATTTAGAACTCTACATCCTGAGGCCATGGAATTCACTTTCTTCTCAAGTGCACCTGGTACATTCTCCAAGATAGATCACATACTGGGACATAAAGCAGCCCTCAATAAATATAAAAGAATTACAATCATACTATGCACACTTTCATATCACAATGCTATGAAACTTGAAATCAACCATAGGAAAAAGCCAGGAAAACCTCCAAAAACATGGAGCTTAAGGAACACCCTACTATAGAATGAATGGGTCAATCAGGCGTTTAGAGAAAAAATTTAAAAATATATGGAAACAAATGAAAATGAAAAAACAACAATTCAAACTCTATGGGATGTGGCAAAGGCAGTCCTAAGAGGAAAGTACACTGCACTCGAGGCCTATTTCAAGAAGTTAGAAAAAGCGCAAGTACAAATCTAACAGTGCACCTAAAGGAACTAGAAGGAGAGCAACAAGAGCACCCCAAACCCAATAGGAGAAGAGAAATAATAAAACTCAGGGCAGAAATAAACAATAGAGAATCCAAAAAAACAGTTGAACAGATCAATGAAACCAAGAGTTGGTTTTTTGAAAAAATAAACAAAATTGACAAACTCTAGCCAGGCTTCTCAGAAAGAAAAGAGAGAGCACCCAAATAGACAAAATGGGTCCATGAATGAAAATGGAATTATTACAACCAACTCCTCAGAAATACAAGCAACTATCAGGGAATACTATGAAAAATGATATGCCAACAAACTGGACAACTTAGAAGAAATGGATAAATTCCTAAACACACACTCACTAACAAAATTCACAGGGGAAGAGATAGAAAATCTGAACAGACCCATAACTAGTGAAGAAATCGAATCAGTTATTAAAAATCCCCCAACAAATAAGACGGCTTCCCTGGGGAATTCTACCAGACATTTAAAACAGAATTAATACCCATTCTTCTCAAGCTATTCCAAAAAACAGAAATCGAAGGAAAACTTCTGAACTCATTCTACAAAGCTGCATCACTTTAATTCCCAAGCCAGACAGACACAGCAAAAAAAAGGGAACTACAGGCCAATATCCTTGATGAATACGGATGCAAAAATCTTCAACAAGATACTTGCAAATCGAATTCAAAAGCACATAAAAAGAATTATCCACCATGATCAAGTGGGATTCATTCCTGGGTTACAGGGCTGGTTCAATATTCGCAAATCAATCAATGTGACACACCACAGTAACAAAAGAAAAAATATAAACCATACGATCCTGTCGATAGGTGCAGAAAAGCATGTGACAAAATACACCATCTCTTATTAATAAAGACCCTCAAGAAAGTCGGGATAGAAGGAACTTACTTGAACATCATAAAAGCCATCTATGAGAAGCCCTCAGCTAACATCATCCTCAACGGGGGAAAAGTGAGAGCTTTCTCCCTGAAATCAGGAACATGACAGGGATGTCCACTCTCACCGCTGTTGTTTAACATAGTGCTGGAAGTCCTAGCATCAGCAATCATAAAACAAAAGAAACTAAAAGGCATCAGAATTGGCAAAGAAGACGTCAAAGTTGCAGGGTACAAAATCAACGTACAGAAATCCGTTGCATTTTTACATACCAATAATGAAGCAACACAAAGAGAAATCAAGAAACTGATCCCATTCACAATTGCGCAAAAAAAACCCATAAAATACCTAGGAATAAACCTAACCAAAGATATAGGAGATCTGTATGATGAAAACTATAGAAAACTTATGAAGGAAATTGAAGAAGACACAAAGAAATGGAAACACATCCCATGCTCATGCATCAGAAAAATAGTTAAAAAGTCATTACTACCCAAAGCAATCTACACATTCAATGCAATCCCAATCAAAATTGCACCAGCATTTTTCTCAAAGCTAGAACAAACTATCCTAAAATTTGTATGGAACCACAGAAGACTTCGAATAGCCAAAGTAATATTGAAGAAGAAAACTAAAACAGGAGGGATCACAATCCCAGACTTTAGCCTCTGCTACAAAGCTGTAATCATCAAGACAGTATGGTATGGGCACAAAAACAGACACACAGACCAGTGGAATAGAATAGAGAACTCAGAATTGGACCCAGAAATGTATGGCCAACTAATATTTGACAATGCGGGAAAAAGTATCCCATGGAAAAAAGACAGCCTCTTTAACAGATGCTGCTGGGAGAAATGGACAGGAACATGCAGAAGAATGAAACTAGATCATTTTCTCACACCATATCCAAAAGTAAACTCAAAATGGATAAAGGAACTGAATGTGAGACAGGAAACCATCAAAACCCTAGAACAGAAAGCAGGAAACAACCTCCTTGACTTCTACCGCAGCAATTTATTACTCAACACTTGCCCAAAGGCAAGGGAATCAAGACCAAAAATGAACTATTGGGACCTCATCAAGATAAAAAGCTTCTGCACAGTAAAGGAAACAATCAATAAAACTAACAGGCAAGTGACGGAATGGGAAAAGATAGTTGCAAATGACATATCAGATAAAGGGCTAGTATTCAAAATCTGTAAGGAACTCACCAAACTCTACACCCGAAAAACAAATAATCCAGTGAAGAAATGGGCAGAAGACATGAACAGACACTTCTCCAAAGAGGACATCCAGATGGCCAACAGACACATGAAACCATGCTCAGCATCCCTCACCATCATGGAAATACAAATCAAAACCAGACGGAGATACCACCTCATGCTGGTCAGAGTGGCTAAAATGAACAAATCATAGGACTCTAGATGCTGGCGAGGATGTGGAGAAATGGGCACCCTCATACAATGTTGGTGTGAATGTAAACTGGTACAGCCCCTTTGGAAAACAGTGTGGAGGTTCCTCAAGAAATTAACAATAGAACTCCCCTCTGACCCAGCAATAGCACTGCTAGCAATTTACCCAAGGGACACAGGAGTGCTGATGCATAGGAGCACATGTACCCCAATGTTCTTACCAGCACTCTCAACAATAGCCAAAACATGGAAAGAGCCTAAGTCCATCAACTGATGAATGGATCAAGAAGATGTGGTTTATCTATACAATGGAATACTACATGGCAATGAGAAAGAATGAAATCTGGCCATGGGTAGCAACATGGATGGAACTTGAGGGTGTTATGCTGAGTGAAATAAGTCAGGCAAAGAAGGACAGATATCATATGTTTGCATGTATAGGTGGATTAGGAGAAACTTAACAGAGGACCATGGGGAAGAAGAAAGGGAAAAATAGTTGAGGAGAGGGAGGGAGGCAAACCATGAGAGACTCTTGAATCCTGAAAACAAACTGAAGGCTACTGGGGAGAGGGGAGAGGGGAAGGGGGATGATGGGCATGGAGGAGGGCACATGTTGGGATGAGCACTGGGTGTTATATGGAAACCAACTTGACAATAAATTATTTAAGAAAAAATAAAAGGTGTACTCTGGGCTGCCTGAATCAGAGTCAAGATGACATATTGAAAAAATGTAATGAGAAATTAAAAACAGGAACAAGACTGGGTACGACAGTATTCTTTATCATTTCCCTTTTTTTTGTGATGACTTTTCTGCAAACACAAACTTAATCTGAACTGCACATTCCCTAGTAGCTGGACCCTTTCTGGTCGGCAATCTCAAGAGTTCACAATTGCCTTTAATAAAGAAATAAAATATTTGCTAATATTCTCTTAAGCACTATAGAAATACTGAGGTTCAGTACATGACAAGTGGAACATATCTTGTTCTTTACCTTAAGATGAAATAGAGTGCAAGGACATCAATAAAAGGTAAAATAAAACAAAAATTATTCCATTTTTAAGAAGAAACCAAGATGTTCATATTCTTCAGGATAAATTAGTAAGAAAAAAATTCCAAGTTTTTTAGACTCTACTTACAGTGTCTGAAATCCAATAGTTATTACTCATCTGACAGTGATAAAATATGACATACCCCCAGATCCATCCGTTTCACCACTGTTGTCTATATTGATCACTCTTGAGCTTCCAGAAGGGTTAAGTGTTTGCTTCTGATAGGAAAAAGCTTAAAAATAATAAAGTTAAAAAAAGGCTCAGTCACTGAGGTAAAAAATTGTTATGCCTTCTAATAATAAACGCACAGCATATTACACATTTAAATTACATATTATTGAAATGATTTCAACTTCCTTGAACAAGAAAAAAAAGTTCAATATTAAAATATGTAAGTATGGAGACAGAAAAAAGTCAAATATTCAGCAAGTCCTTTAAATAAAAAGGCAATTATTCAATACTGAAAATTACCTGCTGAATTTCTCAGTAAGGTACCATGGTGGCTCTCTGTTCTTGAAATTGCAGGAGCTACAAATAAGCAGACAGATAAGTGGGGAAAATGTCATAGTATCATAACCCCCAAATAAATATTCAGAGTAATCAAAATCAAGATAATTAGGCCTAAAGACAAGACAGATTCCAAACCGCTGACAATTAATAGTGTTCTCCTCAGTATGCATTTGAAATGGATATTAGACCCAATACAGCCAATACCCAGTAATGCAAAGTAGTGTATAGGCAGCCAAGAATCTCCCCTCTAAAACATGAATAGTTTAAAAATCCTTTCAAATGTATCAGGCGTGTCTACAGGCATACATTGTTTTTCACACAAAAATAAATTGTTTTATCACTTTATTATGCTTCTCAGAAACTAAACTTTTAACAAATTGAGAGTTCGTGGTAAGCATGCATCCTACAAGTCTATGGGTACCATTTTCCCAATAGTATTTGCTCACTTTGTATCTGTGTCATATTCTGGTAATTTTCACAATATTTCAAACTTTTTCATGTTTATGGTGATCTGTGATCAGTGATCTTTGATGTTACTATTATAATTGTTTTGGGGTACCATGAAGCATACCCATACAACACAGCAAACTTAATACATGGTGTATGTGTTCTGACTGCAGAGGTGAAAATATCAAGAGAAACAATCAGAAGTGGAGCCTGAAGATGTGCCTGCATTGCTGCCATTTCATGATAAAATGAGGAACAGATGAAGAGCTCCTTCTTATGGATGAGCAAAGAAAGAGGTTTCTTGAGATGGAATCTACTCCTGGTGAAGGAGCTGTGACAACAAAGGATTTAGAATATCACATAAACTTAGCTGGTAAAGCAGCAACAGGGTTTGAGAGGATGGACTCCAATTTTGGAAGTTCTACTGTGGCTAAAATGCTAAACAGCACTACATGCTACAGAGAAATCATTTGCTAAAAGAAAAGTCAACTGAAGTGGCAAACTTCATTGTCCTATTAAGAAATTGCCACAGCCACCCCAACCTTCGCAACCACCAGCATAGAAGCAAGACCTTCCACCAGCAAAAAGATTAAAACTTGTTAAAATCTCATATGATGGTTAGCATTTTTAGCAATAAAGCTGTTTTGTTTTGTTTTGTTAGACTTATTTTAATTAATCTCTCCACCCAACATGGCGCTCAAATTTACAATCCCAAGATCCAGAGTTGCATGCTCTACCAACTGAGCCAGCCAAGTGCCCCAGAAATAAAATATTTTTTAATTATGGTATGTACTTTTTTAAGGCATAATGCTAGTGCCACTTAACAGACAACAGTGTAGTGAAAACACAGCTTTTGTATGCACCGAGAAACCAAAAAATTCATTTGACTTGCTTTACTGCAAAATCCATTTTATTGTGGGTGGCCTGGAAAGGAACCCAGAGTACCTCCAAGGTATGACTGTGTTTAAAAAGTTATTCACAATAAAATATACTGATACAGGTTTATGAGGGTAATAGTATATCATACTGTATCTATTACTTTTGCAACAACAACAATTCCCTTGCAGTCCAGTTTCTTCACAAACACAAGATAGGCTCCCTGTCACAACTGTCACCACACTTACTGTTAACCAGAAATTCCAGGATGCTCTCCGATGCAGTGGTAACAGACACCTCCAGGCAGTGTGCAAAACTGGACAGTGCTTTGCTGCGGACAGTTGGTGCCTTGTCTACACAACGGTCAAATATAATTTCCTGCACCAAGAACTTATGCTTTATGATCTTCTGATGCTCCAAGGAGAGAGTATTATCTACCGCTCTTTCAGGCAGTTCCAACAGAGCTAAGACAACATCAAGAGTAAAAACCCTGTGTGGGATCTGATAAAGCAAAATCATAAAAATCTCCATCAGACCGGAATAAAAAACCAAAGGATCCCTTGCATATTTGATCTGGCTGTCAGGAGGTTGTTAAGCCAGAAACCAAGATTTTATGCAGATTTATCTCCTACCTTGGAACTTCGTGAATATCTGTAAAGCCAGGCAATGAACGTGGCATATTCCCTACTGGGAAGTTTGCTGAGCAGCTGGACCAGGGACTGGGCTGCATAGGTCCGGTACTCTGATTTGTCAGTCACCTGAAACATAAACAGTGAGAGGCCATTCAGCCAATATCTACCTGTAGGACAACTAAGACGCATGTTGTGACACAAGTGGAAAATTAGTGAATGTAACTATTTGGTGAATCTTTAAATGTTATAAGAATTACTAACAAATTTTAGGTTTCAAACTCCTCTGAAAACTAAACTACAGGAAATCTATGAGCCCTCTCCTCAGGAATACAAATTTACCACATAATTTCAGAGAGTTCATAGACCTCCTACAATCTACTAGGTTCAAGTTAAGAATCACCTGTCTAAACTACTATAGAAATGTAAGAGATAATCATAAAAATTTGAAAATTGGATATTTGATGATATTAAGGAATCATTATATATTTTCTTTGGTGTGTGGTGTATTTTGTGGTTTTTAAAGAGTTCTTATCCTCTAGAGGCACATACGAAATATTTATGTTATCAATGGATATGATGGGATTTGCTTCAAAAAAAAAAACCCCCAGTGTTCATATGTGTTGGGGAAGTTATACCTTATAAGGGTATAAATGCCACAGAATTGTTGAAGGTGGGTGCACATCACTCTATTCTATTTATATGTGTGAATTTTTCCAAAATAAAAAGAGTTTTTCACCCAATAAAGAATATTCTGCCACAGGAACATGTAGTGAAAATACTAAAACTAATTTCCGTAATGATAATAGACTCTTTCCCAAAACAAATATACACACAAACACATGGGGCACCTGGGTAGCTCAGCTGGTTAAGCATCTGACTCTTGGTTTCGGCTCAGGTCATGATCTCACAGTTTGTGGGTTTGAGCCCTGCACTGGGCTCTGCACTGACACCACAGAGCCTGCTGCGGATTCTCTCTCTCTCTCTCTCTCTCTCTCTCTCTCTCTTTGCCCGCCCCCTCCCCCTCTCTCTGAGGATTCTCTCTCTCTCTCTCTGCCCCTCCCTTGCTCGCTTGTGTGCTCTCTTAAAATAAATAAATAAACGTTAAAAAACTTATTAAAAAAACAAAAAGAACCAAAGAGATGTTTACCTTCACACATATTTTATACTTTTATCATTATTATTATTTCTTTGGAAAACCTTTTTTTTAAATGTTTATTTATTTATTTTTGAGAGAGAGTCCGTGCAGGGGAGGGGCAGAGAAGGAGACAAGAGAATCTCAAGCAGGCTCTGTGCTGTCAGCACAGGCTGTGACACAGGGCTCAAACTCACAAGCTGTGAGATCATGACCTGAGCAAAAATCAATTGTTGGATACTTAACCAACTGAGCCACCCGGGTGCCCTTTTATTATTATTACTAGTATTATTAAAACAAATGGTACCTTGGCACAGATGTGCTGTAGTAAGATACGAAGGACTGGGAATATATTCTCCTTTAGTTCATCCACAAGTGAGCTATTAAAAAAATAAATAAAAATCACATTGTTTACAATACACCTATGAATACATAAAATAGTAATTTTTCTTGACTCTGTTCTCAAACACCATGACCCCTGTGTTTCAGTAAGCCTGAATACTGCAAATGTTTACCCCATTTTACGAGCATCATCTCAGTGAATAAATATGGAGTGTCACAGCAAAAAACCATTCACTACATCCCATGTATAGTTTTAGAGAGCTGGTGCCAAGCAGACAACTACAGTCAGAGAGGAGCAAATGTGCAATTTTTGTATGACTCGAAATTTTTACTATTTACTGAATTTCACATTAAAACTAAAATACAGTGTACCCTTTCCAGGTAAATAATAGATTAAGGTACAGCACCACCGTGTGGTAGTTCAGTGAAATGCTACTATTTCATTGGATTTGTAACAGTACCTTTCCAAACTTTAACCCAAGGTTATTGTAATTCCTAGATTTGACCCATCTTTAGTGCTAAGTTTATCTGTACCATTAGATGTATACTACTGAAATTGGAGACATTACAAGCTGTTAATGGAAGAACCAAAAGTATCCCTAGTAAAAATAAATAAAATAAAAATATCCCTAGCAAGAGATAGTTGCTCAATGATCATGTGACAGCCCATGCCTGGATTCCAGCAACTATACTCCTCATCTCCAATAACACTGCATCCCTTGAATACCTGCAGGCATATATACACTCTCATATACTTACCGCTTCATTCCACCCCCTCCATATTGCATGCCAAATATTCAATAAAGGAGGGAAAGAAAATTCAGTGACATAGCAAATATGTCTTTCCCAATAAAGCTGTGACACAGAAGTTTTTAGGTGAAGTTAAGTGATTCAGAGAGAAAACTCCTCTACCAATCAACTAAAGAAGTAAAAATCCACTTAATGCTTCCCTTTAGGAAGGATTGCCTGTAGGGGGAGGGGGATGGAAAAGTGAGAAGAAACAAGAAAAGGGGGCAAGGAACAAAAAGAAAGAGACTCAGAAGACAGAAATAGAAAAAGGAAAGATGAGACAGACTTTGTAAGAGAGGCAAACACTGAGGCAGATGATCAAGCATGAAAGAAGTAACTGTCATTGCTCAGTGCCTGACCTTACAGGCGTTGGGAATCAAGCTGGAGGATGGTGCTGCCCCATGGATTACAGATTCTGTATCCCTCAACAATTCTCCAGTGCAGAGGCTGCCAACAGTGACCCAAACCACATGAACCATAGGAGCTCTGAGGTACTTTACTTCGATCCACAAAACCACAACAGGACAGAAATCTGTTAGTTTCCATAGGTATCAGAAGCCTCCGTCATACAGGGCCCAGAAGACTTAAGGGAGAGTAATACAGAGAGTAAAATTCCAAGCTGTGTGTGCTTCACCTGATGAATTGGACTGCCTGGTTTCTACTGTTGATCGCTGATGATGTAACAGTAAGTGGAGCACGATGGGCTCCTTCACCTGCTTCTACCATTAATATCACATTTAGCATTTGATGGAAAACACAACCTATAACCTGGAAGAGAAGAAAATTCTATTTAAGGCATAATGGAGAATTCAAGGGCCTTGAAGATAGACATGCAGACCACAGTAAACCTGTCTAAGAAGATAAGTCAGGTTAACACAGTTTTGGGGTGACCACTGGCAATGTGTTTCTTGAACAACTGCCAAGTATTCAATAAACACATGGTGGAAACAGTATGAAAACACTGTTATAGATAATGACAGGAGTATCATTTACTTTCTCTCCGCACCCTCTCAAACTACAAACCTGAAATTAGGGCAAATAGAGAATTAACTGCCAGTTCTAAATGGCAAAAAAATGCTACTGATAATCTCTCACAGAATCTCTTACAGAAACAAGAATACTTTACACATGCATTTTCCTGAAGTTTACAGTGCACCTTCCAATATATCATCTTATATAATATATTCACCTAACCAATTCATTCATCCTGTAAATAAAACATGTACTGAAAAACAAATATGTGGCAGGTATTATGTTAAATTCATATATATGACTAGATTTTACTATATTTGACCTTAAACCTCACAAAAACTGCAGGAGGTAAGCAAGGCATTCCTATTTCATATATATATTATTATTTCCACTTTATACCTAATAAAAGAGATTCCAAAGGGGAACTGTCCAAAGTCAAGTGATTAAAGGTCTGGCCAAACCTGACACTATCTAACATCAAGTTAATACTTTCACAATTAAAAAATCCTACATCTTTAGAGGCATTGTGGACCTAAAGGCATAACTTTCCCAATTCCGCTAATCTTTAAAAATGTTATCAAGAGTATGGAAATTGAAAGCATTCATGTGAGAAGCAGCCATACTTTAAACACAGAAATGATAATGGTATAGTAAATTATAAAATATGGAACATTTTCTAAACAACAGGCATTATGCTCAGCATCTGAAGGGCATTCTTTCACTTACTCCTCCTGATACACCTAAGAAAATTGAGGCTTTGGAAAAGTTGAGTACCTCATATAAGGATACACAGCTAGAGGGGGGTGAAGCCAGACTTGAAACACAGGTGTACAAAACCTAGCCCAAGAGCCTCAAACCTTCTTAACCACCATGTAACTTGCCCTAGAAACTAAGTGTAGCACAGCCATGAAAAGTCATATGCCCTCAGTCTATCACATTATTGCAAAACCTTGTTTTATTAATGATATCCAAGTGTAGTAATACCATAATGCTTAAACAACCCTGTCTCCAATATTTCAATAGTGTTACTGATAAGGTAGCTCAAGGGGCAAAATCTACATATGAATACTAATCAGGAATGAGAATATTTCTATAGAATTCTCAACTAAAATGATATGAATGCTATAGAAATACTGAAACGCACATGAAACTTGCCAAGCACTGCCAAGGAAAAGTTGAAAATTCCATGATCATCTATTCTTTTCAGAACAACGTGGTAACTATTTCTCTAAATGTAACACTCTGTTCACTGTTCTTCGTTCCTAATCTACACTGGAACCATTTTTTTATGTATGAAATGTAATAATAATTTGCCATGGCCTCCAAGTATTTGAATATCAGTTTGGTTATGAAGAACAGGCAGCAAATAGAAGTGGTGATGCTTTTTATGCTACGCATGATACAGAGTCGTGAAAATGACCTAGTTTAAAATGGCATTACATCAAATGCTGCCAATGGTTTTCCATTGTGATTCAGATTATTTCAATTCAACTAGGAACTAAATTAAATACTTGTCTCCTTTACCTTATCTCCTTCTCCATGAATTGGGGAGCATAGCAAATACAATCCATGATAGGCCAGTTCTGGTACGTATTTTGCTTGGTTAAGGCTTCTAAAAAAAAAAAAAAAAAAGACAAAAGATTAGTTAATGGATATGATTTTACTTGGAATATTCACTAACCCTATAATAAACCACATCCAAATGAATAAATTCTACCTATATACCAATTAGGATACAATGGCATTTATACTTCTGCAAGAGCAAAATTTATTACACTATATTTAAATTTCAGCATTGGGAGAATTAAGTGGCTCACCTGGCCTCTGTAACATGAAATTCATGAAGAACTGGTTCAAAATTAGTTAATGCAACAAAGACCTGTAAAACAGAACCAAGAAGAGGCCTGTTTATTCCTGTTCATTAAGTATTAGCCAACATCTCTGCCCTTTGAAGTTGCCCCAAGGTTTCTTGGAATTTTCACTTACTTCTATACAATTCTGTATACACTGTGGCTTTTCTTTCAGGGAAAACTTGGACAGAAGCCGTAAGAAATTCTTCAAAAGGTGAAAAATGGCATTTCGAATTTGACAAAGGTCTCGGGCAGAAAAACAAATACTTTCCTCATCTTCCTGTTCTTCTAGTTCATCCACCTAGATTATAAAGCAACGTATATAGGTGACTGCATAGTAATGCCTAACACTTTGTCCAATGGTTTTCAATGTACTCAGATCAAGTCCGTTAAACTCCAGTGGTTGCTGAGCTTCTGAGGTCATGGGACCCTGATCAGGTCCCTTAACTGCTGTCTCCACAGCCAGAACAGTAAATCATTAGGCTGGATGACTGTACAGTAGATGACCGCATTTATATGTCAATGGGAATTCTTATGTTTCTTGGAAGTTTTCTCTACCTAGTCAACACACAAGAATTTGGAAGTAATGTTACCCATTACACTCTTATGGTCATGAGTCCTCAGGACACTTCAACCATCCTGTCTGATGACCACAGATGATGTGCAAATATACCTGTTCAGACGCTGTCAAACACACCTGGGAACAAGGCTGGGAGAGATTATGGGGAGATTGGAAAAAGACAAAGTAGAGATATATATTCTCAGCAGCAAATGAAGCCTGAGAAGCAACTTAAAGTCACACTGGAAACCTGATAATACTTTAGGGTCACTTGGTTATAATCACAATGCCTGAAGTCACATTTTAATATAAAGTTAATTCTTAAATCACAATCATGTGTTGGTATGGATACATTTTATTATTGCACTTATTTCTTACCTCAATATCTTCCTTCCTGGGTGGCTTTCCTCTTTTCCTATTACCTCTTGGATTAGCCTCAGTATTCTTAGGCTGTTCTTTCTTTCTTTTCCGATTCAAGTTAGATTCCTGAGGCCAGCTCTTCTTTAGAATCTGAATACATTTGTCAAACATCACCTGGTGGAATACTTGATTGGCTACACTGCCTAGTCATAAAGAATAAAAAATGGGTTAGATTTGTCTTTTTTAAAAAAAAAAAGTTTATGTATTTATTTGAGAGAGAGATAGTGCAAGTAGGGGAGGGGCAGAGAGAGAGGGAGAGACAATCCTAAGCAAGTTCCATACTGCCAGTGCAGAGCCTGACGTGGGCCCCAAACTTTCAAAACAATTAGATCATGCATGAACTGAGCCAAAACCAAGAGTTGGATGCTTAACTGACTTAGCCACCCAGGTGCTCCCAAAATAACAAAAAAGTTAAAATTTATCAAAACTCATACACACAACACAGGCTGTATGTGGTGGAATGTACAGTTGAGAGAAATGTAAACAAAGATGCAGTATCAAATTATAATGGTATACAACTACTGTACTACTATAACCATTTTATAGCCACCTCCCATTCACATTGCAATGAGCTTGAATAGTGTGAGTACCCACTTAACACTCTTTGATGCTAATCATCTCCATGTAAGCAGATGTCTCTACTGTAAACTGTGTATTGCAGGAAAAAGTGATTTCTTGCCATTCTGGAATATTTTTTATTCTGTTTAGTCCAGAACTGCAAACTGTGAACACCAACATGGGGCCTATACGTAGTGCCACTAGTCAAGTGCTCCCAAGAAACAAAGAGAAGTCATGACATTACAAGCAGCAGCCTGGTGTGTACCACAGACTGAGGGCTGCAGCTGAAGCTGCATACCATCCTCTGTAAGGACGAGTGTAAAAAAGAAAATTCATGAAGCCACTGATGCAGCTATGTCAGCAGGCACCTTATACTTTTTGTGAAATACCTTTTTATCTTAAATTGGAAATGCAGTGTTAGGGGCGCCTGAGTGGCTCGGTTGAGTGTCCGACTCTTGATTTTGGCTCAGGTCATGATCTCATGGTTTGTGAGTTTAAGCCCAGCACTGGGCGCTGCACTGACAGCACAGAGCCTGCTTGGAATTCTCGGTCTCTCTCCCTCTCTCTCTGTCCCTCCCCTGCTTGTGCTCTCTTTCTCAAAACAAACAAACATTAAAAAAAAAAGAAAGAAAATGAAGCTTTAGGCAGGATTGTTATTAGAAAGGTATACCTATATGATTCAAGAAAAAGCAAAGTCATATATGACAACTTAGAGTAAAAGGGGAGTGAAGGATCTAAAGCTGGAGAATTTAATGCCACCAAAGGATGATTTGGTAACTTTTGAAAGAGATTTGGCCTAAAAAGTGATACGATAACAGGAGAAGCAGCTTGCACCAACCAAGAGGCAAACAGACAAGTCCCAGACACCACTAAGAAAATCACTGAGGAGAAAGGACATCCACCTGGACAAGTTTATAATGCAAACAAAAGTGCCTGATTCTGGAAAGAAACACCTCAAAGGACATTTATTAGGAAGGAAGAGAAGCAAGCACCAGGATTTAAGGCAGGAAGGGATAGATCAGTTCTACTGTTTTGTGCAAATGCAGGCAGGTTTATGACCAGGACTGCCCTTTTCTATATAGCTGTTCACCCTAGAGCCTTGAAGGGAAAAGATTAACACTAGCTGACAGTCCTTTGGTTGTAAAACAAGAAGGCCTGTACAATGAAAACCCATATTTTGGATTGGTTCCCTTGGTGCTTTGTCCCTGAAGTCAGGAAGTATCTTGCCAGTAAGTGACAGCCTTTTAAAGTTCTTTTGATATTGGTCAAAGTCCTTGGCCACCTAGAATCCCATGAGTTCAAGACAAAAGGCAGTGATCCACTTGCCCCCAGACACATCTCTAATCCACCCTCTAGATAAGGAGTCATAAGGACCTCTAAGGCTCATTATACATGGTACTCCATGGAAAGGATTGTCAACCCTATGGAAGACAATGCTGACAGAGGGCACGTCATCGAAGTCTATAAGGATTACTCCACTGAAGATGCTATCGTTGTTACAGAAGAAGCCATGAAAGCCATCCAGTCCCAAACAATAAAATCCTGCTGGAGAAAACTGTCCACATGTTGTACATGACTTCACAGGACTTATGACAGAGCCAATCACGGAAATCACACAAGAGATTGTGGATATGGCAAAAAACGTGTGTGTGTGTGTGTGTGTGTGTGTGTGTGTGTGTGTGAGAGAGAGAGAGAGAGAGGGAGGGAGGGGGAGGGAGAGGGAGAGAGGGAGAGAGGGAGAGAGGGAGGGGGAGAGAGGGGGAGAGAGAGAGAGAGAGAGAGATAGAAAGGGTTTCAATATATGGATCTTGGAGAAATTCAAGAGCTAACAGGCCACACAATCACACAAGAGATTGTGGATATGGCAAAAACGTGTGTGTGTGTGTGTGTGTGTGTGAGAGAGAGAGAGAGAGAGAGAGAGAGAGGGAGAGGGAGAGGGAGAGAGGGAGAGAGGGAGAGAGAGGAAGAGAGAGAGAGAGAGAGAGAAAGAGAAAGGGTTTCAAGATATGGATCTTGGAGAAATTCAAGACCTAACAGGCCCCAGGCCTCAGGAATGAATAGAAGATGACCTACTAGAGATGAGTGCCTCTGAATCAGTGCCAGACAGTGAGGAAGAAGACACAGTGCCAGGGCCACCTGGGCGGCTCAGTAAGTTAAGTTCTCACTCTTAACTTCGTCTCTGGTCATGAGCTCATGGTTCATGGTATGGGGACCTGCATTTGACTCTGTGCTGACAGTGCAAAGCTTACTTGGGATTCTCCCTCACTCCTTCTCTCTCTGCTTCTCTTCTGCTCATGTTCTCTTTCTCACTCGAAATAAACATTAAAAAAAAAAAAAAAAAAGCAGCAGCAGTGCCAGAAAACAAATTGATGTTAAACAATCTGGCAGAAGGGTTCCAGTCATTCAAGACTGCTTTTGACTCCTTTCTTTTATGACATGGACTCTTCTATGATATGGGCACTGAAACTACACCAAATGATGAAGAGTTGGGACCATACAGAAACATTTCTAGAGAAATGAAAAAGCAAAAATTCAGACTGAAATTACAGTGTATTTCTGTGAAATGAAACTGCATGTGCCTTTCCTTCTGCCTCCTCCACCTGTTCCGTCCCTGACCCTTCTGAGACAGCAAGACCAACCCCAGCTCGTTCTCCTCCTCCTCCTCAGCCTACACAACATGAAGACAATGATGAAGACCTTTCTGATGGTCCACTTCCACTTAATGAAAAATAAATAATCATCATGCTGTACAGTCAATGGTCTGTGCATGTGTATCTTTGTGTGAACATTTAATAAGTGTACAGCAAGAACTATACAAGGTGCTTTTGTGTTCTCATCATCACTGCCTAAGTATTAACTGTGTAGAACAACATGTACAAGACTTGGGGAGAAGTGGACAGCCTTTCCTTACATAGGCATAAGGTGAGTGATATTTAACATAAAATTAATAATGTGTTAGTCTTCTTACTGCTCAGAACTTTAGGGGCACCTGGGTATCTCAGTCGGTTCAGCGTCCAACTCTTGATTTTGGTTCATGTCATGATCTCATGGTTTGGAAGTCTGAGCCCCATGTCAGGCTCCACGCTGACAGTATAGGGCCTGCTTGGGATCTTCTCTCTCCCTCTCTTCCTGTCCCTCTCCTGCTTGTGCTCTCTCTCTCTCTCTCTTTCTCAAAATAAATAAATAAATAAACTTTAAAAAGATCTTTAGTTTCAGGGGAGCCAGGAAAGCTCAGTTGGTTAAGCATTCCAACTCTTGATCTCAGCTTGTGTCATGATCTCACAGCTTGGGAGTTTTGAGTCCCATATTGGCTAACACATTGTCAGTGCAGAGCTTGCTTGGGATGTGTTCTCTTTCTCTCCGTCCCTCCCCCTGATCCTACATATGCTCTCTCTCTCAAAATAAATAAATAAACTTAAAAAAAAAAAAGAACTTTAGTTTTAAAGAGTTACATTACCATATAGTATGCCCTTTTCTCTGGTAACTAAAGGCACTATGTATCAGCTATCATCACAGGTTAAGTGTTTTTTTTAATGTAATTATGTTTCCAATGCAGCATTATGAATACAGCTGTAATACTATATGCCATAAAAACTTAGTAATGATTCATTCATTAGTATATAGGCTAGGCTCCCATTAACTAAACTTATACTAGGCTACCATAAAGCAATCATATTGCTGCTTATCAATGCACAAATCATTATACCTATATATAAATATGAATTCTTTTTCCATGTTATCTTTTTATTTCTTTGTCTAGTGCTAATAATACATATAACATCTACAGTGTTTCGTATCCCATAAGACAACACTGATATAGGTACTCACAGCAAGACAATTCATCTTGTAAAGAGATAACATAAGCTTATGGTATCAATAAATACAGTATCGTACTGTAAATGTGTTTTCTTTATGATTTTCTCAATAACATTTTTTTCTCTATTACTTTATTGTAAGAAAACAGTATGAAATAAATATACAATAATATGTGTTAACTGACTATGTTATTGGTAAGAATTCTGGTCAACAGTAAGCTGTTAGTTAAGTTTTGGGGAGTCAAGAGTTAAACATGGATTTTCAACTGCAGAAGAGGTCAGTACCCCTAAGTCCTGTGTTGTTCAAGGGTCAACTGTACAATAACATTTCAGAATAGCCCTCAAATATTTTGAAGCTGGATACACTACTAAATAACTCAGAGACATAAGGAGAAATCACAAGAAAAATCAAAAAACTGCTTTAGCTTCAAAGATAATGAAAACAAATCATCAAAATTTGCAGGGTGCAGGTAAAGCAATACATAGGGAAATCTGCCAGATAAGAGAAGTATGAGAGGACAAAGATCTAAGCAATCACCTTAAGAAATCAGAATAAGCAAATTAAATCAAAGTAAGATGGAAGGCAATAGAGATAAGATCGAAATCACTAAAATATGAAATGGACAAAGAATAGAGTATAATCAATAACATCAAAAGTGGTTCTTTGGAAGGATCAATACAATTATTAAACCTCTATCTAGATGGATGAGAACAACAACAACAACAACAGGAATATAAATTTTCAATCAGACATTAAAGAGGACATATCACCACAGATTCTATAAACAAAAATCCTTCAAAGAAAACTCCAGGCCTACATGATTTCACTACTGAATTCTACCAAAAATTCAAAGCAGAAGAACCACTTCTTCACATACTTCCAAAATATAAAAAAGGCAAGAACACTACCCAACTTAGTCTATGAGGCTAGTATTATCCTGAAACCCAGGCCAGACAAAGGCATATCAAAAAAAGAATATCCTTTATGAATATAGATGCAAAAATATTCAATAAAATATTAGCTAATAAAATCCGACAACATGTAAAAAAGATTACATACTATGAGGGAAATGCAAAATTAGTTTAACATGAAAATCTATCAACATAATACACTCAATTATTGGAATAAAGAACAAAAACCACATTATCATCCTGCAGATACAGAAAAGCAAATAACAAAATCTAATATCCTTTTATAATAAAACACTCAACAAACTAGGAATAACAACCTTATAAAGGTGATCCTCAAAACAGTTACAGCAAATATCATACTTAAAGGACAAAAGACTGAAAGTTTTCCTTCTTAGATCAGGAACAAGATACAATGCTCACCTCCTGACTTCTGCTCAGTGCTATAATGGAAGTCCTAACCAGGGCAATTAGACAAGAAAAAGAAATAAAGGCACCCAACTGGAAAGGAACAAGTGAAATTATGTCTACTCACAAGCAACATAATCTTATACATAGAAATTCTTACTAGTGACAACAAATAGGTTCAGCAAGGTTGCAGAGTACGAGATCAGTAACAAAAAATCAACTGTACTTCTCTGATTTGAAAAAGGGCAGAGGACCGGAATAGACAGTTTTCCAGAAAAGACATACAAATGGCCAATAGGCACATGAAAGATGCTCAAAATTGCTAATCATCAGGGAAATGCAAATTAAAACCACAATGAGATACAGCCTCACACCTGCCAGAATGACTAAAATCAAAAAGACAAAAAATGACAAATGCTGGCAAGGATGTGGAAAGAAAGGAATCCTCGTGCACTGTTGGTGGTAATGTTGGTACAGCCACCATGGAAAGGAAATAACATGGAAGTTCCTCAAAAATTAAAAATTGACATACCCCAAGATCCCGTAATTCCACTACTGGGAACCTATCCACAGAAAAACACTAATTCAAAAATATAAATGCAACCCTATGTTTACTGCAGCATTATTTACAATAATCAAGACATGGAAGCAACTCAAGATTCCATCGATAGATGAATGGATAAAGAAGATGTGACACAGAAGTAATGAAAGATGGATGGATAAAGAAGATGTGAGATGGAAGTAATGGAATATTACTTAGCTACAAAAAAGAATGAGATCTTGCCTTTTGCAACAACGCAGATGGACATAGAGGGTATGTGCTAAATGAAATAAGTCAGACAAATTATCATATGATTTCACAAATATGTGAAAACAAAAAAAGCTAAAACAAACTCATAAATACAGAGAACAAACTGGTTGGGAGAGGGGAAAGGAGAGAGGGCTTGGGAGACAGACAAAATGGGTGAGGGGAAGTAGAAGGTACAGCCTTCCAGTTACAGGATGAATAAGTTATGGGGATAAAAATGCACAGCACAGGGAATATACTCAATGGTATTGTGACAGCATTGAATGGTGACAGATGATAGCCTCACTAGTGGTGAGTATAATATAAAGTACAGACTTTTCATATAGACTTATCCAATCAATATATTGTACACCTGAAATTAATACAACATTATATATCAACTATACTTAAATAATAAGTATATAAACTGTACTTTTACACAATACCAGTAAATACTCTGAAAATGAAACTAAGAAAACAATTTCATCTACAGTAGCACAGAAAAGAATAAAATATTTAGGTATAAATTTAACCAAGTAAGTGCAAGAGCTGTACATTGGGAAGTATAAAATATCATTGAAACAAATTAGAGAAGACCTAAATGGAAAGATATTCTGCGTTCATGGATCAGAAGATGTAATGTTGTTAAGATGGCAATACTCCCCAAATTGATCTACAGATTCAGTGCAGTAACTGTCAAAATCTCAGAAGCCTTTTTTGGGGCAGAAATTGACATGCAATTCCTACAATTCACATGGAAATAAAAGGGACTCAGAATAAACAAAACAATCTTGAAAAAGAACACACTATGATTAAAAATTAAGTATCAACAGCATCCCAACCATAATCTGGAAACATTTAAAGACAGAAAGTAATTAGCAAAAACACTCTTTGGAAAGATTCAAGTAGCCGATAATGAACAACACTGCTTTGGCATAAATCTCAACCTTAATCAGAAGGATGTGCACCTAGCAAGGGAAGAGAAGAGTAAAACTGGGTTCCTAAAATCACCACTCTTCTGTGAGACAACTCAGTTTCAACTGAGATATTGCTTAGCAACTAGTCTTTAGGAACCTATTTCAAAAGTCATGATTAGGAGCTTTAATAATAATACAAATTAACGTTCAAGGTTTTATATGTCTTTTTACCAATTCCCAGTCACATGGAATAAATCCTTAACATTTATTACAAATGAATTTGTGTAAACTATGACAAGCAGCATGAATGCTGACTAATCTTGTGATTTTCTTGTCCATATGAACTTTAGGCTCTCCAGCCACATCTCCCGTTGTTCCAGCCTCTCTTGCCTTAGGTTTGGGGTGTGTAGAAGGGATTCCTTTATTGCTCAAAGGAGGAACAGCCACCTGAGTGCTCTGACAATAAAGGAAGTAGAACAGTGCTCATAAATAGACTTCTATCCTGTGCTTTCCTTCATTAAGCATTACTAGCTATTCTCATGTTTTCTTTATTAGAATGGTTTTAACCTATTTTTCCATATCTGCATAGGAGAGAAATATATATATAACACAATGACTCCCCAGCAGTCTTTCTCAGTCTGGATGGGGAATCAGGAGATGAGTGGGTGGTATCAGGTTTTTATACTAGATGGAGGTGGGTGGGAATGCAGCTCTTGTAGCTTGGAAACAAACCCCTTCAGCCTTACCCCTCTCATATTAATTGTATTAGGTTATAGACACAGCATATTAGAAAACAAACACACTTAAAGAAACAAGGGAAGAACGTTTCTTGAACACTGTGACATGCCATGTATTTCAGACTTACTTCATTTAATTGGCAGAACAAATCTGTGAGATGGGTTGCTCCTGCCTCATTTTAGAAGTGAGAAAAGGAAATATAAGAGTTCAAAACAATGTAGAAGTTTAAAACAAAAATATATTTATCTTATCATATAAGATATATACATACCTGGTACTTCCAGCAGCAGAAAATAAAGCCCAGCAGCATGAAGGCCATATTGTCGATACTGCACACTGACACTTTTCTTATGGACTGTTTGAACAAAGTGATAGAACAATGCCACCAGTGCCCTGTGAGAAATACTGTTCTCAATGAAGAAGGTCCATATGCTCTGGGGGGAGGGAGAAACATAGAAGCCAATAATTAGAGAAAGTGGAAAATCTCCTGTTGTTTGACTGTTGCAAGTATTTAGTACCTGATTTAAAAAAAAAAAAAAAAAAGACCAACCTGGCTCCTAATTATGTCTGCTATCTTCTAAGGGATTGAAAAACAAATCAAAATGTAGTACTCAAAGTTATAAAAATAAGTATACAAGAATTAAAAAATTAGATTTTCAAAATAATTTGGGGATAGGTTTGAAGCATATATATTTCTCAAATTATCATAGCCAAAAACTATACTAAGACCTTTGGGACACTCTACTTGTGTTTACTCAAACAAATTACCCCTCTACCTATATTAAATGTACTCAAAATCATCTATCACTCTAATTACTAACTGAAGAAATTAGAGCCATTTACTTAAATGTAAATGCTCTATGGGCAATGGGTGCAGGAAAGGAAATACCTCAAAGCTTCTACCTTAGTAGATTTCATAAGTAGCCAAGGTGAGAAAGGAAATACACCCTGGACTATAAACCACTATTTTATTAATTGGATCATTGTTCCATGTTCTGCCAATTGAACATATGACGAGGAAACGGGTTATTTCTATAAACCAAACAGCAGGAACTAAATATGGCTTATCAGGGAGTACCTTTAAAAAAAAAAACACAGGCCCACGAAAGTTCAAGCAATCAGACTCTATACTTCCTGCTTCCCTGAAGACAGGGAAAGTGACAGGTAATGCCTTGGCTTTGCCACACCACTTAGCTAGCATGTACTACTTTTACAGAAGAGCCCATTTAAAATCCTGTCAGCACTCTGCATTCTTTCACCATGAAACTTCTGGAAGAAATCACCTCCTCCCTTTATAGCAGTTATCTCTTCATTCCTAATGCCACTTCAGCTCCACCGCACTTCCCTGTAACGGTGACCTGCAAGGAGGATCTAATCACCTCTGCAGGGTAACTCTGTCTGCCCATGACCTCTGCAGCACTTGGTACGTGGCCATTCCCTGGTCTTCATATCAACACTCCCTACATTCTGATTGTGTGCATGCAGGTAACCCTCATCCAGCTTTTTCAAACCCGTCCTGTCCTCTTCTCTTCCTCCCTGACCTCATGCATTATTGCACTTCTTCACTTCTTTCCTAGTCTTCCAATTCACATCTCCAGTGACCCATTACATCTCTCAAAGAATTTCCTAACAGAATCTCACATTCAAAACCCTAAAACCGAACCTGCAATTTTCCCACCTGACTTAGCTATCAGCTATTAGGACTTTCTAACAAATGAACCACATTCTTTATGCTATTCTTACCATACTCCTTACAAACCGTATACTATAAACACTAAGCTTTAGATTATAATAATGGCTTTCATCTTCTACTTCTAACACCTAAAAATGGTTTTCTTTCTTTCTTCCTTCTTTCCTTCCTTTCTTTCTTTACCTCGGTAGATCCATGTTCTTCAGTAGCAAAGGGGAAAACACTTTCATATAGTTTTGTGAATGCGTTCAATCCAGTCTCTATGATTTCTGCTTCTATGCTGGGATCCAAAGGCTCAGTCTCTGTGAAATCCAGTTCCCACACTGTGTCCACCCATTCTAGTGGGAAAATGCAATGAAATTAATAACCTTTCTATCACAAGTAAAACACCAATCATTTAAAAGAAATTTTTTTTTTAATATTTATTTATTTTTGAGAGAGAGAGAGCACGTGCACACACATGAGCAGGGGAGGGACAGAGAGAGAGGAAGACACAGAATCGAAAGCAGGCTCCAGGCTCTGAGCTGTCAGCACAGAGCCCAACACAGGGCTCAAACCCACAAACCATGAGATCATGACCTGAGCCAAAGTTGGACACTTAACTGACTGAGCCACCCAGGTGCCCCTACACCAATCATTTTAGATGCTAGGTTGTTCAAAAAGAAGAAAGTTACTAGCCACAATTCACATAGAACTATACAATACAGGTGTAGCATAATTAAAAGAAAGCTGAAAAGGTTAAAAAATCTTTTTTAAATCAGAACTGACAGCTGCTATTAGACTGATCATCTTCCAAAAATATCAAGAAGGAACATACATTTTAGATATGACAGTTTTACAGCATGACACATCAAAACACTAACGATATGGCCACCCCATAATTTCATTCTGGAGAAAAGAGAGGCTAACAAAAGACTGCCTCAGATGTCCCTTTGTAAAAATCTTACAATCAAGTTAATAAACCCAAATAAAGTATAAAGCACAAAGGGGCATGTGAAGCAACTGACTGTTTACCATACTTTAATTATTCATTCACTCTTTCCTAATCATTCTCTTAACAAATATGATCCTCTTCCTAAAAATGTTCTTGTATCTTTTCCTGTCTCTTTTACTCTCATATATTCTCCCAATTATTTCATATGCATATTTTAAATGTATACCAACCAGTATTCTTACCTCATTTCTGGATTACATCTACCCAAGTCTCAATTGAAAAAAGAAAAGATCTGGTGTCAGGAAATAAACAAATTCAGGGGAGCCTGGGTGGTTCAGCTAGCTAAGCATCCAACTTCACCTCAGGTCATGATCTCACAGTTGGTGAGTTTGAGCCCCACATCAGGCTGCTCGCTGCTGTCAACACAAAGCCTGCTTTGGATCCTCTGCGCCCCCTCTCTCCGCCCCTCCCCCATGCTCGCTCGCTGGCTCTCTCTCTCAAAAAAATTCAATAAATGATAGCTACTATCATTATTTTTACAATGAATCACTGTTAAAACAGTAACAGGTATGTAAAACACTACACAGCATAACAAAAATATTATGGGGGAGGTGGGAAGGATGACAGAGGTGGGAAGAATGATTCTGCTTCAATTGGACCTAAATGTGGGCATTTACCAGGGAAAGAAGTGCAAAAAAAGTGCATTTCAGACAGAAAGAACAAAGAGAAAGAAAGTATAACCTGTTTAAAAATGAACAAAATAGCTACAGCACTCAGTCTTAGTGTGAAGGGGGAGAGTCATTATTAGTATTTAGCAGTTACTATGTGCCAGGTACTAAATTAATCTTCACAAAACTCCCGTGAGGTGGATATTATTATAATCCCCATCTGACATGTAAGGAAACTAAGGCTTAGCAAGGTTAACCATCTTGCCCAGTGATACAGAGACGGTAAGCTGTAGAACCAATCCCACCCACTATTTTGACTCAGAAGGTTAAGCTCTTGGAAAAGAACACTACAGGGAATGATGAAAGCTCTTACGGGGCATGGCAAAGATTTGGTCATTTATTTAAGAAATAGGAGGGACGCATTAAAGGTTTAAAGACCTGACAGGGTGACGTTGGTGTTTTCAAAAGTGATCCCAGTAGAGGTGTGGGGAATGGGCTGAAGGAGTTAGCATGAGAAAGCGGCTTGGATACTTCAATTGCATAGGTTGGCTCTGAGGGCTTGCTGCTGGACAGCAGCACCAGGAAAAGGAGCGAGGAGGACCCGGTAGACATCTCTGAGGTGAGGACAAGCATGAATGATGAAGGAAAAATGTCATGACTCCCAGGTTTGTGGACTGGCTGGTACCACTAGCTGGCTTCAGGAATCCGTTTCACGCATGCGACGTTTGAGGTGCCTGTGAGATATCTATTTAAACCAACGAACATTAGGTTCAGGGAATAAGTCTGAACGAAGAAATAGATTTGCTATTTAAAACCCCAAAAATGGATGAGGTTGTCGGTGGAGATCTGCGGAATACGCAAGGCCGAGAAAACATGAAAAGGAACTAAAAGATCAGACAATATAAACCGCCCCCCCCCCGCCCTTTCTTTTTTTCTGTTCCTTTATACTGTTGAGCACCTATTCAAGAGCCGGCTCGCTAATGTCCCGGAGTGCACAGACCTGGAGATCCCAGACTCTGACGAGAGCAGCGCCCCACCCCCACCCCAGGCCCGGGCAGAGGAACGCAGCAGTTGCAAAGCACCTCAGCTCGGCCTCCCCGACACTCACGGCCTTGTTTCCTCACCAGGGCTGAGATCCAACGGGCACCAGGGCTGCAGGCCGCTCCCAAGGCCCGGCAGCGCCACCATTATCTCCGAAGGACCGGCTAGCCAACGCGGTGGTCAACTTTCAAAGCTCGCTCCCGCGCGCGCTCCAAGGCGTTCCTGCGGACCAATCACAAGGTGGGGGAATTTCCCACTGACTAATCATCGCGCCCAGCCGTTTCCACTCGCTTAACCAATGAGCGAAGTGTTCTGCCGCATGCGCAAAGAATGGGGAGGACCGAGGACTGTAGGTTGAACCAAGGTTCCACGGGGTGATTTCTTAAGGTTTCCCTTTAAAAGTGGGGGTCGACAATTAAGTTAAAGCTTTAAAGCGCTTTTCTCGCCTTATGTTTTTTAATGGGGCGACGCTTTAAGGGGAATTTGAAACAGGATCTTTCCTGTATTAAGTGTAACCTTTATCCCCATCAAGCGACATTTCCCGTGAGTGTCAAAGGGCTACCTTTACCGGGTCAGACAGCGATCGAACGTTGTACATATTCGAAAGTGGGTGGTAGCCTAAGGTTTATTGAACTAAACCAATAAAGGAAAACAAACAAACAGACAAAAAATTAGTCAGAAAAGCTATCTGCAATTATTTTAATTTTACGGGACGTCTGGCCCCGAATTCTGGATGAACGCCGAAACTGCCATGTCAACTAAGGGAAAGACAGGCCGCCCTTTCTACCACTGCACATGCGCAGTGAGCACACCTCCCGGCAGCCGGGGGGGTAAGACCGACAGAGGCGGAGGCGAGCGCATGCGTGCAGCGTCTCCAGCGCGTTGGGGCTGGAGACTGCGCCCCCCTCTGCACCTCCGTCCGCAGCAGCCGAAGCACCTCGGTGCGTTGCACCGCCGGAGGCCGGGGCTGGCTCGCCGTGCTGCTCAGCGCCGCACCCCACCCGGTGGGCGGCTGTGGCCACGCACGCCCGGGCTCTGCACTGCCGCCCTCCAATTGCATTGCCTGCCCTCGCTCCTTACTGCCGCCGGCGACTCGGGCTCGCTGGGGACTGGCGACGCGGTGCACTGGTACCCGGGGCGCCGCAGCCGGCCCTCCCTCCTCCCCGTGGAGCCGGGAGTAGTGCAGTCGCCCGCCGTCTGGCAGCGGAGCTGGGTCCCGCGTCCAGCCCTCCGGCCTTCGCTTAGGGCTCCTGACCCGCAAAGAGGAGCGGTCTTACCGAGACCGGCCCGGCCCAGCCCGGCGGTGAGATGAGCTTCTTCGGCTTCGGACAGAGCGTGGAGGTGGAAATCTTGCTGAACGATGCAGAGAGTAGGAAGCGGGCCGAGCACAAGACGGAGGACGGAAAGAAGGAGAAATATTTCCTCTTCTACGACGGAGAGACGGTCTCCGGGAAGGTGAGCCTCGCACTCAAGAACCCCAACAAGCGGCTGGAGCACCAGGGCATCAAGATCGAGTTCATTGGGCAGATCGGTGAGTGGGCATCCCGGGCCTCCCTCCCGGGCCGCGTCCACCAGCCCATGGCGCCGACTTGGGGGCAGGGGGAGCGGGGTGGTACGGGGCCCAGCTCCGGTGAGGCCTGTCGGAGCCCCTTGTCCACTGCAGTCTTGAGGCCCGCCCGCCGACGACAGCCTCTGCGCTGCCAGCTTCCCTGCCAAAAGTGACAGCGCACTGCGAGGGCGGTGGGGGCGGCCGAGGACGACAGGGAGCCTCCTCGCCCAGAGCCTCATTGTTGTAGGTACCTTGCCCTGGGTGGGATACCCTAGCTGTCCCTTCAACATGCCGCTCAGCTTTGCTTCCTGCCTGCAGGATTTCCGAGTGAGATGCTCTCCTGCCATAGGCTGCAGGTGGGCTTGTTAGGGGAAACCCTTTGTCCAGTACTGCTTTACCATTGTCTGGACATCCACAGCTGTCAGACCCAAGTTAAGCTGGTTCTCTGTGCCTCTCTAAGTTCACTTCCATCCACCCACTTTTTCTTTTAGATGTGGTGTTGGAGAGGGTTCACCACCCTTCTCCTGTCGCACCTTAGCTCTGATCTCCTATGTTGGAGATAGGAAAAAAGCTGTCTCAAACCTAAGGAAGGGTATTTTGAGAAAGCAGCCTGCAGTCTTCCGTCTTCCTGTCTACTTAGCTTGTGTGTCTAAGATTTATTAGAATGCTGGTTTTCAGTTGATGAACTTTCTTCTTACAAAGAAATGATCCTCCTAAGTCCAAAATTAAAAGATCAAAATTTCTCAATGCTCTAACAGTCTTCATACATGATTATTAATAATTAAAACTAGACTCTAAAAGGCAGTAACAATACAGAAGATTTGGGAACTGCCAGTGAAGGTGGGGTTGTCTTTAATTCTAAGACTATTTGAAGTCTTGTGTTTTTAAAAACTCTTCGGGTACTTCTGAAATGCATGGTCTATGTCATTAGGTCAGGAGTAGTACTCACATTAAATATCCCTGTGGGCTGAAAAAAACCTTCTGTCAAAGGAATCATACCCTATAGCACATGCTGCATGTATATCTCTGTTCCTAAGGACTTCCCGAGAAAGCTCATTAAATACTTTCACATCCTGGGAGTTCAACAAAGAATCTGTTCTCCCAGTTTTACAGAGGCAGGAAACATTGGCATAGGTAGGGGGAATCCTGGGAAAAGGAGTCTGTGTGGATAGTGCTCTGGCTGAAATATTTGCCTCTGGTAGTTAAGAAAATGAAATCAGGTCAAATACTGGCTCTTCATGTAGGAAACTTTTTTGTTATTTTAAATGCAGAATATGAGTGGCCTTTTATGTAGCAGAAAGGGGCTAAAGAGTGAATTTCATACCCTCTGTTCTCTTGCCTCTAGCTTGGATAGGGTTTCTCAACAGCAGTACTGTTGACATTTTGGGCTTGATAATTCTTTGTTGTCCTACGACATTTAGCAGGATATGTACCCTGGCCTCGACCCACCAGATACCAGAAGCAGCCCTAAAAGGCACCCACAAAGATATCTCGAGATACTGCCTTCTGTCCATTGGAGGGTAAAATCACATCTAGTAGAGGACCACTAGGTATATAGGGTGAATCCCAAGCATATTATGCTAAGCATAATGTATAAGATAGTTGAGAAGTCCTTGCCTACTTAAACATCTGTATTTTCAAGTAGTTTTAAAGCTACTGCATGGATTCTTTGGCTCTGTAATACAAGTGTAAACAATCACATTTGGTCTGTGTCTTATACCATTACTGAAGGTGGTGATACCTAATTAATACGTGAAAGATGACCAGAATGTACCCCACCCCAGCAATGTGACATGAGCTGTTCTTGGGGAACGGGGACAAGGCCTCCCTCTAGTCCCAGTGAAAGGAAGTTGTGGATGCTGTCTATTGGGCTGCCCTGCCTGGTTTCTTGTCTAACTCCTTGAATCCCAGGACAGCAGCCCTCCCAGGTTTTCTCCTAACCTTTTATCTTTCCTTGATAACTCTTCCCAAGCCTCTAAGCATTGTGGGCAGTGTTGACCCTCTGACTTTGAGGAAGCTGTGTCCCTCTCTGGGCCTCGGCTTTCTTACTTGTAAGGCAGCGATAAAAATCACCTAGTGAGAATAATGTTGAGCTGTCAAGGGATCCTGCTTCATGCAGAGTATGTCTATTTATGTCGACAGTCTACTGACCTCAGGGCACCAGAGCGAGGCTAGTGAGTAACTTTGCCAAGGTTGTGGTCCTGTGGTTTTCTTCTTCATTGCATTCTTTGACTATGAATGAACTGGGTGGAGCTTCTGTGGAGTTCCTAGGTCTGGCTGAATGAGTGACATACAGTATAGATTTTACTGTACTGGAGTAAGAAAGTTAATGTCATTGTGCTCTGTCTACCTTCCTCGTTGATTTCCATTTTAACTCAAAAGCAGTCTTGTAAACCACTGTCTCTTGGATTTGGTTCTTTCTTTTTTCCTTCCCTCCTTCCTTTCTTGCAGGGAGCAGTTCCATAGCTTGAAAATCAAGTGCTTTACTTAATTAACCTTATCTTTATGATTAATTTCTTTTTCCTCCTGATGAAAGTATATATGTCCCATCTTTGTATTCATTTGAAGGACAGCCTGGTACATGATTAAGGGTCAGACAGGGTGACTTAAATTAGATAGGGCTCAGTTTATATTAGCACTGTCTTTACTAGGGTCTTATGAAGACTAGAGATAATATACGTGATGTGTGGGTTTTGGAACACATTGCAGGTACACAGTAAAAGGGAGTTAAGATGATCATTGTCATTTTCTCTTGACCCATCAGTAAGTTTCTAAGCACTAGACCTTTAACACATGTCACCTTGCAGTCATCCTGATTCCTATGCAGACCATCCACAAGAAATGTTTTGACCGAGTTTGCCTCCCCTTTGTCTACTTGTTCGTCTCCCGTCATTGCCTTCCATAGTCTTCTGAAAGGCATGTTAGCACAAGTAAAAACCTATGAGAGGGACTCTACACAGAGTCCTTGCTGAGACAGCTATTTGGCTGTCGGTTGGATTCAACCTCTTTGGACCCCATTCCTCATAGTGGCCCAGACCCTACTCAGAAAAGCTTCTAGGGGCGCCTGGGTGGCTTAGTCGGTTAAGCGTCCGACTTTCGCTTAGGTCATGATCTCGTGGTTCGTGGGTTCGAGCCCCGCGTCGGGCTCTGTGCTGACTGCTAGCTCAGAGCCTGGAGCCTGTTTCAGAGTCTGTGTCTCTCTCTCTGACCCTCCCCTACTCACGCTGTCTCTCTCTCTCTCTCTCTCTCTCTCTCCTAGAAATAAAGAAAACATAAAAAAAAAAAAATCTTTAAAAGAAAAGCTTCTATCTCAATGTTGATTTTGGAGGTCCTACCTCCAAAAGGAACTTTTGTTTCCTGTCCCTTCTCTATAACTTGCTCTGGCAGTCCCATCTGCACTTGTAACTTCTGTGTCTTTTTTTGTAATCTGATTATTCCCAACATCTTTCTTTGTCCTGATCTGAACTCTCTACTGAGTTCCATGCCTGTGTATCCAACTGCCTGGGAGGCACCTCCACCTGGATACCCCGTAGGTCCCTTTGAAACACATCCAGAACAAAACCCCTTTCTTTCTGTGCTCTAGCCCCAGCCCTGCTTCTTGTCCTGTTTGCTCCACTGTCGCCTATGTCACCTGTGTCCATTCAGCCGCAAAAATCTGGAAGCCATCTTGGACTAACTCCTTCCACATGCCCAGTTGGCTCTCCAAAACCTCTTCAGTACATCCCTCTTCTGGGGTTCCTCTCCATGCCAGTGCTACTGCCTTTTTTTTTTTTTTTAATCTCTTTTGATGGCCCCCTCCTAACTGGCCTTCCTGCCTTTGCCTTCCTCACCTTCAGTTCATCTTTATCTTTCAGTTCAGTAAGAGTGAACTTTCTAAAAGGCAGTTCTGATATTGTCAGTCCCCTCCTTAAAATTCTGCTCATCAACTCCCTATTGGTTGAAGGGCAGAAGTGTACCCAGCTCCTTCCTGAGTGGCCCTGCCTTTCTGCCCAGCCTCATCTCTCCCCTACCTTTCATCCTCACCCTTGTAACTTCCTTAAAATGTGTTCCTTTTAGAATCTTGGCATCTTCCCTTTGTGAACATCTTTTTGCAAGGTATGACCTTCTACCAAGGCGCATACTCCTTTTGAAAGCCTCTAGCAAACACGTTATCCCTGATAGCCTTCCCAACCCTCCCTAGGATGACTTAAGTCTTTCTTCCACTGTTTTTCTACAGGGCTTCCTCAATGAAAACCAGTGTGGTGGCTAATCTCAGCCTAATCAGTCTCAGTGGCTAGCACAAAGTAGGTGCTCAATAAATAATTGCTAATGGTACATGGTCAGGTCTAGGAATTTACAAAGGCTATTCTCTGGATTTTTTCCTCAACTCCTCCTAGATAAACCAGAATTACCTGAATGAAGGAAATGGAGAGTGCAGATTTGCTTTGCTGCTTAACTGTTAAGAGACAAGGCTTCCTGCTGGTGCTGGTGGCCAAGGCTTTGGTGAACTAGGTGTGGCCCTTACTCCAGGCTACTGAGAACGAAGACGACTCACCCACCGACAGGCACTCGCATACAGCATCTTCACTGAAGGAACGAGGGTACAGAAACATTAAAGCGGGAGTCAGTTCACTTGCTTTTGCATTGATAGCATTTTATTATACCAAGTTGAGGCTGATTTCTCTCTGAATGTAAGAAAATACAAGTTGCGATCCACTCAGTCCTATACCAACTGCTTGGATGTTGCACTTTGAATGTTGTCCGCTGAGAGTTTAAGAAGGAGTTATTTATGCACCTGTGTTGCATAATTTTCTGTTATGCTCAGTAAGTTTCTGAGCCATGTTGGGTTTCTTCCTGCACCTAGCGTACTTTTTCCAATGGCTTGGCCTGTTGTAACAAAATCAACAAATGTGTGGTGAAGACATCTCCCACATCACTGGGGCAGCTAATGGCCCACATTTTTAGAAGAATATAGTGTGGTATATAAGAAGCATAGAAGGAAGTTTTCTAATTGTTAAGAGAGACCGTTTTTTCAGCTGCATTCATTTGGGGGAACTCTAATGCAGAACATAAAGCAGAGATGGGCCACCTTGGAGACTAATGGAGTTAAATAAACCAAAGGTAATTAGAAGGTCAGACTTACAAGGGAGGGCAGACATGATTACCCCTGTTCTCCAAAGCCAAATAAGCAATATCTGGATTTTTTAAAAAGTTTTTAAAAGTAATGCCACTGGATGGATCTGAACCCATCAGTATTCGTCAAGCCTATACTTCTAAAATCTCCAAAGGCTTTCTGTATTTTAGTTCATTAACCCATGAAAAGCTAATTGATTCAGGCCTAGTAGTGAGTTGTTGCAGGGCTTAGAGTTCCTTGGAGATCTGCATCCCGCTGGGGATGGGTAGCCCAGGGCTGTTACTGCTCCAGCATCTGGGAGATCTGAGTGGATATGGCCAGCATGAATCTTGACTAGGCTGCCAGTCAGCAGATAGTGGCTGGGAAAATCAGGATGAAGACGAAGCTCTTTGGAGGTCTTTTTGCACTTGCTGACTTAACTTTCTTCCAAGACCTGTGTGAACCTTGGGCCAGATGTGGTTCTGGCCCTGTAGCAGGTCTCAGCCATCTCTAATGATGACCCTGTGATGCAAAGCTGGCTCAATTTCCTTCCAAAGCGGCAAATTCACTCCTTAGCCGTTGGTGGTAAGTTTCATCATGAAAACATCCCGACTACAAAAGTTACTTCCTCCTATTGGCCTGAGAAAGAGGCTTAAGACAGGAAAGTTACCTCAACAAAAAAAACACAGCCAGTTCCTACTTTTAACTTGAGATGGCTGGTTGCTGAGGGCTTTGGAGTTTGGGGAGAACTAGGGATGAATTGCCCCTGCATCTTTGAGATAGATACAGGCCTTTTATAGTCTCTTGACAGCTTAAACCTCTTGCTAAAACAGACTTGGGATTTCTGTTCTAATTTATGTGGGAGAAAACCAAACTTTCTGGCAAATACCAAAATACGGCTGCTATTTCTGCCCCTGTGCACCACAGTGTTTGCAAAAACATTGCAAATGGCTTATAAAATATAAATGAAAAAGCCCAGTCCAGCCCCACTCAGACCACACACTGGCCACTGTTCCATAACATGTAATGTAGAAGCTGGTATTAACATGTGTCCAGGGGGAAAATCACTAGGGAGAACGTGACGCTATGCAGGGAAGGACCTCTCTTGCCAAAGGTGGTCACAGCCAGGTGCCCCTGCTGGGTCAGGCAGAACGTTGCTAGGATCCCCAGATGCTTGGCAGTCTGCATGCTCTCCGAATGCTCTCGGGTCCTTCTCTGTTCTGTTTCTCATGTTGCCTCTAGGCTGTGTGATCACAGCTGTGTATTTTTCCATCCTTCTCTTTCCATCTTTTTCTTGACTCTGGGATTTCTCATTTAAAGTTCCTGTACACTGGGGCTCTCCTCTACCTGCTTCTGTACCCAGAAACTATGGGCAGAATCCAGTGTTTGGGAGCTAAGACACGAGGTCCCCTAGTTAAGAGGTCAGTTCCCACATAGGCTCCAGGACTGTCAACAAGGACTTGTATAGCAGCAGATCCATGAGAGTAAGTGAAGGAGCCTTTGTCATCGTGGCTCTTCCCACCTACTCACTGTACTTCCTTACATTTAATGGGGGGTGGGGGGGACAGAGGAGATACAGTTCTTAGATTTTTAAAACAAGCAAGGGATTGCTCACCTTTCCCTGTCCTTTCTCCTATCGTTTGTAAGTGTCATCTCCTGTGTAGTGACTTTGTGGAGTATTACTTGCCACTCAGAATGCTACCTGCTACTGATTCCATTTAGCATTTGGAAGAGAAGATGGATTGTTTGTAATACAAAGTGGATCAAAGTGTAACTGCATAGAAAATCAGCGACAAACTGTAATCACAGAATACAATGTAAATTCATACAGAAGCAGCACTGGTTTGGTTTTAACCACTCTGCTGCTGCTGCTACCTTCCTGAATTGGATAAATCTTAACAACAGAGCCCACTGTGCTTTAGGATGTTTCCCTGCCTGGGGGAAAAAAGGCTCCTTATGGAATCGATTTGTGAGGACCGGCTCATAGGACAGCAAGGGGTTGATTTTGCACTCAGACTGAAAGCACTGCTTGAAACCATTTTCTCTTCCTGGGCCCGGTTCTCCCCTGGGGCAGGGCCGGACACTGCATTTCTTGGGCCCAAAGTTTCAGTCCTGATAGGGGCTTACACTTTGTGTTGTCTGTGGCAGACTTGAGCAAATGCATCTTCTTTGCCCCACTGCCCTGATGCTCCAGTTATCCCTGAGAGAGATTGCCTGCTGTGCCGTGGGAGGTATGGGAGCTGGCTTGGTAGGTGCTTGTCCCAGGCACTCCTCTCTGTGGACCTGTTTCTTTGTGCTCATGCAGCCAACAGCAGAAGCAGCAAGTGCACTCTACCTGCTCCATTTTCCCAGTTGGTCTCCTCTGTCACAGTTGGTAGCCTCGTATAGGACCGGAGCCTAGAAATGCTCGAGGCATGGTACCGTGACTGTAATGTGGCCATGTATACTCACAGCCAGTATTAAGTGTCCCCTCTGCACAGCCAGGCACTGAGGATGTGCCAGGAACCTGGGGATATAGGCCTTATCTCTAAAGACCATGCATATAGAGAAGTTAACACTAACATAGCAGAGTACAAAGGTTATAACATAATATAGGATAAGTTGATAGCATGAACTTATAATTAAGACTCGAATGCCAGGACTGTTTCCAGAGGAGGATGAATTTAGAGCAGTACTTCTCAGAGTGTGGTCCCTGGGTCAACAGGACCAGCGTCTCCTGGAGGCTTGTTAGAAATGCAGATTCTTGGGCCTCACCCCAGACACTAGGGGTTAGGCTGAGTAATCGGGTTTTAACAAACTCTCCAAGTGATTTTGGCATTCACTGAAGTTGAGGAACTCCTAATTTGGATGGAGGAAGTAAATTAAAACTTCTGCATCAGATTGGCCACATGAATGCCTCCTTGAGGGAGAGTTGCAGCTAGCAGCTAATATGTTTTGAGTATTTACTATCTATTGGGTACTATTCTGAGTCCTTTATCTGAATTTCTTCCTCTAATTCTTACAGAACCTTACGAAGTGGGTTATGTTATTACTCCCATTGTACCAGGTCATAAAAACAGATTCATTCTAGCAGGACACCTGCTCTAATCTCAGCTCTACAGCCAACTCTGAGACTCTAAGCCAGTCATTTAACCATGCTAGGTCTCAGTTTGCTCCTCTGTTAAATGGATGAGAAGGCCCGTCCTAGGTACTTTAGAAGATATTATAAGGAAGATAGGATTAAATAACTGTGAATATGCTTTCAAAAGTTAGTAAGAGCTTCAGAAATATTTTTAAAGCAATTGATGTTTAAGCAATTTTAAAGCAGTGTGGTGTTTTTGTTAGTGGTTCCCCCAATATATCTCTTAAGGGACCAGCCTGATGTGCTAGAGCAGGGTTATATTGGGTTTTTACTGTGCCACAGAATTTCTCTATATAAAACTGAAGTGGTTGGAAAGTGGGGAGGGGAGACCAGCATATGGAGAATGTGGTGAAGAAGTGGGATTAGGAAAGGAAAAGGAGTCAAAAACAAGGCTGGGGGGGAGTTTGTTTTGGGGGGAGGTCTCTCAGAAGAAGAAATCCTGCAGCCTGGGAGGCCCCTTGTTAAGCCATGTGTAGCTCGGGGTCCGGTAGCAGAGGCTGATGCTCTCTCTCCAGAGCTCTACTATGACCGTGGGAACCACCATGAGTTTGTGTCCCTGGTGAAGGATTTGGCCCGGCCCGGAGAAATTAGCCAATCACAGGCCTTCGACTTTGAATTCACCCACGTGGAGAAGCCCTATGAGTCATACACAGGCCAGAATGTGAAGCTACGGTAAGTTGTGTCTTGCTGTTTCCCTCCCAAACCCCCAGCCCTCGCCCCTGAAGCTTCTACATTTCTGAGTCTTTTTGTATGAGTATCAAGAAGGAAGAGAGCTGAAAGCAGTGGTGTGCTGGTAAATGTTTAACAACGGGCTCTCGGGGAGGAAAAGCCCTAGTTTGTAGCATTTGTCAGTTCCTATAGGGTAAATATTCCTACTATAGCCAATTTCAAGCTCCCAGCTGGAGGTCCCTGGTTACAGAGTTGGGGGGACATGTACAGTAACCATGTTTACATAGCATTACTGTTATACACTAGAAGTTAATTTCCCTTAATGCAGAGAGAATCATAAACTGTAGCAAAATTATTAAGAAGCAGTGAGTTTTGGGGGCACCTAGGTGGCTCAGTTGGTTAAGCGTCTGACTTCAGCTCAGATCATGATCTCACAGTTTGTGGGTTCGAGCTCCACGGCTCTGTGCTGACAGCTACCTCAGAGCCTGGAGCCTGCTTCAGATTCTGTATCTCCCTCTCTCTTTGACCCTTCCCTGTTCATGCTGTCTATCTCTCAGAAATAAATAAAAACATTTAAAAAAATAAATTTAAAAAAATTTTTTAAAAAAAGAAGCAGTAAGTTTCAAGTATGTATTACCTTTGTTTTTAATGGAATCCATTTGAGTTTAGATAATTTTAAATAATTGCTATGTTTAACAACCAGATTATAAAATTTCTGAAAACTGAGTAGTCAGCTTTCATACACTGGGGATGCACTGTCCCCAACACACCATGGCTGCACATCAGGACATGCGTGTCCTCGGTCCAGCTCTGCCACACAGCAGCAGTGGGATCTGAGCTCTTGCTTGAAAAGTAGATAATGGATTTGGATTCTAATTCTAGGTGTGTCCTCCACCATTTGGGGTGACAGGAGAATAAAATATAACACTGGTTTTTAAAAATTTAAGTACATGGGACTGTCATGGGACTGTTTTTATTGTTCTAGTTTCTGAGGACAGGGACCGATTCCAGGGCTTCTTGGATTTTAAAAAAAAAAAAAATCCAGAACAGCTCTAGACTCTTGGACATAATCTGAGATGTGAAATTACTGGCATAAAGCCATATCCTCTGTCAACTTGGACACCTGCCTCCAGGTCTTGATTTTATCTTAAGATGAGCATAAGCTTAAAGCTTAAGCTTTATCACCTTAAGTCCTGGTGTTTGGATGGTGCAGACTACAGCAAGACCTTTCATCTTCCTCTGTCTCCCTGGTCTCCCTTCCATCAGAAGAGTGATTGTAGGCGCTTCTTTTTCAGTCTTTGCAGAGAGGTCTAAACACTGACATTACCCAAACTAAAGACAGTGTTTCCTAATTGCACTCAGAAAAGGCAACAACAGTGGAGACTATCTAGTTGTCGCCTACATTTGCCTGTGGGACTTACTCTTTTTTAATTTAGTATTTGCAGTGGCTTGCTCTTAAAAATGTTTCTAAGTCAGAAAGAAAGATGTTGAAGAGAAGGTGGTGATACTTCAGAATATTAAAAATAAGATTACCATATGATCCAGGAGTTCCAAAAGAAGTGAAAGCAAGGATTCAGACATCTGTGTACATCCCCACTCATAGCAGATTGTTCACAACAGGCAACGGGTGGACCAACCTGAGTTCCATCAGGAGATAAATGAATATAAATACAGTGGCATATTATTCATCTCTAAAAAGGAAGAAAACCCTGTCATATGCTACAACACGGATGAACCTTGCAAACACTATGCTAAGTGAAATCAGCCAGTGATACAAAGACAAATACTGTATGATTTCATAACAATGTGAATGTGCTTAATGTCACTGAAGTATGATTAAAATGTTAAATTTTGTTATATGTATTGTAGGGGAGCAAAAAGGTTTTTTTCTTCTGTCAGTCTTGGGTCCCCTGGCTGAGGCTCTGCAAATCAGACTGACAGAAGACAGGCTGGCAAGAGAAAGGCAGACCAGTTGAGTCACAGGTGCATTGTACATACACAGGGAACTCAGTGATTAGTCCTTTAGTCATGCAAAGGAGTGGTTAGAGCTCAAAGCTTATGTAGGCATCTTAACGGAAGAAGAAGAATTTTACAGACAAATGAAACAAAGGAAAGGGGCTGTCAACTTTTAGGGACAACAAATTTTGGGAAGGTAAATATATGGGGGAAACAAATGGAAGGTAAGAGTTGGTTTAGTAAGACTTATTATATAGAATTTTCTAGTGTAGTCTCTGGGCTGATAAGAGTTGTCTCTGGTGATTAAGAATGTCCTGCTCTTCCTGCTAGAGAGTGGGGAGTGCAGAGAGTTTTTCTTGTGTCTGCTTCTTATTGCTCAATATAATCCTTATGCCAGCGTGGCATATTTTGGAGTGGCATACTCTGAACCCCTTCTGTATTTTACCACACACACACACACACACACACACACACACACACACACAGAGTAAATAAAAGAGAAAAAGGTGTTGCTCTCCAATTAGATGAAGACTTCAGGGTTCATGCTGAGAAAGAGAAGAAGCCAAGAAGGGAAAATTAGTTAAGGGCAATTTGTAAGTGTCAGTTTCAGATTAAGGGCTTGTATCTTATTAGGCAGAGGGAAAACATGAAAGGATTGTTCTGGACTCCTCTTAGTGTTTAAGTGAGGGAGTGGTTCTTTTGGACAATCAATTTAAAATCAACCCGTAATATTTGATGAGTGGGTGGAGTGCAGAGACAAAATTGTTAGAAGGCTCGTATGAGGTCCTAAGCATCTTATTGTAGTAGACACAATGGAACAGGCAGAAAATGAGGAATTTAAAAGATATCAACAGAATTGGCCAGTGAGTGGAGATGCAGACAAGCTATCAGGAAGAGAAGGCGATATATAGTTAAGATGATTCATCCAATTATAAAGCCTGCAGCACTGGCAAAATGCGTGAAAGTTCACCAGACAGTTGGAAATACAAGCCTGGGACTCAGGACAGAGAAATGCACCGTTGAAAGTCCTCTGCTCAGGGGTAAAAGCTGGTACATTTCTCAAGGAGGAGAGCTGAGGGAGAAGAGCCCAGGCAGGACCTATTGGGGCAACTGGGGGATAAGAGGGTGGTTGGAGGGGCAGGAGAAGCTGCGTAAAGCCTTCCTGTGGAACCATAGGAAGAGCATCAAGGAAGAGGAAGAAGTATCTACACTCCAGTGTAGAAACAAGCTGAAAGAAAAGACCGCTGGATTTAGAAACTGAGGCTGGGGTGGGGTGGGGGGGGTGGAGGGCGGGCGGGAGCGGGATGGGGGATGTGTTACCTTCAGGAGAGCAGTTTCTGGTGGTGGAGACAGAAGCCAGGGGTGAGTAGTAGTGACCGGAAAGAAGCTACAGCCGTCCCTGAAGAATGGTCAGGAGTGTAAGATCTGGAATACTGCGGGATTGTTGAGCTTGGGACTTTGTATAAACTCAAAGGAGGGGGACTTTACTGGAGAGATATTTGATATGTTGAGAAAATTGGAAAACTTGAAGAATCAAGATGCCAGACAGTTCTCAATCAAGGCTCCCGTGTTACAATCACTTGGGAGGTTTTAAAAAATGTTGACACCTGTGTCCCTCTGCAGAGCAGTTACATGTCAGCTCTGCCTGGGCATCAGGATTTGGGCAGGTGCTCCCCTCCCCGCCCCCAGGGTGATTATAATGTGCACCCAGAGTGAAAGTCATTCTGCCAGATGGAGGAGGAGAAAGGTCTTGAGAGACCGAGATGCTGTTGGAAGGACGAAAGGATGGGCAGAAATACAGATGCATGTTTAAGCCCTAGGTCAGAAACAGCACAAAGCAGAGAAGGGAGAGGATTAGAAATCTTGACGTGGCCTTCCTCTTCTCAGTAGAGTAAAACCTGTGAATCCCACAGAGACAGGAAGGAGGCTTGAGAGCCTGAGAAATTAGAAAAGGGTCAGGGACAAAGAAGTCTTGGGGAATGTGGCAGAAGTTACTGAGATGAATAAAAGGGTTGCCAAGCATTGGTCAGGGCCACCCAGAGGAGAGTCGCCGAAACATGCAGTCGTTTTGGTGAGCAGCTTTCTCCAGAAACAGTTGATAGGTGACGCAGATTATCTAAGTTTTATTTAGGAGAAGATATTGAAGGGGTGTTCCTCCATTTACTGGGTATTAGCACAGAATAAGTCCAGGGGACAGGGATGCTGGGGATCGGCTGTGCTAGGGGGGCTGACTAGACACATCAGGCTTGGCTTACTAAGCCCTTCAGGGGCCTGTCTCTCTATTCTTCCCTACTTGTCTCCTACCAGAGCAGCACCTCCCCAAGGATCCATGGTTCAGCCAGAGACTTTCTTTGTTCAAACCAGGACCTCTCCCACCTCTGCTGCTTTACTTGTAAGGTCTGCTCTGCCTGCGTGCCCTTTTCTCTATCTCTCTAGCACTTGCTTCCTCTATCTAATATAGGACTTGCTGTGTGTTCTAATTTTTCTGTTTGTTGACCCACCCTCCCCAGTGGACTGTGAGCTTCCCATGAGGCTGTATCGTATTCATCCTATGCCAAACAATAAACGTTTGCTGAATGAAGAGCTGAATTTCTCCATTCCCTATCCCTCCTGTTTAACTTGAGGGACTTGGAAAATGCTTATTGATTGAATATTGTTAAGTAAACAGGCATGCAAATAGAAGAATGTGCCTGAAAAGCTGGGATTTAGTTGAAGAAGCTAACACCTGTACACAAATATACATGGTAGACAGTGTAAGAAGCATGAAAGGCATTAGGATAACTTGATATGGGAGTATAGAGCAGAGAAACCACTTTTATTTAGAGCAGTGCTCTCAGCTCAGAGGATGGGCTCGAAAAGGAATTTGAGGGAAGGTCTTTGAACTCCGTGGAGCTATAATTTCAAAACTTTGTGTTATAAGTGCATATGTTCTTTTTTGTTTGTTAGTTTTTCTGGGAGGAGGGTCCACTGAGGTAAATTCTCAAAGGAATACAAAGCCCCAAAGGTTAACCACTATAAGGGCTTCTCTCCAGTGGGTCTATTTAGTGGGTAAATCAAGGCAGCATCTAGAAGCCAGGAGTGTTCCTTCACAACACATCTATTTCCTACAGGTATTTTCTTCGAGCCACTATCAGCCGCCGTCTCAATGATGTTGTCAAAGAGATGGACATTGTAGTTCACACACTCAGCACATATCCCGAGCTGAACTCTTCCATTAAGATGGAGGTGGGAATCGAGGACTGCCTGCACATTGAGTTCGAGTATAATAAGTCTAAGTAAGTATCTGGGGCCTCATAGTTGTGAACTGTTAAGGGAGGTTAATAAGACTTAATGAGAATGCAAACTGGTTGAATCTTAGCCTTGGCTGCCTCGTAGTGACATGGTCACTGACGTGATACCGTGAATATATGTGCCAGGCTGGTGAAAGGTAGACCAGGAAATCAAACTTCATTTTACCTAAACTAAAATGTTTGCAATTAAAAAGGTATATTTAAGTCAAATACCCTACACTGTCCTTCAGAGTCAAGCTAAACAAACTTTAAGGTTGTTTGGATCTAGGTACAGCTCTTGGCTTCTACTGGTGACCGTGAATCATCTCAGAATACCATTCCTGTTATCATTTGTGTCCGATCTACAATATGCTTTACAAATAAATGTAAAGAAACCAAACACTGGCCACATTTTGTTGCTTCCTCCTGAGCTTAAACGAATTAGAGCAAGGAACACCATTTTATAAAGGTCTTTAAATTTTAGCTGGCAGGTTAGGAAGCCATGTGTGTTTTAAATCATGTTTGCTGTCTGAACACGAAACTATTTAAGTGTTTGTAAATCACAAAACTTACTGATACCTCAAAAATGTACCACAGACATCTTTCTTTTCAGTATAATACATTCCTGAAAACATTTGAAAATTAAACATGCAAAGTAAAAATGTATTCTATTCACAGAGAGCTAAAAGAAAGAAATTAGAGTCTCTAACTAGGGGTCTCATGGGGAGATCCTCACATCAGACCCACTGTTTTTCAGGGGCTGAGTCAGTTGGCTTTCCTGTGAAGGAAAGGAACAGGTCTTTTTAAAAAAAAAAAAAAAACTAGCAACATATATGCTTCCTAGAACAGGGGTGAGGGAAAGGCATAGTCTTTTCCTTGGACAAAAGGCATATTCTTTTGCCTGGCATATTCCTCTGGACTGGACCCACTTCTGACCCAGAATGGGTCCTACTTTGCTGGTCCCACCTATGGAATGGGGTGGGGGTGAGCTGGGGGGTGTTGATATGGGCCAGGCAGGGACACATCAGGAAACAGCCTTCTTCCCCTTTCTCCTCACAGTCTCGGGGCCCTTGGGGCCCTCTGGAAAGGAGCCAGCAAAACTGTGTGCCCACCAACACTCCAGCCACCTGGTAAAAGGGGTGGTTGCCAGGCAGTGCCTCCTTGTAGGAGCTCAAAATATCTGTCAGTCAGCAATATGTTCAAGACGAAGCATGGTATGTGAAAGGCACGTCAGAGAGTCTGTTTCATGACATCAAGGACTGGATGTTCAGACCTGTCCTGCCCTCTCAGCAGGCTGTGCTGTGCAAAAGCACATAGTCTAACGAGAGCTTAATTCTATTCTGCCATTAAGGATTGCCCTTGGGGTAAGGCACTTTTCTGCCTCAGGTTACTCATCTGAAAAGTGGAGTCCTGGAACAGGTTAGTGGATTTCAAACACAGAAAGGATGAAGTGAAAGAAGAGCCAGGAACCAGAGTTCTATGCCCTCCAAAGGAGTGACACTTTTATGTTTGTCACGTATTAGTGCTTCCACGTAGGATTTCATTCATTTAGAATAAAGAAATTTTTAGGGACGCTGGGGTGGCTTAGTCGGTTGAGAGTCCAACTTCAGCTCAGGTCAGGATCTCGAGGTCTGTGGGTTCAAGCCCCACGTTGGGCTCTGTGCTGACACCTCGGAGCCTGGAGCCTGCTTTGGATTCTATGTCTCTCTCTTCCCCTCCCCCACTTGTGCTCTATCTCTGTCTCTCAAAAATAAACATTAAAAATTTTTTAGAAAAAAAGAAATGTTCCTTTTTTCAAAGTTTGAAAAACCCCTAGAATCTATGCTCTCTCAGCATTCCTTCTAAAATGCTGCAAGTGGTCTCTGTTTTGCTTTTGTAAGTGTTCTTAGGTTATCTACTGAGAATGTCTGCAGTCTTCCCAGTTAGACTGTAAGCAAAAAGGCAGAATGAAATAGAGGAGAAGACAAGCCTAGAAATTAGGCACCTGGATTTATACCTGTGTCTGTCCCTTACTCCAATCTGATTCAGGTTTGAACCAAGGGTTCAAGATAGGGGTTCTATCTTCTTTGAATTTTCTTTTCTTCACCTGTAATATAAAGGGGTTAAATTCTAAAGTCCCTGCCAATACTTACATACCATGATTCTGAGCTTCAGGTTTGAAGATTTTCCCCTCTGCCTGCACGTGCACACACGGACCACTGGTACTACAGACTGACTCAAAAGCTTGAAAGGTCAGAAAGCATTGTGCAGCATGGCCGAAATTACAACAGTTCACAGAGCGCAAGCCACGTCAGCAGGGCCCAGAGAGAAGGTACCCATGGAGCAGTACGCATGGACTGACCTGTCATGTCCACAGCAGACAAAGCTACTTGCTGCAGGCTACCAAGACTCAGTTCCCATAAGTCTTGTGATGTTCAGAGAGAAAGAGCAAGACTGGGTTCCTGCATTTGTGGGGCTGGACTGCCACATATCAGGACATCTAAGACAACACATACACAAATACAAAATGCATAAACAGAATTAAAATACTGGGGAGATAGATCAGATGAGCATGTAACATGCAAGAAAAATGTCCTACGACTTGCATATGGAAGAGTGGAAGGGATAGAGGTGACTGTGCTTCAAGTAAAGGGCATACTGGGAAATCGTTCCGCAGGGGTAGTTGTGGTGAGAATATGGGTGAGTGTGCACCATGACTCCATCTTTAGTCAGCCTGCATGGTGGCGCCCCCTCTCCTGAAACCCAGAAGACCTGCACAGGTCAGCTGCTGCATTCACATCTTGTTTTCTCTGCTTTCTCTTCCCCAGATACCACTTGAAAGATGTCATTGTAGGGAAGATCTACTTCCTGCTGGTGAGAATCAAAATCAAGCACATGGAGATAGATATTATCAAGCGGGAAACTACAGGCACAGGCCCCAATGTGTACCACGAGAACGACACAATAGCCAAGTACGAGATCATGGACGGGGCGCCCGTGAGAGGTGAGCGTCCGGCCCCTAAGCCTGTAGCCACCTCCCCGTTCTCCCAGTCCCCACATGGAATTGTAGGGGCGCTTAGGGGGTTTTACTGCTGAAGTCAGATTGCTTATTCACCTATAATTTCTCATCTCTAATTGTTCACTGTGGATCCCAATAAAGAGGAAAAAGAGAGCTGGGTATGTGGAACTTCAGGTTCCTTCTTCACTTTCACCCAGAAGAACTCTACCTTGGCCTCGTTTATATATTGAGCTTGTACTGGAGATTGCATCTTAAGAGTTACACCTCTTAAAAAACAACAGAAGCTTGAAAAGTAGTGATTTAACAGATGGTTTGCACATTTTACCACCTTTTCCTACTGACATTCTTTGCTGCCAGGGAGCAAGAGATTAATGCAGAGTAATAATTTTTATTCCTTAATTCTACCTCTTATTAAATGACCCATTCTCTGAATTCATTCACCAAGTGCACGTACTTCGGCCAGCACTACCAGGTGCCACAGACAGCACCTGGAATAGCACAGAAACAGTGCCCCTCCCGCCCCACCCATCCCAGAGCCTACGTTACATCTGGAATGAATGGAGTTGGAAGCTTTGTTATTTGGGGAATCTGTGATTATTTGGGAGTAGCAATCATGTATGCTCTTTTGGCCCCGCAGCGACTGATGATGAAGAATATATTTTTTCATTTAGAAGTGCTTGGTGATGCCAAGGTTTTATTCAGTTTATTCTAATGTCTTCCATGTGGAAGGAGGGGACGATGAGAGCCAATTCTTGGATGTCATCATGCCAGGTCCTTGTGGGGGTGGGGGATAGGACTGAACTCTCCTGACTCTCTGCAGGTTCCATTTTTTTCACCAGCTGTGCAAGTAGACCCACTTGTCATTTCCCTTGAGAATTAAGACAAAACAGTAGATAATTAAAAGTGCATTTATATTTAGCTTTAGACTACATTATAGGTTTGGCCTTTCTCAGTATAATTACTGCCCTAATTTCATTTCTCTTAAATTAGGAAAGGCACAGTGTTAGAGCTGGAAGGGACCTAAAATATCATGTAGTCTGATCCCATAATATTCCACATGAGAAAATTAGGGTCTAGAGAAAGCAATAGACTTCCTTAGAAGTCATATATAACTGTTTAATGGAGAACTGGGACCAGAATGAGGATTTTTTTCTCTTTAAGACCATTATACCACCCTGCCAATCCATCTTAGAGTGGGATGTGTTTTGCAGGGGATACACCATTTAGGTTGGAGGAAGGTGATATTGAAATTGCTGGGTGACATGATGAGTTAGCTGGGGCTTGGCAATTGACTTGTAAAAACACAACAACTGGACACATTACATATAATCAAAAGTTGCTTGGCTGTAGGATCCTGTGCTGTTCATGCTTACTGGTTTCTATGTCGGGACAGTGAGAGAAGACGCAACAGGACCTGGAATCGAATTGCAGAGTCACGTTTTTGCTTCAGCAGATCACTGAGCCACAGAATGCAACTTCCCAAAGGCCAGAAGCATTCCCTTGAGTGTGCCATGACACGCTCGGGTGGCACCTCCCGTGCTGTGGGCAGGGAGTGACTTGGTATAAGGTAGGGTGGGTCACTTTGCCCATTGCTCTAACTCCTGCCTGGCCCTTCTAGGAGAGTCCATCCCAATCCGGCTCTTCCTGGCGGGCTACGAGCTCACCCCCACCATGAGGGATATCAATAAGAAGTTCTCCGTGCGCTATTACCTCAACCTGGTGCTCATAGACGAGGAGGAACGACGCTACTTCAAACAGCAGGTGAGGCCCAGGTACCTCCTCAAGACCCCTGGCTGCCCTAGAGGCAGCACAGGAAGGGCATCATCCCTGTGAAGATCAGGCTCCATTTCTTTTTTTTTTTTTTTTTTAAATGTTTTATTTATTTCTAGGAGAGAGAAAGAGACAGCGTGAGCAGGGGAGGGTCAGAGAGAGGGAGTCACAGACTGAAAGAGGCTCCAGGCTCTGAGCTGGCAGTCAGCACAGAGCCCGACGCAGGGCTCGAACCCACACACGAACCGCGAGATCATGACCTAAGCGAAAGTCGGACGCTCAACCGACTAAGCCACCCAGGCGCCCCCAGGCTCCATTTCTAATAGATTAAGCAGAATGTTACAGGGGAAAGAGTTTATTAGTCTCTGTGTTATCTGTTGGTTCACTGAGACTAATCCCACAGCAAGAATGAGGGCTCCTACTTGACACCTCGAGCCCGCTTTCACAGGCCCAGCGACCACTCTGCCCTTCCTGCCCACAGCATCAGAAAGAGCCCTGGGTGGTATGGACAATGCCTATCTTTGGTGAGAGAGGAGCCAAAGTTTTGCTAAGATTCCTGGGAAAAGTTGGAGCCTCTGGGAACCCCACCCCCGTGCCTCCCTCTCAAGGTATCATGTTGCCTCCTTCTCCCAATTCTGCAGGAAGTGGTGTTGTGGCGGAAGGGTGACATTGTACGGAAGAGCATGTCCCATCAGGCAGCCATCGCCTCGCAGCGCTTCGAGGGCACAACCTCCCTGGGTGAGGTGCAGACCCCCAGCCAGCTGTCTGACAACAACAGCAGGCAGTAGGCCCCCAGGGCCAAGAAGCTGCTGGGCTTCCACCCAGCACCCCCGTCTACCAAACACCAGCGGCTGGGGGAGGGGAGGACGGTGTGATGCTCAACTGACCCGTTACTTGCATCCTGAAAACAAATCATGTTTTGACTTAAATTCTTTTTTCTGAAGAACCTAAGGGGCTTGGGTTGGGAGGCAGTCCCCTTGAGATTCTGAGGCTGATGTGGGAACAGGGAGAGGTAACATCCTGGTAGCTGGTCTCTAGGGAAAAGAGCCTTCTGTCGAGGCCTTCCGTGGGGGGCTGCCTCACATGTTACAGGGGAGCACAGAGCAGGTATCCTTGGCTCCTGGGTCTCTGAGCTTCCCCATACAGGATCTGAGCATGTCCCTGGGATTCTGAGCTGCCAGTGGGGCCGGAGGGTAGTCCTGTCTTATTCTCCCCTCTGCTGTGTCTGAGGTAGTGGCAGAAGAAGCTGGGCCTGCCCCATCCTAAATGGCAGAGGGGAGACTCAAGATCAGGAAGCTACCTCTTCTGGGAGTCTTGGATGTGGTGCTTTGAAGTTTCCACAAGCCACCTCCTTTCTGGCCTTTCTCTCACTGCTGGGACCCAGGCACCTCCCTTCTCCATCTTCTGCGGACTCCTGTCAGTAACGTCCTGGAACAGAAGCTTGTGAAAGGGCCTTTGGCTATTGTCCCCTCACCTGTGAGAAATTCTGGGCACAGAGACACCCTGGGGTTAGTGTCATGCATGGATGGCAGCAGTGTTGGACACAGGAGGCTGAGCCCGAAGTATGGTGACTGTGTGTGGTGGCAGTCTGCCTGCACCCCCCATGACTGCACTCTCCAGCCCCAAGGGCTGAGTGGCTCTGGGGTACTGCTGTGTGCCACAGCAAGCCCAGACAAGGGCACGTGTTTTCTTTAAGAGATCCCGGGAAGGGCTTGATCCATTTGCTTCCCTAAGAATGGATCCTCATCACTCCTTGCTCTCCCTTTATTTAATTTGTGGGAAGTGGGGCTTGTAAGTTTTGTTCTTACTGTTGCCCACACGTCTTCACTCTCCGAGTTTTAGGAGGGAGAGGAGAGCCTCAACAGAAGACCCTGCTACACCACTTCAGAATAATTCTGCTTGCCAAATTATGTCTTCACCTTCACCACTTGACTGACCAGACTTTAGGACCATTGATGTTTTTATTTACAAACATACAAAAACTCTCGTGGGTATTCTTGTTATGCTAAAGAAGAGGGGGCCTTCCCTCTATTGCACTGTGCTCGGGCCTATTGGAGTAAAGGTGTTGACATCCTTTTCTGCCTCATCTGGAAATGACCTGTTGGCCTCCCTTCCCTTCAGCCAGACCCCACTGGCCAATGAGCCCAATATCTGGGGGTCTGAGTTCTCTATAATTTGGAAAGCAGGGGGTTTGGTTCCTTTGTCATCTTTTCATGTAGAAAACGGGGACTCCTCTTTTCCTCAGAAATCAGTGCAGTCGTGAGCCTCTGACTGGGCAGGGCTCACGGGTTAGGACTGAGACTGGGGGGAGAAGACACTGGGATGACAGTAGAGATTGGGGACAGCAGAACCACGGAAAGTAAGGTGGCTTCCCCCATGCCGGACCCCGAGTTCAGGTGCGATGTACAATCTCATGGGAAGAGGATCACCCATCCAGCTGCCCCTGGATTATCAAGGTTGGAGTTTAAGGATATGGGGGAGGCAGATGGTGTGCTCCTTGCCTTTTCCAGATCATGAGATTAGGCTCTGGTGTGCCTCCCGTAATAGCAGGTATTCTAACTAGAAAGAAACTGTTAGTTCCTCTGCCTCCCAACTGATAACCCAAATTCATTTTCCAACTTTCCTAACATCTTAAACATTTTTTCTGGGAGAACTAGAAGATAGAATTTGCTTTTATTCTCTCAGGAGCTGTGCACAAGCCAGGTCTTCTGTTTTCTCTCTCTCTGCCCCTATTCTCTCTACTTCTCTGTGTGACTGTTGAAGTGAGAGGAGGGCCCGCCCCTCCTTTAAAGGTCCCCATACCTGGGAGTGCATAGGTACTAAACCAAGCAGTGCAACTTGTAATTAAGCAGCTGCAGTGTTTACATGTTTCTTAATGTGTCGTCTTTTCAATGGCTGTATTTTAAAAAAAAAAAAAAAAGAAAAAGAACACTTGTTTCAATTGTCTCTCTGATTAAAGCAAGCCCCAGTGGCTTGGAGGCATTGTGCCCATGGTTCACCAGGTTCTGTGGTTTCTTCTTACATTGTCCCACTCACACAAAAGGGGAGACAGACCTCCACCCTGATGCAACACATCTCCCCTCTCTGTGGCTGCGGCCCCTGTTGTATTCACACTCATTTTAGATTAAGCGCATGCTAAGAAAGGAATTCCAGCTGTATCCTCATCTGGCAACCTGTGCTGACGTTGCTGATGGTTTAAAGCCCTTTGAGACCCAGATAACTTTGCGGGCAGCTGAAGAAGGCTGGTGTAGAAAGACAAAAGTTCATTTCAGTAGGTAGTAACAGATGGAACCCTGCACCCTGGTATTTGCTACAGTAAAGGAAGATGGTAGACGGCAACCCTGCATCTTACTGAGGGGCAGAAGATCTGCAGTGGAGTATTCTACCACACCCAGTGCTATTTTAAAAGAAAAGCTTCCCAACTTTGATATTAACATTTTATTGGAAAAGGTACATGAAAGTCACCTACGTACACAACCCCAGGTGAACGTGACAAAAAAAGCCTCCTCACACCTCCTCCTGTTGTACAAAAGCTTGACTTCTTTGGAATAATGTCTTGCCTATTCCAGCAACAGTGTCCCACTTAACTTGGTTCCTTTTCCTCCAGGCTCAAAATAAAATCGAACTCCTCTATCAAAAAAGAGGGAAAAGAAAGCAAAGAATTAGGTGGGGTGTCTCCTCTTGAATAGGGAAGTTGTGCCAGACATTTCATATTGTTACTGAGGTAGGTTGTCACTCATTCAAAAACTATGGAGTGTTTTACTATGTACTGGGTACACAGTAATGAGTAGCTCCAGACATTATTTCCTCCCTTGTGGATGTTATAGGTGAGGAAACAGGCTCAGAGAGGTTAAGTGCTGTGCCCAAGTTTAATCAATAATAAACGTGAGTTCATGGAGTCATTCTGGTATGTGAGTAAATATAAAGGAAAGGGCCCACTCTTACCTTGGGTCAAGGGCTGAACTGAGAGTCTCTGGCGACTGAAGAGAACCATATTTTTTAAGGGGCCTCCAGTAGCTTTGTGAGCTTGGTGATGGGTTTTGAGCTCAGCCAGGGTGATGAAGCGCTTCATCATCCGAACAAACTGAACATCCACCTATGTGACAGAAGGTGTATGGGACAGAAAGACACATGCAGGTAGATTCTGTCCATTGTGTATGTTAGCTTCTTATGGGAGGTCTTATAGACAGGGGTGCCAGTGTTCCGTTCCTATTCCCAAAGCCAGGGTAACATCATTCTGAGTAAGAGCTCGACTCTGTACCTTGACCTAAAGACACCCCACAACTTCTTCCTCCCTCTCTTTTTCCATTCTTTTCCTCTCATGAAATAGGAAAAATAGTATTCTTTACCATGGACCATTTGGGGTTGTCTTCTTTGCTGGATGGGTCATAATGGGGATTGTTTTTCTCAAATTGTGTGTGGTCTGGGTAAGCTTCCTTCACAATCTGAAACCAAAACCAGGTCTCCAATCACTTGCCTGTACAGACAGCTCCATGGCCAATTTTTAATTCAAGTCTGACTTTCACTTCTGATCCTGCACATTCTTACCTCTTCTGCCTTGCTGTAGAGCCAGTGAAGGCTCAGATATCGGGAAATAATACATGGGCTAGAGCAAGCATAGGAATCAACCTTGTTTTGATAAAATCTTAAAAGTAATATTCTAAAACCAAGTATTAACGGTTATTATTGGTGCCACTGTCTTTCTACCTGCAGTTAATTTTATCCTAGTAACCTCTGGTTTGGAAGAGCTACCATCAGGCCTGTTTTTGAGTGAAAGACCAAGGCACGGAAATGAAGAGAAGTCTGTACCAGTGTGACCTGAGATGAAGGCCTTATTATAGTCCTTGTATTGAATAGGCTAGGGTGGTGACATCAGGGATGGGGAGTAGGGTACTTCCTTTTTGTTACTGATTTAAGCTGTGTTCCTTTATAGCTACATGAGTAAGTTTCACTGAAGGGAGAGGGATTAAGACTGACGCCTATACAACTGACCTTCACAAGTCCTGCAATGCCTGGCTCTTTGCAGTTGCTATGGTAGAAGAAAGCTTCTTGCTCCAGCTTCATGGCTCGAAGGAAGTTCCGGGCCTGTCCCAGGGGAGAATAAACAAGTACTATCCTCCTCACCCACTGGAAGACACTGTTAGCAGAAATCAAGTCTGCTTTCATTAGATGAGGTTTTCTTTTCTGCAGCTTCTCCCTAACTCAGTTCAATACTCGACTTTGCCAAGACACCCAGACTTGTATCCAGACCCTGGCCACAACACAGACCAGTTTGCAAACTGCATGCAAAGTAATGAAGGTATTTTTTAATACATTTTCAGTTTTGTGACCTCGGGGAAAAAACCAACATTGGTTAAGAGGTTTTGCTACTGAGCAAGTCATGGAAGGAGGCAGGAGTTTACCCAACACCTGGGTCTCAGGCCCTGCTTTTACCCTCTTACCTGGTAGTTGCGAACACCATCCCAGCATGCCGTCTGCTTGGGCTGTGCTTTAAGATCCTCGATGCTGAACTAGGCAACAGGAAATGAATCCATTCATTAAACAATTTGGGGCCAAACTGGAAATATATGGAAGTAGATCATTTCTTCCCCTACACTAAGGGTGCTTCTAGCTCTAGTGGGAGTATGTAGTTTATGGGGAAGTAGTTCCACAAAGCCACTTCTGTTGGGCAAGTGTATGTAAGCCTTGTGTTACCTTTGTAAACCTTTGTCAACCAATTAGTTGACTGGATAATCCAGATGATAAAGTCATCTGTTGGTTATTTGTATTTCACTCATTCAAGTAATACATCTTTCTTCTATAATATCTGTTTTCTCCAAGCTACTATTAAAATTGGTTTAAATTAATTCACTGAATATATACTAACTGTTGGCAGAGAGATATGTAGGAGCATGGCAGGTGGCAAGAGTAAGGGCACCTAAGATTGAAATGTTGCCCAGGTCTGGGTTGGCAAACTATAGCTTTTAGGTCTGATTTTGTAAATGGTTTTATTGAAACACACCCATACCATTTATTTACATGTCGTCCATAACCACTTTCTTGCAACAGCAACAAGAAGACCTGAAAACCTAAAATTTTTATTATATGGCCTTTTATGAAAAGTTAACTACTCCTGGCCCTAACTAGAAGATTCACAAAACAGATAGTTGCTGGTAATAAACCTTGATGATTTTATTCCTTATCTTCTTATTATCTTGTCCTTTACTCTTCAGAGAAGCTGGTGGACTCTGTGGTGTCCCATATTTATTTCTTATCTAAAAAAACTGCTTGAAGGGATTAAAGACAGGTACCTGGTCTCACCTTCACATCTACACCTTTCTCTAGTCGGCTTTCTGGCTCTGACTTCATCAGCCAGTAACTACTTAGATTCTCCCCACAGTTTTTAGAGGCTGAAGTCTCCTGAGGGTTGGAGTTAACCACTTTAGACGATGCCCCTGCTGGGTTCTTAGTCTTGGTACGTTTTTCTGCTGGCCCCTTATTGTCTGCAATAGAAGCAAACAGAAGAAACTGGTCATGCCGGCTGAGAAGTAATGTTTCATTGTGGGGAAAGCACATAGTTTGGAGTTAGACCTGGATTCAAATCCTGGAATCTGTCAATTACTAGCAGTAGCAGCTGAATTGCTGAACCTCAGTTTATCTATAAAAATGGGACAGGAATGCCCATCTTCACAGGGTATTTTCTGGATTATCCATTCAGTGGGATAGGAATACCTTACATGGTTGTGGGTTAGGATTGACAGTCCTAGCAGAGTCCTGGCTTTTGTTAAGTAATTTCCTTTCTTTACCTCACTCTCTTCAGTGCCTTGCTGAGGCTATTTCTCTCCAGTGAGGAAACTGAGCACCTACTCCACAGAGGTGTTTTGGAGATTAAATAAGATAGTGCAAACAATGGCCTTAGAACATGCCTGGCATTATAATAAATTCTCAATAAATATTAGCTATTATTATCATTATCATCTCATCGTTCTTTGTTGTTTGCTCACTGTGCTTTGTGGCCTGCCTCCTTTCAGCTCTTTGAAGGTGCCAGGAGAAGTTGGATAAAACAGCTAGTTCTTGACTTTGTAGACATGCAGAGATGACTTTATCCTAAGAGAATTAGAAAAAATGTTCCTGGAACATATTAGGCACTCAACAGCTAACAGTTGTTAAATTCTTAGACCCTAAGCTCTCTATTACCCTAACAGTAACTCAGTTAATCTATATAATGTATAAAATATTCTGTTCATCTGCTAAATGTGTCGCAGATTACACATTTTAGTAAACAGTATAATTAAGAACTGTCTCCTGGTCTATCTGGATCCATCCTTACTGACTGTACCATACTGTCTCCGAATTTAGTCCCATCTCTCGAATCTCCCTAGCCTAGTTGATCAGGTGGTCCCTTTGGAGGTAAGCACACTGCAAATATCATTAAGTGCTGTGAAGTAACACAATGTATTGTAGTCAATCTGGAGCTTCTGCCATTCCCAAAAGTACGTTCTCTATCTTCCATTGCTTTGTTTCTGCTCTAAATCTACTTAGAATTCCATTCATTCTTGTGAATATAAAAATGTCATCCCATTTTCTTTCCCAGGGGAAAGCCTTCCCATTCTTTGAAGCTAGACTCAAGTTCCACTTCCGTTTCCGGTGTTCCTGCCTGCTCTCACACCCTTAGCCATCCAGTTTCCTAGACCTTTCCACTTATATCTGTTTGCATTTTCCATGACAGCAGAACTGTATATTCTTTTTTAAAAATTTTTTTAATGTTTTATTTATTTTTGAGAGAGCAAGCGGGAGCGGCAGCTGGGGAGGGACAGAGAGAGTGGGAGACAGAAGATCTGAAGCGGGATCTGCGCTGTCGGCAGCAAGCCCTATGCGGGGCTCAAGCTCACAAACTGTGAGATCATGACCTGAGCCAATGTCTGACGCTCAGTGAACTGAGCCACCCAGCAGAACTGTATGTTCTTGACCTTGGTACAAGTCACTTGTATCCACAGCAAAGAAGTATTGCTTCAGTGAACAAACAAGAAGAGGCTTGGGGATAAGCTTGGGGGTAAGAATAAGGACGATGGAGGGCAATTAGGAATAACATAACACAGAGTCCACAGGAGGATTCTTCCCACAGGCAGGAAGTTTAAAGTGGGCGGTATGAAACAGGCCCTAGTGAAATTAGAGCCGCCTTTTTGCAGCCTAGGTTCAGCTCACCTGGCCCAGCAGCCTCGGCAGTCCCAGCCAGCCTCTTCCGGGGTTTTGGCATGGTTCCCCTGCGAGGGCTGAAGTGCGGAGGATTCTGGAATCAACGGAGAATACAGGAGGCAACTCTGAATCTGCCCCCAGAAACCTCTGCAAAGCAAGATGCAGACAATGAGAGGAAGCAAGTCTCGGCCCCGGGAGTCTTTTGCGGAGAAAACAAGCACCTGGACTTGGGCCCGTCAAATCCTTGCCCCAGTTATCTACCAATAATTTCATCTTGCATAACCTGCCGCTAAAGTCTTTTCGGTTCGTAACCTGATCCTTCTCCCATTTATTCACCATTCTCCCACGAAACTGACCCAACGGCTCAGCGGACGCAACCTTCAGCCAACCTCCCCAGGCGCCAGAACCCGAGGCACTGCGTCGCAGCCTCCAGCACGGAGTAGAACCTGGCTCTGGTACGCCTAGACTCCGGCATCTCTGGGAGTTGTAGTCCTGCTTCTGAAGCAGGTCCCCCTGAATCCTGCCTGTGAGGGCCGCTGGATGCACTACAACTCCCAGGGTGCACTGCGAGACAGGCCCTGGTTGTAGCTAGTGTTACCCACTTGCAGCTGCTGGCTGGAGCAAAGGCGGCTATGTTGCGGAGCAGCTGCCGGCTGTTGGGAGGGCGATTCGTCTGCCTGCGCCGTGGTCTGCAGGCCTCCGCCCAGAGCGGCCACCGGACCTTGGTCTCCTGTATCGATCGTAAGTCTCACCCCGGAGGCGTAGGTGTCCGGGCCCCGGACGCGGAGGGAGTGCAGTGGTCTGCGCGCCTGTAGAGCGCATTTTCACCCCCTGGATCGTCGCGGAGGGTCGCCGGGGGCCATCACCCCCAGGCCCACCTGCCTGCTCCCGAGTCGGCCTCAGTCGCTGGCCGGTCTCCCCATCCCGTCCACCTGGCTGGCTTCCCTGGCCGCCCTCCACTCTCTGCTGTTTCCATCTTTATCGCCCCTGGCCCTTGTCTATTACTCTTCACCCCATGCCCTCAGTGGATGGGAAGCCAGGAGTCCGAACTTGTGCTCCAGGCGGTCCGCTGGCTCTTAAGCCTCCTGCCTACTTCACAGGGGCCCTCTGAAGATATATTAAGATAGGAAAATACTTTGTAGTTACAGCTTAATCTTTGCTACTGCTGCTCTTTGTTAATTGTTCAAATCTCCTTAAACGTATTGGTGTTATCAATGTCTTGATACCACATTTAATAAGTTTACTTGTGAAAACAGTAACTAAGGGTTTTACAATTATCCTCCCAACTCTGAGGTAGATTCTGTTACTATCCCTGCTTCCTGATAAGGAGTGGATGCATAGAGAGGTGCAGAAACTTGTGACTTTGTTTCATTTTATTTTGTTTTAATCACAGGTCATTTAAGGTCATAAGAGTAGTAAGAATGCAAAAAGCCTGATGCTGGTTGTGATAGGTGAAGGAACGTTCCTTCCTTAACTGATAGAAGATTTGCTCATGTAAATTGTATGACTTAACACCTAAAGCCTTTTACTGTTGAAATTCCTGCGGGGAAAATAATTATTATTGCAAGTGGGGAACTGACAGACCCAAATGTTTTTAGGCACCAGACAAAAAATTTGGATGTGAGGAACAGGGAGTGATGGGGGCCTAGGCTGATTAGGGATAGATCCCCAGTCACTTTGTGATTCTAACCATGTTTTGTCTTCTGGGGGGAAAAAAAAGCTTTTGAATAAATGACACTTTTTAATTATAGAATAGGTGATGAATCCCTCAGATTACACCCAGGATCTATAATATAGACTAGTATACAATACTGTTTTCTTCTCCATGTCCTAAAACTCCTTCACAAGGTGCTGCCCTGTTCTAGCAACTAGAATTTGGTAAAGAAAGTCACCCTTGCTGATACCAAAGGAGGTAAGGAGTTGTTCTGGCAACAAATAGATTAAATATTAAATACGTTAATATTAAATATTAAATAACAAATAAGTTAAATATGTTGGAGTACTTCCAGCAGCTAGTTGTATAACTTCAACCAATGAGGTACTTTTTCACCTTTTTTAAAAAAAAGTATCAATCGGTAAAATTAAAGGAAATTGCCCTTTAACGTATCATTCCACATATTAGAATATCAAGTTAATGGGAGTGATTAACAAATATTTCTTTGTTAATATAATATTTGTAATTAAATATAATATTTTAATAAGTGAAAAAGTATTAAGATGTTAATCATTTTTGATTAATGACTAAGACATTAACAATGAAGACATCTCTTATCTTGATGTGTAAGAGAAATGCTGTCCCAACTTAATGGTTCTTTGTCTTGGCAATAACTTTCCCTGACCCCTGTCTTGAAACTGAATGTCTTGCCCACAGCTTCCTTGGGACTAAATGAAGAGCAGAAGGAATTTCAGAAAGTGGCCTTTGACTTTGCTGCCCGGGAGATGGCACCACATATGGCAGAGTGGGACCAAAAGGTGGGAGTTCTCTTTTCTATCGCTACATGTTCCAACAAATGCCTCATATGGTGACCTTTATTTTGACCTCCTTGTAGTCCTGACTCTTCAGTGTTTATTCTCCATGCAGAACTCTTACTACAAATGAGAGTACTGATAATGGTGTGATTCCTTTCTCAGAAAGCATCCTCATCATCTTATAGGGACCAGTTTTTTAAGTAATCAATTAATTAATTATGTAAAATGTTTATTTATTTTGAGAGAGTGCGTGCGAGTCAGGGAGGGGCAAAGAGTGAGGGAGAGAAAAAATCCCAAGCAGGTTCTGGACTGTCAACTAATGTGGAGCTCCATCTCCCCATTATGAGTTCATGACCTGAGCCAGACTCAAAAGAGTTGGGCACTTAACTGGCTGAGCCACCCAGGTGCCCCAAGACCAGTAATTTTTTAATTATACAAAGATTTTATACTCTTAAAACCAAAGCAGTCCAACTGATAATAAAAAGAAACTTTTGGGGCGCCTTTGTGGCTCAGTCGGTTAAGCGTCCGACTTCAGCTCAGGTCATGATCTCGCGGTTTGTGGGTTCGAGCCCCGCATCGGGCTCTGTGGTGATTGCCAGCTCAGAGCCTGGAGCCTGTCATCGGATTCTGTGTCTACCTCTCTTTCTGTCCCTCTCCTGCTCACACTGTCTCTCTCTCTCAAAAATAAATAAAACATTAAAATAATTAAAAAAAAAAAAAAAGAAACTTTAATACTAGAAAACCAGTACTTATAGAATGCATTTTAACAGCTATAGGTAACAAACAGCCCATTCAGTTAAGGGAATACTACACTCTCCCCAGTGCAAACATCTTAATCCTTCATTGTGCCCTTTAAAGAAAAGTCCATCTGTGACTTATTTACTGATGACCCTGTTTTCTTTTGTACATAGGAACTGTTTCCAGTGGACGCGATGCGGAAGGCTGCTCAGCTAGGCTTTGGGGGGGTCTACGTACGAACAGACGTAGGTGGATCTGGACTATCCCGGCTCGATACATCTGTCATCTTTGAAGCCTTGGCTACAGGTTGTACCAGCACCACAGCCTACATAAGCATCCACAAGTGAGTGCCAAAGCTCGGTGAGCACACTGAAGTGCTAGTACGGGTTGACTAGGAAATTTCAGATAAAGAGGGAAAAGTTCATCTTTGAAGGTTGACTACTGTTGAGGAACTGACTGTAAAACTTCACACTAGGTCTGCTATTGCCTCTTGGACTTGAATCTGTCATGTTATATGTTGCTTAGAGAATGAGGTCAGTCAGCCTTCTCTCAAATCCTAGATTGAGCTGAAACCAAATAGACTTCTCTAGGACAGTGGTCAGAGTCCTCATCCCTTCTTTCTCAACCGAAAGACAAAGTCTCCAGGAATTTGCAAAAGTACATATATAACTCTTTGATTTTTTAGGGACCTCATTGAATCTAACTAGAAGTAGCATGAAATCCAAGTGAAATACCTTGGCCCTGATTATCCGTGTGTGGTACGTGTTCCGGGAATATGTTTTAACCTAGGCCTTTCCTTTAAAGTTGAATTTTCTCAGTGGCATCTCTTTTCTTCCCATTCTCTTCACTCTGATTTACTGCCTGTGTTCTCCTTCCCCAGACCTTCCCCGTTGAGATGTCCTTTTCTCCATATTAACTCTGTCATTGCTGTTTCTTTTTCTTTTTTTCCTTTTTGGTCTTTTATTTTTTTGATGTACCTGTCAGCATGTGTGTCTGGATGATCGATACATTTGGAAATGAGGAACAGAGGCACAAATTTTGCCCACCGCTCTGTACCATGGAGAAGTTTGCTTCCTACTGCCTCACTGAACCAGGTGGGTTTGCCACACTGCCAGCGAGACAAATCAGGAGACACTGCTCAGGCAAAATCACTGAGCACTTCTTCTCAGCCTGTTGACGCATATAACTCCTATTTACCGTGAGGTTCAGTCATGGCATAGCACACTCCCATGGCCTGATATCACAAGACTCAGAGGCCTGTAGGCCAGAGTCTCTCCAGGCTGTAGACTGGAACTTCCTTGTAGGAGGCTCATGCCAAACCAGTGTCCTGGGAGATGGAAAATGGTCAGATTGCTGTGTACCGTTTTTACCAAATACAGAGAATCCCTTTAGCTGTCTACGTTTCAGAGTAGGAAATGCTGAGCTCTTTGTTGTAAGGGAAGATTTCCTTGGAAGTGGAGCTGTGCTGGATCTCCCTTAACTTCACTGAATTTCTCTCCCACCCTCTTTGCTTCCTTTTGATCCCTGCCTTAGGAAGTGGCAGCGATGCTGCCTCCCTTTTGACCTCAGCGAAACGACAAGGAGATCATTACATCCTCAATGGCTCCAAGGTACCAGCATGCCCCCTTACGGAAAACTTGGAGATTGTTCCCATCTTTCTGCTGATATTACCTAGATCCTTGCTGTCTGCGAGTTAATATTTTCTAGGACTTGAACATGTTGGGTAGAGAACCTCTGACCTGTTTCCCTTTATTAACCTTCATTTTCTCTCTCTTTTTCTTTTTAAGTTCATGTATTTATTTTGAGAGTGGGGGAGAGAGCGCCAGTAGGGGAGGGGCAGAGGGAGAGAGACTCCCAAGCACACTCCATGCTCAGTGAGGAGCCCAACACCGGGCTCCGTCTCAGTGACTGTGAGATCATGGCCTGATCAAGATTCAATCACTTAACCGACTGAGCCTCACAGATGCCCTGCTTTCTCTTTCTTCTGATTGGAGTCCAGATAATTTCACTCACTTTTGTCTGTCATTTTTATAGTGTCATCAGGTAGATCCCCGAATCCCCAGTCAGCACAGGTTCTTTTTACCCCTTCTTCATTTCTCTGTATCATCATATACCTCTTAGCAACCTACTAGAAAGGACCCTAATTGTTTTCCCAGTTGTTAGGCTACAGGAATGCATGTGTTTTCTGATCCTTGTGCACCCCCTCTCCAACCACCAGGCCTTTATCAGTGGTGGAGGTGAATCAGACATCTATGTAGTCATGTGCCGAACAGGAGGACCAGGCCCCAAAGGCATCTCGTGTATAGTTGTTGAAAAGGGGACCCCTGGCCTCAGCTTTGGCAAAAAGGAAAAAAAGGTGAGTGGCTAATGGACATGAAGCAATTCAAGGTCAAGCAATTAAAGAATCTGCCAGACCGACCTCTGTTCTATTTGTTCTCAATGAGTAGGTTCACATACTCTCTATCTTGCATTAGAGGCAGTGGCTCCTGTTGCAATTTCAACAGTAGCATGTGAAATAAAGTACGGCATGGCTTTAGAAATACTATGCCACTGGCAAAAATGGTAGAGTTTGTCAATAAGTTCCATAAGCTGCCTGTCATTTTAGTATGTGGGATTTCTCTGTTGTCTGTCTTGCCTTCACTTTTGACCTGTTTTTTTTTTTAATTTAATTTTTTTAAAGTTTATTTATTTTTGAGAGAGAGAGAGAGAAGGAGTGCGATCCAGGGGAGAGGCAGAGAGAGAGGTAGAGAGAGAATCTCAAGCAGGCTCCACACTGTTAGCACAGAACCCAATGCAGGGCTTGAACTCACAAACCGCAAGGTCATGATCTAAGCCAGAATCAAGAGTTGGACACTTAACTGACTGAGCCACCCAGCCACAGCCCCTAACCTGAGTTTCTTATCCAAATTCCTGTTTTCATGCATTCTTTTATCCCAGGAAGAAATACTTAGAGAAGATCTGTTGATGACTAGAAGTCTCAAAAATGAAAAGCGTTATCAGCCACTTTTCTTCTATAAAACTCACTGCTGATGATTGTGGGCGTTTCAATAATGTAAGAAGGAGAGTGTTTCCATAGGTGCTTTGGAAAGACATTTCTAGGATTAAGAATCCCCCAGCCAGGGACTGCGGGTCTCCTTGCAGCGGCGGCAGCTCCAGAGCAGAGTAGGAACTACAGTGGCCAGAGTCATGGCAGGACAAGCGTTTAGAAAGTTTCTTTCCCTCTTTGACCGAGTTTTAGTTGAAAGGAGTGCAGCCAAAACTGTAACCAAAGGAGGCATTATGCTTCCAGAAAAATCTCAAGGTAAAGTTTTGCAATCAACTGTAGTAGCTGTTGGATCAGACTCTAAAGGAAAGGGTGGAGAAATTCAGCCAGTCAGTGTGAAAGTTGGAGATAAAGTTCTTCTCCCAGAATATGGAGGCACCAAAGTAGTTCTTTTTTTTTAAATATTTTTATTTATTTCTAGGAGAGAGAGAGGGAGACAGCGTGAGCAGGGGAGGGTCAGAGAGGGAGACACAGACTCTGAAATAGGCTCCAGGCTCTGAGCTGGCAGTCAGCACAGAGCCTGACGCGGGGCTCGAACCCACGAGCCATGAGATCCTGACCCAAGCGAAAGTTGGACGCTTAACCGACTAAGCCACCCAGGCGCCCCGGCACCAAAGTAGTTCTAGATGACAAGGATTATTTCTTATTTAGAGATGGTGACATTCTCAGAAAGTACATAGTCTGAAATAAATCATTATTGAAATAGCATGAAGTGAAGCTGCCCATTTCAGTGAAGTTGTGAAATCTTTCATCATGTAAATAATTTTAATGTCTCTCTTTTATAATAAACTAACGATATCCAAACTAATATATCCAGTGTCTCTAAAATTTAGTTGTAGTGTGCTGATAGAAATATTACCAGATAAAAACGCATAAATGAGTGGTTAAAAAAAAAAAAAAAGAATCCCCTAGCCAGGCCACGAACAGTAAAACTGTGATTACATAACTGTAGCCAGTGGTAAGATGAGACCATTCAGATTGTTTAGGGCAGGTGAACAGAATTGTCATCTGCCTCCAATATATACTGTTATAGTTAGGACTTTGGGGGAGAAGTCAGGTAATGAAATGACCAGTAAATATACTTCGTTTATAGCTCCTAGGCTTTCCATATTTCCCTTCATGAGCCTTCCTGATTTTTTTTTTTTAATGTTTTTTATTTATTTCTGAGAGAGAGAGAGACAGCATGAGCAGGGGAGGGTCAGAGAGAGAGGGAGACGCAGAATCGGAAACAGGCTCCAGGCTCTGAGCTGGCAGTCAGCACAGAGCCTGATGCGGGGCTCGAACCCACGAACCGCGAGATCGTGACCTGAGCCGAAGTTAGACGCTTAACCGACTAAGCCACCCAGGTGCCCCCCTTCTTGATATTTTATAAACTGCCAAAGAGTCAGAGGTCTTAGTGCCCCTTCTCTTTTACAGGATAGTAGGTTTTTACTAGATTCCCGCTATGTACAAATCCTGATGTTGGCCCCTGGGCTGGGGAGGATACAAAAGTCACTCCTAGCCTTGTCTGAAATCATAAGACATATGCTGTCTTATGTTAATCAGGTATCTAAGCTGTATATGTGAAGATATACAGCTAAAGATTATCTTAATTCTAGGAATGTCTGCTTTGGGTCATAGGACATAGACTGACTTACATAGTCTGACACATAATTTTACAGGATCGAGTTATGCTGATTCAGGTTGTCTGTGCTTATAAAGGTAGTGATGATTGTTTCCACACACAAAGGTAGTATCCACCTCAGTATTTGTGGTATCTGTTGACAGTGTAGTACCTAAAGAAAAGTTGCAAATAAGTTCCAGAAGCAAAAAGTGTATCTTTTCTTCCCTTCATTTTCTATTTTCTCTCACTTTTTAAGTGCATGCATTTTCCTTTTCTGTTTTCATTTTTAATTATTAGTTTTGCTTCATATATGTTTTAACGTAAGGGATATCTGGAAGGACATCTCTTTATTCATTCGACAGCTGGTGAGTGCCCACTGTGTGCCAAGCATTCTTTTAAACAGTAGGGGTGGAGCAGTGAACAGAGACAAGATGTGCCCGCATGCAATTAACCTTTCAGCAAGCAAGGACAAGCCACAGACAGATGAATAAGCAGGATGCCTGCTGGAAGTGTTCTGTGCTACAGAGGAGATAAAACAGGTTGATAGGATACTGATCGAGGAGAGCTTGAGAGCTTCTACAATAGACCTGGACTCTGAGAAGTCATGGCTTTTGAGATGAGATCCCAAGTATATTAGAGGGATCAACCATAGGAAAAACTCTGGGCAGAGACAACAAATAGACAGATGGTCTATTTGGGAAACAAACAAACAAAAATATTCAGTATGGCCTAGGGAAGTGAGCAAAGAATTCCGTGGGATGAAATTGGACAGCAGGTAGGTCCTGGTAGGCTGAGATGAAGAGTCACCCCATTAATCCCCACATTCTGGATGTTCTGGATGTTCTGGTGATGCAAGCAGGTGTTTTTTCTCCCTGTTCCGTGCTACCTTTCCTGCAAGCACAAGCTGTGACTTGGTATATTTAACAAATATTTAACACTTGGCATATTTAACTGAGAGCTTTAAACTACTAGTTTTGCATTGACTTTATGGAAACATAATGAGGACTTTATCTTGGATTTAATTGTTAAAAGGTTTTGTAAAGAAGAATGAGTTTTGTGATTGGAGGGCTGGAAGTGAGGACTCTCAGAAGAGGGAATGAAGATAATATGTAGGACAAAAGTCAAGAGTGATAGAAGGAATGGGCTCTAGTGGTAGTGGTCCAGCAGTTCAGGGCCTTCAGAAAGGGAGAAGGGGTATCTGTTCTCACTGGCTACAGCTCCCCAGGGGCCCAGATAGGATTAGGAAAGGAATTCTCTGCATAGAGGAGGAAGGTAAGGGTTTAGAAGTAAAGAGGTAGTAGGTATTTGTTATGGGCTGTTTAGAAATATTATTAAAATAATCATTTTGGGGGGCACCTGGATGGCCCAGTCGGTTATGCGTCCAACTTTGGCTCGGGTCATGATCTCACGGTTCATGGATTCAAGCCCTACATCGGCCTCTGTGCTGACAGCTAGCTCAGGGCCTGGACCCTGCTTCAGATTCCGTATCTCCCTCTCTCTCTGACCCTCCCCTGCTCACGCTGTCTCTCTATCTCTCTCTCTCTCTCTCAGAAATAAATAAAAAACATTTAAATAATAATAATAGTAATTTTTGTTCCAGTCTTGCTTTCAGGTGTTTATTTGGGGAGATAAGTTCTCAAGTAACCCTCATACAGGCCAATATTGGGAGGTTTGAGACTTACAGAGATTATGGGAGCCTGAAAGTCACTTGAGTGTTGGCTCAAGTGACCTGGAAAGCCTCAGGAGGTTTCATTTAAGTCAGACTTTGATATAGAGATTGGGCCTGAGGACTCTTCTCAGTAGAGCAGAATAAGCAAAATATGGATTGAAAAAAACCTAGAGGCACAGTATGCAGACCAGTTGACTGGACCAGTGGGTGAGCAATAGAAGAGAAGGCTGTGAAAGAAGGACCGGCCCAAATTATAGAAGACCCTAAATGAAAGGTTGAGGAATAAAGTTTATTTACCAACAGAGGGAGCTATTGAGTGTTTTTATGTAAGGAAATGGTCACATAAGTAGTGTTTACAGAGCTACAGGGAAAGTGGGAGATTTTATATAGACTTACGCTTTTCAAAACTGCCTCATCAAGCCTTGGCATTCTTTGAAACCGTGGAGTACCTCGAAAAAAGATTGAAGGGGATAAAATTCCCTCTATCTATTTATAGATAGAGGTGCCCTAATTTATAGAACAGTGCCCTAAATGCTGCCCTGTTGGACAGCCATACAGTCCCTGATTTTTGCCAGGTGGGGTGGAACTCACAGCCAACCCGTGCCATGATCTTTGAAGATTGTGCAGTTCCTGTGGCCAACAGAATTGGGGACGAGGGGCAGGGCTTCGTCATTGCCATGAAAGGACTGAATGGAGGGAGGATCAATGTTGGTGAGAACACCCAGGATATGGGTTAGGGAGGTAGCGGGCTCCAGCAGGCAGCACTGTGCTGGCTCACTTGAAATGTTGGCGCTTTTCCTTTCCAGCCTCCTGCTCTCTAGGAGCTGCTCATGCTTCGGTCATCCTCACCCGAGACTACCTCAACGTTCGGAAGCAGTTTGGAGAGCCTTTGGCCAGTAACCAGGTCATTTCCCAGATGCCCCTGCATTTGCTTTCAGCTCTGTGTGACACCTGCTTTGGGGTCCACCTCCTCTAGGAGGGTGAGGCTGTGATTTCTCGTTGGAATTCTGCCCCTGTCCTAGAACTTGTGTTCTAATTTTATCAGTAATCTTTTTCAGGAAGTAATATTGAAGTGCAGGGCAAGCGAGTGGTAGAACTCACAAGGCTATACATTTTCTCTAGAAAAGGCAGGAGACTTTGAAGCTTGGGGTCACTTAGAAAAGGTACCTCATCAGAGAAGGCTTATCGAGGTCCCCAGATCAGGTGCTGGTCTAAGCCTGTCTGTCTTGTCTGGTTCTCTTCTCCCCTGTTGCTGCAGTACCTGCAATTCAAACTGGCTGATATGGCAACAAGGCTGGTGGCCTCGCGGCTGATCATCCGCAGTGCAGCAGTGGCTCTGCAGCAGGAGCGGGAAGATGCAGTGGCCCTGTGCTCCATGGCCAAGCTTTTCGCTACGGATGAATGCTTTGCTGTGCGTGATGATGCCCTCTGGCTGTCTTGGGTGGACAGGGAGAAGCTGCTGGGTCCAAGGATGTTGACTCTTCAGATTCTGCAGAGATTGCCTTTGGGGCTTAAGGATATAAATGAACAAAAGAGAGGTCGTCCTGGGAACTGACTTTTTACCTGCCCTATGCCATTACATACTCCATTATGGTAGTGTCATTTGATTGTGTTCTAGATGAGACACTACTTTTGGAAGAAGGTTCAGAGCCTTCCAGTGCCTCTTGTTCAAATTTAGCACTATGCTGTGTTTAAAATGCCGAGGGCAAAGCCATTTCCCCATGAGGCTGCGTTGCCACTAGATGACACCATGGCTTCACATAATCCCAGCCAAAGTGCTTGTGGGCAACCTCTCCCCTGCAGATAGTAAGCAAGAAAGGCAGAGATCTCTGAGTTACCTGCCTGGTGGGAACTGGTAAGTTGAGTAGCTGTTGTCCAACCACACAGAATACAGAGCCCCTTTTTGAATTTGGCTGGTTATCTGTAGGTTGTTCTTCCTCATATTAGTTTACGTCAGGCTGCCAGATTGGGGGCTGGAGTGGAAGGAGAAGCCACTTGTTCCATAGTCTTCCCAAAATCAGAGATGTCTTCTTCCATAGTTCCAAGAAGACTTGTTCCATAGTCTTCCCAAAATCCCTATCTACCTGCAGATCTGCAACCAGGCTTTACAGATGCACGGAGGCTATGGCTACCTGAAGGACTATGCTGTTCAGCAGTATGTGCGGGACTCCAGGGTCCATCAAATCCTAGAAGGTAAAAATTGCCACAGGTTGTTCTCCAGAATGGTTACAGGCTCACCACTTTCCCCGGCCTGTCTGTCCCCATGATGGCTGGTTCTCAGTCCATCAGTCCCTGTCTGCCTTTTTCCTTCCTCCTTCCTCTTTTTTCCTGACCTTACACTGGAAGTGGCTATTGGTCCCATACAGGAGCACTATCCTGAGAGTTAGGAGCCTCTGCTTTGTCACCAGAAATAAGCTGTCAAATCATTCCATTTATACTTTTTCTTTGCAAACTTTAGAGAATACTCAAACGCAGTTAATATATGACAAAGCATTTTGAAAACTAAACTATTCTTTTCTCTCATAAAGTACTTGGTCCCCAAGGATCCCAAAACTTCTGTACAGTAATTAACTGACCAAATGTGAGCCCATTTCATCATGAGCAACCTCTATAAATTCATGATATCTCTTTCAGTATGACTAATGGATTTTTCAGTAAAATAAATCATATGGGTATCTTCTTGGCAACCACAGACTGGATCGGGCTGGGAAATGCGTAAGCTGTTGGAGTCTGGCCCAGAGCATGGCTTTCTCCAAACTTATACCAGTGACTCCTGTTCAGTTAGTGGAGGCAGCCAGGGGTGGTTATACTGTAGGAGAGCCATGTGGGGCAAAGTCTTGTCTAAGTGACTTTCAGTGATGCATTGTGGAAATCCTTCCATGGGGGCGTAGGAGAGGCTTGTGGACATTGGTCTCTTGGCCATTTCAAAGTATTCTTCTCAAATCTGAAGAGGTATCAGAATCACCTAGAGGGCTTCTGAAAACAGATTGCTGGGCTCCACGCCCAGAAGTTCTCACTCAGTGAGTCTCAGGTAGGCCTAAGAATTTTCATCTCTAACAAGTTTTCAAGTGAGGCTGCCACTGTGTGTCTGGGAATACCACTCTGAGACCGAATCCACTGCTCTGGTGTTATAACCAAATCACAGGCTTCTAAAAGTTAGAGTTCGCTTTCTTCTGTAAACCTCATCCCTGAAGCACATTAACAAGCTCAGTCACTGGTGCTCAAATTCCTCTGATTACTCCTATGATTGTTTCTTTCCCCAGGGTTTATGAGTGTGTGGGACTTCACTTTTATTCTAACTCTCTGCCTTTTAACTTTGTAAGAAGAAATGGGAAAAGCCAGATACATAGATTTCAGGCCATGCCATCATCTACTTCTAGAAAATTTGGGACACTGGTCTTGATCACTTTGTTTTATTGTGGACTTCATTACTGGATAAGTCTGAAATTTTAGACTTGATTTTAGTGGAGATGTATGATAACTCATTCCTCATGGGGGGTTCATATTTCTTTTTGCATTAAAACCCACTGTATACATGAAGCAAGAAATTAACACCTCCTTTCAGGGAACGAGTTTTTGTTTGTTCTTTTAAAATTCAGTGTTTTTCTTTGTTTGTTATAAGATTTTATTTTTAAGTAAACTCTATACCAGGCGTGGGGCTCAAACTCATAACCCGGAGATCCAGAGTTGCATGCTCTACCGACCGAGCCAGCCAGAAAAATTTATTTTTCTGATTACCAGTGAAATTGGTATATTTATTGTTGAAAACTTATAAAGTGTAGGAAAAGTAAAAAATAAAAATCACTCATGTTTCCACATTCAGAATTAATATTTTAGATTCTTTTCATATATAAGTCCAAAATATCTCCTTTGGTGCTTTTTCTGTGCTTTTGTAGATGGATTTCTTTATGTGAGGTATAATGGCCATACAATATTATAATAGTTTCAGGCAGATAGCACAGTAATTTGACAATTGAAACAGTTTGAGAAGGAGGGGTATTAACTCTTCCTTAATGTTTGGTAGCATTCACCTGTGTAGCTGTCCAGTCCTTGACTTTTCTTTGTTGGGAGGTTTTGATTGCCAATTCAGTTTTGTTACTATTAATCAGTCTGTTCAGATTTTTTTTTTAAAGTAGGCCCCATGCCCAGCACAGAGTCCAGTGTGAGGCTTGACCTGACATCCCTGAAATGAAGACCTGAGCTGAGATCAAGAGTAGTATGCTTAACTGACTGAGCCCCCCCGGGCGCCCCCCAGCCCATTCACATTTTCTATTTCTTCCTGATTCAGTCCTAGAAAACTGTATTTCTAGGACTTTATGTTTCTTTCTTTAGGTTCTCCAGTTTGTTGGCATATCATTTTTTGTGGTAGCCTCTTAAATCCTTTATGTTTCTGTGGTGTTGTTTATAACTTCATGTCTTTTATTTCTGATTTTATTTATTTGAGTCTTCTTTTTTTTTTTCTTAATAATTTTGTTGGATATGGTGTGTGGTATCTGCTTGGAGGGACATCTATCTGCCGGGTTGAGTGTGTTGGGCGGGGCAGGTCTGCAGAAGAATGCCAGGGTGGGACAACCGGTGCTAGCAGGTTAGGTGGAGAGTGTCAGATCTTGCTCCCGCAAGCATCTAGCTAACTAAGCTGTAGGGGGATAAGAAAAATGCACTTGCCAACACTTCTGTTCCCAGAGAAAGTTCTTACAGATCCCTGTCCCCCTGGCACACACTTAAAAATTAGTCATTAAACTGCCCTCATGTATGGCCCAGGAGCTTTTCAAACGGCTGTCTCTGTGCTGAGCTCTGAGTGACTGATACTGTGTGTGGGCCCTTTAAGAGTGGTGTCTCAGTTTCCTGTAGTTCCCTGGCTCTCCTTGACTTAAGCCCCACTGATTTTCAAAGCCAGACACTATGGGGCCTCATATTTCCAGTGAAGATCCCCTGGGCAGAGGGTGTCTGATGGGACTTGAACTCCTCACTCCTCAGCAAGGACCTCCACACCTGTAATATCTTCCTGTTTGTGAGTCACTGCGCTGGCGTGCTTTGGCTCCTGACCATCTCTGCCCCTCCTTCCCTCCTCAATGTGACATTTTCTTTATATCTTTAGGTATGGAATAACTGTTCTGCTAGCGTTCATAGTTGTCATATGTCATATGCTGTTGTCATATGCTCTTGTCATAGTCATTTCCATTGTATGTAGTTTCAGCCTTAGTGTGTCCATGGGAGGAGGTAAGCTCAGCATCTTCCTACTCAGCCATCTTCCCCTCTCCCAGGAGAGGTATTTTTAAAGGGCAAATTTATTCCTTACTTTCTGACATTTTTCTGTACTTTGGAAAGCAATCTGTGATAATCCTATCCCTCTCAGCATTAAAGCAACAACTGTTGTTTACACCTACTCCTACCCTGAGTGAGCCTTGGAGCACCCTAGTTAGAGGTTTACGGAGCTCTCAGGTTTTGCTAAAACTAAATCCTTGTTCTTTCTCTGCCTTTCAGGTAGCAATGAAGTGATGAGGATGCTGATCTCTCGAAGCCTGCTTCAGGAGTAGCACCCAGACTCGATGTTCGGGCGTGACAGTTAATGTGTGACTCGAATCAGCATTGAGTGTTCATGTGGACTGTTATGTTACGGAAGTCATGGATTAGATTGGAGGCCTGAGCTCTTTCACCTGGATCCTTCATCTGTGTGTTGGGAGCAGTATCAGCTAAAAGACTGGAACAGAGTCTTGAGCAGAAGTGGAAGAGCTGCCCTGATTGGGAGTGTCTCAAGAAGACTTACTAGTGCAGAAAGGTGACCAGTAAAGATTCATCACCAAATCAGCATCCTTTCTTGGATCTACACTGTTTTGACTTGGGTGCATTTTGCTGATTCTCTGAGCCCCGCTTCCAGGGGTCTGGATATTAACATTGAGGGTTTTTCCTGATTATAAAGCAAATGTATGGGAGAGGAGAAATGGAGAAAAAAATGTCCTTCTGTCTTTTGCTGTCCTCTGTACCTCAGCTGAACATGCAGAAGGTTGCATTTTCTTTGTAGTACTGCTGTGAATGTGAATCATGATAAAATGAGTATTCGGGCAACCTAACCCCTAAACTGTGATTTAGGGGATACCCGTACTTGTGGACTTGTGAACATCAAAGCCTGAGATTATATGGAACTCTAAATATTTGTTATATTCTTTTTTAGAAATGTGTGATCTAGGAATGGTATTCAGGTTTCTATAACCCTTCCTGATAAGTACTTTGAGCATATTTCTTTCTGCATTTTTGTTTCCTTTCTTGAAGTTGCTCCTCTTTGTAAATATTTTAGTCACCACATTGATAAATAAAATCTATCTCCCTCAGTATCATCTCAGTTCTGTGGAAGTTAGTTTTTACTTTTTTTAATTTTATAATGTTTTTGACACAGAGAGAGAACAAACAAGTGGAGGAGGGGCAGAGAGAGAGGGAGGGAAACACAGACTAATCTGAAGCAGGCTCCAGGCTCTGAGCTGTCAGCACAGAGCCTGACGTGGGGCTTGAACTCATGAACTGCAAGATCATGAACTGAGTCAAAATCAGAAACTCAACTGACTGAGTCATCCAGGCACCCCGAAGTTAATTTTTATTTTATCCTCTAAGCCTTTACAACAATTATTTTAATTTTGTGATATTTAATTAAATATTTAACTAGATTTTGGAATAAGAAATCTCTCCTTGACCAAAATGGCCTGTAAAAAATAGGCTCCTTAAATTACTAATGGATTTGTAACTTAAGAATTATTTATGGGGTACCTGGGTGGCTCAGTCAGTTGAGCACCCAACTCTTGATTTTGGCTCAGGTCATGATCTCACAGTTTGTGAGACTGAACCCCACGTTGGGCTCTGAGGTGACAGTTGGAGTCTGCTTGGGATCCTCTCTGTCACCTCTCATTCTGCCCCTTTCCTGCTCATGCTCCCACTCTCTCTCTCTTAAAATAAATAAACATTAAAAGAGAATTGTTCATAATTTATTAAAGTAGATTTAAAGTAATATTGAAATGGAGACTTTTTGGAGAACTCTGTTACAAATGATCATTATAAGTGCTCATCATAACAAGTGCCCTCCTTACTACCCATCATCTATTTAATTCATCCCCCCACCCATATCCCTCCTGGTCTACTTCCTGGTTTGCTTCTCTCTTTTTTCCCCCTATGATCATTTGTTTTGTTTCTTAAATTCCACATGTGCATGAAATCATATTGTATTTGTCTTCAAGTGACTGACTTGACTTAGCATAATACTCACTAGCTCCATTCATGTTGTTGCAAATGGCAAGAATTCATTCATTTTATGCCTGAGTAATATTCCATTGTATTTATATACTGTGTCTTCTTTATCCACTAATCAGTCAGTTAACATTTGAGCTCTTTCCATGATTTGGCTATTGTAGACAATGGTGCTATGAACATTGGGTTGTATGTTTCCCTTTGAATTAGAATTTTGTGCTCTTTGGGTAAATACCTAATAGTACAATTGCTGGATGATAGGGTAGTTCTACTTTTCACTTTTTGAGGAACTCCATACTGTTCTAAACCATGGCTGCACTAGTTTTGCATTCCCACCACAGTGTAATGGGGTTCCCCTTTCTCCACACCAATGCCTGTTGTTTCTTGTGTTGGTGATTTTAGCCATTCTGACGGGTGTGAGGTAATAACTCATTGTAGTTTGGATTTGTATTTCCCTAATAATGAGTGATGTTGAGCATCTTTTCATGTGTCTGTAGTTCTCTGTAGGTCTTCTTTCAGAAATTGTCTTTTCATGTCTTCTGGCCATTTTTTAATTGGGATTTTTGTTTCTTGGCTGTTGAGATTTATAAGTTATTTATGTAATTTGGATACTAACCCTTTTTCTGGTATGTCGTTTGCACATATCTTCTCCAATTACTTAGGTTGCCTTTTAGTTTTGTTGACTGTTTCTAGAACTGTGCAGAAACTTTTTATCTTAATAAAGTCCCAATAGTTTAATTTTGCTTTTGTTTCTCTTGCCTCAGGAGACCTCTCTAGTAAGAAGGTGCTATGGCCAGTGCCAAAGAGGTTACTGCCTCTGTTCTCCTCTAGGATTTTGATGGTTTCCTGTCTCACATTTAGGTCTTTCATCCACTTTGAATTTATTTTTCTGTGTGGTGTAAGAAAGTGGTCCAGGTTCATTCTTTTGCTTCTTGTTGTCCAGTTTTCCCAACACCCTTTGTTGAAGAGACCGTCTTTATTCCATCCGATATTCTTTCCTGCTTTGTCAGAGGTTAATTAGCCATATCTTTGTGGGTTCATTTCTGGGTTTTCTATTCTGTTTCATTGATCTACACATTGGTTTTGTGCCAGTACCATACTGTCTTGATCTCTACAGTTTTGTAATATAACTTGAAATATGGAATTGTGGTGCCTTCAGCTTTTCTTTTTCAAGATTGCTTTGGCTCTTCAGGGTCTTTTGTAGTTTCATGCAAATTTTAGGATTGTTTGTTCCAGCTCTGTGAAAAATGCTATTGGTATTTTGATAGGGATTGCATTAAATGTGTAGATTGCTTTGGGTAGTATAGACATGTTAACAATATTTGTTCTTCCAATGCATGAGCATGGAATGGTTTTCCAATTTTGTGTCATCTTCAATCTCTTTCACCAGTTTTTTTTTTTTTTTTTTTTTTTAATTTATTTCTAGGAGACAGAGAGAGACAGCATGAGCAGGGGAGGATCAGAGAGAGAGGGAGTCACAGACTGAAACAGGCTCCAGGCTCTGAGCTGGCAGTCAGTACAGAGCCCGATGCGGGGCTCGAACCCACGAACTGCGAGATCATGACCTAAGCGAAAGTCAAGACGCTTAACCGACTAAGCCACCCAGGCGCCCCGTTTCACCAGTGTTTTTATAGTTTTCAGTGTACAGATCTTTTATCTCTTTGGTTAAGTTTATTCCTAAGTATCTTAATAGTTATTGCTGCAGTTGTAAATGGAACTTCCTTTATTTCTCTTTCTGCTGCTTCATTACTGGTGTATAGAAATGCAACAGATTTTTGTACGTTGATTTTCTTTCCTGTGACTTTACTGAATTTTTGTGTCAGTTCTAGCAATTTTTGTTGAGTCTTTTGGGTTTTCAACATAAAATATCATGTCATCTCCAATAGTGAAAATTTTATTTTTTCCTTGCCTATTTGGATGCCTTTTATTTATTTTTGTTGTCTGATTTCTGAGGTTAGTACTTCTAGTACCATGTGGGCAGTGTTTGATCCTTGGCCAGAGTGTGGCAAATCTTTACTAGATGTGCCCTAGTCTGGTTGATAAATGAGACTTGATGCTACTTCTCCTAGAACTGTTGCCCTGCAGAACTGTCTGGTCAGCAGACATGGTGTGGACAGGGCTTTCTACTGGTCTTTTGGGAAAAGGCCTATTGCACTGGGACCGAGGTATGCTTTACAGTGGGGCAGTCCCACCAGAGCACATGGTGTGGGACTTGGTGTAAGCAGGTTAAGCAGCCACTGTAGGTACTGCCTTGCTCCCCACAGGTGGCTCTGTTTTTGTGCTGAAAGGTGGGTGAAGGAAATGATACCAGCCAGCATCTTTGTCCTCAGAGACGCATCTCTGTGAAAGCTTCCTTTCAAGGAAGCATTTCAAGAAGAAAGAATAATCTCCCTTCCGTGTGACCCATGAATTTTTCAGATAGCTCTTTCCACATTGTCCACCTGTGGGTTGTTTGACTGCCAGGAACAGCACAGTGCCCTTAGGGCTTTGTCTCAGCCACCCCTACTGACTTTTAAACCCCAGGCCTTACTAAATTGATCCATGAATTCAACAAAGTCACAGGGTACAAAATCAATGTACAGAAATCGGTTCCATTTTTACACACCAATAATGAAACAACTGAAGGAGAAATCAAGAAACTGATCCCATTCACAATTGCACAAAAAAAAAAAAACCATAAAATACCTTGGAATAAACCTAACCAAAGATGTAAAAGATCTGTATGATGAAAACTATAGAAAACTTACGAAGGAAATTGAAGAAGACACAAAGAAATGAAAAAACATTCCATGCTCATGGATCAGAAAAATAAATATTATTAAAATGTCAATATTGGGGCGCCTGGGTGGCTTACTCGGTTAAGGGTCCGACTTTTGCTTAGGTCATGACCTCGCGGTTCGTGGGTTCGAGCCCCGCGTCAGGCTCTGTGCTGACTGCCAGCTCAGAGCTTGGAGCCTGTTTCAGTCTGTGACTCCCTCCCTGACCCTCCCCTGCTCACGCTGTCTCTCTCTCTCCTAGAAATAAATAAAACATTAAAAAAAAAAATTAAAATGTCAATACTACTCGAAGCAATCTAACAGTCAAAGCAATCCCAATCAAAATTGCACCAGCATTCTTCTCAAAGCTAGAAGAAACTATCCTAAAATTTGTATAGAATCACAAAAAACCTCAAATAGCCAAAGTAATATTGAAGAAGAAAACCGAAACGGGAGGCATCACAATCCCAGACATTAGCCTCTACTACAAAGCTGTCATCATCAAGACTGTATGGTATGGGCACAAAAACACACACACAGACCAATGGAATAGAATAGAGAACTCAGAAGTGGACCCACACATGTATGGCCAATTAATCTTTGACAAAGCAGGAAAGAGTAGCCAATGGAAAAAAGACAGCCTCTTTTTTTTTTTTTTTTACAAATAGTTTATCGTCAAATTAGTTTCCACATAACACCCAGTGCTCATCCCCACAAGTGTCCTCCTCCATGCCCATCCCTCCTACCCCCCACATCCATCAGTCCTCAGTTTTTGTCAGCATTCAAGAGTCTCTCATGGTTTGCCTCTGTCCCTTTCCCCCACCATTTCCACCCTTCTTCTCTCCCTTGGTCCTCTGTTAAGTTCCTCCTAATCCTCCTATACGTGCACACATATGATATTTGTCCTTCTCTGCCAGACTTATTTCGCTCAGCATAACGCCCTCAAGGTCCATCCCTGTTGCTACACATGGCCAGATTGCAGTGTTTCTCATTGCCATGTAGTATTCCATGGTATAGATAAACCACATCTTCTTGATCCATTCATCTGTTGACGGACACTTAGGCTCTTTCCATGTTTTAGCTATTGTGGAGAGTGCTCCTATGCCTCAGCATTTCTGTATCCCTTGGGTAAATTCCTAGCAGTGCTATTGCTGGGTCATAGGGGAGTTCTATTGTTAGTTTCCTGAGGAACCTCCACACTGTTTTCCAGAGGGGCTGTACCAGTTTACATTCCCACCAACAGTGTAGGAGGGTGCCCGTTTTTCCACATCCTCGCCAGCATCTAGAGTTCTCTGATTGGCTCATTTTAGCCACTCTGACTGGCGTGAGGTGGCATCTCAGTGTGGTTTTGATTTGTATTTCCCTGATGAGGAGGGATGCTGAGCATCGTTTCATGTGTCTGTTGGCCATCTGGATGTCCTCTTTGGAGAAGTATCTGCTCATATCTTCTGCCCATTTCTTCACTGGGTTGTTTGTTTTTCTGGTGTGGAGTTTGGTGAGTTCCTTATATATTCTGGATATTAACCCTTTATCTGATATGTCATTTGCAACTATCTTTTCCCATTCCGTTGGTTGCCTATTAATTTTCTGGGTTGTTTCCTTGGCTGTGCAAAAGCTTTTAATCTTGAGGAGGTCCCAACAGTTTATTTTTGCTCTTGATTCCCTTGCTTTTTGGGATGTGTCAAGTAAGAAGTTGCTGCAGTGGAGGTCAAGGAGGTTGTTCCCTGCTTTCTCCTCTAGGGTGTTGATAGTTTCCTGTCTCACGTTCAGGTCCTTGATCCATTTTGAGTTTATTTTTGTGCATGGTGTGAGAAAATGATCTAGTTTCATTCTTCTGCATGTTGCTGTCCAGTTCTCCCAACACCATCTGTTAAAAAGGCTGTCTTTTTTTTCCATTGGATATTCTTTCCTGCTTTGTCAAAGATTAGTTGGCTGTATACTTTTGGGTCCACTTCTGAGTTCTCAATTCTGTTCCATTGGTGTATGTGTCTGTTTTTGTGCCAATACCATACTGTCTTGATGGTGACAGCTTTGTAGTAGAGGCTAAAGTCTGGGATGGTGATCCCTCCCGTTTTGGTTTTATTTTTCAGGATTACTTTGGCTATTCGGGGTCTTTTGTGGTTCCATACAAATTTTTGGATAGTTTGTTCTAGTTTTGAAATGTATGCTGGTGCAATTTTGATTGGAATTGCATTGAATGTGTAGAGTGCTTTAGGTAGTAATGACATCTTAACTATATTTATTCTTCCTATCCATGAGCATGGAATGTTTTTCCATTTCTTTGTGTCTTCTTCAATTTCCTTCATAAGTTTTCTATAGTTTTCATCATACAGATCTCTTGTATCCTTGGTTAGGTTTAGTCCGAGGTATTTTATGGTTTTTTGTGCAATTGTGAATGGGAGCAGTTTCTGGATTTCTCTTTCTGTTGCTTCATTGTTGGTGTATAAAAATGCAACCGATTTCTGTACGTTGATTTTGTACCCTGCAACTTGGCTGAATTCTTGGATCAGTTCTAGTAGGCCTCTGGTGGAGTCTGTCGGGTTTTCTATGTAGAGTATCATGTCATCTGCGAAGAGTGAAAGTTTGACTTCCTCTTTGCCAATTCTGATGATTTGATTTCCTTTTGTTGTCTGATGGCTAATGCTAGGACTTCCCGCACTATGTTAAACAACAGCAGAGAGAGTGGGCATCCCTGTCGTGTTCCTGATCTCAGGGGGAAAGCTCTTAGTTTTTCCCCGTTGAGGATGATGTTAGCCGAAGGCTTCTCATAGATGGCTTTGATGATGTTTAAGTAGGTTCCTTCTATCCCAACTTTCTCGAGAGTCTTTATTAAGAAGGATGCTGTATTTTGTCAAATGCTTTTTCTGCATCTATTGACAGGATCATATGGTTTTTATCTTTTCTTTTATTGATATGATGTATCACATTGATTAATTTGTGAATGTTGAACCAGCCCTGTAACCCAGGAATGAATCCCACTTGATCTTGGTGGATGATTCTTTTTATGTGCTGCTGGATTCGATTTGCAAGGATCTTGTTGAGGATTTTTGCATCCGTATTCATCAAGGATATTGGCCTGTAGTTCTCTTTTTTTGCTGGATCTCTGTCTGGCTTGGGAATCAGAGTGATGCTGGCTTCATAAAATGAGTAAAAAGACAGCCTCTTTAACAGATGGTGCTGGAAGAACTGGACAGCAACATGCAGAAGAATGAAACTAGATCATTTTCTCACACCATACATAAAAATAAGCTCAAAATGGATAAAGGACCTGAATGTGAGACAGGAAACCATCAAAACCCTAGAGGAGAAAGCAGGAAGCAACCTCCTTGACCTCAACCCCAGCAATTTATTACTCAACACTTCCCCAAAGACAAGGGAATCAAGAGGAAAAATGAACTATTGTGACCTAATCAAGATAAAAAGCTTCTGCATGGCAAAGGAAACAATCAGTAAAACTAATAGGTGCCCAACAGACTGGGAAAACATAATTGCAAATGACATGTCAGATAAAGGGCTAATATCCAAAATCTATAAGGAACTCCCCAAACTCCACACTCGAAAAATAAATAATCCAGTGAAGAAATGGGCAGAAGACATGAACAGACACTTCTCCAAAGAGGACATGCAGATGGCCAACACACGTGAAATGATGCTCAGCGTCCCTCATCATCAGGAAAATACAAATCAAAACCACACTGAGATACCACCTCATGCCAGTCAGAGTGGCTAAAATGAACAAATCAAGAGACTATAGATGTTGGCGAGTGTGTGGAGAAATGGGCACCTTCCTACACCATTTCTGGGAATGTAAACTGGTGCAGCCCCTCTGGAAAACAGCGTGGAGGTTCCTCAAAAAATTAACAATGATATTCCCCTCTGACCCAGCAATAACGCTGCTAGGAATTTACCCAAGGGATACAGGAGTGCTGATGCATAGGGGCACATGTACCCCAATGTTCATAGCAGCACTCTCAACAATAGCCAAATCATGGAAAGAGCCTAAATGTCCATCAATGGACCAATGGATCAAGACGTTGTGGTCTATATAATGGGATATGACATGGCAATGAGAAAGAATGAAGTCTGGCCATGGGTAGCAACCTGGATGGAACTCGAGGGTGGTATGCTAAGTGAAATAAGTCAGGCAGAGAAAGACAAATACCATGTTTTCACTCGTAAATGAAACGGGAGAAGCTTAACAGAGGACCAGGGGGGAGGGGAAGGGAAAAATATAGATGGGGAGAGGGAGGGAGGCAAACCATGAGAGACTCTTGAATACTGAGAACAAACTGAGGGCTGATAGGAGTGGGGGAGAGGGGAAGGGGGGTGATGGGCATGGAGGAGGGCACTTGTTGGGATGAGCACTGGGTGTTATATGGAAACCAACTTGACAGTAAGAAAAAAAAAGAAGAAAAAGAAAAATATGGGTTTAGAGTCATTGTGTTCTCCATAGGACTCCTGTTTAGTGGTGTCTCTGGAACTTTGTGTTCCTTGCAACATTTCCCTCATAGTGTCCCCCTTAGGATGTCGTGTAGGACTGGTTTAGTGGTAATGAATTCTTTCAATTTTTGTTTATTTGGGAAGACATTTATCTTTCTTTCTATTCTGAATGACAGGCTTGCTGGTTAGAATTTTCTTGGCTGCATACTTTTTCTGTTCATCACATTGAAGATTTCCTGCCATTCCTTTCTGGCCTGCCAAGTTTCAATAGATAGGTCTGTAACCACTCTGATAGGTTTCCCTTTGTATGTTAGGGCCCTTTTATCCCTAGCTGCTTTCAGAATTCTCTCTTTGTCCTTATATTTTGCCAGTTTCACTATGATATGTCATGCAGAAGATCGATTCAAGTTACGTCTGAGGGAAGTTCTCTGTGCCTCTTGGACTTCCATGTCTGTTTCCCTTCCAAGATTAGGGAAGTTCTTTGCTAAAATTTGTTCAAGGACTCCTTCAGCACCTTTCCCTCTCTCTTCCTCTTCTGGAATTGTTCCCTTTGATTGTATCACTCAGTTCTCGAACTCTCCTTTCATGTTTTTGGATCAGTTTATCTCTTTTTTCTCAGCTTCCTCTTTTTCTATAATTGTGTCTTCTAATTCACCTATTCTCCTCTCTGCCTCTTCAGTCTGTGTATTGGATGCCTCCATTTTATTATGCACGTCATTTATAACATTTTTTATTTGTCACGACTATTTTTAAGCTCCATAGTCTTTGTAGCAATAGCTTTTCTGATGTCTTCCATGCCTTTTTCAAACCCAGTGATTAATTTGATGACTGTTGTTCTAAATTCTTGTTCAGTTATGTTATGTTGCTTATACCTGTTTTGAGCAGTTCTTTAGCTGTCACTCTTCCCTGGAATGTAATTACAGGAGAGTTCTTCCATTTCGTCATTTTGTCAGTTAGCTTTCTGTCTCTTGTCAGTTTTAAAAAGCTTGTTATGCCCTCTGCACCTGCGAGTACTGTTGTATTAAAGAAGGCTCATTGACTGTCCAGGGTCTGTCCATTCAGGAAGTGTTCTTTGAATGGTGTCTCTTGGTCTCTCTTGTTGAGACTTTGGTTATTTTATTTCCCTACTCGTAGTGGTATTTGGGACTCTCTACCCTGTGTAGTTTGGCTTGTTTCTTGAGGTAGCCCTATGAGACTGTATTCTTAGTTGATTCTGTCTCTTTTCCTCCCAGACTCCTGCGGTTCAGTGTCCTATGGCTTCTGGTCTTCTCTCTTTGAGAGATGTAGGCAAGCAAAATGTACAGAGCTCCCTACCTCTCCACCATCTTGCTTCCTCCTTTCACACCTGAAACTAATATTACACTGTATGTTAACAAACTGAACTTTAAATAAAAAATTGGGGATATATTAGGACTTCTGACTCCATATTCAGTAGGTTTTACTTTTTATTTTTCTATATTTTCATGGCCACTTTTTATTCCTTTGTTAGCTGACATATGATCACTTAGTATGACATTGCTTATACCTTAACAGATTAACCACTTATATTCTTTTTTATTTTTATTATGTTTTACTTTTTAAATAGTTTATTGTCAAGTTGGTTTCCATATAACACCCAGTGCTCAACCCAACAAGTGCCCTCCTCCATGCCCGTTACCCCCCTTCCCCTCTCCCCCACCCCCAGCAGTCCTCAGTTTGTTCTCACCATTCAAGAATCTCTCATGGTTTGCCTCCCTCCCTCTCCCCCACTATTTCTCCCCTTCTCCCCACGGTCCCACGTTAAGCTCCACCTAATCCTCCTATAAGTGCAAACATATGGTATCTGTCCTTCTCTGCCTGACTTATTTCTCTCAGGATAACACCCTCGAGTTCCATCCAGGTTGCTACACATGGCCAGATTTCATTCTTTCTCATTGCCATGTCGTATTCCATTGTATGGATAAACCACATCTTCTTGATCCATTGTCCGTTGATGGACATTTAGGCTCTTTCCATGATTTGGCTATTGTTGAGAGTGCTGCTATGAACATTGGGGTACATTGTGCCCCTATGCATCAGCACTCCTGTATCCCTTGGGTAAATTGCTAGCAGTGCTATTGCTGGGTCATAGGGGAGTTCTATTGTTAATTTTTTTGAGGAATCTCCACACTGTCTTCCAGAGGGGCTGCACCAGTTTACATTCCCGCCAACAGTGTAGGAAGGTGCCTGTTTCTCCACATCCTCACCAGCATCTAGAGCTCTCTGATTTGCTCATTTTAGCCACTCTGACTGGCATGAGGTGATATCTCAGTGTGGCTTTGATTTATATTTCCCTGATGATGAGGGACACTGAGCATCATTTCATGAACCAAACACTTATATTCTTATGACTTTTTTGTTTTGAAGACAATTATTTTCTTCAATAAAATAACCGATTATTTTAGAGTACTGCTTTTGAAATTTCGTTTACATTGGTACATTAGAGAGCCTTGACCTCTGTAATTATGTAATAATTGAGTTAACTATTTGTAGAAATCTATCAATTTTGTCTAATTAAATAAACATTTTTGTTTTGTCAGGTCTCCTGTAATATTGCGTCATACTCTTTCTCTAATATCTGCATTGTTCTGAACTATGGCTGAATTATTTCACTACTTCAATTGTTAAAAATAAAAAAGAGGCATTTTCTCTTGTTGAAATTTTCTTTTTTCGTACATTGTGGAACTGTTACTTCAGAATTGTTGGAGTTAAGGGTAGCCAAAAAGAATGCTACGAATATCTAACCCCTCTTTGTCAACCAGATTTCCCATGACTTTCACATCTGGTTCCATTTGTGGAAATGGCCTTAAACACTCTCTCTTTGGTCCTTTTATTTCTCAGACTACTTTCTGTTTAATATCTTGTCAGTTTATGATCATTCTCTCTCTTTGTGGAATTCACACCCATAGTGGAGCCCAAGTTGGGGATTGAACTCATGCCTCTGAGATTAGAACCTAAGCTGAGATCAATCAACTGAGCCACCCAGGCACCCCTCAACTTTATCTCTCTTATCTGACCCCATCAACATTCTTTGGAATTGAAGCTGAAGTCCAGTTGCACTTGATGCTCTAAAATGTTTTCAGAAATTTTTTTCCTGCCCTCTGCTTCTTCTGTCTCAAATAACCACCTGTTATTTCAGAACTCTATGTGTACCATGCAAGGTTATTGCTCACTCAAAGGACATTCTGGTTGGACATCCAGTTTTCTCCTTAATGAAAAAATCCAGCATAGCTTTTTTGTGAGAAAGAGCTATGTTCCAGAATTATTTTCCCATGAATTATCTTATGCACTTGTAGCATAAGATACATGCTGTTGACTTGTTCTGTTGACTGGCAAGCACCATGCGACACATTGTGTTGGCTGTCAGAGAACCTGCCACCTCTTCAGTAAGAATAGTGGCAGCAGTATTTGGGGATGTTTCAAGTACAGTTGATGGATTAGTGAATCATTGACCTTCTAAATATTTAGTATTTTCATAGCTGAAAAATTGCTTTCAGTCTTCTTCTCCAGCCTGACTTGGGTTTCTCTAAACTCAAACTATCTGTTCCAAGATAGAATGAAGTCTCAGTTTCACCAGACAGTCTCTGCTGTTAGCCAGGTAATGTCCTTTTTGAGGAGATTCAGTGGAATATGACCAGAATCTCAGCCTTCCTTTTTATAATATTTAAGGGATATCTGGGGGAAAAGAAAAGAGTATCTATATCATGCTATCAGCTTTTTCTTAGCTATGTACCGTTTGATGGGTTTTCCTGGACACTTCTGTTATAAACCAAAATTCAACCTTATCTGATTATACATAGTTATAGATGTTATGATGGTCATGGTTTATATGCATAGAGAATATATGTCAATCTCAATCTTTAGATCCTTCATTTCCTAAAACCACAGGCCAGAATTATGTATATAAGACCATCTTCTGAAGCATTCAAGCATGCACCCCTTACAATCTGGTCATTATTTTTATCATTATCATCTTTCATGAGTAAAATTAGCATGCACAATATCCTCAAGGTGAAAGTATCAGTATAAGTTTGTGGCAAAGCTTAATTCAGTTTCCATCACAATCCTGTTAATGAATATCTTCTTTAGCCTAAGAGAAGACGAATCATTTTCCAAAGATCAAAGTTTATTTTTCTAAATGACAGCTTTTTTCATGGCTGGAGCTGGATTCCCATCTGTGGAAACTTTGTATAGGAGGCTCCTGCCACCCGGGTCCCTCTCCTCTACCCTTTTGAGCCTAGTCCTTTGCCTTTTCCTTTGATTCTGAGAGGTACCCCAGACCTTTTCAGACATCTCTCCTCTATGCTTACACCAGCCAGGCTAGACTCTGTTGCTTGTCATCGAAGAATTTGACATGTCCCAGCTGCCTCCCTCAAGTATTAAAGGAGCCAGGTGGAACCAATGAATCTTCTCATTCTCTGAGGTGCAATCAATTACTCAGACTCTGGTGCTCAAATCCATCTCAGCTGTCTTCCTGCCTTTGCTTAAAGACACCTGTCTTCTGTGCCAGTAGGTATTTCTCAAGACTTGCTGTATTTAGCCATCAGGTCCTCCTTGCTGGAGCTATACTTAATTTGGGGCATGGGGAGGGGCCCACCATTACCAAGGGGACTCACTTTGATTCTTCTCCCTCACAAACCCTCAGGAGCAAGTAAAGAGTGTGTTTGGGAGGTGGGGGATGGGTGCACCCTTCCCTCCCAGTCTTCACAGAGGCTTGGTTCCTCATCCTTAAACTCCTCCTTGAGTCTGTGAAAGCTCCAGATCCTCAAGGTGTCCAGGCCTACCCAGGGTCATAGGCTCTTGTCCTGACCCTGGCCCAGAGTGAAGCTTGGGGCTGAGAGGGCCCTATCTCCATTCTGATTGCCTCCTGACCCTTGATTCACTATCTTCTTGGAATCAAGCATTCCTAACCAGTCTGCTCTGGTGAGCACACAGTCATGAGATCAGTCAGGCCTGCCAGATGTATCTGTGGCCTGCCTCGCCCCCAATCAATGCCATGTTTCTCTCAAATGGAGACTCCCTGTGATAGTGTATTGATTTCTGGGCCATGAGGAGCCCAGCGCCCCCTAACTGCAATAATGAAAATCCCATTGTCTTTTCTGGCTTAGCGTGGCCAGTGATATTTCTCCCCAATTCTTTTAGGAGTACTCTGCCATTTCTAGAATACAAATCTGGCTAATGCTAGGGCTTCTCATGGCAAAGAAGGAGAAGTAATGACTCTCATCTCCAGCATGTGGGACAACTGATGTCTGAATGCCTCTAACCTATTCAGAATGTCTAATTCCTGTTTCTTCCCTCTGGTTTAAAGGATGTTTTTTTTACAAGCAACCAATTCCAAGTCAAACTGGTGGGAAAAGAAATAGTTTGGCTTAGGTAACTTTTTTTAAAAAATTTTTTTAAATGTTTTATTTATTTCTAGGAGAGAGAGAGAGAGACAGCGTGAGCAGCGGAGGGTCAGAGAGAGAGGGAGTCATAGACTGAAACAGGCTCCAGGCTCCGAGCTGGCAGTCAGCACAGAGCCCGACGCGGGGCTCGAACCCACGAACCGCGAGATCATGACCTAAGCGAAAGTCGGACCCTTAACCGGCTAAGCCACCCAGGCGCCCTTTGGCTTAGGTAACTATTACCCATGCCTGGGAACTGGGAACTATTATTCCCATGCCTGGGAATGTCTTTAGGGGCTGAAACAAGGTCATTGGGATTCTGTATCTCAGCGATCTCAGCTCTGTTCTCCTTTCTCTCTTTCTCATGGTGGCAGGGTGGTGGTCAGATGTTTCAGGGTGATCTCTGTAACCTCATAAATAAGTTCAGTGAGGAGAATGTCTCATCTCTGATTATGCTAATGATAATTCTGGAATTGGCTCTTTTTTGCTCTGGTTTGCCCAGATTTGGACATGTGCCCATCCCTGAATCAACTATAGTATCTAGAAAGATGTGATGTTCAGATTGGCCAGAGTGAGTCACATGACTGATTAGAGTTAGCTCCATGGACAGAATGTGTGATGCATGGTTCCTAAAAGCAATATCAGATGCTGTTTCTAGAAGAAAAGGATGGGCACTGTGCAGGCAGATGTTTACTACATGTTTCACTACCAAAGCCTAGCTATGGGGCAAAAGAGTCTCCTGGCTCTTTCAGATACAATTGGAGCAAGAACCCCATTCAAGTCAACCTCATTTGGCTCTTGAGGGGTTGAGTAGAGCCCCGGTGACAGGAACCAGTAGCTGTGGTTGTGTTATTTTCCTTTTCCCGCCTGACCAAGCTTTGCAAGTAGGTGATACAAGGCCTGGAAAGGAACTAGGATGGAGATGTAGGATTCAGGTGGGGAGACAAAAAAAAGGGAAGACCTTCTCCAGCTCTTTGAGAAAGGGCTCCCCTGGGCTAGGCCCACAATCTCACAATCTTAGCCTGCTGGCCAAGAGGTGTGACACTTTTCCTAGTGCTCATAGGAGTGGTCATTGGTCAAAAAGGACTAGAGGGTGCTTCACAGGGAGTCGAAAGCCCCTGAGATCTGGTGGGAAAGTCAAACATTGAGCGTTGGTTTACATCCATGGGCTTTGAAGTCAGACCAGTCCTGGGTTCAGATCTTGACTCTACCACTTCCATGGGCAAGTGCTGTACCTTCTCTGGACCTCAGCAATCTCATATGAAATGGGGTATGATGGTCATAATAACAATGGACAGCACTTATAGACATGTTACACGCCTGTTGCTATAGACTGAATTGTGCACCCTCATCCCCAATTTATATGTTGAAACTCTAACCCCCCCATTATGACTGTGTTTCCAGATAGGGCCTGTGAGGAGGTGGTAAAGGATCAATGGGGTCATGAGGGAGGGCCTCTAATTCAATGGTGCTGGTCTCTTGGAAGAAGAAGAGACACTGAAGTTCTCTCTGCTTGTGAGCACAGAGGAAAGGACTCCATGAGAGGCAATTGTCTGAAATCCAGGAAAAAAATACTTCACCAGGAACCAAATTAGCAGCACTTCGATCTTGGACTTCTAGATTCATGACTGTGAGAAATAAACTTCTGTTGTTTAAGCCACCAGGTCTGTGTATGTTATTAAGGCAGCCTGACCAGACTAATACACTTGGTCATTCTTTATATATGTTACCTTGGAACTTCACGACAACCATATGATTAAGGTATTTGTATTTTAATAATCAACTGCAGGCATTTGAGGCTCAGAGAGATTAAGTCACCTGCCCGATGTCACACAGCTACTAAGCAGCAGAGCGGGGAACCTGAACCAGGTAGCCTGGTTTCAGAATCCAAGCCTTAACCACTAAACTATACCTACTTGACAGGTTTGGTGTGCAGAATCAGTCAGATGCTATTAAGAAAAAGAAAAGAAAAAAAAATGACTACTGTTTTCGAGTCATTAAAGACAGTCCCTGGCCACTTACTGATCTCCAAATTATGCCTTCTTTTCTCAACATTCCTGAGCGTTTTCTTCATCTTCATCACTGACATTGTTTCCCCTGAGTCAGGAGGACTCTACCTTCATTAAGTGGCTTCCTAAATTATGTATCTACTCAACACATACTTATTGAGAGTCTACAGTGTGCCAGGTGATGTACTAGCTGACCAGATACTGATCCTGTTGTCAAAAGACAGATGTAAAAAAAAAGTAAACAAAGAAAATCACCTAAAGTTTGACAAATATTATACAGGGAAAAAAAGTGTTGGGAAAGAGAAAGTGGGGGAGGGCAACAGAGAAGGAGCTAGTTAGAAATAGAATCTTTTAGAAGAACTAGGCATATGAAGGGTAGGAGGGAGGATATTTTAGATTGAGGAAGTAACACATGTAACACCTACAAGTCAGAGGAGACTAATGTGTGAGAGGAAGTGAAAACAGATTTGAGTGGCTGCAGGGAAATCATGAGGCGAAAGTCACTGGAGAGATGAGCAGGAGGCAGCGACTGAGAATGAGAGGAATACAGTCTACATGGATTAATGGGGTCTGGTCATCCGAAGGCTGCCCAAGCTCAAGTACAGTGACATCAAATCATCCAGAATTGTTTGTGTTTAACCTAGACCCAGATCAGCTCTTGGTGGTCTTACAGACACAGGTCTTTTGGGGGGAAAGTAAGGCATCTGGATTTTTATCCTCAGTGCTCTGAGAAGTCATCACATGGGTTTATATAGGGGGAGGAATGAGATAATTTGATCAATATTTTAAGATCATTCTTGCTGTTCTGTGGAGAATCACACTGATGGAGGGTGGGAACTGTAGAGAAGAATAAAAGTAGTCTTAATCCCTTTATTTTGATATTTTACCTTTTTTTTTTTTTTTTGAAAAAGAGAGAGAATATGCATTAGCAGGGAGAGGGGCTTGATATTACGGCCCTGGGATCATGACCTGGGCCAAAATCAAGAGTCGAACACTCAACCAGCTGAGCCACTCAGGCATCCTGATATTTCACTTCTTTAAGGGGATTTGATTCTCCGATTTTGTGTTTTAGATAACAAGAGAGAGCAGAGGCAGGGCAATGTCCTCCTAGCTTTCCTTGGTGCCACCTCTCTCCTTTCCTTTTTTTTTTTTCCTTCTCTTACTGAGCAATAGCTGTAGATGCACATTTCTCATACCTGTCAACTTATTGTGTCACACTCTGCTAAATATTAAGCTAAGGTGCAATTAGATTATGAATAACCCAGATATGAAGAGGATGATATTTTGTTTGTAAACTGAGTAGGTCAAGTATATTTCTTTGGGCATCTGGCTGGCTGAGTCGGTATAGGATGCAACCCTTGAACTTAAGGTCTTGAGTTCAAACCTCAGATGGGGGACAGAGATTACATTAAAAAATCTTTTTTTAAATATATATATATTTTTAAAAGATTTTATTTTATATGTAATATATAAAATTACTTTTATGCAATAATATACATTTTTAGATATTATTGGCTTCAGAGATGGGTTGTGGAGCTGAGTAGGGCTCTCTTTCCACTATCAAAAGATCTCTCAACCCTATCTCTGACCTGAAGTCTCTCAAGGGCTAGTGTAGATTTTCTGCAGTGGTGGGAAAGAAGAGAGGATTCCTTCCACTGTTTGTTTTTTCCCAGTAAAGTTGATGCTTAGTTTGAGGAAACAAACTTAAGCCAACTCTCCTTTGCAAGGTCTCTTCTCTACTTAAACTGAAATGATACAGACAGGCATAAATTTATGTTTCCCTTCATCTTCTATTCTATCAAGCTTCTCCAACACCTAGGAGCTAGCATCCTTTATTTGATTTTTTGTGTTGTTTTAAATTTTTAAATTTTTATTTTTAATTTTATTAATTATTTTCCTTCCTTCAAAATGATGAAACAAAGGAATTCACCCCCACAAGAAAGAACTGAAAGAAATGATAGCCAGGGACTGAATCAACACAGATACAAGACAGATGTCTGAACCAGAATTTAGAATCACAGTAATAAGAATACTAGCTGAGTTGGAAAAAAAAAAAAGCATACAATCCCTTTCTGCAGAGATAAAAGAAATAAAATCTAGTCAGGACAAAATTTAAAATGCTATAACTGTGGTGCAATCTTGAATGAATTCCTCAGTGGCAAGGATGGATGAAGCAGAGCAACAAATCAGCAATATAGAGGACAAACTTCTAGAGAATAATGAAGCAGAAGAAAAAAGGGAAACTAAGGCAAAACAGCACAGTATAAGTATTAGAGAACTCAGCCACTCATTAAAAAGGAATAACATCCAAATCATAGGGGTCCTAGAAGATAGAGAGAGAGAGAGAAAAGGAGTAGAAGGTTTATGTGAGCAAATCATAGCAGAAAACTTTCCTAACCTGGGGAAAGACCAGACATCAAAATCCAGGAAGCACAAAGAACTCTCATTAGATTCAACAAAACCGACCATCAAGAGGGTATATCATAGTCAAATTCACAAGATACTCAGACAAGGAAAGAGTCATGAAAACAGCAAGGGAAAAAAGTCCTTAACCTATAGGAGAAGACAGATCAGGTTTGCAGCAGACCTGTCCATAGAAACTTGGCAGGCCAAAGGAGTGGCAGAATATATTCAATGTGCTGAATAAGAAACATATGCAGCCTAGGCTTCTTTATCCAGCAAGGCTGTCATTCAAAATAGAAGGAGAGATAAAAATATTCCCAGACAAACAAAAAGTAAAGGAGTTTGTGACCATTAAACCAGCCCTGCAAGAAATTTTAAGGGGAACTCTCTGAGAGGAGAAAAGCTGAAAAACAAAACAAAAACAAAAGTAACCAAAAGCAACAAAGACTAGAAAAGACCAGAGAACACCACCAAAAACTCCAACTCTACAAGAAACATAATGGCAATAATTCCATTTCTATCAGTACTCACTCCAAATGTCAATGGACTAAACTTCCAATCAAAAGGCACAGGGTAACAGAATGGATAAGAAAACAATATCCACCTATAGGCTGTTTACAAGAGACCCATTTTAGACCTAAATATACCTCCAAATTTATATTAAGGGGATGGAGAACCATATATCATGCTAATAGTCACCAAGAGAAAGCCAGAGTAGTCATACTTATATCAGACAATCTAGAACTTAAAATAAAGACTGTAATAAGAGATGAAGAATGGGTCTATCATAAATAAGGGGTCTATCCACCAAGAAGATGTAACAATTTTAAGCGTTTATGCTCCAAAAGTGGAAGCAAATATATAAATCAATTGATCACAAACACACAGAAACTCATTGATAATAATACCATAATAGCTGGGAACTTCAACATCACACTTACAGCAATGGACCAATCATCTAAACAGAAAATCAACAAGGAAACAATGGCTTTGAATGACACACTGGACCAGATGGACTTAACAGATATATTCAGAACATTTCATCCTAAAGCAGCAGAGTACACATTCTTCTCAAGTGCACATGGAACATTCTTGAGAATAGATCATATACTGGGACACAAATCAGCCCTCAACAAGTACAAAAAGATCAAGATTATACCATGTATATTTTCAGACCACAACTCTATGCAACTCGAAATCAATCACAAGAAAAATTTGGAAAGATAACAAATACTTGGAGACTAAAGAACATCCCACTAGAGGATGAATGGGCTAACCAAGAAGTTAAAGAGGAAATAAAAAGTACATAGAAGCCAATAAAAATTATAACATCATAGCCCAAAACCTCTGGCATGCAGCAAAGACAGTCACAAGAGGGAAGCACATAGCAATCTAGGCCTACCTAAAGAAGGAAGAAAGGTCTCAGATGCACAACCTAACCTTACACTTTAAAGAGCTGGAAACAGAACAGCAAATAAAGCCCAAAACCAACTGAAGGCAGGAGATAATAAAGATAAGAGCAGAAATCAATGCTATTGAAAATTTAAAAACCAGGAGTACAGATAAATGAAACCAGAATAAATCAAGAATGAAAGAGAAGCGATCACAACAACACAGCAGAAATACAAACAATAATAAGAGAATATTATGAGAAATTATATACCAATAAAATGGGAAATTTGGAAGAAATGGACAAGTTCCTAAAAACATATAAACTACCAAAACTGAAACAAGAAGAAATAGAAAATTTAAGCAGATTGATAAACAGTAAAGAAATGGAATTAGTAATCAAATATCTCCCAAAAACTAAGAGCCCAGGGCTGGATGGTTTTCCAGGGGAATTCTACCAAACATTTAAAGGAGAGTTAACACCTGTTCTTTTGAAGCTATTCCAAAAAAATAGATGTGGGGAATAAGTTTAGGAATTCCCTGAGATTGCACCTATGGGTTAAGAAGGCGTATAGGAAAAGGAAGCCTCAGGATGAAAGCATCCAATATTAGGTAATCAAGATTAGGTATTCAGGGCGGAAGTGCCCCCCAACTTAGTATGATAGCAGGAATCTGCTTTCACAGAAGGAAGGACCAGTATAGGTAAACTGGTAAACAGGGCTACAGACCTCAGCAGAGCAAAGTTGCCCAGAGCAGAGCTAATTAGCAAAAGACAGGTGCTTTGTTGACCTTGGGTAGCAAGCTCTATCTGTTTTATCCCTTGGGCTAGCTAAGATAAACAGACATGGCATCTGGGGCGCCTGGGTGGCTTAGTCGGTTAAGCGTCCGACTTTCGCTTAGGTCATGATCTCGCGGTTCGTGGGTTCGAGCCCCGCGTCGGGCTCTGTGCTGACTGCCAGCTCGGAGCCTGGAGCCTGTTTCAGAGTCTGTTTCTCCCTCTCTCTCTGACCCTCCCCTGCTCACGCTGTCTCTATCTCTCCTAGAAATAAACAAAAAAAATATATATTAAAAAAAAAACAAAAAAAACCAGACATGGCGTCTAATATCTGTCATAAACAAGCATCTCCCCGGCATGAGGACTTTGTGTTTTATTGGCCATAACTCCTAACACCACATATACTCAAAATCCCCTCTCCCTCACACACATGAGTTAATAGTCCTGGTCTCATTCTCTCTTTTCGCATGTCCATCATGCTTCTGAGCTTTCTGATCCTAATTTAAAAAGGAGCAAGGACTCTTTCTCCGGGATCTTGTCTCCTTCTGGACATTAGCCTCTCTCGCATTTTAATCCTGCATCCACTGTCTTGCTGGACAAGAGAGAACTCCAGACCCAGAGTCTATGACAAATAGAAATAGAAGAAAAACTTCCAAACTCATTCTATGAAGCCAGGATTATCTTGATTCCAAAACCAGAAAAGACCCCACCTTAAAGGAGAACTACAGACCAATTTCCCTGCTGAACATGGATTCAAAAATCCTCAACAAGATACGAGCCAACTGGATCCAACAATACATTAAGAGAATTATTCACCATGACCAAGTGGGATTTACACCTGGGATGCAGGACTGATTCAATATCTGCAAAACAATCAATGTGATGTGTCACATCAACAAAATAAAGGAAAAGAAACACATGATCCTCTGAACAGATGCAGAGAAAGCATTAAGCAAAATAGAGCATTTTTAAAATAAAATTTTTAAATAGAGCATTTTTAAAATAAAAACCCTCAAAAGGATCATACGTCACGATCATAAAATCCATATATGAGAAGCTGACAGCTAATATCATATTCACTGAGGGAAAAACTGAGAGCTTTCCCCCTAAGGTAAGGAACACAACAGGGATATCTACTCTCATCACTGCTGTTCAACATAGTACTGAAAGTCCTAGCCTCAGCAATCAGACAACACAAAGATATAAAAGGCATCCAAATAGGCAAGGAGGAAGTCAAACTTTCACTTTAGCAGATGACATAATACTTAATATGGAAAACCCAAACGATTCCACCAAAAAACTGCTAGAACTGATCCATGAATTCAGCAAAGTCATAGGATAGAAAATCAATTCACAGAAATTGGTTGAATTCCTATACACCAATAATGAAGCAACAGAAAGAGAAATCAATGAATCAATCCCATTTAAAACTGCACACACAAAAAAGTAAAATAAACTTAACCAAACAGGTGAAATATCTGTACACTGAAATAAATTTATTTATGAAATAAATTGAAGAAGACACAAAAAATGGAAAAATATTCCATGCTCCTGGGTTGGAAAAATAAATACTGTAAAAATGTCAATACTACTCAGAGAAATATATGTATTCAATGCAATCCCTATCAAAATAACACCAGCATTCTTCAGAATTCAGAGCTAGAAAAATCAATCCTAATGTTGGTATGGAAACAAAAAACACCCCAGATACACAAAGCAATCCTGAAAAAGAAAACCAAAGCTGGAGGCATCACAATTCTGGACTTTAAGATGTACTACAAAGCTGTTATCATCAAGATGGTATGGTACTGGCACAAAAACAGACATTCAGATTAATGGAACAGAATAGAGAACTCACAAACTGAACCACAAACAGATGGCCAACTAATCTTTGACAAAGCAGGAAAGAATATTCAATGGAATAAAGAGTGTCTTCAGCAAATGGTGCTGGGAAAACTGGACAGTGACATGCAGAAAAATGAACCTGTACCACTTTCTTACACCATACACAAAAATAAACTCAAAACAGATGAAAGACCTAAATGTAGGACAGGAAACCATCAAAATCCTAGAGGAGAAAGCAGGCAAAAACCTGTTGGACCTCTGCTGCAGAAGCTTCTAACTCAACACCTCTCCAGAGGCAAGGGAAACAAAAGCAAAAATGAACTATTGAGACCTCATCAAAATGAAAACTTATGCACAGTGAAGGAAACAATCAGCAAAACTTAAAGGCAACTGACAGAATGGGAGAAGATAATTTGCAAATGACATATCAGATAAAGGGTTAGTATCCAAAATCTATAAAGAACTTATCAAACTCATCATCCCCAAAACAAATAATTCAGTGAAGAAATGGGCAAAAGACATGAGTAGACATTTCTCCAAAAGAGACGTCATCCAGATGGCTAACAGACATATGAAAAAATGTTCAACATCACTCATCATCAGGGAAATACAAATTAAAACTACAATTAGATATCACCTCATACCAGCCAGAATCGCTAAATAAACAATTCAGGCAGCAACAGATGTTGGCGAGGATGCAGATAAAGAGCATCTCTTTTGCACTGCTGGTGGGAATGCAAACTGGTACAGCCACTCTGGAAATAGTATGGAGGTTCCTCAAAAAATTAAAAATAGAACTACCCTAAAACCCGGCAATTGCATTACTACAGTTGTTCTGTTTCAAAGGGGCACATGCACCCCAATGTTTATAGCAGTGCTATCAACAATACCCAAAGAATAGAAAAAGCCCAAATGTCCATTGATGGATAAATGGATAAAGAAGAAGTGGTAGATATATGTAATGGAGTATTACTCAGCAATCAAAAATAATGAAATATTGCCATTTGCAGCTACATGGATGGAGCTAGAGGATAGATACAAAACAGATGATGAACATAAGGGAAGGGAAACAAAAATAATACAAAAACAAGGAGGGGGACAAAACATAAGAGACTCTTAAATACAGACAGGATTGCTGGAGGGGGGATTGGCTAAATGGTTAAGGGGCCTTAGAGAGGACACTTGCTGAAATTAGCACTGGGTGTTGTACATAGGGGATGAATCACTGGAATCTACTTCTGAAATCATAGTATCATATGCTAACTTGAATGTAAATTAAAAATAAGTAAATAGGGGTGTCTGGGTGGCTCAGCCGGTTAAGCATCCAACTTCAGCTCAGGTCATGATCTCACAGTTCGTGGGTTCGAGCCCCGCGTCTGGCTCTGTGCTCATAGCTAGCTCAGAGCCTGGAGCCTGTTTCGGATTCTGTGTCTCCCTCTCTCTCTGACCCTCCCCTACTCACGCTGTCTCTCTCTCTCTCTCTCTCCAAAATAAAACATAAAAAAAATAAGTAAATAAAAAAAGAAAATACTCTTTATGGTAATATAATGATGGATACATGTCATTATACATTTGTCCAAACCCACAGAATGTACAACACCAAGAGCGAAAACTAATGTAAGCCACAGACTTTGGGTGATGGTGATGTGTCAGTGTAGGCTCATCATTTGCAAAACATGTACCACATTGTTGGCGGATGTTGATAGTGGAAGAGGGCAAAGAGTGTAGAGGAAATCTCTGTACCTTCCTCTCAATTTTGTTGTGAACCTAAAATTGCTAAAACAACAACAACAACAACCCTGTTTTTGAAAAAAATACTATGAAGTGAGGAAGTATGGTACTATGGTACTGACAAGCTCTGCGTTTCTAAATCTCTTCTTGATGAATACTTTTGGAATTCCTTTTCTTTTCTCCTCTCTTCTCTCTTCTCTCTTCTGTCTTCTCTATCTCTGTCTCTTTCATTGTTAAGTGTTTTTTACATAGTGGCCCAGGGCACTAATCTAGGCCACTGGATTCATCTCCACAAGTTAATTTTTATTTTAACTTTTCAAAAACTTAATCTTTGAAATTTGTGTTAATTTTCCCATTGATTTGACTAAGTCTTGGAAACAACAACTTGAAAAATGTCCCCATAACAAATATGAATTCTTATAATAGGCCTCTTTCTTATTAGAAATTTGACAAATTTAGTAAGTTGGGAAGTTAATAGAATTCAATTTGAAGTTTTTTTTTTAATTTTTTTAATGTTTTTTATTTATTTCTAGGAGAGAGAGAGAGACAGCGTGAGCAGGGGAAGGTCAGAGAGAGAGGGAGTCACAGACTCTGAAACAGGCTCCAGGCTCCGAGCTGGCAGTCAGCACAGAGCCCGACGGGGGCTCGAACCCACGAACCGCGAGATCATGACCTAAGCGAAAGTCGGACGCTTAACCGACTAAGCCACCCAGGCGCCCCTCAATTTGAAGTTTTGATTAAAAGACAAGGATTTTTGTACAGGACCCTCCTAACTGAAGTAATAGTTACTTCATTAGACGAACTTATTACTTTCCCAGGATGAGAAAAGTTGATTGGTACAAAACACAATAGAGCATTTTCTGTGACATACAAACTGGTGTCTAAGGGACTAAGATTTGCATTTTCAACTGAAAGTAACACTGGTCTACCTGTTGAATCAGTGCTGTGTGAAGGAAATTCATGCACTTTCATGGTGTGGGGTGAGAAGTTAGAGACATAAAAATGCTTAAAAGGTGGCTCTTGGCATGAAAGAACTTGTCACTTGCCATCCCTAAGGATTAGCCCCTTGGGATGGGATCATAGCTCCCAGGTCCTTGGTGCCACATGCTTCCCCCAGTGAGTATGGATGACCAAGGTCCATACAGAACCCCTTTTATAGGAGACCGATTCTGGAAGTTTACAGGAGAGAAGTCCACAGCCCTCAGTGGAAAATTTCATAAAGCTGAGACACCCTGTGTCCTCACCAGCCCTCTGTCACCTGTCCCTGGTGCCTGACCTTTCTGAATGGGAGCTAACAACCCAACTTTAGCCCCTGCAGGTTCTTAGAACCTCTTTTTTTTTTTTTTTTTTTTTTTTGCCTTGAAACAAGCATTCTGTTCCCTCAAATGTTAACATCTCAACCTTAGGGATAGTTGAGTCCTTTCCCTATAAAAATGGATACAAGTTATTTTAAGGTCTTGAAGCTTATCTATGGGACAAATCAGATCTATCCATGGCCAGCTCTTTTACCAGGCTACCAATTCTTTAGTGGGTCGCTTATTACTGCATATAACCTGACATCATCTCCATTTGTGTGGAGAGCTCCAGGTATTAGTTTCCACAGATTCCGGGGCATGTGGAATCTAACTAATAAGAGATTTCCAAACTCACTAGAAGATAGTTGCTCTTTTCTTCCACACATGCACACACCTGCAAGTAGATCCACTGAAGCATGGGAGAATGCAGTGTTCTTTGGTCTGGTGACTACTTTTATTTTCCAGTCCATTCACCTTAGAGTAGCCGCTGTTCTTAACATCAATGGTGAGTTATCAGAAGATAGCAAGACGTGGTGTAGAAATGCCTTTGGCAACTTGTTTCCTTTTTTTTTTTTTTTTAATTGAGAGAGAGTGAGAGTGCACAGGAGCACACGCCCAAGTGGGGGAGGGGCAGAAAGAGACTGAAAGACAGAACCCAAGGAGGCTCCATGTTCAGTGTAGACCCTGATGTGGGGCTTGAACTCACAAACTGTGAGATCATGACTGGAGCTGAAATCAAGAGTCTATTGCTTAACCAACTGAGCCACCCAGGTGCCCCTCCACAAGGCTTTTAATGAAAACTGTAATCCTCTTTCCCATCTCTCTCCACAGGTTGACAGTCATTTTTAAAACTTTCATCTATTTCTTCTGGTTATTATCTCAGTTTCTAAATAACATGCTTAAATTCCTATGTACTGATTTTTTATTTTTGAATCATTTTATTATTTCATGATGTAAGAAATTAGAATTTCTAGCTCCTGCACTCCTTCTACTTATTCATGTAATCCTTCTCTCTACCTATCCTCTACCATGGTATAATCAGTTATACAATGATTTTTGGTTAAATCAAATTAATATTTGGTTAAATATTTAATACTCATATTTGGTTAAATTAGTATGCATATTTTCTTTTTGAAAATATTGACTTTTTTCCCAGTTGACAGTTGAGATACCAAATAAGTTAAAATTGATACATATTTATCTATATGCCAGATGTTGTAATATTTTCATCTCACAAATGTAGTTATAATGCTGATATAAAATAATATTGTACAAAATATAATTAGTAATACTAATGCAAATGGTAATATAATAATTAGTGTTATCAGTATTAATTATTATTAATGCTAATATAAAAATAAATGCTAAGAGAGAGATGTTGCAAACTGCAAACACTAGAATATCTAGTTTGAATTGACTTCCTATTCTGGTACAGTAGGGACAGTATAAAAGTTTGGTATAGGCTTTGAGCAAGACACCTAGCCTCAAAAGGGATCACTGACTTAAATGTTAAACATAAAACTATAAAACTTTTAGTAAAAAGCATAGAAGAAAATTTCCAGGATGTGGGACTAGGCAAAAAATTCTTAGAGTTAACACCAAAAACATAATCCATAGAAGGAAAAATAGTTAAATTGGTCGTCAAAATGACGTGCTTTTGTTCAGTGAAATATATGTAATTCCAATAGAGTTAACCTACATTGTTATATTTATTTCAGGTGTACAATACAGTGATTCATAAAAAATCATGCATCAAGAAAATCGTAAGATTTTGAAAAATATTTAGAGTTGAATGATGAAATCACATGACATTTGTATGATGAGCTTAAAAAGCAATGAGAAATCTAAAGCTTATACAATTGCCTCAAAATAATAAAATACCTAAGAATAAATTTAACCAAAAATGTTAAAGACTTGTAGACTGGAAACTATGGCAGTGATTAAAGAAATTGAAGGAGTCAGAAATAGATAAAAAGATATCACATGTTCATGGATTGGAAGAATTAATATTGTTAAAATGTGCATACTACCTAAAGCAATCTATGGATTCAGTAATGTGTGGTGACAAATGGCGATTACATTAATGATGGTGAGCACTGAGTGATGTATAGAATTATTGAATCAATATGGCATACACTTTACACTAATATAACATTACATGTTAATTATACTTCAATAAAAATAAGAATTAATTACCAAAAAATGTCAATAATATTTTTCACAGAATAGAACAATTATGAAATTTGTATGGAACCATGAAAGACCCCAAATAGCCAAAACAATCTTGAAAAAGAACAAAGCTGAGACAGAAGGCTCCATGATTTCAAAGCTGTATAGTAATTAAAACAGTATGGCAGTGTCATAAAACAGACACAGGGATCAGTGAAACACAAAATAAAGAGGCCAGAAATAAATGCATGGTCTTTTAATGGTCATTTTATGGTCAATTAATTTAAGACAAAAGAGCAAAAAATATACAATGTGAAAGGATTTTTTTCTTCAGTAAATGGTGTTGGAAGACCTGGACAGGTACATGCAAATAGATTGAAACTGAACCACTTTCATATATCATTTATAATACTAATTCAAAATGAAATAAAGACTTGAATGTAAAATCTGAAGGAGGAAAACAAGCAATAACCTCCATGACATTTATCTTGGTGATAATATTTTGGATTTGACACCAAAAGCAAAAGCAACAAAAGCAAAAATAAACAAATGGGAGTACATTAATCCAAAAATGTTTCCATATAGCAAAGAACACTCTTAACAAAATGAAAAGTCAACCTAGAAAATATCTGCAAATCACATATTGGATAAAGGGCTAGTATCCAAAATATATAAAGAACTCATATAACTTAATAGCCTCAAAAAATATGATTTAAAAATGAGCAAAAGATCTCAATAGACATTCCCCCAAAGAAAACACATAGTCAACAGGTACATGAAATCATGGTCAGCAGGACTAGTCATCAGGAAAATAAAAATCAAAACCACAGTAAGATACCACCTCACATCTGTTAGAATGGCTATTATAAAATAGACAAGAAATAAGTGTTGACAAGGGTGTGGAGAAAAGGTAATGCTTGTATACTGCTGGTGTGAATGTAAACTGGTGTAGCCACTATGGAAAAGAGTATGGGGTTTCCTCAAAAATTTAAAAATAAAATTACTGTGTGATCCAGCAATGCCTTTTTTGGGTGTTTACCCATGTTGCGGACAAAATGACACAAAGGACGAGACACACACAAAAGACAGACAGAGACACAACTCTGGCCGGAGGAACAATTCTATGCAAGCCCCTCTTGCGGTTTATTTTATACCCTGGTAACTGGATACAAACTGAAATCTACAAGGTGCATTCCTTTCCCAATTAAGGGCAAGTAGCCAAACACCTTTCAAGGACAGGGGGGAGCAAAGGGAGGAAGCGACCACAACATGTTTACTAAGAGGCCTGCTCACAATTCCAGCCTTCTCCTGACTTCTAAGGAGGGCATGCCCTCGATTGCGAGCGGACCAGTAAACTTGGATATTGTGTGCAGGCCTCCTGGTAGAGCACCCTGTTTGCAGGCATGCTTTGCCCAGGCAGGGAGCCCTGTGTGCGGGCACATCCCCGTGTCCCTAAGCACGCTTTCTTGTGGTCACTGTCGGGCTCCCACATCTCCCCCTTTTTTCTGAGAAGCGGTAGCAAGCTGTAAGGCGGCGAGAATGCGTCGTCTATCCTTTTTTAGTGTTGCCTTCTTCGCCAGCACCGGAAGACTAAAATAATAACACAGCATAAAAGTATTATGAATAAAGTATTCACGAGAACAGTTCCAATTAGGGCAGACACATGTCCAAGAGGGTTCAAATTATTCATCCCTTTCTGTAAATCCCTTAACAGATCGGACCCATTAATGTCAGGTAGTGTTTTGCTATGTAGACAAAATTTGCTGCTCTAACTCCATAATTTCCTTAGTTAGGTTTTGATGCCCTGTTAATGACCATTTCACCTTTTCCCAACCTTCACTCATGTTAAAAGGCACAGATGTTATACATTATTGAGAGGAGTTCCAATCACATTTCAATACACTTTTTGTGGATAAGACAGCTAATTGATCCCCAAGCCAGGAAACAGTATGTTGAAGATTGAGTACATCAGTTGCAAGTTGTGCATCCAGATCTCGTTGTTGTTGCCATAATAAATGAGAGTCTTTATGCCACTCCCGTACAAAGTCTGCTGTTTAGAATCCTTGATGCAAAGCAAGTCCAGCCACGGCAGCTGTTGTAGTAACTGCAGCCACTGCAAGAACAGAAGCTATGATTAGTCCAAGCATGCGTCAGGACCAGAGAAGCAAAGTTTGTATAGCAGTCACCAAATGAGATACAGCAAAAGAGTCCGACCAAGGTCTTGTCAAATTTACAGGCAACCATACTTCGGTTCGAGTTTTAACAATCACCAATGAAAAATTAGAGTTATTGATTTGTGTTTCAAAACTTTTCCACCATGACTGATTTACACACTGCGTTAAATTACAATGATTACATGATATATAGATCCCTCTGTAGCATTCCAAGTCCAATTCCCATACATCAATGCAAAGGGGTATTTTAGACAAGCTGTAGCAAAATAGGATTTATTAACATGCAAGTTAACATGAAAGGGACCTGAACTGTCAGTTTTATCCAAAGTATAGTTTCCTGACCATATAGTGAGATTCCCTGAAACTGCCCATAATTTCCAAATATTCCCTTGAAAGTGGGGATACCCTAACAATTGCAACTGAGGGGGAACGAGTGCAAATTGCTGCCATTTTGCGGTTTCATTACCGTTACCCATTAAAGTACCATTAATTCGATGCCATTTAAAAGTTTTGTTAGACCATTTTCCCAAAATTTGACCATGATCAGTGTTCCAATCTACAATGACAAATCCAGAATAATTCATGACCTTAAAGGGCCAATGACCTCGGCAGTTTTCCCATTCCAAAGATTCTAGAGAAGGAATAAAAAAATTAGAAGGGCATAATGGTATAAAGGTATCAGGATGGTGACTCATCGGCATCGTAGAGGTGTTGAATCCCCTGGTGGAAACAAGCACAGTAAAGACAGCAGGATGATAATTATTATATGTTACCCCCCAGGTATTATAAGAGTAATGATTATGCTTTCTTGTAGAGAGGCAAAAGGGATGTCCTCCGATGCACAAGGGGAGACCCTCCACTGCAACAGTAACATTACTTATGTTATATTGATTATTATGATGATGCAAATGCTTAATTCCTCCACACGCGGGTGGTGGGAAGAATGCAGTTTCATTGGTGCATACCTGTACTTCAGGTTCACCCCAAGAGACAGCTCTCACAAGAGAAGGATTAGGATCATAAGCCCAATAAGTATATTATATCGCTTGTGCATACATTACCTGACAGGTAACCACAGCCATCTTCTCCTCTTCTTTCCTTCGAAAATGCAATTCTGCTGCTGATAGATTTTCTTTGCTCCAAATATTCAGAAAATTTAAAGTTAGTAAGGTTTTATTCAAGATGTCTTTTGGTTTCATAAATCTCTCCTGTTCCCCCTTTTTTATTTTTTCAACATACGTAAAGTACGATTAGCCCTTTCAATGATAGCTTGTCCTTGACTATTATACGGGATACCAAAAGTATGAATTACATGATATTGGGATAAAAAATGAGCTAATTTTGCAGATTGGTAGGCGGGTGCATTATCAGTTTTCAATTCAATTGGGATCCCCATAACTGCAAAACAAGATAATAAATGAGTAATAACAGTGTCAGCCTTTTCAAAATGTAATGCAGTAGCCCATTGGAAATGTGTGCATGTATCTATAGTATGATGGACGCATTTTTCTTGTCCAAAGGATGAAATAAAAATTACATCCATTTGCCATACCTGATTTGCTTGCAATCCTCTTATGTTGACACCTGGTGGGGTAAATGGTAAGGTAAAAGGTGCACAAATAGAACAAGAGCGAACAATATTTTGAGCTTGTTTTCGAGTAATAGCATAAGATTTTTTTTTTATCCTTTAGAATTAGTATGTTGCAAACGATGTTCTTGTTTTGCTGCTTCTATATGATAAAGCAATGCATCAATTATAGCATTTCCGAATGACAAGGGTCCAGGAAGGGCGGAATGTGCAGGGATATGGGTAAAGAAAATTAAATCTGAATCCCGCAGAAGTGATCTTCGTACCTGATAAAACAATTTGTCAGTATCTGTCTTAAGAGTTATAGGCTGTGAAACCTGAGGAAGCTGTAAACGAGAGAACAGCGTACCGAGAATCCGAAACAATGCTAACAGGGAGTTGAGGAAAGTCTTGCAAAACTAAGTAAACAACCCACAGCTCAGCAGGCTGCACAGAGCAAAACGAATGGGGAAGGCAGAAGAGGCAAGTTGACAGCAGGAGGCAGAGAAAGAGAATTAGCAGTTTTAAATTTTGTGAGCTTAGACAGAGGAGAAGACTTAAGGTTTGTTAGGCAGTCTATATCAGTCTGGAGAAGACAAGGAACTTCCCCGAAACAAAAGGAGTTTCGGCAGCTGCTTGGGAATATTCCTTTAAGTCCCCGTACCGAGGTAAACCAGCCACAGTTGGCTTCAATTATAGCCATTAATCTGGGAAAAGAATAAGTGAGAAGCCCTCAACATTTACTAGAAAGAGGAACAGAGAACAGGAGAGAGTTAACATCCCCTTCAGTCTAAATTTATTTCAGCCAGACCAATAAGGTCCCCTTTATGAGGTTTTTCCGGATATTCGTTGGGCACTCTTTTAGTGAGGCAGTGTCACAAAGACAGACAAAGGGTTGGGGGTGCCCTCTCTAATGAGGGGACCAGTCAGATGTCAGTATGGTCGTGTCCCAAAAGAACTTAAGGGATGCTTAGCTGTAGGGGTCTCAGCTTTGGAAACTATTCTGATGCCACCATAGACTGTATGCCCTTTACCACAAAATCGCAGACAGGCACAGTCAGACTCCATAGGCTTTTCGGGACCTTAAGGGTGCCCACCCATGGAGCCACAGAATCAAACCCAGCAGGCAAGCCAGACCGAATTGCATATTCACATCTATATATATACTAGAGGTTACTATATTCCCTCTCACAGAAATTCTACAGATAAGACTAACAATGACAATGACAAACCAGACAAAACAGATACAGAAGTGGCCACAAAACAGGTTGATGAGTTTGCTGAAGGGCCAACCGACGTTTCGGTGTGCTCTGGGGGAGGGAAATAGCTGCGTCCAGCTTTTCATTTAATCCCCAGACAGAAGCACATGTGCATTTAAGGATCCAGATGATAAGTTGACTTACCTCATTTTTTCTTAATAACAAAAATGGGAGTATTCCATGGACTATTGGAAGGCTCGGTATGTCCTTCTTTAAGCTGTTGTTCCATAAGTTGTATTGCTGCTATTTTTTGAGAAGGGCCATTGTTCTACCCAAACAGGAGTATCTGACTTTCAAGTTATTGGGTCAGTAGCAACAGGAACAATGGCCAGATTGTGTGCTCGAGCTGTGATACTAATTGCTCTAAGGCCTCGAGCTTCATTTTTGGTAATTGCCACTGCTCAACCCATTTAGGTGTATTAATTATCCATTTTAATGGGAGTGCCCGAGGAACTTGAGCAGTGGCCACTAGTTTCCCGTGGAATGGTTACAGAAGCCCCCATAGGAGAGAGAAGATTCCTTCCCCATACATTAATAGGTATACTAACAATATAAAAAGTGACAAAAGCTGTTTTTCCATTATGGAACTGGCATTGTAAAGGATGAGCACTTTTCCAAACATCTGCAATGGAGCCCAATCCTGTCAACATTAGAGGGCTTTTTTCTTTGTTCCAATCCCGGGGCCACTGTTGAGAGGAAATGACTGAAACATCTGCCCCTGTGTCTATGAACCCTTCAAAGTTCCTTCCCTGTATGGTCAAGAAAAGAACAGGGCGAGAATCCTTAATAAGCATTTCCCAAAATATATGTTGCCCAGTGCTTCCAAAACCTCCTGATCTTTCATTAGGAAGAGCAGAAAAGGGAAGATAAGTATTTGTGCTGTATGCTCTCCAGCCAACAATGAAAGTGTAACAGAAGTAGAAACCATAATTAAAATTTCTCCAACAAAATCAGAGTCTATAACTCCAGGAATTATGGTTAGGCCTCTTAAAGCTGCTCTGCTGCGGCCCAATATTAAGCCAAAGGTGCCTTTAGGCAATGGGTCAAAAATGTTTGTTCTTAAGTTATAAAAGCCACCTCCCTGAGACAAAAGAACATTTTCAGCGAGAGGTAAATCAGCAGCCGCACTCCCTGAAGTTGCAGAGAGTAAATCTGACACCGTTAAAGGTTTAGCTATCCCTGAAGTAGCAGTCATCTCTAAGGGTTGTTGGAAAACAAAGGGGTTACTTGAGGAGTGGGAGGCGTAGCCAATTGAGTCCCCGGCATTGTTTTAACAATTTCCGCCTTTGGAGGGCTTCATAGCCTGAGCCAAAGCAGTAGCAAAACAGCAGCATTATGTTCATGTCCCCCCCACTCCTGAACAAGCTCTAACATATTCAGCTGTAGAAGCTCCCTGCCCTTTTAAAGGGCCCAAAACACGTTTACATTCCGAGTTTGCATTTTCAAAAGCAAGTGTCTGCAAAAGTATCTCCGAGATTTCATCACGTCCTGAAACGCCCAGAGATCGAAAGACCTCCAAAATCAAACCACCAGAGACCAGAGTCAAAGCCAAGCGGCGAGGGTTGTTTATTTGCAGGTTCGAACCTGAACCTCCGCGCACTCGTTGCCGGTGACGCTAAGAGGCCCTGAACAAAGCCTTTGCAGCCTTTTTATAGACAGAAGTAAACAAGTCATGGGGAGGGACAGGAGATTTCCATGGTTACAAGTTTGCCATTGGTTAACATTCAAATGTGAACATATACCGCATCTGATTGGTTCCCGCCATCAGGTTTTTGGCGGGATCCAATTATAACACTTGGGATACCTTTGAATTCAGCCTATCATAGAGCGAGTTTGAAGTCTTGATTGGCAACTAACAGGTTAACATCTCTCTCTCCAGGCCCTTCCCTCAGCAAGGTAGGGGGTAGCCGCTGGCCTTTTCGGATTGGCTTCCGCCATGGTGGGGTGGTGGGGTGACAGAGGGAACATGAAGCTAGTCGCTTGGGCAATCCGGTGGCGGGAACACAAGCCTTAAGCATTGTTACAGAAGCAGAAAGAGCTGGTTAGGTAATGGCTTCCCGTAGCGCAGGCATTTGCCCAGAAGCGGAAAAGCTGGTTAAGTTTTAGGTTTAGTTTATCTAGGACTGGGGCTACGTGCAGCCCAAGGTTTCTCTTAATGGAGGACTTAATTTTTGGCTCTACAGTCCAACATCCCGCTCAACAGCCACCCGGAATCTAGCAAGAAAATCAGGATAGGGTTCATTGAGTCCTTGTAAAGTTTTTGTAAAAGAAGGCTGAGCGTGGCCAGTAGGTACAACACGGCGCCAAGCCCTAAGAAATACCTGGCGCACCTGCTGTAAATCCTGGTCGGAAAATTGAGCCTGTTCTCTTAAGGCTCGAAATTATCCCTCTCCCATCAATTTATCCTCCAGGGGACCAGGAGGGTTCTGTCCCTCATTAATTTGAGCCTGCTTTTGGGCTTCATCTTCCCACCAACTCCTTAATTGCAGAAAGCAATGCAAGTGCTTGAGTGATAGCACTACATGGAGTCCACAGTTTCAAAGGAATTATGTTACCCTTCTGATGCTGTTGCCGTAATTCCTTCTGTATTAATTTCCATTCCTTTAAGTTTAATTGTACTTTGGGTTGGCACTTAAACCCATAACAATGCTGCTCCACAAGGCGAAATAACTCAGATAAACGGCGACTAGATACCTTCACCCCGATGGAGTGGAGATGTCCTTTGACTAGCTCCATGTATTGTGCCTTTGCTGATGGGGAAAATTATCCCCATAATTTTCCTGAAAGTTCCCCTGCCTTGGACCTACAATCCCAGAGGGGTACTCACCCTTTCCGTTTCGTTCGCTCTCTGCCCCGCGTTTGGGCGCCAAATGTTGCGGATGAAATGACACAGAGGACAAGACACACACAAAAGACAGACACAACTCTGGCCGGAGGAACAATTCTACGCAAGCCCCTCTTGCGGTTTATTTTATACCCCGGTAACTGGATACGAACCAAAATCTACAAGATGCATTCCTTTACCAATTAAGGGCAAGTAGCCAAACACATTTCAAGGACAGGGGGGAGCAAAGGGAGGAAGCGACCACAACATGTTTACTAAGAGGCCTGCCCACAATTCCAGCGTCCTCCTTACTTTTAAGGAGGGCATGTTCCCTCGTCTGTGAGCAGACCATTAAACTTGGATATTATGTGCAGGCCTCCTGGCAGAGCATCCTGTTTGCAGGCATGCTTTGCCCAGGCAGGGAGCCCTGTGTGCGGGCACAACCCCGTGTCCCTAAGCACGCTTTCTTGTGGTCACTGTTGGGCTCCCACAACCCAAAGGAAACAAAAGCACCAAGTCAATAAGATATCTTCTCTGCTCTCCCGTATTTATTGCAGCATTATTTATAATAGCCAAGATATGGAAGCAACGCAAGTGTCCATCCATGGATAAATGTATAAAGAAGATGTGGTGTATACGCACACAGGAATATTATTCAGCCATTAAAAGGAAAGAAATGTTGCCATCTTTGACAAGATGGATGGCCTCTGAGAACACTGTGCTAAATGGAAGAATAACAAATACTGTATAACCCCATAGATACAGAGAACAGACTGGTGGTTGACAGAAGCAGAGTAATGGAGGTCGAAGAAATGGGTGAATGAGATCAAAAGGTACACACTTTCAGTTATATAATAAATAAGTCAAGGGGCGACTGGGTGGCTCAATCAGTTAAGCATCCACTTCAGCTCAGGCCATGATCTCCCAGTTCATGAGTTCGAGCTCTGCATTGGGCTCTATGCTGACGGCACCGAGCCTGGAGCCTGCTTCAGATTCTGTGTCTCACTCTCTCTCTCTCTACCCTTCCTCGGTTTGCGCGCTCTCTCTCTCAAAAATAAACAAACATTAAAACATTTTTTAATAAATAAGTCAAGAGGATATAATGGATAACATGGCACCTACCATTAATAATACCACACTGCATATTTGAAAGTTGCTGAGAGAGTAGATCTTAAAAGTTCTCATCATGGGAAAGAATTTTGTTATTATGTATGTTTATAGATGCTAATTAGACATGTATCAAAATATTGAATCGTTGTGTTGAATACCTGAAACTAATATAATGTATGTCAATCATGCTTAAATAAAAAAAAACAGTGAGGCTGGGGCTGAAAACACATTAATTTCATATATTTCTTTTTTATTGAAGCATAACTGACAACCTTGTATTAAGTTTCAGGTGTACAACACAGTGATTTGATGTTTATATATATATATGTTTGTATATGTATATAAACAAATGATCATTGTAAGAAGTGTAGTTATCATCTATCACCATACAAATTTAATACAATATTGTTGTCTATATGCCCATGCTGTACATTACATATATATAACTTAATCATTTTATAACTGGAAGTTTATACCTCTTACTCTCTTTCACTCATTCCACCTTCCCCAACCTCCTTTCCTCTAGCAACCATTATTCTATCTATCCTCTGTATCTATTAGTTTGGTTTTGTTTTGTTTGTTTTGGTTTTTAGATTCCACATATAAGTGAAATCATATGGTATTTATCTTTCTCATCCTGACTTATTTCACTTAGCATAATGCCCTCAAGGTCTATCATGTTGTTGCATATGGCAAGATTTCATATAGTTTGGATATTAGCCCCTTATCAGATGTATGATTTTAAATATTTTCTCTCAGTCAGTAGGCTGCCTTTTCATTTTGTTGATAGTTTCCTTCACTGTGCAAACATAGTCCCATTTGTTTATTTTTGCTTTTGTTGCTTTTACCAATGGAGTCAGTTCCAAAAAAGTCACTAACACTGATATCACTTACCACTTATATTTTCTTCTTGGAATTTGTGATTTCAGATGATACATTCTAGTCTTTAATCCATTTTGAGTCAATTTTTGTATATGAGAGTGGTTCAGCTTCACTCTTTTGCATGTACCTGTCCAATTTCACCAACACCATTTACTGAAGAGACTATGTTTTTCCCATTGTATATTCTTGCTTCCTTTGGTTAGACTAATTGATCATATATGCATGGGTTTATTTCTTTTTTTAAAAAGTTTATCTATTTATTTATGTAATCTCTACACCCAACATAGGGTTCAAACTCACAACCCCAAGATCAAGAGTTGCATACTCTTCCAACTGAGACAGCCAGGTGCCCCTGGATGGGTTTATTTCTGAATTCTCTTTCTGTTCTACTGATATGTATGTTTGTTTTTTTGCCAATACCATATTGTTTTGATTACCATAGTTTTATAGCGTGGATTAAAATCATGGTGCATGATACCTCCAGCTTTTTCTCAAGATTGCATTGGCTATTCAATGCCTTTTGTGGTTCCACACAAATTTTAAGATTGTTCTATTTCTGTAGAAAATTCCATTGGTATTTTCATAGAGATTACATTGAACCTGTAGATTGCATTATGTAGTATAGACATTTTACCAATACTAATTCTTTCAATCCATACCATAGCATAGCATATTTTTCAATTTATTTGTGTCTTCCTCAGCTTCCTTTTATCAATGTCTCGTAGTTTTCAATGTACATTTTTTTACTTCTTCAGTTAAATACATTCCTAGGTACTTTATTCTTTTAGATGGGATTGTTTTCTTAGTTTCTCTTTCTGATAGTTTGCTATTAGTGTATAAAAATGCAACAGATTTCTGTTGTTAATTTTGTGTCCTGCAGCTTTACTTATTTCATGTATTAGTTCTAACAGTTTTTGTTGTTGTTGGAGTCTTTAGGGTTTCCTCTATACGTAGTATCATGTTTGCAAATATGTCTCCCTTTCCAACTTAGAGGACTTTTATTTATGCTTCGTGACTAATTGTTGTGGCTAGAATGTCCAATAGTATGAATAAAGGTGGAAAAAGTAGGCGTCTTTGAGGAAAACCTTTCGGCTTTTCAGTGTTGAGTATGACATTAGCTGTGTGTTTGCCATCTATGGCCTTCATTGTGTTGAGGTTTCTTCCCTCTACCTACTTTGTTCAGAGTTTTTATCATAAATAAATGTTGAGTTTGTCAGATGTTTTTTCTGCATCAGTGAGATGATCATGTGATTTTTATCTTTCATTTTGCTGATGTGGTGTATCATGTTGATTGATTTGCAGATATTGAATCATCCTTGCATCTCTAGGTTGAACCTTACTTGATCATGGTATTAGGATTCTTTTAATGTATCATTGAATTAGATTTGCTAATATCTTAGAAATAGATTTTTGTATATATTTCATCAAGAGATATTGGCCTGTAATTTTTTTTTTTTTTTTTTTTTGTGATGCCTTTGTCTGGTTTTAGTTAGGGCAATCCTGGCCTCATAAAATCAGTTTGGAAGTATTTCCTCATCCTATATTTTTTTGAAATAGTTTGAGAAGACTAGCTATTAAATCTTTGAATATTTAGTAGAATTAACCAGTAAAGCCATGTTTACTGGACTTCTGTTTCTTGAAGTTTTTGATTACTGATTTAACTTATTACTAGTAATTGATCTATTCATATTTTCTATTTCCTCATTATTCAGACTTTGAAAGATTGTGTATTTCTAGGAATTTATCTATTTTTTCTAGATTGTCCAATTTTGGGGCATATAATTATTCATAGTAGTCTCTTAAGATCCTTTGTGTTTCTGTTATCAATTGTAATTTCTCCTTTATTTCTTTTATTTATTTTGGCCCATCTCTTATTTTTCTTGATCAATCTGGTCAAATATTTCTCAATTTTGTTGATCTTTTTAAAAAAATTTTTTAAATGTTTTATTTATTTTTGAAAGAGAGAGACAGCATAAGCAGGGGAGAGTCAGAGAGAGAGGGAGACACAGAATCCGAAGACAGGCTCCAGGCTCTGAGCGAGCTGTCAGCACAGAACCTGACGTGGGGCTCTAACCCCCAAACCAAGAGATCATGACCTGAGCTGGAGTCGGATGCTTAACCAACTGAGCCACCCAGGTGCCCCTGTTGATCTTTTCAAAGAACCAGTTTTTAGTTTCATTCATCTTTTCTATTTTTTATTCTCTATAATTATTATTAATTTTCTCTGATTTTTGTTATTTCTTTCCTTCTACTAACTTTGGGACTTATTTGTTCTTCCTTTTTATAGTTTCTTGAGGTATAAGTTAGGTTGCTTATTGGAAATCTTTCTTGTGTCTTGATGTAGGCATTTAATGCTATTAATTTTTCCTCTGGGAAATGCTTTTGCTGTGTTCCATAAATTATGGATGTTGTATTTCCATTTTCATCTCTCTGAAGGTATTTTTTAAATTTCTCTTTTTATTTCGTACTTGACCCATGGTTGTTCACTACCATGTTCAATCTCCATATACTTGTGACTTTTCCATTTCTCTTTTATAATAGAATTTTAGTTGCATAGCATTTCTAGTGGTCAGAAAGATGCTAGATATGACTTCAATCTTCTTAAACTTATTAAGACTTGTTTTGTAGCCTAATATGTGATCCACTCTGGAGGATGTTTCATGAGCACTTGAGAAGAATGTGTATTATGTTGCTTTTCAATGGAATGTTCTGTAAGTATCTTAAGTTCATCAGTTCTAATGTGTCATTTAAGGCCAATGTTTCTTTATTGATATTCTGTCTGGATGATCTGTGGATTGATGAATGTGGGGCATTAAAGTCTCCTACTATTATTTCTCCCTTTTGGTCTTTTATTTATTTTTAAAAATTTAACATTTACTTATTTTTGAGAGAGAGAGGCAGAGTGTGAGCGGGGGAGAGGCAGAGAGAAAGGGGGACACAGAATCTGAAGCAGGTTCCATCCAGGCTCCAAGCTGTCAGCACAGAGCCCGATATGGGGTTTGAACCCACAACCATGAGATCATGACCTGAGCTAAAGTCAGATGCTTAACCTACTGAGCCACCTAGGTGCTCCCCTTTTGGTCTTTCAATACTTGTTTTACATATTAAGGTGCTGCTATGAGGGCACAAAAACTTACAAATGTTATATCCATATCCTCTTGTTAGAAGAATGTTTATCATTATATGATGATTTTCTTTGTTTCTTATTACAGTCCTTGTCTTAAAGTCTATTTTGTCTGATATAAATATAACTATCTCAGTTTTCTTTTAGTTTACATTTGCATGGAATATCTTTTTCCATCCCTTTATTTTCAGCCCATGTGTGTCCTTATATTTGAAACAAGTCTCTTATAGGCAGTATATAAATTGGTCTTGTTTTTCTGAAACCATAAAAATCCTAGAAAGGAGCACAGGTGGTAATATCTCTGACATCATCCATAGCAACATTTTTCTAGATACATCTCCTGAGTCAAGGGAAATAAAAACCAAAATAAACTATTGGGGCTGCATCAAAACAAAAGCCTTCCACACAGCAAAGGAAACAATCAACAGAACTAAAAAGCAACCTATTGATCGGGAGAAGATATTTGCAAATGACATATCCAATAAAGGGTTAGTATCCAAAATTATATAAAGAACTGATACAACTCAACACTCTGAAAAAATAATCCAATTAAAAAATGGGCAGAAGACATGAAGAGACATTTCTCCAAAGAAGGCATGCAGATGGCCAACAGACACATGAAAAGATGCTCAATACCATTCATCATCAGGTAAATACAAATCAAAACTATAAAGGAATATCACATCACATCTGTCAGAATGCCTAAAATAAAAAACACAAGAAACAGCAAATGTTGGTGAAGACATGGACAAAAAGGGACACTTTCCCACTGTTGGTTGGAAGGCAAACTGGTTCAGCCACTGTGGAAAACAGTACGAACTCCTCAAAAAGTTAAAAATAGAACTAGCCTATGATCTAGTAATTGCACTACTGGATATTTACCCCCCCAAAAATACAAAAACACTAATGCTAAGGGATACGTGAACCGTTGTTATTTATTGTTTATTTTAGCATTATTTACAATAGCCAAATTATAGAAGCAGCCCAAGTGTCCATTGATAGATGAACGGATAGAGAAAAGTAGTATGTATATACGATGGACTATTTTTTGGCCATTAAAAAAAGAATGAAATCTTGCTATTTCCACTTACAAGGATTGAGCTAGAGAGTATAATGCCAAATAAAATAAGTCAAAGAAAGACAAATGCCATATTATTTCATTCATTGTAGAAGTCAAGAAATGAAACAAATGAGCAAAGGAAAGGAGAGAGAGAGAAACCGAGAAAAATTATGAAGACCAAACAGGTAGTTACCAGAGAGAAGGGAGTGGGTGGGTGAAACAGGTGATGGGGATTGAGGAGTATACTTGTGATGAGCACTAGAAGATTATGGAAATGTTGAATCACTAGATTGTACACCTGAAATGAATATAACACTGTATGTTAACCATACTGGAATTAAAATAAGATAAAATAAAATAAAATAATAAATGGACCTTGTTTTTTAAAATCCATTCAGCCACTTTTGGAGAATTTAGTTCTTCAGTCTCTTGCATTCTCTTTTCTTTTTACTGCTCCTCTTAGGTGTGTTCTACTACACTGTCTTCGAGTTCACTGATCTTTTCTGTTGCTTTATCTAGTCTGTTGTTGAACTCCTCAATTACGTTTTTTTTTTTTTAGTTCCATTATTGTGTTTTTCAGTTCTATGACTTCTATTCAGTATTTCCTTTTATTTCTTTTTAAAAAATGTTTATTTATTTACTTTGAGAGAGACAGAGAGAGTGGGGGAGGAGCAAAGAGAGAGAGAGAGGATCCCAAGCAGGCCCTGTGCTATCATTGCAGAGCCTGACATGGGGCTCAATCTCACAAATCATGAGATCATGACCTGAGCCAAAATCAAGAGTCAGATGCTTAACCAATTGAGCTACTCAGGAACCCCCTTCCTTGTATTTCTATCTCTGTTGAAATGTTTACATTGTTCACTCATTCTTACCCTCAGCTTGGTGAGCATCTTTATAACTTTTATTTGAACTGTTTGTCAGGTAAATTATCTTCTCTGTTTCATTAAGATGTGTTTCTGGAGTTTTATCTTTGTATATTTTGGGGAACATATTTCTCTGTTTATTCATTTTCCTAGCTCTCTGTGTTGTTTTCTGTCTATTATATAAAACAGCCACTTCTGGTATTGACAGTGTTGTCTTGTGTAAAAGTCAAATGTGACCATTCAGCCGTGCCTTAGCTCTTGGTTTCCTCTCAAATTATTGTTATTGTCCAGGAATCTTACTTTATTTTTAGTAGCTCTCAGTAGTGAAGGTGTATCAAGACCTCTCAGTGCTCCAAATGAGAAGATCTCAGCACCTAGATGCAAGCTGACTAGGAGCCAGACACTCAGGCATCAGCTTTAAAAGTATGCAAATATACCTCTTTGAGGGGAAGACTGGTGATTGGAGTTTCTGTATGCTCACTCTGCACTGACCCCTCTGGTGATAGCCCATTAGAAGCTGTTTCTTTCTTTGTTACCATCCTATTGAATCTGTGAACACACGCCCTGACAGTCACCAGAGTCAGGCTATCAAGAGATGTAGCCACCACAAAAGCCAGGGTGCCAGATGTGTACTTTAGCTCCTCTTTTGGAGACACTAATAATCTCACATGAGACAGATGGAGAGCGTGAAGATGCACCTCCAGCCTCCCCACTCTCTGGAGATGATTGTAGTCAGCCCCTAGATATTGCTTGATTACAAGCCTGCAATTCAGGCCACAGCTATAAAAAGAAGCTAATAGGCCTCTTTGACAGATTCCAGTGACCTAGGATAAGGCAGAGAAAGAATTCAAAGGTAGCACCCAACAGCTCTGTCCCCAGAGAACACCTCAGTCGGCTCCTAGCTGTGTACCAAACCAGGAGCCGGCTCTTCAGTCGGAAGCTCTGGGGTAAGCAAATAGACCACTGTTAGAGAAACACTGGAGGCATGTTTCAGTCTGCCTTCTGCACTGTTCCCTGAGAGTGGCAACATGCCCAGAAATCTCTCTGTATTTGTTATAGTCTTAAGAGTCTCATGACTGCAAGCCTGACTCACCAGGGGTAGGTGATCAAAGGACATTGCCTGGGCAGCTGCCATGAAAGCAGGAGTAGTACATGAAAAAACTTGGGCACCGGATGTTTGTACATCTCCCTCCTGGGAGACATCAAATCTCCAGAGTGTGGCCGAAAGAGAGTGAAAATAGCAACCACCTTCTGAGATCTCTGGAGAAGATTAAAGTTAGCCTTTTGATATGTGTTGAATTAGAGGCCTATGCCTCAGGCCACAGCTATGAAGATAAGCTAATGAAGCTCTTTTAAATAATGGCTAGGTGTCTTAGTCTGTTATCTCTCTGCTCTGCCCTTGGGATATTGACTAAGAACTCTTTTTCCATTTGTGACAGTCCTGTGGGACCCAGAGCAAAGCTCTTCTAAATTGCCAAAGCCAGATAATCTAGAGGTGTCCCCTGGCTAGTAACCACAAAAATGTGGTGCCAGACAACAGTACAAGCTGCTTCCCAGGAGCTACCAGTGAGCTGGAATGAGGCAGAGTGAGATCACTAAAATGGTACCTGCCAGTCTCCATCCTTGGAGAATATTTCAGTAGGCCCCCTAGATATGTATTACATTAGAAGCCTGTCTGCTCCTCAGGCCAATGCTCTAAGATAAGCAAATAAGCCTTTTCCACAAAAGGTCTGGGAACTTTTCAGTCATCTAGCAGCCCCTGCACTGGCCTCTGGGGTGAATGAGTCCATATGCATGTGTGAGCCCTTGAAGAACTGTTTCATAGTTTGCTATAGATTTGTGGGTCTCACAGACATAAGCCTCTTTGGCTTTCAAAGAGATGGTATGGGGCCTCATCTCTCCAGTGCAAGTCTTCAATGTTGAAGCACCGGATGTGGGGTTCAAACACTTTGCTCCTCACAGCGAAGCTTTGGGTTTTGGTTTCCCTTCTGATTGTGGGTTACCACAGTGGGGGTAGGGTTTATGGGGAGGTTGTGTCTTAGTCTCTCCTGCTGACTTTGATGTATGTTTTTTTTCTCATTTTCTCAATGTGTAGGAGTTGCTCCGCTAGTTTTGTTTTGTTTCAGAAGAAATTATTCCAAATGTATCTGTAGATTTTGTATGGGCATGAGAGGATATGAGGTCAAGATCTTTCTGTACTGTGACCTTGAACCAAAACCTCCATTCCTCACTTTTTAAAGGGGTTCACTCACATATTACCTTCTTATGAGGCTTTCTTTGGCTACCTTATCTTAAATACTGTCTTCTATCCATAAACTCCCTATCCTTCATCTTTCCCCATAGCACTCAACATCTAACATAAGTTTTACATATTTACCATTTCTCTTATTTATCTACCACATCAAAATAGAAGCTTCATGAAAGTAAGATTTTATTGGCTTATTATTTTCTGTTGTGTTACTTGCACCCAGAACAGTGCTTGGAATAGTGTAGGTTCTCAATAAATATTCATTAATTCAACAAATAAATAAAAATTAAAGCATGCTATTGTGAGAGAGGAAAACCTCTATTTTTGGGGGCCCAGAAAAGTGATCTCAAACATTAAATACCACGAACTTAAGTGGGATGATCTAATTACAACTTAATGAACTTGGTAAAATGATTCCAAAATTCATCTGGAATAATAAATGAATAATCAGGAAGACTGTTTTTTTTTTTTTTTAAAGTTTACTTACTTATTTTCAGAGAGAGTACATGCATGTGTGCACAGGGGAGGGGCAGGAGAGAGCCAGAATCCCAAGCAAGCTCCACACTGACAGTGCAGGGCTTGAACTCAAGAACTGTGAGATCATGAACTGGGCCAAAATTGAGAGTATAACACTTAACTAACTGAACCACCCAGACATCCACGGGAGGACTCATTAAATAGAAGAACAAAGTTAGGGACTTGAGTTATGAAATGTGTGTTTGCTGTTTTGTTTAAGAATATTCAGATCCAGGGGCGCCTGGGTGGCTTAGTCGGTTAAGCGTCCGACTTTCGCTTAGGTCATGATCTCGCGGTTCGTGGGTTCGGGCCCCACGTCGGGCTCTGTGCTGACTGCCAGCTCAGAGCCTGGAGCCTGTTTCAGTCTGTGACTCCCTCTCTCTCTGACCCTCCCCTGCTCACGCTGTCTCTCTCTCTCCTAGAGATAAAAAAAAAAAAAAGAATATACAGATCCACTACAGAAAACAAAACAAATGAAAGGATAACATTCATAAAGTGTGTTAAGCATAGATAAATTAGTCAAAATTAGTGAAACTTGTTAGATGAAATAGCTAGATCATATGTGTGTGAAATATTTGGTTTATGTTTGGGGTGAAATGACCAAACATAGACTAAATATTTATGACACTTTGAGAGTGCCTCTTTAAATTCTGCACCCCACTGAGGTGCCTGGGTGGCTCAGTCCATTAAGCGTCCGACTTCGGCTCAGGTCATGATCTCACAGTTCATGGGTTCGAGCTCCACATCAGGCTCTGTGCTGACAGCTCAGAGTCTCGAGCCTGCTTCAGATTCTGTGTCTCCCTCTCTCTGACCCTCTCCTGCTCACGCTGTCTCTCTTTCTCCCTCTCAGAAATAAATAAAAACATTTTTAAAAAATTAAATTCTGCACCCCTTATATTCCATTTCAGTCACACCCTGTGCATAAGCCTGAAGCATATAAGGCCCTAATTCCCTCACTCACTGGTGATACTCATTCTGGCTTTAGGGATCTCCTACTCAAGAAACATTGATAAAACCCATAGCAGTTCAAAAGGCTAAATAGAGAACAACAGCTGTTGGCTAGGCCTGCTTGCCATTCATCACTCCTATGGACAAAGTGAGTGACATTGGTCTAGACATCTTCCTTCTGATAAGGCCTTCTTGGGTTCCCATAGTTAGATCGTTAGCTGGACTCAGGCAGTGTAGTCCTTCTGTCCCCTGGCACTCTCTCCTAAATGTGTTAATCTACTCTCTCTCTCTCTTTTGCTTCTCATTGTATATTTCAAATCTGTTTAATAAACCATGATTTGAGTATCTTAGTTTGGTCTGTGAGCCTCTCTGTTCCAAGACCTATGGGATAACTTGCTGGTGGTGTACTTAGAGGCCAACATTGTATCAAAGTAATTTCCCATACAAGATGCTACAAAATATTAAGGTATATACTACATAGCATAGAGCTTGATAGTGCTGGCTTTGGAAACATGCCACTAGGGATTAAATCCTGGATGTGGCACACACTGCTGTGTCATCATGGACAAGTTACCTAAACTCACTCTGTCTCAGTTCCTAAATCTGTAAAACAAGGATAAGAGTACTAGCTCATTATATTATGATGATGATAAATAAATTCACATGTAACGAGTTTAGAACTGCGTCTGGCACAATGTAAGCTGTTATTGCAAATTGGATCTGGTTAGACAAAGGAATGGAATAAAATATAAAATCCAAAAACAGACACAAGGTATATATGGTAATTTAGTATACAATTAAGATCTTTTCAAATTGATGAGGGAAGAGTTATATTTGAGAGTAATCTGCTAGTCATTTAGAAATGGAAGATTCATACATAATGCAAACTTATACTGAAATAAATTTTGGGGAATTAAAGATTTAAATAAAAAAACAAACTATAGGGGTGTCTGAGTGGCTCAGTCGGTTAAGTGTTCAACTTCGGCTCAGGTCATGATCTCATGGTTCATGGGTTTGAGCCCCGCATCGGGCTCTGTGCTGACAGCTACCTCAGAGGCTGGAGCCTGCTTCACATTCTGTATCTCGCTCTCTCTCTTACCCTCCCCTGTTCATGCTGTCTCTCTTTCGGAAATAAATTTTTAAAAGAACATTAAAAAAAACCAAACTATAGAAATATTAGAAGAAAAGATAGGCATCATAGAGTAACCTACAGAATTACTCACGTAGGAATGTGTCTAGAGCTTAAATAGCAAGACTGTGACAAGATCTATAATCAATATTAAGCGTATAGATAATTAATATATCAATCCACACAAGCAACAATACATGTTTGCAGAAACACATACAAATCAAAGAATATACCAAAAAACCCCCAGAATCACTGATGATGAAAAGTCCAGGAAAACTAAAAGAAGGAATAGGGAGGGGTGCTGAAAATTATCTATTAAAATTAAAAGGAAACTACAAATGGCAAATAATAAATGTAAAAATTATTTAAGTAGTTATTTTAGGTTAAATTTTAAGTACCTTTTTAACTTTTAGTAAATATTATAAAATGAATTTATTTACAATTATGGTGTTCAATGTCTGTGTCACAATGTAAATAATAGTATTACCGTTCACATATAGTCTTCTAGATCAAGAATATACAAATACAAGGGTAACATGAATTGTTTAACATTATAAAATGCTCCTCAGCTGCCATGTACAACAGTTGTAAATATCACATGGACCCATGAAGGAAACATAAAGAAAAGCCAATAAATTGATGCTCAGAATTACCAGAATAACTTCATTATGTATGCGTCTTGTGCAGTTATTATGCTTGGGTGGAAGGATAGAACAAGTTAACTTGTCTTCGTTTACCTAAGCACTTCCACCGTGCATATTTTCCTGCACATGGAAGCATTTCATTATCTGTTTACAATCTTGGAAACTGCCCACTCACAGTTCTTCAGGATATTCAGATATAGTCATTTGTTATTAGAAGACAAATAGCAAAGATATGGTGTTTCTATGGCTCCCGAAAGAAGGTGTTAGCTGAGAGTGTGGACATTAAGAGTTTAGGGTTTATGGATTATGTTTACCAGCAATGAACACTAGTGTGTGTGTGTGTGTGTGTGTGTGTGCGCGCGCGCGTGTGCATGTGCATAGTGTTGAGTTTCTATATACTTTATGTCCCTGCTGTCTGGGGTAAGTAAGTTTGGTTTTATAACCTTACCCAGTTCACCTCATCAGCTAAGGGCAGAGGAAAGAGAAAGATTAGTTTGCTACTAAAATCTGAAGCTTGACAAAGTAGGAATGTATGAGGCTAAGGAAATAACAATTTCTGACAAGGAAGAAAGTATCTATTTGAGATAGCAGAACACAGTGTGAGGCCAGAAGGAATGTGATAAACTGCAGAAAAAGAGAGACTAGGATGTCAGCAGGGAAGCGCACTTCCTGTCCTTGGTTTGTTTGTTTTTTTAATGTTTATTTATTTCTGAGAGAGGGAGATGGAGTGAAGTGGGGGGTGTACAGAGAGAGAAGAAGACAGAGTCTGAAGCAGGCTCTAGGCTCAGAGCTCTGAGCTGTCAGCACGGAGCCCCAGGTAGGGCTCTAACTCACAAACGGTGAGATCGTGGGCTGAAGTCAGTCGCTTGGACTGAGCCACCCAGGCAACTCCCTGGCCTGGGTTCCTGAATTCTGCCCACAAAGAATTCAGAGCCAAACTTTCAGTAAGCAAACGTTTATTCTCATCCAAAGTAAAAGTGCACTGGAAAGTAAAGGAAGGTGGAGCAGGCTCTGAGAGGGGGAGGGGAAGGAGAGATGGACAGAGGGAGACAGAGAGAGAGAAACCCGTTGTGTTGGGTATTTCCACCTTTTTAGCTAGTTTCTTCCTGGTTCCTTTGGTTCCACCCTTCCCTCCACCCCTGGCTTCCATATGTAGTCTGAACAGTTTGGATGTTTCCCATCAGACCTCGTGAAAACCCACCGCCGCGTGGGGGCACATAAAACCGTAATGTAATCGCATTATAATGAAACCAAGGGTCCTTTGAAGACTGCAGGTACAGGGAATGTGCGTGTGCTTTTCTCTCAGGAATTTCCCAGCTATTTGTGCTCTGGAGATAGGGGTTGGAGTCCAGCTTTTATAACAGTTGGAAAAACCCCTTCTCTACTCATATTTGGCCAACTGCCTCCCCTATCAAGAAGATGGAAATTCTTCCTTGAGGAGGAAAACAAACAAACTAAAAAAACTAACTAAAAAACAAACAAAACAAAACACTGTAATTTCAAAGACTGATGAAGGGCAAGCAAGTTTGGGAGATATGGTGAAAAAAATGACTGTCCAGAAGGCAGAATTTTAGAACTTTACATCTTGGAGATGAAATATATTTTATTTCAAGTGAAGATATGTAATTTTATAGATGAAACAGTAGGGGTATGATGCTTGGCGTTAAAAGGATCATTGTCTTGGATGGAGATGTCATCAAGGATAACATCTGGGAAGGGAAAGAGAAGGCTGAATCTCTTGCTGAAATAAATTAAGTAGGCAAAACGGAATTTAGCAGTGAAATAAAGAATAGTCTCTGCAAATTATGGATAGTAATAAGTCGGGAAAGACGTTGTTGGGAAACAAGTCAGAAGCAACAGGCTAGTTGTAAATTAAGAAAACCAAAGAGAAGGTCAGATGCACATTAGTGGAGAGGATTTTAAAAGGACGTTTTTCTTCTGATGTATTTGGGTGGCAGTACTGAGAGTAGAAAGGGGTTTTAAAAGCAAGGAGGAGGGACGCCTGGGTGGCTTAGTCGGTTAAGCGTCCGACTTTCGCTTAGGTCATGATCTCGCGGTTCGTGGGTTCGAGCCCCGCATTGGGCCCTGTGCTGACTGCCAGCTCAGAGCCTGAGCCTGTTTCAGTCTGTGACTCCCTCTCTCTCTGACCCTCCCCTGCTCATGCTGTCTCTCTCTCTCTCCTAGAAATGAATAAAAACATTAAAAAAAAAAAAAGCAAGGAGGAAAGACAGCAGAAAAACACAAGTGCAATTATGCAATTAGGAAAGCGATATGAAAGGGAGGGAATCAGTTGCAAAGCTCCTGAACATCTGAGGAGCGCCCAGAAACTGTTAAACTCTTAGCTGTCACGACTGACGGAGTCCCAGGGGATGCTTGGGTGGCTCAGTTGGTTAAACTGAGACTCTTGTTTAGGCTCAGGTCATGATCCCATCGTTTTGTGAGTTCGCTCCACGCATGGGGCTCCCTGCTGACACTGCGGAACCAGCTTGGGATTCTCTCTGCCCCTCCCGTGCTCACGCTCTCTCGGGGGATGGGGGGAACTTTAACAAGCAAACAAAACTACTGGAGTCCCCGAAGGCCAGAGCCAGCCTCCAGGACCCCGAGGACCGGAGGGGCGGAGACGCCCCGCTGAACTCACGGCAGAGTCCGAGCTCCGCTCGGCTGTTCCTGGGCTTCGGACCCAGAGGCGCACGGCGCGCCACGACGTGGAGGGGCCTGCCCGCCAGCCCCGCAGCCCAGGCGTCCGGCGTTGGGGCGGGTCAGCGGAAGCGAGGGAAGATAAGCTACCGGGGGAGGCCCAGGGGCTGCATGAGGAGTGGCGCACCTGGGGGCTTGAAGGCAGTTCTGCCGCTGAGAGGGGGTTGTGGGAGAAGATCCGCCATGGGCGGGGTGGGGAGCAGGTCTGAGGTGGGGAGGCCTGCCGGGAAGGGGTGGTCCCCGGGGTGGGAGGAGGCTGGTCTACGGTGGCCGGAGGGCACTGGGGGGTGGGAGGTAGTTCACGGCCCAGGCTGCCCCGGGGGCGGAGCGCGGGTCCGGCTAGTTCCCGCTGTGTCCCGCCACCTGGCGGCGGCTGCCCGGCCGTCTCTGCGAAGCCGGCGCTGGCGCAGCTCGGAGCCGGGTAAGGCAGGCTCTGGCCCGGGCGACCGCGGGAGCCCCGACCCTCTCCGCACCTCCCGCGCTGTGGCCTCCTTCCCAGCCCTGGGTCCAGCCTGCAGCCCCGGCCCCTCGAGTTTCCTCACTGTCCCCAAGTTTGCTCTAGCACCTTCGTTCAGATTCCCTCGAGGCTCTCCTCCGTCCCTTTTGTGTCTCCCGTCCCCTCCCCCACTCCCCCACCGGAAACCTCTGAGCGGTCCCTGATCTTTTTCGATCTCCCAGGTCTCTTCACGCCCACAGTGAGGAGCCGAGAATGGCGTCCAGAGGGTTGTGCGCTCGTTTCTTCCCCCGTCTGTCTTTTTTTTTTTTTTAATTGATTTCTAGGAGAGAGAGAGAGAGAGCGTGAGCAGGGGAGGGTCAGAGAGAGTGGGAGTCACAGACTGAAACAGGCTCCAGGCTCTGAGCTGGCAGTCAGCACAGAGCCCGACGCGGGGCTCGAACCCACGAACCGCGAGATCATGACCTAAGCGAAAGTCGGGCGCTTAACCGACTAAGCCACCAGGCGCCCCTCCCCCCGCCCCGTCTGTCTTCTAATAGAACGGGCCCCGTTCTATTTTCCATCCGATTTCCCGACAGACAGAAAACAGTCGAGTTCTGCCTTCCCGACTCTTGTCTAACGGAATCCTCGCGAAGTCCCATGGTAAAGCTTATGAAGTTTATGGAGGCAACGAAGATGTCTTAACTGATTTTGGCAACTCTTGCATTTGTTCAGAAAACACTTATTGAGCACTTGATGTGATTCAGGCTTTGCTCTGGGTAGTGAGGACACAGCCACGCCCCATGCAGAGTGCTTCCCAGTCCTAGAAGCTGTGCATCCCCATCTCCACCCCGGCTTTGCTAGGGTGCCCTGGCTCTGCCTACCTCGGACTCATAGAGACTCAGTGTGAGCAGCATAAAGACAACCAACCACGGCCCCCACAAAGATGGCTCTGTTCTGGGAGCTAATAACGATGGTGTCCTGCAGTGGCAGAGAAGTAGAAAATAGGGTTAGGGATAGAAGTTGGGACCCCGATACAAAGTAAGTCCGGCATTCCAGCCATGTTCTCTGCTAAGCAGCACTTTATTAGGGTTCATACCTTAGCAATAGAAGTTCTCTGGCAAATTTCCCACAGATTATCCTCTGTTCTGTGAAACTTACTTGACTGAGGCTTGATCTCTAAAATGTAACTGATGTCAGAAAACCCAGTTATTATCAGGAGGCTCTCGGTTGCAGCTGCCCTTCCTCCAGTCAGTAGACACGGCCTTGAGGTGCTGTCTGTGGTGAGTCCGAGTGGTGCAGAAGCCAAGAGACAGCTATGCAGAATTCTGCCTTCCAGGGAGGCCATATCCGTCCTCCTCACTATCCTCCACACCCAGACCTCACTCAACTCCCATCTCCTTCTCTGTCTCCAGGGTGTCTGACTTCTGTTCTGTCTTTTCTGTTTATCATGTTGGCCTTCTTGTTGGGACCTGTGGGCATTCTGTGCCTGTCTTCAGGGTTGTTGGTAATGGCTCAATTTGGAGGAGATCTCCCACCCAGGTATGTTTGAGAGGGAAAGGTTGGGAAGTGTGTTTTTGCACTGGCCGTGTGCTTAGGGCCCCTGAAGAAAACACCTTCTGATTTGCCCAAACTGTATGCCGCATGGTTAACATCTTTAGGACTTCATGCACTTCCTTTATCCTTGCAGGATAAATCAAGTTTACCTGACTCTCTTTCACGTAAAGAATCGCAATGTGGGTCTGAAAGTTGGAGGCTCAAGCTTCACACTAGATGGCTCTCCTTTCCTGATCATCGCAGGTACTATTCACTATATCCGGGTGCCCAGGGAGTACTGGAGGGACCACTTGCTGAAGCTGAAGGCCTGTGGCTTCAACACCCTTACCACGTGAGTGCTGGCCCCTAAGTAATTATTTCCAATTTATAGTTTGAATTTCTAGCTCTGAGACTTTATTAGACCAATCTAAGGGTTGACCCTTTTAGTACTTTCTTCATTGTTCTTAGGATGTCTGAGTCTCCACTTGATATCTCCAGAATATCCTATTGGTAGAGCCTGCTCTGGTTGATCTTTGAAAGAGCTCCTTCTAAGCAGGGTCCTTGTGGCCTGCACTCAAGAGTCTACCTTTCAGAGGCAGTGGTCAGGACAGGTGGCTGTGGGTCAGGGGTCCCTAATGACTGAATAAGTTCAGGTACAGCAGGCCTCTCTCCTTGGATATCCTCGCCTGCCATAGGACTCATAGCCCCAGTGATGAGTCCAAGGATAGAATACTGTTCCAGAAAATGTTTTGTTTGTAGGTGGGTTTCATTGAGAATCAGGCCTGGCAAGTAATATAATTGTCCTTATCCTAGAAGCTGAAATTAACAAATTTGAAATTAACAAATATTAGCAATTTCTTTCTAGGCTTCTAAGCTGGGAAAGTGCTTATCCATTACTGTTTTGATATCAGTTTTAGTTTTGTTTTCTTCTTCAGTGATTTGGTTTTTAAGATACAGGTTTAGAAGAAAAAATATTTAACTGGAATTTTATTTGGTGAGTGATAGGAGGGATGTTTTAAAGTATTTACCCTCTAAACTGTCATAATGCCTTTTACACACCACATTATTTTTCCTCTTTCTTCCTCGTTATTTTGTTCCTTTGTATAGCATTGAACTGTTGCTTACAAAAGTAAAAAGTGTCACTCTTCTTTCATAAGCTATAAGACATTCTAAATCTCTCAAAGAGGAAGAGAACATTATCTCAGAATCAAGGCAGGCTTCTACATTGGATACGTTTAGCATATATAGACTGAATTGTCTTAAAATTTTTTTTTGAGAAAGAGACAGACAGAAAGAGAGAAATTAAGCAGGCCCCATGACCATCCTAGGATTGTGAGATCATGACTTCAGCTGAAATCAAGTCTGATGTTCAACTGACTGAACCACCTAGGCATCCCTGCATTGTCTTTTTTAAAAAAAGTTATTAAAAATGAATCAGCCAGTCTTGCAGAAACAAACCTAGAATCTGACAAAATCAGATATGCTAACTTTCAGGGAAAGAATGAGTTCCAGAGGAATGGTGGAATGCCAGTCTCAAGAAAGGGGAAGAGAGAAGACACTTCACAAGGTGAAGGATTCTGAAGGGAGTCTAACAAAAGTGAGAACAACTTTTGGATTTATTGTTGTTTCTGATGCAAGATTAGAAGAAGCAAGGTTACCAGAGTTAGGTGTTGGCATGAGGTGACAGTAGTTTAATTTTTTTCATGTTTATTTATTTTTGAGAGAGAGAGAAACAGTGAGATAAAGTATGAGCAGGGGAGGGGCAGAGAGAGAAGGAGGCACAGAATCTGAAACAGGCTCCAGGCTCTGAGCTGTCAGCACAGAACCCAGTATGGGTCTCCATCCTATGAACCATAAGATCATGATCTGAACCAAAATTGGGTGCTTAACCAACTGAACCACCTAGGTGCTGTGGTGAGGGAAGTTTAGCAATTAGGCCTCCATAGAAGTAGACGGTTACAGCAGAGAAGCTCTGAAGGTGTCTTTGGTGAGAAAGCAATAATCATTCAAAGATATGACATTTTACAACTACTCCACCATCTTGGGAGCAACACTGTTTCCCTTTAACTTTTCAGGGGGCTTTAATCTGTGCCTGCCTCCCAGTCTGAAAATTGTAAGGCTGGTTTTTCTTTTTCAAGCAAGCTAATTTCCATTCTTGAAATCCTAAACAGGCTTTCAATCTTTAAGCATTTTTACTATGGATTCACAAAAACTTCACCTTCACTATCACAAAAACTTGGCCAGTGTCTGAGAATGCAGTGACGGGTTTTAGTACCTGACTGTCCTTGGTTATATTTTGTATTCTCTATTCATTCCCGTACTGTCACAACATTTAATCATTTTATCTTTATGTTTAGTTGTGCTTGTTCCCCCCTTTTTTCAAATATGATAGTGGGTTTTTAGTTCTATATTCTGTTTTAGTGTCTGCTAGGCTACGTTGCTTTCTCAGCCTCTTGTTGCCTGCATTAAGGAATTATTGTCTTTGCTATTTCTAAAAAACATTGCCTTCTTTTGGAATGCTGGAGAGTCTATTTCCTTTCTTCTGTTAGCCTGAGAGGTAAATACTCTTCCTGGATGCTCAGGAATTTATAACATTCATCCTTGATTTATCAACTAATTCTCTCTTATGCTTTTACCCGCTTTGTAATGTGAAGACATTAGAATGCTTTATCCCTAGTTATTTCTTAATGTATGATATTGTTATGTATTTTAATTCTAAATAACAAGACTATTATTACTGCTGTTCTGGAAACTTTCTGCATGAAGAACACATTTTTGAATTTTCTGTTGTGTAAATTTGCTGGTGACAAAGTTCTTAACTTTTGTTTATTTGAAAATCTCTTCATTTTCTTTTCGTTTGTGAGGAGTATTTTCACTGGTATAAAATTTTAGGTATCAGATGTTTTAGCATTTTGAAGATAATGCTGCTGCCTTCTGGCTTTTATTATCCCTTTGTAAAGTCACCTGTTCATTTAACTGAAACTTCTTTTCTGCAGTTGCTTTGAGGTCTTGAAGAATTTCCTTTTTTTTCCAAATAGACATTATTTTTTAGAGGAGTTTTAGGTTCACAGAAAAATTGAGCAGAAAGTACAGAGACTTTTACCTCGGAGGAGAGGAAAAGTAATTACCAATGAGAAAATTAAGTTAATTACCAATGGCCATGATTTAACCAATCATACTTATATAATGAAGCCTCCATAAAACCCTAAGTGAAGGGATTTGGTGAGCTTCTAGGTTGGTGAACACATTACAGTGCTGGGAGAGTGGCGTGCTCAGAGAAGGCATGGAAGCTCCATGTACCTTCCCTATACCTGTCCTATGCATCTTTTTATGCAGCTGTTCCTGAGTTGTATTCTTTATAATAAACTGGTAAAGCTAAGTGTTTCCCAGAATTTTATGATCAGTTTTAACTAATTATCAAATATGAAGAGGGGGTCATGGGAACCCCTGATTTGTCACTGGTTGATCAGAAATAAAGATGACAACCTGGGACTGGTATCTGAAGTGGAGGAGTGAGGGACTCCTCCATGTCTCTGGGACTGAGCCCTTAACCTGTGGGGTCTGTGCTAACTCTGGGCAATTAGTATCAGAATTGAGTTAAATTATAGGACACTCAGTTGGTATCTGCTGGAAATTGGAGAATTGCCTGGAGTGGAAAAACCTACATATCTGCCATTAGAATTGTCATGTGACTAAAGGGAGATAGGTTTTCCTTAAAGCCGGCAATTCTTTTCCTTCAGTACTTGAAAAATATTGTGCTGCTTCCTGCTGGTCTCCATAGAGTAGGGTTGTACTCCATGTCTCATAATTGACTGTAATTCCCAGTGGGGTTCCTCTGTAAGAAATGCATCACTTCTCTCTGGCTGCTTTCAAGATTTTTCCTTTATTTTTAGTGTTATTTATTTATTTATTTATTTATTTTAGTGTTTCAATGAAAAAAAGGCTTTAATTTTTAGAGTACGTAGTTTTAGGTCTATAACAAAATTGAGAGGAAGGCACAGAGATTTCCCATATAACACCAGCCCACCCACCCCTGTCACTAGCCTCTGTCACTATCAATGTCCCCTATCAGGGTGGTGTATAAGTTATAGTCAATGGATCTGTATTGACATACCATTTATCACCTCAAGTCCGTAGTTTACATTACAGTTCATTCTTGGTGTAATATATTGCTTGGGTTAGGACAAGTGTATAATGACACATATCCACCATTAATAGTATCATAGGAAATAGTTTCAATTCAATGTCCTAAAAATCCTTTGTGTTCCTTCCCTCTCTGCTCACTCCTGGCCACCAATGATTTTTTTTTTTTTTTTTTTTACTGTGTCCATGGTTTTGCGTTTTCCAGAATGTCACATAATTGGAATCATACACTATGTGACCTTTTCAGATTGGCTTCTTTCATTTAATAATATGCATTTAATCTTTCCTCTATGTATTTTCACAGTTTGACAGTTTACTTATTTAAAAATGTTTTTTAAAAATATTTATTTTTATTTTTGAGAGAGTGAGACAGAGTGAGAGCAAGAGAGGGCTAGCGAGAGGAAGACACAGAATCTGAAGCAGGCTCCAGGCTCTGAGCTGTCAGTACAGAACCCGACACAGGGCTTGTGACCTGAACTGAAGTCGGATGCTCAAGCGACTGAGCCACCCAAGCCCCAGGGTAGTTTACTTTTTTCAGTGCTGAATGGTTTCCCATGGTATGAATGCACCATGTTTACTTATCTGTTTACCTACTGAAGGACATTGTGGTTGCTTCTAAGTTTGGGCAATTATAGGTGATATACACATCTGTGTGCAGGGTTTAGTGTGACCATGTTTTCAACTCATTTGGGTACATACTGAAGGTTATATGGTAAGAATGTGTTTAGTTTTGTAGGAAACTGCCAAACTATCTTCCAAAGCGGCTGTATCATTTTGCATTCCTACTAGCAATGAATGACATTCCTATTGCCTCACAGCCTTGTCAGCATTTGCTGTGGTCAGTATTCTAGGATTTGGACATTCTAATAGGTATATAGTGGTATCTCATTCTTGTTTTAATTTGCAATACCCTAATGACATATCATGTTGAGCATCTTTTCATCTGCTCATTTGTCATTTGTATAGGTTTTTGAGCTGTCTGTTCAGATATTTTGCCTATTTTAAATTATATTACTATTATTGTTGAATTTTAAGAGTTTTTGTATATTTTGGATCATGGTCCTTTATGAGACACACCTTTTATAAGGGTTTCTCCCAGTTTGTGGCTTGTCGTCTCATTTTCTTGATAGTGTCTTTTGCAGGGCATATCTTTTTAATTTTAATGAAGTTCAACTTAATTATGTCATGCAATGTGCCTTTAGTGTTGTATCTAAAAAGTCATTGCCAATCCCAAGATTATCGAGATTTTCTGTGTTATCTTTTAGAAGGTTTGTAGTTTTACACTTTACATTTATAAGTCTCTGATCCATTTTGAGTTCATTTTTGTGAACGGTATAAAATCTATGCCTATATCATTGTTTTTGTACATGTTGCTCCAGCACCATTTAAAAAAGTTTTTTTTCATTACTGTGTAGCTTTTGTTCCTTTGTCAAAGATAAGTGGACTATATTTGCGTGGGCCTATTTCTAGACTCACTATACTATTTCCTTGATCTATTTGTCTTTTTTCTTTTTTACTCAGTGCTGCATTGTCTTGATTATTGTAGCTTCATGGTGAGTTTTAAATTTGGATAGTGTTGTCAATTGTTCATTGGTGTTAAATAAGAAAATGATTGACTTTTGTATATTCACCTTGTTTTCTGAAGCCCTGCTATTGATTGCTTAGTAGTTCCAAGAGATTTTTTTGGTCAATTCTTTTGAATTTTCTTTTTCTTTTTTTTTTCATCTTTTGTAATTTTATTTATTTTTTTATTATTTTTTTTTACAAATAGTTTATTGTCAAATTAGTTTCCATATAACACACAGTGCTCATCCCCACGAGTGTCCTCCTCCATGCCCATCCCCCCTCCCCCCCACATCCATCAGTCCTCAGTTTTTGTCAGCATTCAAGAGTCTCTCATGGTTTGCCTCTCTCCCTTTCCCCCACCATTTCCACCCTTCTTCTCCCCCTTGTTCCTGTCAAGTTCCTCCTAATCCTCCTATACGTGCAAACATATGATATTTGTCCTTCTCTGCCTGACTTATTTCGCTCAGCATAACACCCTCAAGGTCCATCCATGTTGCTACACATGGCCAGATTTCATTGTTTCTCATTGCCATGTAGTATTCCATCGTATAGATAAACCACATCTTCTTGATCCATTCATCTGTTGATGGACACTTAGGCTCTTTCCATGTTTTGGCTATTGTTGAGAGTGCTGCTATGAACTCTTTGGAATTTCCTTTTTTTTAATTTTTTTTTTATTTCTAGGAGAGAGACAGCGTGAGCAGGGGAGGGTCAGAGAGAGAGGGAGTCACAGACTGAAACCGGCTCCAGGCTCTGAGCTGGCAGTCAGCACAGAGCCCGACGCGGGGCTCGAACCCACGAACCGTGAGATCATGACCTAAGCGAAAGTCGGACGCTTAACCGACTAAGCCACCCAGGCGCCCCTCTTTTGAATTTTCTAATAGACAAATAATATCATCAGGGAACAAAGAAAATTCTATATTTTTCTTCCCTTTATATCTTTTATTTCATTTCTTGTATATTGCATTAACTAGGCTTTCTAGTACAATGTTGAAAAGAGTGGCAAGAAGGGACAACTTGCCTTGTCCCTAATCTTAGCAGGGAAGCTTCTGGTGTTAGCTGTAAGTTTTCTATAGATGTTTTTGTTAAATTGAGGCAGTTTTCTCTTCCTAGTTTCTGAGAATTTTTGTCATGATTGGGAGCTCACATGGTTTTTATGCACCTATTGATAAAATTATGAGTTTATTTTTCCTCTTTAGGCTGTTGATATATTTTATTAATAATTATTCTATTCAGGTCTTCAATTGACTGGATGCATCCTATCTCATTAGGGAAGGCAGTTTATGTTACTAAGTATGCCAGTTCAAATGTTAATCTCATCCAGAAACACTCTGAACTACTGTTTGACCTAGTGCCAGGACACCTGATTGCCCAGTCAAGTCGATGTAAAGAATTAACCATTACATCATCTGTCTCTCACTCTAGCTTTTGGGGCAGCAGTTTTCCCTGTGACTTCACTTCTCTGATGGGTAAGAAGAGTTGTTGCTTTTTAACAACTTTCAGCCTTTCAGCTTTATTCTTGTTGTGAAGATGGGAGAGACAACTTCCATGCTTTTTATTTCTTGGACCAGAAATTGGAAGTCTTAATGATGCCTTCTGTTAATGAAAAACTTGCTCACTTTTTCTTGTTTTCCTCATTAGGAGGTTTGGCCCAAACTACCTACTACTTTGCTGGTAGTAAATATTCTCGATTCTTTTTTTCCACCTTCCTCATGATTTTAGTTTTATTTTAAAGTAATATTTGATTAAAATTTAACATATATAGAGTATATAAGAGTTTAGCTCAATAAATTTTGATGAAGTGAACATATTATAACCAACCCTCAAAACCCTGTAGTACACCAACATCTCAGAATCTCTCCCATTCCCTGTACAGTCATTGCTTCCCTTGAAAAGATTACTACTAATTATTTTAACACATAGATTACCTTGGCCTGTTTTTGAACTTTGCATAAATGGAATCAGACAATATGTACTCTGTTTTGTCTGATACCTTTTGTTCAAGATTTTGTTTATGATATTCATCCTTATTACCAGATACTTTAGCTTGTTCATTCTCATTACTGTATGGAATTCTGTTGGTAATCATACCAAAATATATTCGTTTTGTGGATAGATACTTAGGATTTTTTTGGTTTCAGCCGTTAGAGATAGTGGGGCTGTGAACAATCTTGTACTTTCCTTTTGGTGAAAATATGTAAACATTTCTATTGGATATACATCTAGGAATGAATATGATGGACAGTGAGGTAGGTGTATGTTTAGTTTTAGTAAGTAATGTCAACTAGTCTTCCACAGATTCCAAAGACTTTCTGAAGTCAGTAGCATTTTGTAAATACACACTGTTTTGCAATCATCTCCACTATCAATATTGAAAACTTTTTCATTATCCTGTACTATTCTATTAAAAAATAACTCCCCATTCTTTTCTCCTTTCATTCCCTGATAACCACTCTTCTTTCTTTGTGAATTTGTCTTTTTTCGGTACCTCACATACATAGAATCATATAATATTTGTCCTTCTATGTCTGGGGTTATTTCACTTAGCATAATGTGCAAGATTCACTTATGTTGTAGCCTGTATCAGATTTCATTCCTTTCTAAGGTTGAATAGTATTCCATTTTATGTATATACTATATTTTGTTTATCCATTCATTCATCCATTAGGCACTTGGGTTTCTGTCTTTGGGCTACTGTGAACAATGCTGCTATGAACATTGGTGTATAAATATATATTTGCATTCCTGATTTCAGTTCTTTTGTATATGTACCCAGAAGTGAAATTGCTGGCTCAAATTGTAATGCTTGTGTTTTTTACAGGAGCTGCACTGTTTTACATTCCTTCTAGCAAAGCACAAGCATTCCATCCTAATGATGTGGAATGGTATCTCATTGTGATTTGGGTTTGCATTTCCCTAATGATTAGTGGTACTGAGCATCTCTTTATGTATTTATTGGCCATTTATATATCTTTTTTTTTGAAGAAATATCTATTTAAATACTTATCCTTTGCCCAGAAACTGGGTAGTTTCTTTTTTTTTTATTGTTGATTTGCAGGAATTCTTCATGTATTCTGGATATTAATACCTCATTGGGTATGTGATTGCAAATATCTTCTATTCTGTGAATTATGCTTTGTTGAAAGTGTCCTTTGATGCACAAAAATTTTAATATTTTATGAATTTCAATTTGTCTATTTTTCCTTTTCTTGCTGCACCTTTGTTGTCCTATCCAAGAAATTATTGCTATATCCAATGTCATGAAGCTTTCCCTCAACATCTTTTTCTAAGAGTTTTATAGTTTTTAGTTCCTAAAATATGAGTTTCATGAGAGCAGCATTTTTCTTCTCTGTTTTGATGATCTTTTGGTGCTTATAATTAATGCTACCTGGAACATAGTAAGTGCTCAAAAATTTCTGAATGACTTCTATTTTTTTTCAGGTTTTTTGTTTTGTTTTGTTTTGTTTTTAGTGTTTATCATCTCGAGACAGAGAGTGACAGGGCATATCATGGGAGGAGCAGAGAGAGGGAGATACAGAATCTGAAGCAGGCTCCAGGCTCTGAGCTGTCTGCACAGAGCCCAATGTGGGGCTTGCACTCATGAACCGTGAGATCATGACCTTAGCCAAAGTCGGACGATCAACTGACTGAGCCACCCGGGTGCCCCTATTTTTTTTTCAGTTTTTAATATTAATTTCATAAAATGAATTTACTTTGATTTGACATAGATTACACAGCATGGAATCTTGGAATTTTATTCTTATAATTGAGAAAATAATTTACTAAAAACATCATTTTGATGATGGTGTTGGTACCGGACTTGTATCTTTAGAGTTATTGCAGTTTTCATCTATATTTTCTAATTTATTTAAATTTTATACTTTTATTCAAGTAGCTAATTTCTGTTTTTCAACAAAATTTTCCATCTACTAGAGAGTTCCACATTTATTTGTATATAATTTTGGCATTATATTTTATAAGCTATTTTAATATCCTTTACCATATTGGTTCTATTTCTTTTTAATTTCCAATTTCCCATGCAGTTTTTTTCCTTCTTTTTAATGTTCTACTTAATTAATTAATTAATTAATTAATTAATTTTGAGAGGGAGAGCACATGCATGAGCAGGGAAGGGGCAGAGAGAAAGGGAGAGAGAGAAAATTCCAAGCAGGCTCTCCTCTGTTAGCCTGGAGCCCAATGTGGGGCTCAAACCCACAAATAGTGAGATCATGACCTGAATTGAAATCAAGAGTTAGATGTTCAATTGACTGAGCCACCCAGTCAATTGACGTGCCCCTCCTGTTTTTAAAATCTTGTTTTTTGTTTTTGTTTTGCTGAGGTATAATTGACCAATTGTAACTGATTTATTAAAACATTTGTTTTGCATAGCGTAGTGAACTTTATAATGTCTAGCCTTTGGTGAGGGGACATTACACTCCCCACTTTTGGAGAGAGACCTTAGGTTGTCTGACACTTTGGTACAGAAAGAATTTGGTCCATTATCTTGCTGGCTTAGGACACTGAGAGGCACATGAAATTGGTGGCTCAGACTCCTGTGGCCTAGGGTGGAGCAGGAGGTGGACAAGGAAGTGATTTATGACAGAACTTGGATGTGGGCTCAAGTTCTTGTTCATAGAGGCAGTTGGTCTTGGGTGGATGCTGGGGCAGCTGAAGGCACCTTTAGTGCTCAGGATGGGTAAATGCTACTGTGGTGGTTCTCATCTGCCCAGTCTGCCAGCTCATTGCTTTGGAACCTAAGCTGGATATCTCCCAGGGTCTCTTACACAGAGTTTCTGCTGTGGATGACACTCTTGCAGATGTGGACAATAAAGTCTCCACAGTGGTGCCAGGGCCTCAGCTCATTGCATGGACCATGTTGGGGCCTTCCCAGACCATAGCCTTTCAGCCATGACCACTGTGGGGCCCGAGCTCCTGTAGCTGTTGAAGGGTAGGTAGGAGGTCTTTCTCTGCAAGTTGTAGGCCATGCTAATGCTCAGCAAGGATGCTGTCTGGCACCTATAGCATCTTAATCCCCAGCCTGAAGCCCTTCCTCTCAAATTATAGGATCCTTTCCCTGATGTGTTATCTCTGCGCCTCATCTGGCTTCACTGTGACCGGAGTCCATTCTCAGATCCAGGAGGACCCTCCTGAACGAGTAGGCTCAGGGTAGGCAGGTAGGCCACACCTGCCATGCAGTTGCCCCACAGTAGGATGCCCCTGAAAAAGCCACCTGGGCTTTCTGGCCACTGGCTGAACACTGACAGCAGCATTCCTTCCCCTCCCCCAAAGAGAGCAACCGTAATATATTTAAAATATACCATGTGATGATTTGATATATGTATACATTGTGAAAGGATTCCAACCTATAATCCAGTTAGTTAATACATTCATCACCTCACATATTTATCTTTGTTTGTTTTGATGAGAACACTTAAGTTCTACTTCCTTAATAAATTTCAGTTATATAATACAGTATTATCAACTATAGTTACATTACACATTAGATCCACAGATTTTTTTCATCTTATGATGAAAATTTGTACCTTTTTACCAATCTTTTCCTGTTTTCCCACCCTTTAGACCCTGGAAGCCACCATTGTATTCTGTTTCTTTGAGTTCATTTTTAAAAATTTTACTCTTAAGATTCCACATATAGGTGATACCATATGGTATTTGTCTTTTGCTGTCTGGTTTACTTCACTTAGCATAATGCCCTCAAAGTTCATTTATGTTGTCATAAATAAAGGATTTCCTTCTTTTTTTTAAACTAAAAATTAGTACTCTGTGTGTGTGTGTTTGTGTGAGTGAGCCACATTTTCTCAATCGATTTATTTGCCATTGGACTCTTAGGTTGTTTCCATACTTTGATTATTGTGAATAATGTTGGTATAAGCATGAGAGTACAGATATTTCTTTGAGATAATGATTTCATTTCCTTTGAATGTATACCCAGAAATAGGATTGCTGCATCATATGATAGTTCTATTTTTAATTTCTGGTGTAAAGTCCATACTGTTTTCCATAGTGGATGGACCAATTTGTATTTCCACCAACAGTGCCACAAGTATTCCTTTTTCTCCATATCCTTACCAACCTTTGTGATATATTGTCTTTTTGATATTAGACACCCTAACGGCTGTGAAGTGATACCTCATTGTGGTTTTGATATGCATTTTTCTGATGATTAGGGATGTTGCATACCCTTTCATGTACCTGTTGTATTCTTCTCTGGAAAAAATGTTTATAGAGGTTCTTTGCCTATTTTCAAATTGGGTTGTCTTTTGCTATTGAGCTGTATGATTTTCTTGTAAGTTTTGGATGTTAACTCCTAATTAGATTTTCAAATTTCATTAGATTTTCAGGTTTGCACATATTTTCTCCCATTCAGTCAAGGTTACATTTTCATTTTGTTGCTGGTTTCCCTGGTGTGCAGAAGCCTTTTAGTCTGGAGTAGTCCCACTTATTTATTTTTGCTTTTGTAGTCTTTGTTTTTGGTGTCATATTAGAAAAATCATTGCCAAGGCTGACGTCAAGGACTTTACTCTTGTTTTTTACTAGGACTTCTATGGTTTCACATCTTAACATTTATGTCTTTAATCCGTTTTGAGTTGATTTTTTTGTGGTATAAGATAGAGAGTTAGTTCATTGATTTGCATATGGCTCTCTAGCTTTCCTAACACTCTTTATTGCAGAGATTATCCTTCCCCTATTGTATATTCTTAACTCTTTTGTCATAAGTTAATTGACCATATGGGCATGGGCTTATTTCTGGGCTCTCTATACTGTTCCATTGACCTCTGTGTCTTTTTTCATGCCAATTCTACAGTGTTTTGATACTGTAATATAGTTTGACATCAGGAATTGTAATGCCTCTTGCTTTGTTCTTCTTTTTCAAGATTACTTTAGCTATTCAGTCTTTTGTAGTTTCATACAAATTTTAGGATTTTTTTTATTTCTGTGAAAAATGCCATTGTAATGTTGATAGAGATTGAATTGAATCTGTAAATTGCTTTGAGTGGCATGGGCATTTTAACAATATTAATTCTTCCAATCCCAGAACATGGAATATCTTTCCATTTATGTTGTTTAATTTCTACATGCTTGTGAATTTTCCAGTTTTTTTCTTATAACTGATTTCCAGTTTCATACCATTGTGGTCAGAAAAGATGCTTGATATGATTTCGTTCTTAAATTTATTTAGACTTGTTTCTTGGCTTCACATATGATCTATTTTGGAGAATGTTCCATGTATATTTGACAAGAATGTGTGTTCTGCTGCTGTTCGATGGAATGCTCTATATATGCCTAATAGGCTCATCTGGTCTAATGTGTAGTTCAATTACAGTATTTCTGTATTGATTTTATATATGGATGATACATCCATTGTTGAAAGTGTGGTATGTAATTAAATTATTTTTTAAGGATTCTGGATTTCTTTTTAAAGTTTTTACATAAAGTTCTGTATCTAAATTCTTAAATTCCTGATTTGCTTCCTTTTTTTCTTGCACACATAAAGCTCTTACTATAAAATCTTACAATGGTATGCTTCCATTTCACTTTCCTCAACCTTTGTGCTGTACTGTGTCATGTGCTTTGTTTTTTTTACAAGATTCATAATATATTCTTATAAAATTTTATATTAATTTTATAAATTCATAATATATTGTTATTTTTGTTTGAATATCTATTTATATTTGAAAGAAATTTATAGTGATAAAATACCTTTTTTACTTATCCATATATTTGACATTTTTGGTGCTCTTCATTCCTTTTTATAGATTACAATTTCCACATGGTATTTCCTTCTGCAGAAGAACTTCCCTTGAAATTTCTTACAGTACAAGTATGTTGGTAGTGAATTCCTTTAGCTTTTGTTTTTTTGAAAAGTTGATTTTTTTCATCTTCTATTTTGAGGGATAAATTCACTGAGTATAGAATTCTAGGTTGACATGGTTTACTTTTGTTTTGTTTTTTAAGTACTTCAAAAAAATGTTTCTTCATTGTCTCATGACTTGCACTTTATCTGATGACAAATTCGTTGTATTTCTCATCTTTGTTTTCCTCCTTTGGCTGCTTTTAAAATTTTCTCTCTTCCTTTGGTTTTCAGCAATTTGATTCTGATGTACTATGGTATAGATCTTCCTAAAAATTCTACTTGTGGTCCACTGAAATTCTTAGAACTGTAGGTTTATAGTTTTCATCAAATTTTGTAAAATTGTGGCTCTATTTTTGCTTCCCCCTCCCCTTTTTCCCCCAGACTCCAATTCCTTGTCTGTTAGACTTCTTGGTAAGAAACCACATATTCCTGATGCTGTGTTAATCTTTATTTTTAGTCTTTTTTTTTCTATTTTTCATTTTGTAGAGCTTCTTTTGTTCTGACCATTTATTCTGTTATATCTACTCCGCTGTTTGTCTCAGCCAGTATTTTTCATTTCTTGTGGTTGATAGTATGAGAGTATTTTTTTTTATTTCACATACTGTATTTGTAAAATTTAGAAGTGCCATATGGGTCTTTTTTATATCTTCCATTTTTTTCCTCATCATGGTTATGCATTCCTTTTACCTATTAAAGATACGGTAAATACTTGTTATACCTTTTCGGTATTTTTTCTGCTAGTTTCATTCTATATGTCACTGCTATATTTGTTTCTCTTCTTGATTTTTTTTCTGGTTTGCATCACATTTTTCTGCTTGTTTGTTTGTTTTTGCATGCCTAATAATTTTCTTAATGGATCCTGGATCCTGGATATTATGAATCTTGTATTATTGTTGCTTGCTGGATTTTATTTTATTCATTTAAAGAAAACTCTATATTCCAGTTCTATAAGCTTTTAAACTCCTTCTGGTTTCTGTTTTATGGCTAATGGTTTTCCTTTTTTGTTATTATAGGTATGGATTTAAATTTTTTATATGTTTGCATTACCATTTAAAAATAAGAAATTTTGTTTTTTTTGCACCCCAGAGGACATTACATACAAATCTATTTTACCTGAAGTTCAGAATCAAGGAACAACTTTGACTGCTTGGATCTGCAGTGGTATTTGAAGGAGGAAATTTTGAAGTTAATACAAAGTGCATTCACACACAGAGGCTTGGCTACTGAAATCTTCAATTTCCTTCACTGTAGAGATAGCTCAGCTGCTATATTAAAACTGGAAGAGTCAATATGGAATAAGGGCAAGTAGGTAAAAGATTTTTATATTTCTCTTTTTTCCATTGCAGGCATATTCCCTGGAACCTTCACGAGCCAAGAAAGGGCTGGTTTTATTTTACTGCAAACCTGGATTTCATGTATGTCTTAATGTGGAGGTTTCCTGTTTCTGTGGCTTGAAGATAAGGGTTTGACTTTATGGGATCAGAGGAACAAAAGCACCTTACTTTCTGTTGGGGGAATCATCAGGAAGCTCCGAGAATTTTGTTCCCTGGCTTGAAACCTTGTTGATCAGTGAATCTGTTAACTTGCAGTGGAGCCCAGATCTTAGTATCTGTGGTGCATTTTACTTACTTTGTTTTACTGGTGTGGTTTAGAAGGTCCACATCTTGAGTGCTGCATTTTTAATCTATCCTGAGGAACCTGCTTTCTCAGTTATCAGAGGAAATTTCTGGGCTATAGTTTACAGTGTTTCTAAGATATGACACAGCAGTGTACAGACTCCAACTTAAAATGGTTCAACTTATGATGTTTTGACTTTATGATGGTATGAAAGTGATATGCATTTAGTAGAAACTGTACTTCAAATTTTGAATATTGATCTTTTCCCAGGCTAGCAATATGTTGTACTATACACTTTTATGATGCTGGATAGCAGTAGCTAGCCAAACTTCCCAGTCGGCCTTGCAGTCATGAGGGTAAACAGCTGATCTGCTTACAACCATTTTGTACCCATACGACCATTCTATTTTTCATTTTTAGTATAGCATTCAATAAATTATGTGAGATATTCAATACTTTATTATAAAATAGGTTTTCTGTTAGATGATTTTGCCCAGCTGTAGGCTAAAGGAAGTGTTCTGAGCACATTTTAGAGTAGGTTAAGCTAAGCTATAATGTTCAGTCCATTAGGCGTATTAATGCATTTTTGACTTACAATATGTTTAATGATGGGTTTATTGGGATGTAACCCCATATTAAGTTCAGAAGATCTATAATTGTTAAAACATATATGTTAGCTATCTGCTATAGTTCAGATATTGTCTTTGGTGCAGGAGATATACAGATAATACACTTCATGCTATCAAGACTAAAGATTCAATGTAGGGAAGGAGACAAATAATATACTAAGAACATAAAACCCAAACTAGGAAAACAGATCAGGGAAGAGAACAGTGAGATTATAGCTGAAATAAATTAAAATGCTGAGCAGGAGTTGCTAGAGGGTGCTGAATGGCATTTTAGGAAGAGGGTCTAACAAAGGCAAAGTCAGAGATGTGAGAACATTTTACTTTAATTAAGGTGATATTAGTTTCTGTAACAACTAAATCTTGACATCTTTGTCAGTAAGAGTTAATTTTCATTTAAGTAAAATCTAAAATCACTATTCCTGGTAAGCATTATGTCTCTCTTCCAAAATAATTGAGAGATTCAGTCTTGTGTCTTCACCTTCTTCATCACATAGCTTGCAGGCTGCTGCTCTTGTCTGCATCAAGCCAGCAAGTGGAAGGAAGAGCATGGAGAATCTTTTTAGGAAATTAGAATGCATCCCTCCTGTTCATTCTGTTGGTTTGAGGTCAATACCTCACTGCATGGGAGTCTCAGAAATATAGTTGAGCTGTGTGCCCAGGAGGAAAAGGGAATGGCTTTGGTAATTAACTGATTATATTTTCTGGAAACTGCAAATACTGTGTCTGGTTGTCCTACTAGCTTAAGTAGAAAAACTGCCAAAAAACAAAGCTGGAGAGATAGTAGACCACATCTTGCCTTTATATTTACCATGCTGCAGAATTTGGAAACATTAGTGAAGGCATTGGGAGTCATTTGAAGAATTTTAATTTGGGAAGTTTATGCATTTAGAAAGATTGTGCCAGGAGCCTTTTAAAGAGACAGAATAATATCATGGATGATATTTCATTTCTGGCAGCTCTCTGCCTGATTGTACTTTTAGCTCAAAATGGAACCGTTAGGAAGTTCTTACTTGTTTGAACTTTTATTTTCATATCTGTGAAATGGAGATATTGATACCTATCTCACAGAATCGTCAGATAAAATAATAGTCCTAAAGAATTGAACTGTATGCCAAATAGTGATACAAGGTAAAAACTGACTCCTGCTTTTGTTGTTGATGATTATGGACATGACTGGAGAAGCACTAGAAGAAGCTAAGAAGAAGGAAGGAAAGCAGTCAGAAAACCATTGTAATAATGCATGTGTGAAATGATGAGTTCTTTAACAAATGTAGTAGCACTGATATTAAGAAGAGTTTCATGTTTGAAAACATTAAGCAGTAACAAATGATTTGGTGACTAAAAGTAGGAGATGAGGAAGAAGGTGGAGCAGGATTTGTAAGAGTCTGCCTTAGTTGGTTTTCTTGCATAGTGTTGGCAGATACATGGAGAGGAGTAGGTTCAGGGGGAAAGGTTGGTGTCTGGTTTAGGATTTCTGGACTTTCACTTCCTGTCCTGATTTCTAGTACTTTTTTTTTTTTTTTTAAATATTTTATTTATTTCTAGGAGAGACAGCGTGAGCAGGGGAGGGTCAGAGAGAGAGGGAGTCACAGACTCTGAAACAGGCTCCAGGCTCTGAGCTGGCAGTCAACACAGAGCCGGACACGGGGCTCGAACCCACGAACCCCGAGATCATGACCTAAGCTAAAGTCGGACGCTTAACCGACTAAGCCACCCAGGCGCCCCTCTAGTACTTTGAATGAGTCCCTTTCTTACAAAGTGTAGGGCTCCATGTCCCTTTGGTTCATGTCACCTACAATGACTCTTGTAGACTAGGCTGGGAGTTCCTCCCATTCTGACATCAAGAAGAGACCTCATAGAGCTAAATAGAAGTGATTCCAGGCCTGATACTGAATAATAAATTATCTTCATTGCTTCACTTTCCAGGACTTTTATATCCATGGCTTCGGAGGTGGGGCTGTGGGTCATTCTGTGTCCAGGCCCCTATATCGGTAGCGACTTAGACCTTGGCGGCTTGCCCAGGTAAGTTGTAGTCTGAGGCCCTGGGCCATGACTCCCTTTGGGGGCCCTAGCACATTCAAATGAAACTTAGGGTAAGGGGTTTTACTGGTTTTCAGTGTACATTTTTAAACTACACTATTCTTTTCCAGTTAATGACATAGAAAATGAACTTTGATATATTGGGATTTATATAGTATGTATTTGTTTTATATAAATCTTCGTCTCATTTCTACAGTGTAAATGAGATAGAATACTTTTTTTATTTTAATAAAATCTAATGACTACCACTTAAGCAGTACCTTTTTAAGTTCTAGTTTTTGTGATGGCTGTACAAATAGCAATAAATTGGGTTGATTATCTCTTTTTGGAGAGAGGTTTTCCCTTTGTTAGCATCCAATTGTTTTTTAATTGTGGTAAAATACACAAAACATAAAATTTACTATTTGGAAGGATGCAGCTTTGTGGCAATTACGTACATGAAAATATTGAACAACCATCACTGCTTTCTAGTTCTAGACTTTTTTGTCCCCCAGGAAGGGTATATATCTCATATAAATAGAATTATACAATATGTGGCCTTTTTGTAACTGGCTTCTTTGCCTAGCATAATGTTTTCAAGGTTCATCCATGCTGTAGCATGAACAGGTCTTCATTCCTTTTTATGGCCTAATAATATTCCATCAAAGAGCATTTTTTTTTTTTTATGAACATATACTTTATTTTTTTTTTTGAATGTTTTAATTATTTTTTTTTTTTACAAATAGTTTATTGTCAAATTAGTTTCCACATAACACCCAGTGCTCATCCCCACAAGTGCCCTCCTCCATGCCCACCCCTCCTCCCCCTCACATCCACCAGTCCTCAGTTTTTGTCAGCATTTAAGAGTCTCTCATGGTTTGCCTCTCCCCCTTTCCCCCACCATTTCTGCCCTTCTTCTCCCTCTTGGTCCTCTGTTAAGCTCCTCCTAATCCTCCTATACGTGCACACATATGATATTTGTCTTTCTCTGCCTGACTTATTTCGCTCAGCATAACACCCTCAAGGTCCATCCATGTTGCTACACATGGCCAGATTTCATTGTTTCTCATTGCCATGTAGTATTCCATGGTATAGATAAACCACATCTTCTTGATCCATTCATCTGTTGATGGACACTTAGGCTCTTTCCAGGTTTTAGCTATTGTGGAGAGTGCTGCTATGAACATTGGGGTACATGTGCTCCTATGCATCAACATTTCTGTATCCCTTGGGTAAATTCCTAGCAGTGCTATTGCTGGGTCATAGGGGAGTTCTATTGTTAGTTTCCTTAGGAACCTCCACACTGTTTTCCAGAGGGGCTGTACCAGTTTACATTCCCACCAACAGTGTAGGAGGGTGCCCGTTTCTCCACATCCTCGCCAGCATCTAGAGTTCTGATTGGCTCATTTTAGCCACTCTGACTGGCGTGAGGTGGTATCTCAGTGTGGTTTTGATTTGTATTTCCCTGATGAGGAGCGATGCTGAGCATCGTTTCATGTGTCTGTTGGCCATCTGGATGTCCTCTTTGGAGAAGTGTCTGTTCATATCTTCTGCCCATTTCTTCACTGGGTTGTTTGCTTTTCGGGCGTGTAGTTTGGTGAGTTCCTTGTAGATTCTGGATATCAACCCTTTATCTGATATGTCATTTGCAACTATCTTTTCCCATTCCGTTGGTTGCCTATTAATTTTCTGGGTTGTTTCCTTGGCTGTGCAGAAGCTTTTAATCTTGAGGAGGTCCCAACAGTTTATTTTTGATCTTAATTCCCTTGCTTTTGGGGATGTGTCAAGTAAGAAGTTGCTGCGGTGGAGGTCAAGGAGGTTGTTTCCTGCTTTCTCCTCTAGGGTTGTTGATAGTTTCCTGTCTCACGTTCAGGTCCTTTATCCATTTTGAGTTTATTTTTGTGCATGGTGTGAGAAAATGATCTAGTTTCATTCTTCTGCATGTTGCTGTCCAGTTCTCCCAACACCATTTGTTAAAAAGGCTGTCTTTTTTCCATTGGCTACTCTTTCCTGTTTTGTGAAAGATGAGTTGACTGTACATTTTTTTGGGTCCAATTCTGAGTTCTCAATTCTGTTCCATTGGTGTATGTGTCTGTTTTTGTGCCAATACCATACTGTCTTGATGATGACAGCTTTGTAGTAGAGGCTAAAGTCTGGGATGGTGATCCCTCCCGTTTTGGTTTTATTTTTCAGGATTACTTTGGCTATTCGGGGTCTTTTGTGGTTCCATACAAATTTTTGGATAGTTTGTTCTAGTTTTGAGAAGTATGCTGGTGCAATTTTGATTGGAATTGCATTGAATGTGTAGAGTGCCTTAGGTAGTAATGACATCTTAACTATATTTATTCTTCCTATCCATGAGCATGGAATGTTTTTCCATTTCTTTGTGTCTTCTTCAATTTCCTTCATAAGTTTTCTATAGTTTTCATCATACAGATCTCTTGTATCCTTGGTTAGGTTTATTCCGAGGTATTTTATGGTTTTTGTGCAATTGTGAATGGGAGCAGTTTCTTGATTTCTCTTTCTGTTGCTTCATTGTTGGTGTATAAAAATGCAACCGACTTCTGTACGTTGATTTTGTACCCTGCCACTTGGCTGAATTCTTGGGTCAGTTCTAGTAGGCTTCTGGTGGAGTCTGTCGGGTTTTCTATGTAGAGTATCATGTCATCTGCGAAGAGTGAAAGTTTGACTTCCTCTTTGCCAATTCTGATGCCTTTGATTTCCTTTTGGTGTCTGATGGCTGACGCTAGGACTTCCAGCACTATGTTAAACAGCAGTGGTGAGAGTGGACATCCCTGTCGTGTTCCTGATCTCAGGGGGAAAGCTCTGAGTTTTTCCCCGTTGAGGATGATGTTAGCTGAAGGCTTCTCATAGATGGCTTTGATGATGTTTAAGTAGGTTCCTTCTATCCCAACTTTCTCGAGAGTCTTTATTAAGAAGGGATGCTGTATTTTGTCAAATGCTTTTTCTGCATCTATTGACAGGATCATATGGTTTTTATCTTTTCTTTTATTGATATGATGTATCACATTGATTGATTTGTGAATGTTGAACCAGCCCTGTAACCCAGGAATGAATCCCACTTGATCTTGGTGGATGATTCTTTTTATATGCTGCTGGATTCGATTTGCAAGGATCTTGTTGAGAATTTTTGCATCCGTATTCATCAAGGATATTGGCCTGTAGTTCTCTTTTTTGCTGGATCTCTGTCTGGCTTGGGAATCAGTGTGATGCTGGCTTCATAAAATGAATCTGGGAGTTTTCCTTCGCTTTCTATTTTTTGGAATAACTTGAGAAGAATTGGGATTAATTCTGTTTTAAATGTCTGGTAGAATTCCCCAGGGAAGCCATCAGGTCCAGGGCTCTTATTTGTTGGGAGATTTTTGATCACTGATTCATTTCTTCACTCGTTATGGGTCTGTTCAGGTTTTCTATTTCTTCCCGTGTGAATTTTGGTAGTGAGTGTGTGTTTAGGAATTTGTCCATTTCTTCTAAGTTGTCCAATTTGTTGGCATATAATTTTTCATAGTATTCCCTGATAATTGCTTGTATTTCTGAGGGGTTGGTTGGAATAAGTCCATTTGCATTCATAATTTTGTCTATTTGGGTGCTCTCTCTTTTCTTTTGGATACGTCTGGCTAGAGGTTTGTCAATTTTGTTTACTTTTTCAAAAAACCAACTCTTGGTTTCATTGATCTGTTCCATTGTTTCTTTGGTCTCTATGTTGTTTATTTCTGCTCTAATTTTTACTATTTCTCTTCTTCTACTGGGTTTAGGGCGTTCTTGTTGCTCTGCCTCTAGTTCCTTTAGGTGAGCTGTTAGATTTTGGACTTGCGCTTTTTCTAATCTCTTGAAATAGGCCTGGAGAGCAATGTACTTTCCTCTTAGGACTGCCTTTGCCGCATCCCATAGATTTTGAATTGTTGTGTTTTCATTTTCATTTGTTTCCATATATTTTTTAATGTCATCTCTAATTGCCTGATTGGCCCATTCATTCTTTAGAAGGGTGTTCTTTAACCTCCATGTTTTTGGAAGTTTTCCAGACTTCTTCCTGTAATTGATTTCAAGTTTCAAAGCATTGTGATCTGACAGTGTGCATGGTATGATCTCTATTCTTTTATATTTATTGAGGGCTGCTTTATTTCCCAGTATGTGATCTATCTTGGAGAATGTGCCATGCGCACTTGAGAAGAAAGTAAATTCCCTGGCCTCAGGATGTAAAGTTCTAAATATATCCGTCAGGTCCATCTGGTCCAATGTGTCTTTCAAGTCCATTATTTCTTTAGTGATTTTCTGTCTGGTTGACCTATCCATTGCTGTAAGCGGAGTATTAAAGTCCCCTGCTATTAGCACATTCTTATCTATAAGCTTGTTTCTGTTTGTGATTAATTGTTTTAGACATTTAGGTGCTTCCATATTCGGTGCGTAGACATTTATGATTGTTAGTTCTTCCTGATGGATGGACCCTGTAATTATTATGTGGTGCCCTTCTTCATCTCTTGTGATTGTCTTTAATTTAAAGTCCAGTTTGTCTGATATAAGTATCGCTACTCCGGCTTTCTTTTGATTTCCTGTAGCATGATATATATTTCTCCATCCCCTTACTTTTAATCTGAAGGTATCTTCCCGTCTAAAATGAGTTTCTTGTAGACAGCATATAGATGGATTTTGTTTTTTAATCCATTCTGCTACCCTATGTCTTTTGATTGGAGCATTCAGCCCATTTACATTCAGTGTTATTATTGAAATATGTGGGTTTAGAGTCTTTGTATCTTGTGTAGGGTTCATGTTTGTGGTGGTGTCTCTGGAATCTTTGTTCCTTACAACCTTTCCTTCAGAGCATCCCCCTCAGGATTTCTTGTAGGGCTGGCTTCGTGGTGACAAATTCTTTCAATTTCTGTTTGTTTGGAAAGGTTTTTATCTCTCCTTCTATTTTGAATGACAGGCTTGCTGGATAGAGGATTCTTGGCTGCATATTTTTACTGTTCATCACATTGAAGATCTCTTGCCATTCCTTTCTGGCCTGCCACGTTTCAGTAGATAGGTCTGTCACCACTCTGATGGGTTTCCCTTTGTATGTGAGGGCCCTTTTCTCCCTAGCTGCTTTCAAAATTCTCTCTTTGTCCTTGTATTTTGCCATTTTTACGATGATATGTCGTGCAGAAGATCGATTCAAGTTACGTCTGAGAGGAGTCCTCTGAGCCTCTTGTATTTCCACATTGACTTCCTTCCCCAGGTCGGGGAAGTTCTCTGCTATAATTTGTTCCAGGACTCCTTCAGCACCTTTCCCTCTCTCTTCCTCTTCTGGGATTCCTATGATACGGATATTGTTGCGTTTGACTGTGTCGCTGAGCTCTCGAATTCTTCTTTCCTGTTCCTGGATCAGTTTGTCTCTTTTTTTGTCAGCTTCTTGTTTTTCTAGAATGGTGTCTTCTAAATCACTTATTCTCCTTTCTGCCTCTTCAATCCGTGCATTGGAGGCCTCTAATTTATTATGTATCTCATTTATCGCATTTTTTAATTCTTCATGCCTATTTTTATTTTCCATTCTGTCTGTAGCCATAGTTTCTTTGATGTCCCCTATGTTTTTTTCAAGCCCTGCTATTAATTTCACCATTATTATTCTAAAATCTTGTTCACTTATGCTGCTGATATCTGTTTTGAGCAGTTCATTAGCTGTCATTTCTTCTTGGAGTTTCTTTGGAGGAGAGCTCTTTCGTTTCGTCATTTTAGTTAGCTTTCCGGCTCTTGTTGGTTTTAAAGACCTGTTATGCTCTCTGTTTCTATGAGCACTGCTATATCCAAGAAACTCTTTGACTTTCCAGGGCCTATCCTTTCAGAGATTGTTTTTTGAATGGTATCCCTCGGTCACTCTTGTTGGGACCTTAGTTATTTTATTTTCCTATTCGTAGTGATATTTGGGACTCTTCACCTTGTGTACTCTAGCTTGTTTCTTGAGGTAGTCCTGGAAAAGAAAACAGACAGGCAATCACACAGGGAGCAGGAGCACACAAACGCACAGGCTGATTCAACTAACATGCAAAGTGAGAGGGAAAACGAAAAAGTTAATAGAAAAGACGGAGGAGGGAGGGCGAATAGGGAGCATAAAATACATAAAAGGGTCAAAAAGGGGAAAAGAAAAGGAAAAAGAAGAAAACCGATGGACAAAGAACGGTTTAAAGCATATACCTGGATTTCCCAGCTACAGTTAAATAGCCGTGTGTATGCAGTGCTGGTTGAAGAGCATAGAGAAAAAGAGAGAAGGCAGGGTGAGACAAGGCAGATTTGGAAATAGAATGAACAGGCAGAAGGGATAAGAAACTTTTTTCAAAGAGGTAAAGGGTAGAATATGGTTGGATAGGTGAGAGAAGGATGCTGGAATTATCCAGAGAAACTATATAGTCTAATTACTCCTGAGAGAAATAGCTGAAAAAGTCGGTAGGTGTAGAATTTACATTTACAGAATGGACTTGTGATTGTTCAAGCATGCTGGCGACCAGAGTTAATCAGGTCAGTGTTTTGGGGAAAAAAGCGAGAAAAGAGAAAGAAGAAGAAAAAAAGAGAAAAGAAAGGGAAAAAAAAAGAAAGAAGAAAAAAAAAAAGGGAAAAAGAAAGAAAAAATAAAAGGGAGTAGGGCACCTCTCAGGCAGGGATGGGCGTGGCGTGATCCGATGCCTCAGGTGGGGGTTCTGCCTTGGCGATTGTGGGGAGGAGAGTGACGGTGCTCCAGTCCCTTCTTGAACCCCGCGCTGCAGCTCGCTTTTTTTTTTTTTGGCGTGTCAACTCCCCGTTCCGGGGACGCAGCCGAAGTTGGTTGCACTCTTCAACCCAGGCCAGTTCCAATCTCCAAATCCCAGTCTGCGCCCCGCTGAAGTTGCCTTAGACACAGCTTCCCAGACAACCCCCTCGGGCTATTCCAGGCTCCCTGCTGAGCTCTGGGGGCGGAGTCAGGATCGCTGCTTCCTTCTCTGGGGTCGGGCTGGTGCGCATGCGCGGGGGCTTGCCTGCCGGGTCCGCGTAGCCTGAGCCCGCTGGAGTGAGGAAAACTGCGTCTCTCTATGGCTCATCACCCGAAACACGAACTCACAGGCAAATTTCCCAGTTTTTAGCTCTTTGCCTTCCCTCTCGAGTTCCAGCCAGCTAGGAGCGCAGACGCCTGGTGTCTGCGCGTCTCCTTCAGGGGTCCCAGCTGCCCTGGAGCTACAATGGCGGCAGGCGCGCCGCCTCTGGAGTGAGGAAAACCGGGTCTCTCTATGGCTCGTCACCCGAAACACGAACTCACAGGCAAATTTCCCAGTTTTTAGCTCTTTGCCTTCCCTCTCGAGTTCCAGCCAGCCAGGAGCGCGGACGCCCGGTGTCTGCGCGTCTCTTTCAGCGGTCCCAGCCGCCCTGGAGCTACAATGGCGGCAGGCGCGCCCGCGCCGCTTTAAAAACCAACCTCCAGTAGCGGCACAAAGAAGCAGTTTGTGTGCTCAGCCTCCCCCAGGACCAGTTGTCGCGAGGGGACCTGGTGTGCAGGTATTTGGCAAGTACGGTCTTTCTATGCACCGAGCGGAGATTTTTCTTTCTCGGACTCTCTCCTTTTCCCCTCTCACTCCCCGTAGAGGGTAGAGGGGGATCGCCTCCCACCCTGGAGGCTCCGATCCCAGCCTGATTTTACCTTCCCCGGTTCGCACTCACGTTAGAAGCTTTCTCAGTGGATTCTGCGTCCTTTTTCTCCGAGTCTCTCAGGTTTTGTATGGTTTCCAATGGCTTCAGATCTTTTCTGTGTGATGTATGGGCGCGAGTGCAAGTACGGAGCTCCTTACTTCTCCGCCATCTTGCCCCAGCTCCATCAACAAAGAGCATTTTTTAAACACTTTGAAACAGCTTTATAAAAATCTCACTCCAGACTAGGGGTTAGCAAACCTTTTATGTAAAGGGTAAGATAATAAATATTTTCAGCTTTAAGGGCCACATACGCTGTCCATTGTGACTATTCAATCCTGGTGTTATAGCAGAAACACAACTGTGACAGTAAGTAAACAAATGAGTGTGGTGTGTTTCAGTAAAACTTTATTTACAGAAACAGATAATGGTTCTAATTTGTCCTGTGGACTGCAGCTTGACAACTCTGGTCTGGATCATTTCATCATTATACAGCTCTGATGTGTATTTTTGAGGAAAGAGGTGGTGGTGGCTTTGGTGCTGAGCTATTTGTAACTGGAACATAGATTGGTGTTTCTTAAAGATGGATTAAGATCTCATAATATATTGTTCCAGTGTCACTCTCCATGTTTTCCAGCCTCATGCTTGAACATTTCTTACTGGTATTTCCTATCTCAAGAATGATTCCCACTGTTTTAATCCTAGCTGGTTACTCCAGGATCCAAAAATGAAGCTGAGAACAACTTACAAGGGCTTCACTAAAGCAGTGAATCAGTATTTTAATGAGCTTATTCCCAAGATAGTACCACTCCAGGTAAAACCTAAATCTCCATTTCTATGACCAAGAGAAGTAATTGCCTGAATTGATTTGCTGGGTAGGGCTAACCTATTTTCTATCATGCAGAGACAGGAAGTGAATATACCAGCTCCTTCTAATTCCTTATTTAAGAAATATTATTTTTTTTCCTGCTTTTATGCATATTTCCTATCTACTGCCCAACCAGAAGCCTTTTCCCTGGCAGTACACTTGAAACTGCACTCTGTATATATTTTTTTCTCTTCCTCTTTATATCTTTGCCCTCAGTCACCATAAATAGGAAATTAATGATAGGCTTCAAAATGTCTTAATTTAGGGGCTCCTGGGTGGCTCAGTCAATTAACCATCCGACTTTCACTCAGGTCATGATCTCACGGTTCGTGGGTTCAAGCCCTGCTTCCAGCTCTGTATTTCCCTCTCTCTCTGACCCTCCCCTGTTCATGCTATCTCTCTCTCAGAAATAAAAATTTTTTTAAAAGTCTTAATTTAACTGATAAAGATAGCCACTTGTCAGTCCTTCACACATCATAGATTAGATGGGTTACCTTAGGTCAGTGATTTTGTAGAAATTGTAATTTATTTGCTTTTTAATATCCCTTTACCAAAATAAAACCATGGTTCTATACATACTCATCGTTTAGTGCTACTATTTTCCTAAAATGTTTGGAAAATATCAAAAGGACTATATGCTAGGTAGAAAATGAAGAGGAGGAAGGAACAAAAGTGTAACATCTACTAGGTATCAAGCTTTCTGTGAGACAATCAACATTTACCTAGCAGTTTATTCTCATGGTAATCATTTGAAGGAGATAGTATTATAGTTTGAATGGAGGCAATAGCAAACGTGTACATGGCTAGGGGAGGGCTTCACAGAGTGTGAATTTGAATTTAATATGGACAGAATTGGTTTCTAACATTGGAAGTATCTCATAGTTAATCAGACTCAGGGAAGCCGACCACTACATGACTGAAGAGTGTGAATCAGTCAGCCGTTTGGGAAGAGTAGAGATAGTTGTTTACAATGATTAGAGCCATTCTGTACAGTATGGTAGCCATAGTCACGTGTGGCTACTTAAACTTGATTAAAATTAAATTAAAAGTTTATTTCCTCATTTAGGCAGACACATTTTTAGTGTTCAGTAGCCGTGTGTGGATGGTTGCTACCATATTAGATAGTACAAATACAAAGCATTTTCATCATCAGAAAGTTCTGCGGGACATCACTGAATTAGAGTACTAAGCTCACCCCAAATCAGACTTCTCAGTTTTGAAACTCCTGGAAAACAAAATTAGTAATCAGAATCTTGCTTAGTGAACACAAAATCAGGGCCTGAGGAGGTTGGGAGGTCTTTGAAAACATATTTTCATAGCCAGAGCATTTGCACCTGAGTAGCCTTCTTTTAGAACTTTTAGTTGTATGAATCCAGTTCAGGGTCTATTGCTAATCTCAGGTACTATCAACTTCTGGATCTTCCCTCTTTCCTTATATATTCTTTAATCTGTGAGATTCATAATTGGATGGATGGGAAAGGGGAAGACAAAAGCGGATTTTGAAAATGGTTTCAACGTTTGTCAGCAGAGGATAAGATTTAAAGGTTTGAGAAACATTCTTTTGGGCTTTGTGTCCTCTTTTTTTCCCCACTATCAGGATACAGTAAAGTCATTTATTCCTTAATTGCAAAAAAATCTCCCATTTCAACTCTTTACACCCAGCTGTTTGTGAGCCATGATGATCACAAGTTTTAAAGAGCAAACACTTCAGTGGCACTTATACATAGTCCTGGGCACTGCCTAGATTCTGCTTGGATGGTTTGTATGACTTCTTAGAAGTCAACACTATTTCTGTTTCTGCATGGAGGAGTACTTCATGGTTGCCCATGTATTTCCAAGAGTAGGTTAAGGAGATGCAGATGTTAGCAGGATGAAGCTTGACTAGGGTGTGGCCGGTGCAAGATATGGAGAGGAAATTAATTGGCTTGACTGGAGAGGGCTATAAAAATAAAGGATGACTGAGCATGTTATCATCAAAAACAGGAGTCAGTAGGGATGGGAAATGTGAAGATGTTTGTAAGGGGGCATAATTAGGGGAGTGGAAGGGGATGTGATCCAGCACAGAGTTAGGTTTAATAGAGAACCATGAGAAACAACATTTAAGAGGTTAGTAGGGCAAGGGGAGCTCACAAAAGAGACTGAAGAGTAGTGACCAGAAGGCAGGCCAGCAACTGGGAGAGAGCAATAGAAGAGCACAGAAGAAAGGGTTTCAAGAAGGAGAAGGTAGCCAAGATGTCAAATATTGCTGAGAATGATAGTAAACTAGGATTAAAATGTATTGTTTGAACTTAGCAAAGAGAAGGTAATGTTAATGGAAAGGGAGAATGGAAAGAGTGGAAGTGAGTAAAAGAGTAAATGAAAAGATACAAAGTCAAGAGTGAATGTAGAAATATTTCAGGCTTTGTTAATGAAGGGGAAAAGGGCAAAATAGTGGGAACTGAAGGCGGAAGTGGTCCAGGCAAGTTGCTTTAAATGGAGGACTATGAGTCAAGTTAATAATGATGCGGAGGGTTTAGTGAAGGAGATGAAGATACAGAAGACATAAGAGTACTCCAGAAAAAGCGAAGTTCCTGAGAAGTGGGAAGGAGTTGAAACAACCCTTAGATAAGATGAGAGATACTTGAATCATTACTTAGTGCTAAGGTTGAAAGGATGGAAGCGGAAGTTTGAAGCATCATGCTTAATGCATTGAATTAGGAGAGAAAGGGGTGGAAGTCTGTTAACAGGGCGTATTAGAAAAGAATTCTAAGGGGCGCCTGGGTGGCTTAGTCGGTTAAGCGTCTGACTTTCCGACTTTCGCTTAGGTCATGATCTCGCGGTTTGTGGGTTCGAGCCCTGCGTCGGGCTCTGTGCTGACTGCCAGCTCGGAGCCTGGAGCCTGCTTCAGTCTGTGACTCCCTCTCTCTCTGACCCTCCCCTGCTCACGCTGTCTCTCTCTCCTAGAAATAAATAAAACATTAAAAAAAAATAATAAAAAAAAAAAAAAAAGAAAAGAATTCTAAGAGCAATTAACATCATAGAGGTGACTACTGACTTTGGAATGAGAGAAATTGCCTGAACTATAGTGTAGCTTGGAGTTGAGTTTAGGAATAGGTTATTTTTATGACACTCTAATTATGTGGGTGCAACAGCAAATTGGAAAAATCCAGCCTTTCCCCACCAGTAGCTTCACTTGCAAACTCTTGTCTCCTTGACCCTCAGTACGGAAAAGGAGGCCCCATCATTGCTGTGCAGGTTGAAAATGAATATGGTTCATATCATCAGGATAAAAGATACATGACATATATTAAAAAGGTAGGTGCTCCTTTAATTTTCCTCCATATTTACATACTTTTCTTACTTTGTTAGTTTATGGAGAAAATATATCCTGAGTAGCTATAGTTTGCATGATATGAAGATGAATAAGGTCCAGTATATTTTTCCATGCATTTATATCCTAGAGAGGGGACAAGAAACTGCCTCCACAACTCATGAGTGATGTTAAAATATTTTTCTTTTCTGTGAACATCACAGCTGTCTTTTGGTTAGTGTTTGTATAATACATACTTTTCTATCCTTTTGCTTTCAGTTATTCTGGGTATGTTTAAGATATAGCACAATATAATTAGAATTCATTTTTGTTAATTCATTATGAAAATTCTTATCTTTTAAATGAAATATTTGGCTTGTTTACATTTAATGTAATTAATGACAGTTGCATTTAAATCTACCATCCTGTTACTTTCTTTCTATTTGTTCTGCCTGTTCTATGTTGCTTCTTCTCTTCTTTTTTTCTTCTTCTTTTGGATTGACTGAATATTTTTTATTATTCCACTTTCTTCTCGATTAGCTTGTTAAAAATTTCTCACTTTTCTTTTCATATTGGTCATCCTAGAATTATTAACATCTAATATAAATTAGTATGTTTGCCAATTCCAAGGCAAAGTAAGCACCTGAGAACACTTTAATTTCATTTCTTTCCTTAGTACTATTATTATATCTCTTAATTGTATATATATTTTGTACCCACAGATGATATTATTTTTATTATTATATGGAGTCATTTAGATTTACTCACATAATTTACTTTTTGTGTCCTTCCTCTCCTCTCTGCATCTATGAACTTTATCTCTTACATTTCCTCTGCCTAAAGAATATCTATTTGTATTTTCTTTATGGAAGATATGCTGCTAACAAATTCTCTCATGTGCTTAGTGCACCCTCATTTTGAAGGATATTTTTTACTGTATATAGAATTCTAGATTGGCAATTTCTTTTCTTGATGATTCCCTGGTATACATTGTTTTATTAAAAAGTAAAGTATTGATAAAATTATTGTTACTTTGAAGGTAAAATGTTTTTTTCTTCCGACTTCCTTTAAGATTTATTTTTTGGTTAGGTGTGGTTTTCTTTCTATTTTTATTCTGCTTATATTTGTTTTCACTCTTCAGTATGTGGCTTGAAGTCTTTAATCAGTTTTAGAAAATCTTCAGCAACTGTCAACTCCATTTTCTCTCTCCTCTCCTTTGGGACTTCATTATACACAATTATATATTTTCATCATATCCCACACAGCTATTTTGTTCTTTTTGGATAGTTTTTTTCTAAAATATCTTGTAATTTATTAATTTTCTCTTCAGCTCTGTCTACTTTGATATTAAACTTAGTTCTTAATTTCAAAGATAGTGATTTTTTTTAGTTCTAGAATTTTCATTTGATTCTTCTCTATAGTTTGCTTTAATTGCCAGAATTTTCCATTTTTAAAAAATTCTGTGAACAAATTAATTATAGTTATTTCAAAATCTATGCTTAAGAGACCTAATATCTAATTTCCTATGTATTTGTTCTGTTGTCTTTTTGGCTCATGATTTAAGTAAAATAATATCTTGTGGTACATCTAATTTTTCAATCCAATTTATTTATGAAAACATGACTGAAATCATTTGAAGCCATTGGTAATCTTTCAGATGGAATTACTTTTGCTTCCAGAAGGTAATTGAAATGATTTGGAGCTGAGCTTCAACTCTTAGGAGAGCAAATCTAATTCTTGTTGAACTTCTCTCCTAGGGGATAGCCCTTGGGTCCCAGCTTGAATCCTAGTATTGTCATGGCCCCTCTTCCATGTTGGCAGTCTATTAACTACAATTTCTTTTCCCACATCTCATAAATTGGTGGGAAATCTGCTCAGGTTTTCAGCCTTTCAGCTGATGCTTTGGAAATCAGACAGCGTCTCAAGGAAAAAGCCGTAGGACATGCTAGCTTCACCTCTGTAAGCTCCCTGACTTTCTGGAAACTTGACTCCTCAAGTCTTGCCTAGATATATATCTAATATCTTCAAACAATTTAAAAAATTTTGTCCAGTTTTATCCAGATGGCCAACAGACAGATGAAACGATGCTCAGCATCCCTCCTCATCAGGGAAATACAAATCAAAACCACACTGAGATACCACCTCACGCCAGTCAGAGTGGCTAAAATGAACAAATCAGAGAACTCTAGATGCTGGCGAGGATGTGGAGAAACGGGCACCCTCCTACACTGTTGGTGGGAATGTAAACTGGTACAGCCCCTCTGGAAAACAGTGTGGAGGTTCCTCAGGAAACTAACAATAGAACTCCCCTATGACCCAGCAACAGCACTACTAGGAATTTACCCAAGGGATACAGAAATGCTGAGGCACAGGAGCACATGTACCCCAATGTTCATAGCAGCACTCTCCACAATAGCTAAAACATGGAAAGAGCCTAAGTGTCCATCAACAGATGAATGGATCAAGAAGATGTGGTTTATCTATACCATGGAATACTACATGACAATGAGAAACAATGAAATCTGGCCATGTGTAGCAACATGGATGGACCTTGAGGGTGTTATGCTGAGAGAAATAAGTCAGACAGAGAAGGACAAATACCATATGTTTGCACATACAGGAGGATTAGGAGGAACTTAACTGAGGAACAAGGGAGAGAAGAAGGGGGAAAATGGTGGGGGAAAGGGAGAGAAGCAAACCATGAGAGACTCTTGAGTGCTGATAAAAACTGAGGACTGATGGATGTGGGGGGAGAGGGGATGGGCATGGAGGAGGGCACTTGTGGGGATGAGCACTGGGTGTTATATGGAAACCAACTTGACAATAAACTATTTGTAAAAAATTTTTTTTGTCCAGTTTATCTAGTTGTTATTTTTTTTTGTAATGTTTTATTTATTTCTGAGAGAGAGACAGCATGAGCAGGGGAGAGTCAGAGAGAGAGGGAGACACAGAATCCGAAGCAGGCTCCAGGCTCTAAGCTGGCTGTCATCACAGAGTCCAATGTGGGGTTCAAACCCACGAATCGTGAGACCATGACTTAAGCCAAAGTTGGACACTTAACTGACTGAGCCACCCAGGTGCCCCCAGTTTATCTAGTTGTTATTAGCAAGTTGGTTATTCTGAAACAAACCATCCCTAGAAGTGGAGTCTATTGCTGTCCCTGTGATTAGTGGTCCATGAATCCTGGTTAACACCTTTTTCATTACCAAGAGTTCTAGTTTAAATGAGAAGTTATGTGGTTACTTACCAATAATCCATATTTCTCACTGGAGTGAGAACCTTGAAATGCTTCATCTAACAAGACCTATGGTAATAAAAAGTTGACTATAATTAATATATGACATGCTGTCTCCTCTCACTCATTCTGTTCATCTCTCAGCCTTCCCTGTTTTTCAGAAGTGTTTGGTAGAAGCAAACCATCTTCTCAGAGCCAACAAGTAGCCTTCTGATAATTGCAGGAATAGTTTTACCTTCAGGATATTGTATCCACAGGCCCAGGAAGGCATAGTTTTGGCTTTTATCAGCTTTTATGGCCATAGTCTCAGTATTTTACCTTTCAAGTAGATAAGTTTATTAGCCTCTTTTCCCTCTTTTTGATTTATAATCTTCTAGATATATTTCTAGTTAAAGTAGAGATATTAAAATCTCACACAGCAACAAGTGTGACCAAAGATCAACAAAACCAGAATTTACCTGAGTTTTCCATTGACCAAAGGAAAACCAGTGTGTGTGTGTGTGTGTGTGTGTGTGTGTGTGTGTGTTCCCTAATCTGTCCTGTGAGTTGGGCCCATGGTATGTGGTTAATTTGAGCATGGGTATGGAGGAGGTGCTCTCTGATGCACTAGACAAAATGCAGGATTCAGGTCCTTAAGGGAAAGCACTGTATTAAGGTGAATGCAAACAGTCCCACTGCCTCTTCCTTTAGGTCTGACATTTTAATAGTCAGTTTGGCCTTCCTGAGTGTGGCTGAGGCAGTGATAATGTTTTTGTTTTAATTTGCTAACTTACAAGTAGCTAGATGGGAGAATTAGAATTTTCCTCCATTCCTCAGCTTCATTCTAGTATTTTTATTGCCAGCATTTTTTTTTTTTTCTAGAGAGAAGTCATCCCATGAGATCAGGAACAGTTCATTTATCTTACCAAATTTCTCCACAGGCCCTGGTCACAAGAGGGATCAAGGTGCTGCTTATGACTGCTGATGATGGAAAAGAACTGAAAAGAGGCCACTTAAAGCATGGTACATTTTTCTTTACCCCCTTTCCTGTACTAGTGAAGTCTGAAACAGAACAGGAGTCCTGTTGCTTAATTTTTCCCATCCCATGGATGAGAACTCATAGTTTCCAGGGAAAAGCAGTGGGGCTGAGTTAAGGAACTAGTCCTCACCTTGCTACCGCACCAGCCGTAACCCCCGGAACATAACAATGCAGGACACTTCCTCCATCGTCTTCAGTCCTTGGTGGCGAGAGTGGGGCTGGGCTGGGACCAGAGTAAAGACCATCTTCATTGTTGTGAAATGGCTATGACTGAACAACATGAAGGAGAGGGAGTGTCAGAGAAGTGGTACTGTCATGGACTCCGCTCCAGGAGCTCAGGGGGTAGATAAGTTTGGGGAATAGACACAGTAGGGAAACATGGAATAGAATTATAAAGTGGAAGTATGAATTGATCCTTAGGAAAATGTAAAAGAGCAATGTGCAGACAAATGGAGCCAGAGAGCAGTGCTATTTGGAGTTGACGTCCATTCTCCTCTCCTGGCCTCCCCACTATCTTTTGGCATCCTGCATCTTATAGGAGAGGCAGGATAGTGTTCTGAATTAGAAGTCAGGAGATCGATAGTCAAGTTTAGGTCTTAGGCTGTTCACTTCTTTGGGCTCAGTTTCTTTATTTGGCTTTCATTTATTCATCAGCATGATGTGGCTTATTTTAACTGCCCTTCATATTGTCTGGGTAATTTATTGTAAATGCTAAATGAAGGGATGTTTGTGAAAGCACTTTGTATGGAGCAGGTATAGATCCACATACAGGATCATATCTTTGTTATTAACCATAGTTCATAAAGTGTTTATGAGAACTACTTGTGAGGTGCATGTGCCAGAGCGGAGGCTCAGCTCTTCATCCTGTGTCTGAGAGCCCATTCTCCCCGCTGCCCTACAGTGCTTGTAGTAGGACCTTATGCATAGTGTCTCCTTTTCCTCTACAGTGCTTTCCACTTTCCACATGAGAAATATAAAGAAAGAAACTTATGATACACTTCTTTCAATCCAGGTAAGGATAATTCAGAGATGGAAATGTTTTGATTCTTGCTCATGCTAGGACCTGTTGGCTCACTTTGGGGGGAAATTCTCAACAGTAATTAGTTCAGTTAAAATTTGGATCTGTTATGCCTTTGAAATGCCTTCTCTAGGTAGTTTGGGGTGTATCTAAATCAAATTCAAATGCTTACAATGCTTGGCCCATAGCCCCTTAGAAAGACACAGGATGAGAAACGTAATATACTAGTAGGGCAGCATCGTTGGGAATCTTCACAGGAGTCCAAGGGCTCTACGCCTGCCCCAACTGACAGCTCAGGTTTCAAGGAATGGGAGCCATCTGGCAGAGAATCCTCAGTCTCAGGAGAGGAACCAGCCACTATCCCTTGTCACAGCTCCATAGGCATAAATTTTGGGTCTGCTTAAGGGGAACTCTTGGTTGCAGGCACACAGGAAGCTATGGCTTCAATAGGAATTTATACATCATTCATAGTTTTCCAATCTAAATAAAATTTGTTAATCAGAGGTCATTTTAACCATAACAATCTACCTGATAACATGGATAACATCTTGCTTTTATTATGTTTTCAGGTGGACCTAAAGTCAGCTTGCATGAGGCAAAGTTTTGCTAACCCGTTACTAAAGCCCCATTAGTCTTTAACTACTTATGATCCAGTGAGAAAGATAAGATATGTAAATAACCCAAGATAGAAAGTGCTAGTTGCAATAGAACTATTATTGGGTAAATAGAGATTAGAAGGTGGCATAGATTTCTGCCACTAGCTGAGATCCATGGTTACATGTTTCATTTTGCACAGCATTGAGATATGTGTTACTAGGAGCAAAAGAAGCATCTATTAATTACCATCAGTATAAAACAATGCCTGGAATTCTAAAAAATGTGAAATCCCTGTTTCTGCTCTCTTACACTCCTATAGTCTGAGACAGCACTCAGATTTAGGGAAGAGTACAAAGGGATGTGCATCCAGCTGTATAATGACTGGGCCAGATCAGGAAATGGTGCAAGTAGCTCAGAGGTGTTGGGATGAGTGCATTCCAAAAGAGTATGAAGAGGGAGTATAATTCCCAGGGCAAAGTAAACATGCAAATAGATGGTAACATCATGATGGTGGTGAAGGAAGCATTGTCAAAGGAGAATCAGTAAAACCAGTGAAATCAGAAGTAAAAGTGGTATGCTATCTATCATTAGCAAAGTCTTGAAAATGAGGTCATTTGTTTATTCACTGAGTCAGTCAGTGAATGTTTTTAGCACCTACCATGTGCCAGTTAAGTACTTTTCACGGGATTGTATATAAAGCAGTGAATGAAGTCTACAAAAGCAGAACTTTTGGAGTTTATATTTCAGTGGTAAGATAGATAGACAACAAACAAATAAGGGCAGATATAGAGTATGAAGTACTAATAAGAGCTAGAAAGACATTAGATGATCTTTACATACACAGCTTTTAGTTTAAGTAATCTTCCCTGTTTTTCATGTTTATTTCTTAAATCACCATGTAAAAAACTATTAATCTTACTCCCACTTTGCAGATGAGGAAACCATGACTCAGAAAGGCAAAATTACTGATTTCACTTAATTAAACTCATACCTTCTGCCTCTAAATGCCATGCTGTCTTTACTGTCTTATATCATCCACCATCTAAACGCCTTATCTGGTGAGAAAATGCTTTGATACAGTAGTGGAGCAGTGACAGGAATTAAATAGTGAAAATGAGTACCAGTAGCTTTATTTATTTACTTAAAAAAATTTTTTTAATGTCTTAGTTATTTTTGAGAGAGAGAGACAGCATGAGCAGGGTAGGATCAGAGAGAGAGGGAGACACAGAATCTGAAGCAAGCTCCGGACTCTGAGCTATCAGCATAGAGACAGATGTGGGGCTCGAACCCACGAACCGTGAGATCATGACCTGAGCCGAGGTCGGACGCTTAACCGACTGAGCCACTCAGGCGCCCAAGTACCAACAGCTTTAGAAAGTTCATTGTGATTTGTCTCCAGTGCATTTCTTATATGAGAAAGTGAACATGAGAGAAACACAAGTCTTAGGGACAGATGTTGTAACTGAATATGGGGAGAAAGCAGAGCTTTTGAACCTCCAGATTGTTTTTGTGTTCTGTATCAAACAGATTTCTTTCCAAACTGGACAAGATAGGGCCTACATAGTTATGGAGGAGCTAACACTTGAACTGGAAAAGAAGTTAAGTGTTTCAAATTTAGATCAGAATGAACACATTATTTTGCGTGGGTACCTTGTGCCAGGTTTGGTGCTAAGCTCTGGGTATATACTAGTGATCTAACAGAGATCTTCTTTGTCCTTGCAGAGGCTATATCCAGGTTTGTTCACTGAACATGGGGGCTCTGTTGTTGGCTTTCTTCTGTCTGATCTCTCCTGAGGGAAGATACAGAAGCTGTGCTTATCAAAGATCCAGAAAAGATAGCTAGAAAAGAGTGCTCACCCATCAAATAAGGATATCTGCTGTGTCACAGTAGGCTGAACTCAACACACAGTAATTATAAAGTCTCTGCATTAAAATTAAAAACAAAACAGCAACAAAGCTGAAATACCAAAATACAGATAAGAAGAACTCCATCCTGATAGCAGTCTGTATGAAAGAGATTTAGGACCCTATTGATGGTAGCCTTCACCTAAGTCGTGTCTGTAACATCTACTGCCAATAGTTTTCAATACTTGGGTTTTATTAATATGACAGATACTACCACATTTCTCCATTCTGGTAGGAGCACATTTGAAGTATTTGCTTTGTTTTTCTGCTCAGGCCATTGTGTCTTCCACTTAACAAAATGGAGTGCTTTCAGGAAATATAATTTAGAATTTTTCTAAAATTAAATGAGGGTTCAGTAAATTGATTTTAGCTCAGGTCATGGTTCCAAGGTTGTGGGATCAAGACCTCCTTCAGGGTCCTTGCTGGGCATGGCAAGTTCAAAAGTAATCATCATTAGTGATACTAGGTCAGGAGTGCAATACATATGCAAAGTGAGAATTTCAACAAAGAAATAGAAAATATTAACAAAATGCCAAACAGAAATCATAGAGCTGAAGGATATAATAATTGAACTGTAAAATCCAATAGAGGGACTCAACAGGAGACTTGATGAAGTGGAAAAAATGGATCTGCAGACTCGAAGACAAGGTAGTGGAATTTATCCAGTCTTAAGAGAAAAAGAAAAAAGAATGAAAAAAGCGTGAGGATAGCTTAAGGGATTTATGGGACAACATATGGGACACATTAAGCAGAACAATATCCACATTATAAAGATCCTGGAAAGAGAAGAAGGAGAGAAGGGATTAGAAGGGCTTAGTCAAAAAATAATGCCTAACAACTTACCTAACTAAGGCAATGAAACAGACATCCAGATCCAGGAAACCCAGAGAGTGCCATATAAAATGAATTCAAAGAGAGTCATACTGGGACACATATAATTAATCTGTGAAAAGTTAAAGACAAGGAGAAAATCGTAAAACAGCAAGAGAAAAGCAACTTGTTACATAGACGGAAAGAACCCCCCATAAGGCTATCACAGATTTTCAGCAGAAATCTTGTATGCCAGAAGGGAGTAGGATGATATAGTCAAAGTGCTGAAAGAAAAGAACTACCAACCTAGAATACCCTACCCTGTGAAGGTCTTCTTCAGAATTGAAGGAGAAGTAGAGTTTGCCAGACAGATGAAGCCAAATGAAATCATAACAAATTGGCCTCACAAAAAAATGTTAAAAAGAGTTCTTTAAGCTGAAAAGAAATGGAAAGTAGTAACAGGAAAAGCTAGTTTGTAACAGGAACACATGAAAATATGAAGCTTCCTGGTAAAGGTAAATGTATAGTTAAATTTAGAATAATGTTGTGATGGGTAAATACCTTTAAACTCTAGTATGAAGTTTAAAAGACAAAAGAATAAAAAATCATTGTAACTACAATTTTTTAATGATACACAAGGTGAAAAGATGTAAATTGCGACATCCAAAATATATAGGAAGAGAGTTAAAAATGTAGAGCTTTAATATGTGTTTGAAGTTAACCTGTATTAGTAGAATAGACTGCTGTCAATATGAGATGTTTTTATGTAAACCTCATAATAACCACAAAACAAAATCCTGTAGTAAATATACAAAAGATAAAGAGACAGGAATCAAAGCATACCAGTACAGAAAAATAATCAAACCACAAAAGGGGAGATCAAGAGAGGAAGAAACGAACAAAGAAATTATAAAACAACCATAAAAGAATTAACATAATACCTATCAATAATTACTGTAATGTAAATGGACTAAATCCTCTAATCAAACGAGATAGAGAGGCTGAATGGATTAAAAAAAAATAATAAGACCCAAGTATCTGTTGGCTACAAGAGACTCACAGCTTTGAGGACACACACAGACTGAAATTGAAGGGACGGAAAAAGATATTCCATGCAAATAGAAGCCAGAACAAAGTAGAGAGTAGCTATACTTCTATCGGACAAAATAGACTGAGACAAACTCTGCGTCAGTTGTCAAAGAAAGTCTTTAAATGATGATAAAAGGAATCAATTCATCAACAGAATATAACAATTGTAAATATTATGCACCCAACAGAGAAAATATATAAAGCAAATGTTACTAGATCTGAGTGGAGAAATAGTGATACAATAATTGCAGGGGACTTAAATACCTCAATTCCAACAATGGATAGATCATCGAGACAGATAATAAAGAGGGAAACATGGGACTTAAATTATACATTAGTCCAGACGGACCTAAAGAGTATTTACATTCTGTTGCTGTTCTAATCAACAGCAACAGAATGCACATTCTTCTTAAGTACACATGGAACATTCTCTAGAATAGACCATATGTTAGGTCGCACAACATGTCTTAATAAATTTAAGAAGATTGAAATCATGGGGCAACTGGGTGGCTCAGTCAGTTGAGTGTCCAACTTCGACTCAGGTCATGATGTCATAGTTCTTGGGTTAAAGCCCCCCTGTTGGGCTTTGTACTGATGGCTCGAGCCTGGAGCCTGCTTTGCATTCTGTGTCTCCTTCTCTCTCTGCTCCTCCCCTACTCATGCTCTGCCTTTCTCAAAAATAAATAAAAGCTTAAAAAATGTAAATCTTTTTTTGATTAAAATCATATTTCCTGACCACAATGGTATGAAACTACAAATCAATTACAAGGAAAAAAACTGGAAAATTCACAAATTTGAGGAGATTAAACAACATGATCCTGAATAATAATTGGTCAAATAAATCAAAAAAGAAATTTTTAAAAATCTTGAGGCAAATGAAAATGGAAACAATATTTCAAACTTACGAGATGCAGTAAAAGCAGTTCTAAGAGGGAAGTTTATAGTGATAAACATATACATTGATAAAGAAAAGATCTTAAATCAACAACCTAACTTTATACCTCAAGGAGCAAGAAAAAGAACAAACAGCTCCAAGTATTAAAAAGAAGAACATAACAAAGATGAGAGCAGAAATAAATGAAATCAAACCTAGAAAGACAATAGAAAAGATTGATGAAACCAAGTTTTTTTAAAAAGATGAAATTGATAAATTACTAAGAAAAAAAAGATCATACTCAGTAAATAAAATTTTAAGTGGAAGAGTAGAATTACAACTGATACCACAGAAATATAAAGGGTCATAGTTTCTACTAGTATGAACAATTATATGCCAACAAATTAGACCACCTGGAAGAAATAGATAAGTTTCTAGAAGCATGCAGACTACGGAGAATGAATCATGAAGAAGTAGAAAATCTGAACAGACCAACCAAATGTTAGTAAGAAGATTGAATCAGTAATCAAAGACCTCCCAACAAAGGAAAGTCCAAGACCAGATAACTTCACTGGTATTTCTACCAAACATTTAAAGCAAAACTAGCACCAATCCTTCTCAAACTCTTCTAAAACAAGGGAGGAAATACTTACAAACTCATTTTACGAGGCCAGCATTACTCTGATACCAAAGCTAGACAAGGACATTATAAAAAAAGAAAACTATAGCCCCAATATAGATGCACAAACCCTCAATAAAATATTAACAAACCAAATTCAACAATACATCAGAAGGATAATAAACTATGATCAAGTGAAATTTACTCTGGGGATATAAGGTGTTAGGAAAACTGGATATCCACATGCAAAAGAATGAAACTAAATTCTATCATATGTCATAGACAAATATCAATCCCAAATGGATTAAAGACTTGAACATAAGATTTGAAACCTTAAAACTAGAAGAAAGCACATGCATAAGCTCCTTGATACTGATCTTGGTGATAGTTTTTTGGATTTGACACCAAAAGTAGAATTAAACATCTGAGACTATATCAGACTGAAATGTTTCTGCACAGCAAAGGAAACCGTCAATAAAAGGAAAAGGCAACCTATGGAATGGGGAAAAATATTTGTAAATCACATATCTGATAATTGGCTAAAATCCAAAATATATAAAATTTTGTACAATGCAATAGTAAAACAAAAAACCCCCAAATAACCCAGTTGAAAAATGGCCAAAGGGCCTGCATAGGTATTTTTCCAAAGAAGACATTAAGGTGTCCAATAGGTATATGACAAGCTGCTCAATATCCTTAATCATCAGGGAGGCAAATCAAAACACAATAAGATATCACCTCACTCCTATTAAGCTGCCAATTATCAAAAAGACAGAAGATAATGCTGGGGAGGAGGTAGAGAAAAAGGAGCCTTTTTATACTGTTGGTAGAGATGTAAATTGGCCCAACGACTATGGAAAACAGGATAGAAGTTCATAGAGAAATTAAAAATAGAACTGCCACAGGAAGCGTGGGTGGCTTAGTGGGTTAAGCGTCCGACTTTCGCTTAGGTCATGATCTCGCGGTTCGTGGATTCGAGCCCGCGTCGGGCTCTGTGCTGACTGCCAGCTCAGAGCCTGGAGCCTGTTTCAGTCTGTGACTCCCTCTCTCTCTGACCTTCCCCTGCTCACACTGTCTCTCTCTCTCCTAGAAATAAAGACATTAAAAAAAAAAAATAGAACTGCCATATGATCTAGAAGTCTTATTTCTGGGTATATATGCAAAAGAAATGAAATAATTATCCTATATGGAAATGAAATAATTATCAATAGCCAAGGTATCAAAACAGCCTATGTGTGATAATGGATGAATAAAGAAAATGTGATTGTTTTATATGTATTTAAATAATGTATATGTCTACAAATGTGATTTTTTAAAACTATGTATAGGTAATATTCCATGGTATGGGTGTGGAATATTACATGGCCATAAAAACGAACGATATCTTGCCATTTGCAACAACAGGGAGAGATCTAGAGGGTATAATTCTAAGTGAAATAAGTCAGAGAAAGACAAATGCCATACAATGTCACTCGTGGAATTTAAGAAATAATGAACAGACAAAGGAAAAAGAGACAGACATAAAACAGGCTCTTAAATAGAGAGAAAAAACTGGTAGCTGCTAGAGGGGAGGTTGGTGGGGGGATGGGTGAAATAGGTGAATGGAATTAAGCTTACATGATGAGCACTGAGTAATGTATAGGATTGTTGATCTTGAATTGTACACCTGAAACTAATATAACACTATATGTTAATTATACTTGAATAAAAACAAAACAGAATTCTGGGATTCAACATTTTTAGCAGTCATTTGTTGAACATTTTTAGTGCTTCCCCTAGGTCAGGCACTTCTTTACTAGACCTCTAATCTGATCACTTAAGGGAATGAAGAGATTCCGTCATTCCAGAAAAGGAAATGTGCAATAGCGGTTGATTTTACCAAAGTTCAAGGGAGAAGTCCATTGAAAATCCAGGAGGAGTAATAAGAGCAGGGGAATGATCTGCGAATGGAGAGTAAAACTCAGAGTTTGTGGGCAGTGAGGGGATGCTATGAATTGTAAGGGATTATGAGAACTGAACTGTACAGTTCCCTCCTAAGTGATTCAAGGCTTACAAATTATACCAAACTTTAGTAAATTGACACTTAATTTTTCTCAGGGTCGTACACCCATACTGATGATGGTGTATATAGCAAGCTCTTTGGATGGATGGGGCACTGCCCACAATAATGTGGACTCACATCGTGAGTATTCCTTAGGTCCTTTCTCGGGAGAGTAGATGACACAGATGCCACTGGCCTGTTTTTGTTCTTTTTTTTTTTATCCTTCTGGTTAGAGTACTTGAGGTTTAGAGGACAAGACTGCTAGATCTTACAGCTTTATAAGTATCTGTGTGATTAAGTAAACACCTTAACAGGCATCTATGCAGGTCATTGTAACTGAAGTTGAAATTTAGCAGGAACAGAATATAATCAGTTACATTATATAATTATAATAAAATCAGAGTCTGATTTTATTTTATTGAGGCTATTAAAGTAATCAGAGTTCTGATCTGTTCTGACTTGTTCTCACAGGGCAATTAAATGAGAGTGTGTTGGGTGATGTAGAATTTTCTCTGGTCCCACAGTCTCTGCCATGTGCTTCCAGGAGAATTGGCAAAGATCATTAAAATGTAGTTGAAGGCAAATGTTCCTGGTACCATGATTTTAGATTACTCACTGTGAGAAGTCACTAAGTGCTTAAGCAACACTGAGCTAGACATATATTTACCTAAGACTATGATGCATAAACAAATGTTTAATACATGCAGTTTGAACATTCTACAAAGCACTATTCTTTCAAACTTTAATTTTCTCTCCCATTTCTTCCTACTTATGTGCAGTGTTCATGAAAGAGATACGTGATATGTTCAACTATAGTTTCTCCCTCAACTTCTATATGTTCCATGGTGGCACCAACTTCGGCTTCATGCGTGGATCTGCATCTTCGGACAATTACCTCCCTATGATCACAAGCTATGGCGAGTACTTGTCCTCCACAGCTGTCTCCAACCTAGTCACACCACCATTTGAGACTGGAGCTTCCTAGGATGAGTCTCTGGAAATAATCACTAGGACCGTTCATCTGTTTTGCCTTTAATAAGTGCTGGGGATTGAGGTTTTAATGTTAATCCTCATGATGGTATTAGAATTTATCCACCCCTAGAATATAGGCTGTCTGGGGTTTAGCAGGCAGAAGCATTGGTCACTTATCTTGTCTATTCACTGTACAAACCTTAGTTTTTAGAAGTTCACTGCAAAACCAGTTACTTTGGATCTCTTGATAACACCAGGGCATTGATTAATAGGTCTTCCCCAGGCTATAACTCCACTGAGAGACCAAGGAAAAGTCAAGAGTGAAAGAAAGACAGGAGTTTAACTAGAAATTGAATAGGAAGAGGAAACCAGTGGATTGAAGTAGTCTTGGGCTCTTATCCAGGACTTAACTAGATATCCCGGGACTGGTGTTATTTGCCTTCAGTTGAAAGCCCTGGAAAGTGTGGTAGATATCTCCTGGTTTGAACTCATTGGGACCTGGTATTTTCTTGTCTAATGCCAAAGTTTTTCCTTCCTTTTTTTTTTAATTTATTTATTTTAAGGGAGAGAGCTCACTGCCTCTCTGGGGAGGAGCAGAAAGAAAGGGAGAAAGAGAGTTGGGGGGGGGGTTAAGAAAGGGAGAGAGACAGAGAAAGAGAGAGAGAAAATGAGAAGGGGAGGGGCAAAGAGAGAAGGAGAGAGAATACCTATCAGGCTCTGCACTGTCAGCACAGAGCCTGACTCAAGGCTCATTCTCATAAACTGTGAGATCATTACCTGACCCAAAACCAAGAATTGGACACTTACTTGACTGAGTCACCCAGACACCCCGAAAGATTTTCCTGCCAGAGCTTCAATATTAAGGATCATTTTGCTTAGTACTAATAGCTTCCTTTGCTGAAGCTAGAGCTTTCCTGGGGAAAGTAACAAATTTCTTTGTATTTTTCAGACTATGGGGCACTGCTAACAGAGAATGGAGAATATACATCTGAGTACCTCGTATTCCAAGAGTTGTTTACCACTTCTTTTGGTACCTAGCAACAACTTCAATCTGAAGGATAACTCAGTCTCTCAGTTGGTCTCTGTCTTGTGAAGAGAGGATTGAGGGAATGGATAAAGATGTATTTTTGGGGAGATGTCCAGTTTGTTCCAGTTTATTTCATCATTAGGCACTAGAGATTCAAATATACACAAAATACCGGGCCCACCCCCAGGTACTCAACATCTAGGACCATGTTGCTTAGTCTTGATTGTACATTGGAGTCCTCTGTGGAACTTGTAAAAACCAGAGGTGCCAGGCCCTTCCAAGAGCTGTTGGATAAGTGTCTTTGTTGAAATGGGGAGGAAGGGGTAGATTCTGAGCATATATATTTTCCCATTGGACTTTAGGAGATTCTGATGAGTATCCAAGGGTTTAGAGCTAGTGGTCCAGCAGTGGGATTAATGTTCCACTTTTCCAGGACAGCAGGGCATCCTGCCTTAGAGCCTATATAAATATGAAAGGAATCTCACTCAATTATTGCCTACCTTATGACTCTTCCTGGAATTGGCAAAGCATCCCCTTCCACTGACTGGGCCCTTCATTCTTGGTGGTTTGGGGATAGCAAGGTACGTGGTGTCTTTGCATAGGTTGGAGGAGGATCTCAGAATGGCCCTATCTCCTATTTTTCGTTGCAGGGGTTCCCATGCCTCAGCGACCAGGTTTAATACCTAAGGCAATATATAAATCACTGCTAACACCATACTACATTTCACTGTGGGATGTCATACCCTACCTAAAGGAGGTAAGCTTTTTCTAGCATGGGATCGGCTTTGGACAGAAGAGACAGGAGGGAAAGGCTTAGCTCCAAGAATCAGAAGTAAATTACTAGGGAACCAGAAACAATCCTTAGCCATTTTAATTCCTTCTCCTAATTTTACGATTCAGAGTAAAAAACCTAGAATAAGAATTCAGGAACATACAGAAAATTTAAATTTGAATAAACAATGTAAACATTGGAGGATATTGGGAAATTTCCTTTCAGTAGTGTAGCCAAGAAGAGATCCCCTGCCTTCTGAAGTGGTTACAATAAAGGCACACTGATTGAATCTAGGGCAATGATTTTTAAACTTTTGGTTTAGTAGGGGGATTCCTTCTTTAAACTCACTGCAACGTTCTGTACATAAATCATGCACTGGATAAATCGGGTGGTGGTTCTGAGGATCCGTACTTGCATCCTATGAGTTAGCCATCCTTTCACTAGGATGGCACATATTAGGATGGCTCATGTGCCACTTCTGACTTACCTGTAGGGTTTGAAGGAGCACAGTTTGAAAACCATTGGTCTAGAGGAAAACCTGCGTAGTTATTCACACAATACTTAGTAAACATTGGTGTTTGGAGAACTGTATTATCAACATGTTGCTTTGGGGAATTTCCAGTCTAATAGGGAGGAGAGGTGAGTAGAGTAGTGATTAGGGAGTTATGGATTGTATGGTAGAGGAATGAAGGCAGCACAACATTGTCAAGGGAACGCAGTGTTGTGTTAAAGAATGTAAGCTCTGGAGTCAGACTAGGTTTCAATATTTACCTTGGGGCACTCATTTAACCTCATTCTAAGTTTCTTTATCTGGTTGAGGCTACTAATTGCACTGACCTCAGAGGATTGTAGTGTAGATTAAGCCACTAAAACTGAATCTGGAACACAATAAGTGCTGAGCGAGTGCTAGCTGCTGTATTATTATTTAGAGGTATGGTCAGCATGCTGGACAATCGCAGGATCCAAATTATATCCAAGTTGAGGTGATTTTGAGATCCAAAGGATGAACAGGGGCTTAATGAAAGGAACAATGGGGTAGAATGGAGGAGGGAAAGAAATTTGAGGCATAGTGGACACCATTTGTAAAGATATGCAAGGATCTGCATGCTTGGGGAACTGCACATAGTACTGGAATGAGAAGTGTTTGTGGGAGAACACCAAGTAAGGGACCAGGTAGCATGTGTCAGAGGGCCTTTGTGTTTTTGTTTTAAACATTTTCTTGTGGAATTTTGAAGACGTGAACAAATGGCAGAAAGAAAAGAAAACCCCTGTGTGCTCAGTACCCAGCCTCAACTTTATTAATATGTGGCTAATACTGTTTCATTTATACGCTTCCTTTCCCCTTCTTCTACTCTTTTTTACATTTTTGAGAGAGAGAGAGGAAGAGAGAGAGAATGTGAAAGGGGGAGAGGGGCAGAAGGAGAGAGAGAATCTCAAGCAGGCTCCACACTGAGCTCAGAGCCCAGTGCAGGGCTTGATCCCACAAACCTGGGATCATGGACCAGAGCTGAAATCAAGAGGTGGATGCTCAACCGACGGAACCACCAGGCACCCAGGATTATTTTAAAGCCAATCCCAGACATCATATAATTTTAGCTACAAATAGTTCAATATGTATCTGAAAAGATAAGAACTCTTTCAGTGAATTCCTATGAAATACTTTTAATAGTTTTATTTTTTACTTTTAAAATTTTTATTTATTTATTTTGAGAGAGAATATGCAGGCAAAAGGGAGCGAGAGAGAATCCCAAGCAGGTTCTGCACTGTCAGCGCAGAGCCAGATGCAGGGCTTGAACTCATGAACCATGAGATCATGCATGACATGAGCCAAAACCAAGAGTCAGTTGCTTGGCTGAGCAACCCAGGCATCCCCTGGGAAATATGTTTTTTAAGATTTTATTTATTTTGAGAGAGAGAGAGAAGAGGAGGGGCAGAGAGAATCCCAAGCAGGCTCTGTGGTGTCAGCACAGAGCCCTACTTGGCTTCATCTTACCAACTATGAGATCATGACCTGAGCTGAAATCAAGAGTCAGAGGCTTAACCTACTGAGCCACCCATGTGCCTCTCCTGGGAAATATTAAGTAACAGGCTCTCTCAAAACAAAAACAAAAACAACTCTGATTAGTAGTGTTTGCCAATTCCTATGGCCCAAGTACTCCCACTATGGCTAATTTCAAGCCTCTAGCATGACAACACTGATAGAGAGGTAAAATACAAGGTTGGGGAGGGTGTGCACAATTGGCACTCATGGCTGATCCAGACTGGCTCTAGCAGAGCACTGCTGAAAATCATAAAATATCTAGGATTTAGATTTTCTCAATTATCTCATAATTTTTTTTAGCACTCATTTGTTAATATCAGGTCCAATTGAGGTCAGTTACACGTTGCATTTAGTTGATAGTCTCTTAAATCTCTTTTAATCTAAAGTTTTTTTCCCATCTTTTTATTACATTTATTTGTTGAAGAAGCTGAATTATTTGTACTGTAGATTTCCCCACCTTTGGGGAAATGTCCCAGTGTATCTGAGAACATACCATTATATTCCCTGCATTTTCTGTAAACTGATCTGGATGCTTGATGAGATTTAAGTTAGGTGCTTTTTAAAAAATGTTTTATTTTTGAGGGGATGGGAGAGACAGAGAGAGAGAGAGAGAGAAATGGAATCCAAAACAGGCTCCAGGCTCTGAGCTGTCAGCACAAAGCCCAAAGTGGGGCTCGAACTCCGGAAGGGAGAGATCATGACCTGAACCAAAGTTAGACACTATCAGCAGATGGAGCCACCCAGGTGCCCCTATAGGAAGCTATTTTAAAGCTGGGTAATCAGATGACCAGCTTTGCTTTTCAGAAGGATCTCTTTGGTAGCGCTATGGGGGATGGAGTGGAGTGCAGCCCAGTCAGAACACTGAAATTGAGTGGAAATCTACAGAAGTGGAGTTTTAGATAATGGGAGTGAAGAAGTATTAGATATTTAGACTCAGACTCTAAAAGAGGTGATGACTGGTTGATGGGAGATATTGGAGAAGAGGTAGAGGGGGAGACATTCATGTTTTTTACCTTCTTGACTGGATAGTTGGTGTTGCTCTTGGGGAAAGGAAAAAGAGTAGGATGGGGCAGTGTGGTGAATACAGTTTGGGAGATATTGCATTAGCATCATCTAAGCATCTTCAGATGAGGAAGTCCAGGGATGCCTGGATGGCTCAGTCAGTAAAGCATGTGACTCAATGTTGGGGTTATGAGTTTGAGCCCCATTTTGAATATAGAGATTACATTAAAAAATCAGTTACTTAAAAAAAATTATTTCCAGACAGAGAAATCCAACAGATGTGGGGTTTACCCTACATTGAGTGCTTTAGGTCAGTGTTAGATAAGCAGATTCATGAATAGAATAGTCATAGTCAGACTATGGCTTAGTATGATTTCTCTTAGGTAGGCTTCACACCCAGTGTGGAGCCTAATGTGGGGTTTGAATGCACCTGAGATCAAGACCTGAGCTGAGATCAAGAATCAGAGCCACCCAGGAGCCCCAGGATGATTTATCTTAGTGTTTGAAGGTACAAGAGGAGAAGACCAAGGGTAGACAGAATTTGGACCTGGGGTGGAGTTCCTGAAACCTGGTCTAATCTCCATCATGAATTGATGAGCAAGTTCAACAGATTATTCTCTTTCCTTGATTTCAGCTTTTCCATATGAAAAATAAGAATACATTACTCTCTAGCACATGCAGAGAAATATAAAGTTGGTATGGGAAAACAAAAAGGGCATTTATATGTGATGCTTAAGCATGATTATCATTACATATTCCTTTTTTATACTCCTTGAGACTCTTGGGGCAATTCCTTTGGAGAAGTAGGCTTTGAGTTCATGTTTCTGAAATTTTTCTCTCCGTCCTGAACATGCAGCCTGGTTTTTGTTCCTGTTTATGCCACAGGCCATCAGCTCTGTCAAGCCCATTTGCATGGAGAAGCTGTGGACCAGGGGAATGGTCAGTCCTCTGGGTACATACTTTATGAGGTTATGATCTCCACAGGAGGCCTCCTCACCACAAAGAATCACATTCAAGACCGAGGTCAGGTAGGGGCCAGTGGATGGGTCCCCCCAGTGACATTTCTCTGCCGGTAAAATCCAGTGGTGTGGCTGGGGTGAATGTCTAAATGATAGCCAAATCTTTTTGACCTTCAAAAAATCATCAGTATTTCTTAATCTCTATCCCTTCAGTGAAATGTTTGATATGTAATATACTGCTGTCATAGGTACAAGATATGTAAACATTCCCAGGGAGGGGATACTCATTGAACCCTAATGGGAGTTGATGGAGTTCTTTAATGAGACTTGGGAGGAGTTTCAGAAGTCTGCACAGCAATCCCTATGTTTACACAGCACATTCCAATTGTCTCTTCTCATTTAATTCACAAAAAACTCATCTAAGGTAGTCATTACAAATGAAGACAACTCAGAGAAGTCCAATGAATAGTCAGGGCTATTTGACTAGAAAACAGCAGAGCTGAGGGCAAAGTCTTCAACATAACACTCCAAGTTAACAGCTGATGGAGTTTCCTCAGATTTTGGTGAAATTCTCCTGCTCTTACCATCTCTGTGCGATTTGTGTCACCTTCTTCCAAGGTGCCGGTTCTCCTAAAGGTGACATCAACCCTCCCCTCCTTCACCTGAGCTGCAGACCCAGATTCCTTGTTGTTTGCTGAACATTTCTCTTCACTTAGATATCATGTGCCATTGGCTTCTCAAACTCCTGATGTCCAACACCAGATTTATTATTCTCCTCATCCTGTGCTCCGTACATCAGTTCACAGATGTGCAGCTTCCCAAAATGAAAGTGCTGCTTCCCTCATTCTTTCTTTACACTTTATTCTCAGCTGGCCCCTGCATAATGCAGTATTACTCAGTGGGTCTTTCCTTCTTTCTCTCTTTCTTTCTCTCTTTCTTTCTTTTTTTCTTTCTTCTTCTTTTTCTCTCTCTTTCTCTCTCTCTCTCTCTCTCTTTCTTTCTTTCTTTCTTTCTTTCTTTCTTTCTTTCTTTCTTTCTTTCTTTCTTTCTTCTTTCTCTCATCTGTCTTTCTGTCTTTCATCCTTCTTTCCTTCCAAGTTTATTTATTCTCGGAGGAAAGGGCAGAGAGAGGGGAGAGAGGATCCCAAGTAGGGCTCCATGGAGCCCTACTTGGGGCTTGAACTCAAGAACCATGAAAATCATGACCTGAGCCAAAATCAAGAGTTGGATGCTTAACCAACTGAGCCACTCAGGCAGCCCTCAGTGGGTCTTTCAAACTCCATGCCACCATTGCCTTAGAGGCACTCTTATATCTTTCCTATCCTACTGTTAGAGCCTCATCACTTTATTTCAGAGAGCTCACCTTTTCCTTCTTCCTTGCTAAATCCCTCCCTCACAGTGCCACCCAATTACTTCCCAAGGTAGAATTCTCAGCATTCCACTTGCCCTGCCTACAGCCTTCCATTGGTTTTCCCAGTTACCTGCTGTATGTTTATGAATAAATTAGACTGTGCTGTGGATCAGGACTTGTTACTCCTTCCTCCGTACTCATTCTGTTCACAGCTCCATGTTAGATATTGTGGAGTGTTCTAATCACTTCTTTGTGTCACTCTCCTGGTTCCTCAGTGGCTGGGGTTCTCTTATAAGCTTGGTGACTCCTTGCCCAAGTCATTCAATAAATGATTATAGAGTATACAGACCTTGTGATTAGACTTGAAATAGCTTAAAGTGTGAATTCTGTGTTCTGCATAGTATTAACATTTGTGTTTTTAATATATGTGAATTGTAATTTTTGTAGTTTCCCAGTCAAATTTCATTTGAAAATTATCACCTAAATCACATAATCTCAGGGGCAAATTATGTACCCTCCTGTGGTCCTGCTTGGCTAGAGCAGATCCTTGAGGGTGACTTCATCTGACTCTGAAGCAGTAAAACAGGTAATAGAAAAGAAATGGATGTACGTCCTGGTTATTCTTAAAATGAAAAATAGTGGTGACAGCAGCCTTTCTAGATAAGGATCTGGGAAACCTGAAAGACTGGATTTATTATGAGAGTGAACCAGGCTAGAAAGGTGGATGTCTGGGGCGCCTGGGTGGCTTAGTCGGTTAAGCGTCCGACTTTCGCTTAGGTCATGATCTCGCGGTTCGTGGGTTCGAGCCCCGCGTCAGGCTCTGTGCTGACTGCCAGCTCAGAGCCTGGAGCCTGTTTCAGTCTGTGACTCCCTCTCTCTCTGACCCTCCCTGCTCACGCTGTCTCTCTCTCTCTCTCCTAGAAATAAATAAAACATTAAAAAAAATTAAAAAAAAAAAATAAAGGTGGATGTCCGCTGTACCTGTAGCCCCTGCCTCCCCTTAGGCCACCACTTTTTCCTTTATTTTTTAAGAGAGAGGGAGAGAGGGCTAACAATAGGGAGAGACAGAAAGAAAGAGAGAACCCCAAGCAGACTGCACACTGTCAGCACAGAGCCCAGCACAGGGCTTGATATCACAACCCTGAGATCATGACCTAAGCTGAAATCAAGAGTCAGACGCTTAACCAGCTGAGCCACCCAGGCAACCTTGGCCACCACTTCTTTCACAATATCCATTCATTCTCTACCTTCGTTTTCTCCTCATTCTCTGAAAGTCTTTTAAATTTCATTATTTCTTCATCATTGTGTTTGAAGAATTTAGACCTGGCCAGGAGATCCGGTTCACAAACCTGTCTCATCTAGGTATGGTATTCTAGAGGGTAAATTTGCAGCATCTGAGATCACTTTTCTGGATCTTTCTAGCAAACTAGAGATACAGAAAGCAGAATGTACTAACTCCCAGGAATCTGAACCCTTCCTCACTGCCTTTGCATGATAGACAGTTTTTCTCTTATACCTGGCACAGTCTGCTCATCACCTCCTGTTTCCAAATGACCTTACTAAGTCACTCTTCTAAAGCTTTAACTGTTAACCCAACTCTCTGGACCTCCCTTCCTTCCGCACATTTCCATGGTGCTTTCTGGATCCCTCCCTCATAGTAAACCAAGGTCTCAGTGTTTTCTACTTCTTACCTTTTCTGAAATATGTTTGTTTCCTACAGCTCTCTCTTGTGCTGCCATGTTCGGTCATTCCAAGGCACTTTTCCTAGTACTGCTTCTCAAGTGGCCACAGGGAGGGAACACGCAGTCCAGTCACCACAGGTGAGAAGGCTGCAGACCCTCTGTGCCTGCCCACAGTGGATGACTGGTACCTGTGTGCCCAGGCTCCCTGATCCTTTTGTTGACAGCAGGGTCCAGATGTCCTTCTGGAGAATCATCCATGCTCCCTTCATGAGAGTCTTTGTGGGACTGATAATCAAGTTGCCCTTCCTCCCTACCTGCAACTATCCTTTCCTGCCAGGGGTGGGCATGTGATGTACAGGAGACCAATCAGACTTTCTTTTCCAGGATATTGAATCTTGAGTAGTGTGACATAAAGTTGATTGCAGTGAGTCCCTTCATCAGCCGAGTGGTGAGTAACCTACCCGTCCTGACACCTCGGTTGCTGGAGCTAACCTGTCTTCTCCACTTATTCCAATTTCTGCTTTGGGCCCACCATCCACTTCCTAACTTGCCAGTACATTCCTCTTTTGGCATACGTTAGGTAACCTTTTTTCTGATGCTTATAACAAAATAAAACTACTCCGTGCACATTCTTTGTCGTGTTGCTTCAATAAAGGTTGTTTGACCACCAAATAAAATGCTGAAAAATTGAGAATATGGTCAGAATACTTGATCTCACAAATGTAAATGTGAAGCAAAGGTGATCTTACAAAGAAATCAAATAAATGTGAACATTAATGATGAAATGACAGGCAGTTCATATACACTGTGTTTGCTAAGTTTATTAAAAAAAAAAGGTAATTTCCTTTTACCCTTTAGTGCTTGTTCCGTACCACGGCACTGGCTTTTTCACAGTCAGGGGAAAGCCCTGGTTCTTTGAGACTTACAACAACCAAGTATCTGGTCCAGTGCCTCCTTATCACCTTATTATTCTTTACCCACGTCCTGGCTACCACCTTCAGTACCCAATTTGCATCTCTTCTTGATTCTGTGATCACCCAGTTCTCTGTGTGCTGTAACCCTGCTGAGCCACAGCAAGGGCACAGGGAGCCATTTATGTGTTGGTGGTAAGTCAGCTTCATGGCACAACCTGGGCAGACTGAGGGGAGAACTATGGAGCTTCACTTTCTAAAGCCACTGCAAATTCCAGCATGGTATAAACCAGCCCTGGGGTTAGTTGACAGGCTTCTTGGGAGCTTGGGAGAGTGGATCACCATGGAGGTGAGCTGACACTGCATCAAGGGTTGCTGAGGAGACTTACAAGCCAAGACCAAAAGAAATCATAACCAGACTTTAAGCCAGTTGTACAAGGGGCTGCATTCCTCCCAGAGTTAAGATCCTGAGTCCACTCTTAGCATGTGCAAATGCCAGGGAGCAGCAGCGCCCAGGTGGACCAGGACTTCCGCAGCCCAATGAAGTCAAAAATCATGAGTTCCCTGCTTGAGGCTTCTTTTACTGTTCCACCCCACTGCCCTGTCTCTCAGTCTAAGCCTGCCAAGGAGGCAACATGAAGCTAGAAGCAGGACTCCTTTCCTCTATCTCTTGCTTCTCTTCCCACCATCACCCAGAGTTGGAAAGCATTGGTGGTCCCATATTGTAGCCTCTGACTTCCATAGAGCGTAAGCCTTAGTGTGGGCATTACTGGAGGGCTTGTTAAAACATGGATTGCTGGGCTCCATCCTCAGAATTTTTGGTTCAGTAGGTCTGGGGTGGGGACTGAGGATTTTCATTTCTGCCAAGTTCCCAGGTGATACTCAATATTGCTGGTCTGAGGACCACATTTTGAGCTCCTTTATCATAGAGCGGGATGGATCTCAACCTGTCTCAACACTATTACTCTTTGGGGCCAGATAATTCTGTGTGGTGGCGGGTGCCTGTGTATTGTAGGATGCCAAAGCATCCCTGGTCTCTCTGCACTAGATGCCAGTGACACAACCCCCCCTAGTTATGACAACCAAAATGTGTCCAGATACTGCCCAGTCTCCTCTGAGGGCAAAATCCCTCCAGATGAGAAACACTGCCAAAGACCACACCTGGTTCTAGTCAGAAGTGATGCTTTCCCTACCTTACAGGAAAGCACTAGGAATTGGGGCCTTGGGGATCAGCGCTTTATAAATAAAAGACAAAGGTGACAGAATTTGGGAAATCCTCTTTTAAGACAATAGTCCTATTGATGACTCGGTTTTTCTTCTGTGTAATCCTAGTTCTGAATGACAGAGACAGGGTATTCTTTCTTTTTTGCACTACTTTTGAAAGAAATTCCAATATTCCCGCAGATAAATGGATTCCTAGAGTAAATTGTGGTTAAAGGCCTATGTGGACCAGGCTGAAAAGAAAATCACATTAGACTTTTACAGATACTAATCTATAAACAAATAAATACAATATGGTGTGAGGATGTAAAAGGTACAGCTCATTACTGGTTCCTGGCCATCATGATTCCTTAGTGTCTCAGGTAATGTAGAGAACACGCAGGCCAGTCAAATACTCTCACCTAATCCATGATATCTTATTAGAAGTAGCTGTAAGGGCCATTTAATACTATTTTTTCCCCTGATAACCAGATGTTAGTGCCTCGGGTAAAATACCAGATTAACTATAGCCTAAATATAATTTCTCTACTCAAGTGAGTTGCAGTGTGAATATTTATCCTTCTTTAACTATTATGTCTTTAGAGTCAATCCGTGTTAAGCATAGAGATACTCAAGCAAGTTTAGTCACGTTGAATATTTTCACCTAAATTCTGCCAAAAAGCTCAATAGGGGCCTAAATGTCTGTCATTTTCTTCAGGGGCAGGCTGAAGAGGTTGGGGGGCTGACAGGGAAGTCTGTCCTCTCCTATATTTTACAGAGGCCTTTGCACAACAGCAAGATTTCTGTCCATAAGCTTCCTACCTTTCTAACCATAGGAACACAAATCTGTCTGGGAAGGAAGTGGAGAACCTGAAATCATTCTGTAATCTGCTAAGAGCTTAGCTGTTTTCTCAAGGTCCTTCCCCTTTCTCTCTTTAATTTTTTTTTTTTTAATTTATTTCTGAAAGAGAGAGAGAGACAGCATGAGCAGGGGAGGGTCAGAGAGAGAGTTAGATACAGAATCTGAAACAGACTCCAGGCTCTGAGCTGGCTGTCACCATAGAGCCCGATGTGGGGCTCGTACCCACAAACTGTGAGATCATGACCTGAGCCGAAGTCGGATGCTTAACCAACTGAGCCACCCAGGCGCCCCTCCCTTTAATTTTTTTTTAAGCAATCTAAATTTATACAGAAAATGCAAACTCTGCTCACTTTTGACAAATGCATGGAAAGAAATTTAAACAGCATGAGGGCCTGGAAGGTGTTTATGTTTGTTACCCTCTGTAACTTGATGTCCCTCAGGGATTACCTTGGTAACTTGATGCCAGTGTAACACCATAGAGGTCCACCCAAAAACTGATTCACCATCCCTGACTTACTAACATTTGGATGAGCAAATGTTTCACTAGTTTTGACTGGCCAGGAAAAATCCTGATTGGCAGCCCGCATTTCTGAAGAGACTACAAAACCAACCCAACAGAGAACCTTATATTCTGGAGAAAGGAGTAGTAGAGTCCTAACCATCAGAGCATCATCCTCTGAAATCACTTTAGTAGCTGTTGCCCATGGACCAAGTGACAGACCCTCCAATACTGTGCAGCACAGACCAGAAGAGAGGCTCCTCTGGGAGATCGGACAGGCAGCAGGGCCCCTAGGAGCTGGGGTGCATCTCTGCTTGATTATACCACATGTAGTAAGAGTCCTTCCAGTAAAAACAGGGCATTTTCTCTTGTTATTTTGCTTACTGAAACCCATGAAGAGGAAAATTGAACCTACATCTTCTGGAAAGAAGAGATTATGTAAAATTGCAGATCCAGTAGCCAAATGGTTAAGAAAGGGGCCTGCTTGTAAGGTAGTGGTTCTTCATTCTTGGTGTGTATCAGCTCATCTGGAAAGCTATTAAAAACTACAGTGATCCAGTCTTACTAAAGTAGCATGGGACCTACATCGCCTAGTCTTACCAAGTTCCCCAGGTGATGTTGATAAACATCAAAACTAGAGAACATTGCTCAAGGGCACTAGGGCACCAGTTCTAAACTTGGCTGCACATTGGAGCAATATGGGCGAAATTTGTAAAAATAATATTTATTTTTCACCTCCAAGGGGTTTGATTTGATAGGTATGGAGTATAATATAGATATCAAGTTTTAAAAAAATATTTAGTTAATAATTCATTTAAAAATAATTTTACTCTATTTTATGAAAAAAATTTAAAAAGTATACTTTAAAAAATTCAATGAGAAATATATCATTATTTTACATTTTTGTCAAGTATCTTTAGGCAAAATAGATGATATAGCTGGATTCTCATATCTTTCTATATTCTTTCTATTGTGATATGTTGTTTTAGTTGAAGCATATGAAGAAAATACAGCCTAACACAGATACGTAACTGGAAAAAGAATGAGTATTTTAATAGCCTTCACAGATAATTATTATGGATATTCTTCTCTGGTACTATAAAAATTTTACAAGAAGTACTTTCACAAAGATTAGTGAACTGTGGAATCTAAAATTGCATAAACTGAGTTTTAACATAACTTATGTTAAAATGTGGAATCTAAAATCATATAAACTGAGTTTTAACATAACTCAGTTATGTTGAAATCCATTGGTCTAACTTAACATGGATCTTTTATTCAAGTATGTTTTGGTAACATCATGCATTGGTTCACTGAACTATGACAATATTCAAAATATTGACACATGTCATCATCCAATATGAGAAAATTCCGTCATCAGTATCAACACCAACATAGGAAAAGTCAAGATTTGACAGGCTGTCAAGTTACTGGGGGTGGATACAAATCTTCCAAAATGCTAATTTTTAATCGAAAGCTTGAGGTGTTTTCATTAGCAACAAGTATTGTCAGTTGTCATCCTTCAAGTGACAGGTTCACTTCATTCTCTTTTTCTCTCTCTTTTTAAATGACAATTTTATTGAGATATAATTCATACAACATAAAATTAATCCTTTTAGAGTGCAAAGTATGGGGGCGCCTGGGTGGCTTAGTCGGTTAAGCGTCCAACTTTCGCTTAGGTCATGACCTCGCGGTTGGTGGGTTCGAGCCCCGCGTCGGGTTCTGTGCTGCCAGCTCAGAGCCTGGAGCCTGTTTCAGTCTGTGACTCCCTCTCTTTCTGACCCTCTTGGGCTCACGCTGTCTCTCTCTCTCTCTCCTAGAAATAAATAAAACATTAAAAGAAAAGAATAAAGTGCAAAGTATGGAGGTTTTTAGTATATTCAGAGCTGTGCAATGGTCACAACCACCTAAGTAGAACGTTTTGTAACCCCCATACCCATTAGCACTAACCCCATTTCCTCCACCTCCCAGTCACTGGCAACCACTAGTCTACTTTCTGTCACCTTGGATTTGCCTATTCTGGACATTTCATAAATATAATGCTACAATGTGTCGTCTTTTGTGACTGGCTTTTTTTCACTTACTATGTTTTCAAGGTTCATCCATGTTGTAGCATGTATCAGAATTTTTTTCATTTTTTTGGCCAAAGAATATTCTATTGTATGGATAGACCACATGTTGTTTATCCTTTCATCATTGGTGGACATCCGAGTTGTTTCCACTTTTGGGATATTATGAATAGTGCTGCTCTGAACATTCATGTGCAACCTTTTGTGTGGACATGTGTTTTCATTTCTCCTGGGTATTCTAGGAGTGGCACTGCTGGATCATATGATAACTATGTTTAACAACTCGAGAAACTGCCAAACTCTTTTAAAAATTTTTTTTAAGGTTTTATTTATTTCTAGAAAGAGAGAGAGACAGCGTGAGCAGGGGAGGGTCAGAGAGAGAGGGAGTCACAGACTGAAACAGGCTCCAGGCTCTGAGCTGGCAGTCAGCACAGAGCCCGACGGGGCTCGAACCCACGAACCGCGAGATCATGACCTAAGCGAAAGTCAGACGCTTAACCGACTAAGCCACCCAGGCGCCCCTGCCAAACTCTTTTAAAAGTAGCTGTACCATTTTACAATCCCACCAGGAATATATGAGAGTCCCAATATCTCAGTATCCTCACTGACGTTATTAGCTATCATTTTGGTTTTTGTCATCCTTTGTGTTTGTGAAGTGGTTACTTTAATGTGGTTTTGATTTGCCCTTCCCTAATGATAATACAGTATTATGATAACTAATGATAATGTGGAACATCTTCCATGAAGTTATTGGGCATTTGTTTACCTGCTTGGGAGGTTTTTATTCAAACCGTTTGACATGCCCTTTATCATTTTAAAAATTTGGGTCATTTTTTAATTGATAAGTTATAAGAATTTGTATATTTTAGATATAAAGCCCTTACCAGATAATATGATTTGCAGATATTTCCTCTCATTCTGGGGGTTTCTTTTCATTTTCTTGATAGCATCATCTGAAGCACCACAATTTTTTATTTGAATAAAGTTCAACTCATCTATTTATTTCTTTTGTTGCTCACGCTTGATGTCATTTATATCTAAGAAACCATTGCCTGAGTCAGGGTTATGAAGAATTTAATTCTATGTTTTCTAAGAGCCTTATAGTTTTAGCTCTTACGTTTAGGCCTGTGATATATTTTGAGTTAATTTTGAAGGTCCAACTTTATTCTTTTGTGAGAGGACATCCATGTGTCTCCTCATCATTTGTTGAAATGACTATTTTTCCTCATTGAATTGTCTTGGAACCTTTGCCAAAAATTAACTGACCATAAATGTGTGGGTTTATTTTCGGACTATCAGTTTTGTCCCAATCACTTTTATGTCTGTCTTTAGGCCAGTACCACACTGTCCTGGTCACTGTAGCTTCATGTTAAGTTTTAAAATCAGGAAATGTGAGTCTCCTGATTTTGTTCTTTTCCAGAGTTGTTTTGGATAATCTGATGAACACAGAAGTTTCATGTGATTTCATTTTGCAGCTAGGTCTGAAAATCACTGCTTCTAATGGACACAAACTGTTTGGATATCCTCGCCACCTTCTTAATCTCTCATCACTTGTAAGTTTGCCAGTTATCTCTTAAATGTTTTATCCACAAATTCTGATGGTTTCTGTTTACTTTTTAACATCTTAATCTTATTTTCCTTTCCTTTGTATTATTGAATTGGCTATAACGACAACAAAATTGTTGTCTATTCAATATTCTTTCCCCTTTCTTCCTTGCTAACAAGGAAGACTGTGTTGGAAGGCAATGTGCCCCAGGTCATCAGAATTAACTCTCATCAGGTCGACAATCAATATTATCTACAAATCTTCTACCAAATATCTTATTCAATGGTAGAAGTGGAAAAATATCCACATTAAATTCTGGAGAAACACAGGAGCTCTCAGGAGCTCCACTATCACCATTTATCAACATTATAGTGTCAGTCCTAGCCAACAAGACAACAACAAAAGTGACGGGCCACCTGGGTGGCTCAGTTGGTTAAGTGTCTGACTTTGGCTCAGGTCATGATCTTGTGGTTTGTGGGTTCGAGCCCCGTGTCAGGCTCTGTGCTGACAACTAGCTCAGAGCATGGAGCCTGCCTTAGGATTCTGTGTCTCCCTCTCTCTCTGACCCTCCCCTGCTCGCACTATCTCTCTCTCTCTCTCTCTCTCTCTCTCTCTCAGAAATAAATTAAAAAACATTAAAATTTAAAAAAAATGATACATGGAAAAAAAGGGTTGAAATACAAAATGCAGAATTGTAATTGTGGACAACATGATCATCTTTATACACAGCTCAAGAGAATTCATTGACAACCTGTTCGAAATTAGAAAGTTACTAGACTCAAAGTTGAAATATAGGAATCAGTCAAGAGACTACACACCAGGAAGCACCAATTATAGCATGTCACAGAAAAAAGATATTGTTCATGATAACAATAGATACTATAGACAAAGGGTGCAAGACCATAACGGAGAAAAATATAAACTTCAATTGAAATACATAAAAGAAGACTTTAATATGTGGAAAGATATACCATGTTATGGATAGGAAGACAATATTATTAAAATTTAATTAATGTCTACTTTAATATAATTCCAACCAAAATCCCAAGAATTCATGGCATTTATCAAAGTAATTCTAAAATTCATATGGTCCAATAAGAAACCAAGATTCACCCTGGCACTTATTAAATTATCTGGTAATAATTCCAAACATTTATACAGTGTTCATTATGAGCTAGACACTGTTCTAAGAGTTTTATATTTACTACATTCACTAATATGATCAGTCCTCATAAATGGGCCTATGTTGTACATGTGTTCATTGTTAACAGGACTCATGTCCACCAGCTTTGAGTGAGGCCTAGAGCCAGAGAAAGCTATCAGACAAATGCAGGGCACCTGGCAGGTCAACAATCTCCATCTGAAAAGCAGCTCTTGATTTAGTGCAGCCCTGGTGTATCAACGGACCACCACATTAAACTGCGGTTGCAAAATTCTACATTTGAAACTTTTCTCCTAAATTAATACATGAGAAACAGGGCCCCATTATTTTCTAACTCCAGAGTTTCAAAAAGGTGCCAATACACTGGAGCAGTAGGGGAAAGAAAACAAATCCAGTGCAAATGCTCTCCTCTGCCCCACCCCATCCTTAAGTCCTGATGCCTGCCTTTCTGTCACTGGGCCTCTGTTTTCTTCCACACCAGTTCAGCTAACATGGTCATTACAGGGCTTGTGCACAGCTAGTTTTAGCCTCTGTACATCTTTGGGGTTGGGCTGGGAGATTTGCTAGTATAGATCTTGTCAGGATACAGAAGTCAAGGACTGCTGTGTTGTTCCTATTTTAGTTTCTTTTTTTAAATAAGAAGACAAGATGCACAAAAAGTGGAATGTTTTTTATTTCAAAGCTTAATGCATATGAAAAAGACATTGCAATAATGAGTCTGTATACAAGTGTTAAAATATTAGGAGAGAGAAGAGTATGGGGTTATTGCAATTCCAAAATAAATAATTAACTGTACTTAGCTCTTAGTAGACATGCAATCAATTTTTCCTACTGCGATCTAAGACATAGCATGAGAGACTCCCAAGAAAGGGGAGGAACAGAACATTTCACAGATATGCTGATGGTGGAAACATTTATACTAGTGCTGTAATTTTTTATTATGCTAAAGGGACACTTTACTTACAAAGAAACCTAGAGAGTGAGCAAATACTGAAGAAAACCAAAACCCCACAAACACAGAGAGTTGTCACTCAGTTTATGCTCCCATTTAGATCGAAATGTCTGCTGTTCCATTACTTTAAAAAGCTGCCCTACAAAGGGCATTAAGGAATTCCTGACAATTTAAAATGTAGAAGGCGAAGGGAAAGAGAACTGATATTAGTAGTTCAGATTTTGAGTGAGTTTTTGTTATTTTTGGTCTTAAAATAGATATGCATCCATTTTGCTTTAAGAACTCTGGGCAGAGAGGCATTCAGGTTATAATGAATGTGATAAGAGGTTATAAACCTGGAACAAATGCTACCCAAGAATTAAAGATTCAGAAGCAGGGTCATGCAAAATTGGTCTGAGCAGGCTCAGATAGACTTGTTTCCCCACATGCCCTGCACCCTCCTCCATTGCACTCTGGGCCTTAAAGCTACTTCATCCTGACCTAATGACTGACATCCATTGGTGGACATTTCTCAGAATAATCAGAGAGAAAAGAAAAGGAAGCTTCACAGTAGATGAATACAGGTCAGTAAGATAAATGAATGGAGTCTTTTTCAGAGTTGCCTGTTCAGAGCAGTGGCCATTGATGGACTGGGGGAATAAAGATAGGCTTTCTACTTCTGGTCCTTAAGAAAGTATACTTCATTACAGTATTCCACAAACATTACATGGCACCCAAGCGCAGCTGATTAAGAAAGGATAGGCATTGAGTCAGGATAAAATCCAAGACCCACTTCCCTAAGTGCTCCTCTTAGGAAAAATCTCTGGGCTGCAGCCTTAAGAGACATTCTACAACCAACTAAAGATAAAAAGCCAATCCTTTAGCGATGAATTACAGAGAAAAAAACCTAGCATTTGGTTGGCCTCTGAAAATTCTAGACTACATCTCACACAAGGGAATTTTGCTAACACAACTATCCTAGTCACTAGAAAGATGATAAATTTCCTGGGACTTCCTACAGCCTTCAGAGTAGTCTAGGAGAGAGAAAAATCTATCCTTTCCCTAGAAGGTCCTATCTTATCTGACCCCATAGGATTACAAGTATTTCTGGCCACCTCAGAGCCAATTGAAACCTTGGACAATGCGGCTCTATTGACAGTCTCTTTGCTTTTGGGATTGAAGACTTCTTCCTTTTTCTGAGAGGCTGTGAAAGACACGTTGCCTCATAAAACAGTCATGACTATCTGATCTAGCATTTTCATCTTGAAAATCGTCTTCTCCATCACAATCCCAGACTTCAAAGCTGTAATCATCAAGACTGTATGGTATGGGCACAAAAACAGACACATAGACCAATAGAATAGAATAGAGAACCCAGCATTGGGCCTACAAATGTATGGCCAAGTTATCTTTGACAAAGCAAGGAAGACTATCCAATGGAAAAAAACAGTCTCTATAGCAAATGGTGCTGGGAGAACTGGACAACAACATGCAGAAGAATGAAACTAGACCACCTTCTTACACCATACACAAAAATAAACTCAAAATGGATGTAAGACCTAAATGTGAGACAGAAAACCATCAAAACCCTAGAGGAGAGAGCAGGAAACAACCTCTTGGACCTTGGCCGCAGCAATGTCTTCCTGGACACATCTCCAAAGGTAAGGGAATTAAAAGCAAAAATGACCTATTGGTACCTTATCAAGATGAAAAGCTTCTGCACTGCAAAGGAAACAATCATCAAAACTAAAAGGGAACTGATGGAATGGGAAAAGATATTTTCAAACGACTTATCACATAAGAGGTTAGTATCTAAAATCTATAAAGAACTCACCAAACTTCACATCCGAAAAACAAATAATCCAGTAAAGAAAGGGCAAAAGACATGAATAGACAATTTTCTGAAGAAGACATCCGGATGGCCAACAGACACATGAATAGAGGCTCAACACTCATCATCAGGGAAATACAAATCAAAATCACACTGAGATACCACCTCACGCTGGTCAGAGTGGCTAAAATTAACAACTCAGGAAACAACAGATGCTGGCAAGGATGTGGAGAAATGGGAACCCTCTTGCACAGTTGGTGGGAATGCAAACTGGTGCAGCCGCTCTGGAGAACTGTGTGGAGGTTTGTTAAAAAGTTAAAAACAACTACCCTAGGACCTAGCAACAACTCTACTAAGAATTTATCCAAAGGTTACAGGAATACTGATTTATAGGGGTACATGTACCCCAATGTTAATAGCAGTGCTTTCAACAATAGCCAAATTATGAAAAGAGCCTAAATGTCCATCAACTGAATGGATAAAGAAGATGTGGTTTATATATACAATGGATTACTACTTAGCAATGAGAAAGAATGAATCCTTCCATTGGTAGCAAACTGGATGGAACTGGAGAGTATTATGCTAAGTGAAATAAGTCATCAGAGAAAGACAAATATCATATGTTTTTACTCATATGTGGAACTTGAGAAACTTAATAGAAGACCACGCGGGAAGAGAAGGGGAAAAATAGTTACCAACAGGGAGGGATGGAGGTAAATCATAAGGTGGAGGACAGTGAAAATGGGTGATGGGCATTGAGGAGGACACTTATTGGATGAGCACTGGGTGTTGTATGTAAGCAATGAATCACGGGACTCTTCCCCCAAACCAAGAGCACACTATATACACTGTACGTTAGCCAGTTTGACAATAAATCAAAATTTTAAAAAATCTTCCAGTGGAAGATCCCATAATCTACACAAAGAGATTCAAACTCCTTGTTGATTATGAACTCCCTCCCCACCCCCACACACAATGACCCTATCTACATTTCCAGTTATTTCCCACTACTTCTCTGCACATGCTGAGATTGAGTAAATTGCATTTTTCACTGCTCCTAAGTCTTCATTCATGGTGTTCTCTTGCCATTAAAAATCCACTTTTACACACACACACACACGAAAAGAAAAGAAAATGGCCCTCTCATAACTAAATTTCCATCTGGTTAAAAAGAAAAACAACCACCAAAAAGCTCCACTGTGGTATGAAATGGATACATCCTATTATGAGCTACACTTGGCTCCAAAGACCAGCATCACCTTCATATACAGGGTGCCTTCTCCTTACCCCAAGTTACCCTTACCTCTTATATTACTGGGTTGGGGTCTTATCTATACGATAAGACTGTTTTCTCAACCTGAAGAGACAGCCTCTTTCACAGGTGAAATAGTTTGCCCTAAAGTGGAAATATCCAATAGAATCTGCAGCCATCTAACCTAGAGGTGATGAATTGCCAATGACCTCACATCATTGAATTCTTTCACAGTAGGCTAAATTTCAAATGGTGTTCATGGCTACGGAGCAAAGACTGGAATACCTTTACAAGACCAATGGACCAAGAATAATGTCCTAACTGTAAAACAATACTGGATTATGAAAGACCTCTTTATGGGAACAGATAAAACTTACTAGATACTGAGTAATGTTACATGTGCATATACCAACGCACATTTGCATGAAGAACATCATCTAAAGAAAGTTATCTGGACTAGGATTCCCCCCAAAGCAGTTCTTTTAACATGTATGGGAACTAGCATTCTCTCCAAAGAGAGCCTCCATGGAATCAGCTCACCTGGCTCTTGTCAGTCATTTATGTGTTGTGTACAACCATACCACTCTATCATTGGCTCAGCTCCCAGGTATCCAGAACTCAGGGGCTGGGGAACTAGGAGAATTTGAGTAGGCTCAGAATATTTCTCCCCCCCCCCCTTTTTTTTTAAATGACACAGTACCTACCTCTTCTCTGTTTTCTCCTTTGTGACTGTTCTCTTTCAGCAGACAGGTGGAATAGATCATACATACTATGCTTTATTTGACTTCAGTGGATGGCCTACAGTTCATATTGGTCAGAACCAAGACCCACCTGGAAAAACTTGAACTTAGTCATTGACTACCTTGGGTTGTCCTATGGCCACCCTCTTTGGCCTCTTTGGTCACTTGTAATGTCAGCATGCAACCGTGAAACTCATTTCTCTGGGAGGAAAAGACTGGTTTCCAAGAGGGGATGATAAACTTCAATCCGTTAGGTATATGTAAGTCAGAACTTGAAAGGTGGAAAGAGACAAAGGTGGACTGAGAAACTCTCTTTTCCTGTTACAGAAATGGAACTAATAGCCCCAAATAACCTTCACTACTGTTCTAGGCAGTCATTCATTATGCAAGTGCTTCATGATGCTGGATATGCCACTTTTATCTGTCCCAGACCAAGGTATGTTATGGATGTCTCATTCTAAGACACAGTTTTGGAAACTCCTATGCTGTGCTCAATGAGAACTAGTAGGGATAGTAATTATATTTAATGAGCCCTAAAGGACGTGGCAGTGGATTTATAGGTGATAAATCTGAATGACCCTGGAGTTTCCTGTTCTTCTAACATTCAATTAGCTTAGCAGACAGCTGGCTTAACAGGTCTGAGGTAGTTCAACGAAGGCTTATATGAGCTGATTATCAGCCTGAGGTTTTTCTTTCTAAGAAAGTAACTTTTTCAACCAAAGAACCTCCATTATTCTATAGACATGTGAATGTTTCCTGCCTTCTGACCTATAAATATGTAGTTCATTATAGGTTAGGGCCATGATGCATATTGATCACTTGGCTTAAGCACTGGGATGATAAAAGCTGAGAAAAGAGAGGAATTGTATAAATTCTACTACTTCACAGGTTGTAAGTTTGTCTCCAGTAAGCTTATTGTATATATATATTGCATGGCAGTAACAGTGTGTGTTTGGAATTTCTTTATAAAACATTTCTGAATATCCATGTTTCCACTCTTATTGGTGTACAAGACTTAAGTTTTCCTGTGGAATCTATGCCTTAGTAAAGGATAACCCCAACTGTTGGCAGAGCTAAATTCTCATTGATCTAAGCCAATTATACTAATTATATTGTGTTTGTCAGTGATTGGTTTGGAGTGGGCCTATGCTCTTATATTGAACCATGAGGCATAAGGAAGTCTGCTGGAAAACTTTCTCACTTTTAAAAAGAAATACACAGGGGCGCCTGGGTGGCTTAGTCGGTTAAGCGTCCAACTTTCGCTTAGGTCATGATCTCGCAGTTCGTGGGTTCGGGCCCCGCGTCGGGCTCTGTGCTGACTGCCAGCTCAGAGCCTGGAGCCTGTTTCGGTCTGTGACTCCTCTCTCTCTGACCCTCCCCTGCTCACGCTCTCTCTCTCTCTCTCTCCTAGAAATAAATAAAACATTTAAAAAATAAAAAAAAAATAAAAAGAAATACACAGACTCAGAGTAAGGATGGTAGAGGAATATGGGGACCCTGAGCTTGTTTCATCCCTGAAACATAGCTAGATCAGCACCAAACTATTTTGAACACCTAAGAAGTTGATCTGAGGATTAATGCAACAATCTGCATAACTTGAGCCACAAAAATTGGCAGGTATGTAGTGTAGAGAGGTGAACTGAGGGAGAGGTGGGAGACATTTTGGTGGAGAGAGGACAGAGAGAGAAAGAGAAAACGGGAGAGTGCAGCATATTGGGATTTCTCAAGAAAAGCACTCTCCCTGAAAGTAGCTGGAGAGAAAGAGAAAGAAAGAGAAACAACTTGCAGGGGACTGAACAAGAAGTCTGTTCCCCAAAACCATTAACAGAGAGAAAGGAGAAGGTTTCAATACCATCAGGATTCTATAAACAGTGGAGGACAGAGTTTGAAGGTTTGGAGCTCAGTGCCTCGTGGTGCTCTGGTGAGGAAGTAGGGCGAATCCCCAGGAGCAGGCTGTGTGGTCTGAGGGATCTGTGTGCCACATGGTAAGAAGTGGTTACCCTACTTGGAACTCATTTAGTAAAGGCCATATGGCCTCCCTGCAGGCAAAGGTCTCTCCAGGAGACCCTGGAGAGCAGCTACTGTTACTGGTATTGGGACAAAGATATCAGAGTGCAGCAAAACCTGGTGCGGGTTGTATGTTGTGATTTGCCATAATCTCTGAACCTCTGCCGCTGCATCACGGCACATTTTCGGGGGCATGCCAGCACCCTGACATTGCTCAGTGAGACCCTCCCCCACAAGGTTGGAATGGGTCTAAGCCATGAGGGTCTCTTAAGTATGAGGTTTTGAAACACAGCCCCATCTGAGATAAAACTCTGGAGGGAGGTGCCACCTGGCAGGCGGACAGCTTGGACACCAACAGGGTAGATGTGGGAGTAGACAGAGACCTGAGACAAAGGAGGAGTGCTGCATCTCAGGTTGGTGAGAGCGTGACGATCCTGTGCTAGAGACTAGGGAGTTTGGTGGAGCTTGGTGAAGCCTAGACTAGGGAGCCTGGTGAACCCGGCATGCAGATTCACCCCAGTAAGCTAAGCAGCACCACCTAGGGAGAGAACAGACCTGTTACACCAAGCCCTAACCAACTGTGCATGTCTCCCAGAAGACAAGCACAAATCCCTCCACCTGCTGGACTATGGTGTGCTTCAAAGTTTCAGTTCTAGGAGAAACTGGATATAACTCGGTTCAGGTTTCATTCTGTTTGCTGGTTCGTTTATTTGCTTGTTTTCTTTACTTCTGTTGTTTTCTTTTTTCTTTCTCTTTCTTGGATACAGAAAGAGAAAATTCTTTTTTTATTTTTATTTATTGTATTTAAAAATTTTTATTCTATTTTATTTTCGTTATTTTATTCTATACATTTTAAAAAAATGTTTATTTTTGAGAGACGGAGAGTGAGTGGGGGAGGAACAGCGAAAGAGGGAGGCACGGAATCTGAAGCAGGCCCCAGGTTCTGCACTATCCTCATAGAGGCCAACGCAGGGCTCAAACTCACAAACTGTGAGATCATGACCTGAGATGAAGACGACCGCTTAACTGACTGAGTAACCCAGGCACCCCAATACATTTCTTTAATTTTTAAATTTTTCTTAACTTTTATTTCCCTTTTATCTATATTCCATCAAGCTTCTTTCAACAAGCAAGCCAAAACACACCTAGGATGCTGTATTTGATTTTTTTCATTTTGTCTTTAATTTTTTAACTTTTTATTTTGTTAATTTTTTTCTTCCTCCAAAATGACAAAATGAAAGAATTCCACTCAAAAAGAAAGAACAGAAAGAAACGAAACAAAAGAATGTAATAAATCCAGATATAATTAAGGTATCTGAACTAGAATTTAAAACCATGATTAAAAGAATATTAGCTGGGGTTGAAAAAAAGCATAGAGGACACCAGAGGATCCATTTCTACTGAGATAAAAGAACTAAAATCTAGTCAGGCCAAAATTTAGAATGCTATAACCAAGATGCAACATCAAAAAGATTCCGTGATGGCAAGGATGAACAAAGTAGATTAGTGAATCAGTGATATAGAAGATAAAATTATGGACAATGTTGAAGCAGGAAAAAAAGAAGGAAACAAGGGAAAAAGGTCATGATATAAGACTTCCAGAACTCAGTGGCCTATTAAGAAGGAATAATATCTGAATCATAGGAGTCTCAGAAGGTGAAGAGGGAGAAAGGGGCAGAAGGTTTGTGTGAGCAAATTAAAGTGGAAAACTTTTCTAATCTAGAGAAGATCACAGACATCAAAATCCAAGAAGCACAAAGAACTACCATTAGATTCAACAAAAAGTGACCATCACCAAGGCCTATCAAGGTCACAAAATACACAGACAAAGAAAGAATTATGAAAGCAGCAAGGAGAAAAAAACAATGGGAATAAATCCTTATCTTTCAGTACTCACTCTACATGTCAATGGACTAAAGGCTCCAATCAAAAGACATAGGATATCAGAATGGGAAGAAAACAAGACCTATTTATATATTGTTTACAAAATACTCATTTTAGACCTAAAGACACCTGAAGATTGAAAGTAAGGAGATGGAGAACCATCTATTGTGCTAATGGTCATCAAAAGAAAGCTAGACTAGCCATACTTATATCAGACAATCTAGATATTAAAATAAAGACTGTAACAAGAGATGAAGAAGGGCGTTATACTATAATTAAGTGGTCTATCCACCAAGAAGATCTAACAATTATAAATATTTATGCCCCCAACTTGAAACACCCAAATATATAATTCAATTAATCACAAACATAAAGAAACTCATTGATAATAATACCATAATAGTAGGGGACTTCAACAGCCCACTTACAGTAATGGACAGATCATCTAAGCAGAAAACCAACAAGAAAACAATGGCTTTGAATGACACACTTGACCAGATGGATTTAACAGATATATTCAGAAAAGTTCACCCTAAAGCAGCAGAATACACATTCTTCTTTAGTGCACATGGAACATTGTCCAGAATAGATCACATACTGGGTCACAAGTCAGCCCTCAACAAGTACAAAAAGATCGAGATCAAACCATGGATAATTTTAGGTCATAATGCTATGAAAGTTGAAATCAACTACAAGAAAAATCATGAATACTTGGAGATTAAAGAACATCCTACTAAAGAATGGGTCAACCAAGAAATTAAAGAGGAAATAAAAAAGTACATGGAAGCCAATGAAAATTAAAACATGACAGTCCCAAACCTCTGGGATGCAGCAAAGGAGGTCATGATTGGGAAGTATATAGCAGTCCAGGCCAAAGATTTCTTCCAAGGAAGAAAGTTCTCAAATACGCAACCTAACTTTACACCTAAAGGAGCTGGAAAAAGAATATAAAACCCAAAACCAGCAGAAGAAGGGAAATAATAAAGATTAGAGCAGAAATCAATGATTTCAAATTCAAAAAAACCAGTAGAACAAATCAATGAAACCAGGAGCTGGTTCTTTTAAGGAATTAACAAAATTGATAACCCCTTAGCCAAACTGACCAAAAAGAAAAGGCAAAAGACCCAAATAAACAAAATCACTAAAGAAAGAGGAGACACCACAACCAACACTGAAGAAATATAAACAATAACGAGGATATCATGAACAATGGTATGCCAACAAATTGGTCAATCTGGAAGACAAGGATAAATTCCTAGAAACATAAACTACCAAAACCTAAACAGGAATAAATACAAAATTTGAAAGACCCCCTAACCAGTAAAGAAATTGAATCAGTAATCCAAAATCTCCCAACAAACCAGAGTCCAGGGCCAGATGGCTTTCCAGGGGAATTCCACCCAACATTTAAAGAGAAGTTAACACCTACTCTTTTTTTTTTTTTTTTTAATATTTTTATTTATTTCTAGGAGAGAGAGAGACAGTGTGAGCAGGGGAGGGTCAGAGAGAGAGGGAGTCACAGACTCTGAAATAGGCTCCAGGCTCTGAGCTGGCAGTCAGCACAGAGCCCGACGCGGACTCGAACCCACGAACCGCGAGATCATGACCTAAGCGAAAGTCGGACGCTTAACCGACTAAGCCACCCAGGTGCCCCAACACCTATTCTTTTGAAGCTATTCCAAAAAATAGAAATGGAAGTAAAACTTCCAAAATCATTCTAATGAAGCTGATATTACCTTGATTACAAAACCGAACAAAAACCCTACTAAAAGGGAGAACTACAGACCAATTTCTCTGATGAACATGGAGGCAAAATTTCTCGACAAGATAGTAGCAATACATTAAAAGAATTATTCACCACAATCAAGTGGGATTACTCCTGGGATACAAGGCTGGTTCAATATCCACAAATGAATCAGTGTGATACATCACATTAATAAAAGAAAGGATAAGAACCACATGGTCCTCTCAATAGTTGCAGAGACAGCATTTGACAAAATACAGTGTCCTTTCTTGATAAAAACCCTCCAGAAAGTAGGGAAAGAAGGACATACCTCAACATCCTAAAGGCCTTATATGTGAGGCTCACAGCTAATATCATCCTCAATAGGGAAAGTTGGAGAGCTTTCCCCCTAAGATGAGGAACACAACAGGGATGTCCACTCTCACCACTGATATTTAATATAGTACTCGAAATCCTAGTTTTGGCAATCAGACACTAAAGAGAAATGAAAGATACCCAAATTGGCAAGGAGGAAGTCAAACTTCCACTCTTCATAGACATGCTACTCTTTGTGGAAAATCCAAAAGACTCCACCAAAAAACTGTCAGAACTGTTAGATGAATTCAGCAAAGTTGCATGACATAAAAGCAATGTATGGAAATAGGTTGCATTTATATACACTAATAATGAAACAACAGAAAGAGAAATCAAGGAATCTATCCCAATTACAATTGCACCAAGACCCATAAAATATCTAAGAATAAACAAAACATCTATACAATGGAAACTATAGAAAGCTTATGAAAGTAATTGATGAAGACAGAAAGAAATAGACAATTCCATGTTCATGGATTGGAAGAGCAAATGTTAAAATGTTAATACTACCCAAAGCAATCAACACATTCAATGCAATCCCTATCAAAATAACACCAGCATTCTCTGTAGATCTAGAACAAAAAGTTAAAAATTTGTATGGAACAAGAAAAGACCCTGAATAGCCAAAGCAATCCTAAAAAAGAAAACCAAAGTGTGAGCCATCACTGGACTTCAAGCTATATTACAAAGCTGTAATCATCAAGACAGGATGGTGCTGGCTCATAGATCAGTGGAACAGAATAGAAAACCCAGAAATGGACCCAAAAATGTATGGCTAACTAATCTTTGACAACGCAAGGAAGAATATCCAATTGAAAAAGACAGTCTCTTCAGCAGATGGTGTTGGGATACCAGGACAGTGACATGCAGAAGAATGAATCTGGACAACTTTCTTACAGCATACACAAAAATAAATCCAAAATGGATGTAAGACCTAAGTATGAGATGGGAAACCATCAAAATCCTTGAGGAGAAAACAGGCAGCAACCTCTTTGACCTTGGCTGCAGCAACTTCTTACTTGACATGTCTACAGAGGCAAGAGAAACTAAACAAAAAATGAACGATTAACAACAAAACTAAAAGGCAACTAACGGAATGGGAGAAGATATTTCCAAATGACAAATCAGATAAAGGGTTAGTATCCAAAATTGATAAAGAACTTATCAAACCCAAAAAACAAATAATCCAGTGAAGAAATGGGCAGAAGCCATGAATAGACACTTTTCCAAGAAGACATCTAGAAGGCTAACAGACATCAGTCATCATCAGGGAAATACAAATCAAAACCACAATGAAATATCACCTCACAGCTGTCAGAATGGCTAAAATCAACAACTCAGGAAACAACAGATGTTGGTGAGATGTGGAGAAAGGAGAACCCTCTTGCACTGCTGGTGAAAATAAAAACTGGTACTGCCACTCTGGAAAACAGTATAGAGGTGCCTCAAAAAGTTAAAAATAGAACTACCCCATGACCCAGCAATTACAGCTCTAGGTATTTATCCAAAGTAAACAAAAATTGTGATTTGAAGGCTCACATGAACCCTAATGTTTATAGCTGCTCTATCAACAATAGCCAAATTATGGAAAGAGCCCCAAATTTCCACCAACTGACAAATGGATAAAAAAGATGTGGTGTATATATATACAATGGAACATTACTCGACAATCAAAAAGAATGATATTTGCCACTTGCAACAACTACGGTGTATTATGTTAAACAAAATAGGTCAGGCAGAGAAAGACAAATATCATATGATTACACCATATGTGGAATTTAAGAAACACAACAGATGAACGTAAGGGAAAAAAGGGAAGCAGCAACATGATAAAAACAGAGACAGAGAAAAACTATAAGAGACTCCTAAAAAACTGAGAAAAAACTGATGGTTGCTGGAGGGGTGTTGGGTGGGGGAATGTGCTAAATGGGTGATGGGCACAAAGGAGAGCATTTGTTAGGATGAACACTGAGTGACATACATAAGTAATGAATCATTAAATTCTATTCTTGAAATCATTACCATACTATATTAACTAACTTGGATTTAAATAAAAAATAAGAGATACACAAATAGGTGTCAACGCTGATATTATTGAGTCTGCACTAGATATCTTTCAGCACCATGTCTCTAGGAGACCAGCAGAGGAGCAATCTGGGTCTCAGGGGGCTGCAGAGAAGATGGGTATATCCCTGAAATAACTAATCCTAGAATCATTCTCATCCAGATTTCTTGTGTTGATAAATAACAAAATATTATTGTAAGGAAGCTGAATAAAAACTTTCTGTACTGATTTAGTACATTATCATGTAAAAGAATTTCTGGGGCACCTGGGTGGCTTAGTCGGTTGGGTGTCCGATTTTCGCTTAGGTCATGATCTCACGGTTCGTGGGTTCGAGCCCCGCATCGGGCTCTGTGCTAACTGTCGGCTCAGAGCCTGGAGCCTGTTTCAATCTGTGACTCCCTCTCTCTCTGACCCTCCCCTGCTCATGCTGTCTCTCTCTCTCCTAGAAATAAATAAAACATTAAAAAAAATTAAAAAAAAAAAGAATTTCTACTCTACTTCTGGTTTTCTGAAAGTATTAATTTTTTGTGTTATTATTAATTTTATGTGTGTTAAATGCTTTTCTGCATCTATTGAAATGATTAAATGGCATTTCCCTTTGATTTTTTAAGATTATTTATTTATTTTGAGAGAGAGAGAGAGGAGAGAAGAGAGAATCCCAAGCAGACTCTGCGCCACAAGAGCAGAGCCTGACTCAGTCCCACAAACTGTGAGATCATGACTTGAGCCAAAATCAAGAGTTGGAGGCTTAACTGACTGAACCAGCCAGGCACCTCTTTTGATCTGTTAATGTGGTAAACTACATAGATTTTTTTCCCCCCATGTTGGAAATGAGCAGTTACTTGGCTCAGATAAACCCTACTTACTTACTATGTTTTAGTTTGGATTTATATGTACTTTTACATCTACATTTATTATTCATTTAGTATTATTTCATTTCATTATTATTATTTTATTACTACTCATTATTATTTCATGATATCATTTACTATGAGTTTCTTTCTTTCCTACCTTCCCTTTGGTTGATTTACCACGTAAAATGGACTTGGTAGTTTTCCATCTTCTTCTATTGTCTGGAACAACTTGTATGAGATACAGGTCATTTATTTTTGTAAACATCTCCTGTAACCTTGTTAGGGCTTGTAGTCTTGCAGCCTCAGAAATAGACATTGGTGCACAGGGCATTTATCAGGAGTGCTTGGGATTAATACCTGACCATACTCATGCATAAGCAGCAGTGGAAAAGTGCAGGACATTTGTCCTCCCCAAAGCACGGAATATTTGCTTTCTGTGCATGGTCTGGCTCCAAAAACTCCAAATGTTGATGTGTGGCATACCCAATTTCATTCAGTTCTAAATACTTAAAAATATGTATTCTGATTTGTTTCTTAATCCATGGATTATTTTAAGGTATGATTTTCATTTCCAAATGCATGGCTTTTTAATATATTTTTAAAATATAAATAAAAATTTATTGTACAAAATTAAAGCCTTCATATTTCATAGTTCACTAAGGTTAAAAAAAGACTAGGTATTTTTTTATATTATCCACAAAAATTTCACTTTCACTCCCCTTCAACTATTAAAATGGCCTGACCAAATGTCATCGAAACAAACACTACAAATTCCACCAAGTACTTTAAAGAGAACTATCCCACAGGTTGTGTCTTGGCATAGGCAATCTTCATGGCATGAGAAGGTATTTTTAAATTCTTGAAGGACAGGCCACTTCAGCTTTTCTGTCATTTTCAAATTCAACAAAAGCTGTGTCATGCCTCCCAGGTACCAAACAATATCTACACATGGCCAAGCTGAGAAAACAGAGCATATAGGAATCTCTTCAATTCTTCTTTTTTAATCTTGTCATTGAACTGTATGATTTAGTCTGACATCCATGTTTTAGGTTAAACTTTCAAAGAACCTGAGGACTACACTTAGTTTGTTTTTTTAATCTTTAATTTTTTAAAATTATTTTTTTCTTAGTTTATTGTCAAGTTGGTTTCCATATAACACCCAGTGCTCATCCCAACAAGTGCCCTTCCCCATACCCATCACCCCCATTCCCCTCTCCCCCACCCCATCAGCCCTCAGTTTGTTCTCAGCATTCAAGAATCAGTATGGAGTTTCCTCAAAAAATTAATAGAACTCCCCTATGACCCAGCAGTAGCACTGCTAGGAATTTACCCAAGGGATACAGGAGTGCTGATGCATGGGGGCACATGTACCCCAATGTTCATAGCAGCACTCTCAACAATAGCCAAAACATGGAACGAGCCTAAGTGTCCATCAACTGGTGAATGGATCAAGAAGATGTGGTATATTTAATCTTTTTAAAAAATGTTTATTTATTTTCTTGAGAAAGAGAGAGAATCTGAGCAAGGGAGGGGAGGGGGGGTGATAGAGGATCTGAAGTGGGCTCTGCACTGACAGCAGTGAGCACAACGTGAGGCTCGAACTCAGGAATCATGATATCAGTGATGCATTTAGCCAGTTGAGGAGCTGAGGTTAGAGTTCTGGTCTTCCCATTCGGGGGATGTACTTTTTCTTCTTTTTGCAAATATCTGTCTTTAGTTCCCAGCTCTCTGCTGACCAGTTGATGTGCTTCTCCTCTGCCCCTTAGACGTATTCAGTTCTTTAGGGATCCTCACATAGCTTTTAGTATAACAGAGGACTTTGTTTCTCTTTAGTCAACATAAATTTCTCTATCAGGTAGCTTGCAGGGGTTCATTTTTTGTAGTAGTCACATCAGGAGCTTTGGTAACATCTCTGTACTCAGTAAGTAGATAAAGAAGTGCAGTAATCTTGCAACACAATCTAGAGTCTTATACTGGGTTTATTCTTACGACAGAGTCTGACTTCCACATGGTCAGGACTGCTATGCAGGTTGCCAGATTGCTTGTGATGAAAACAATAGGGAATATGAGTCTCCTTTAGTTTGCTCCTTCCTTGTTTTCTCTGGATATATTTAAACTAGGGAGTGGGGGCATGCTGGAAATAAGGGGTGGCCAGGAGACAGTCTCCTGCGCCTTCGTTTTCTGCCCTTTCTATGAGCCAGGAATCTTGTGCCTGGGGTCTCTTTGTCACAATCTCTGGGCATTTTCTATTCTCTCCCACTCTTTATTTTACAACCAACACACTTCCAGGATCCTTTTTTTTTTTTTTAATTCTATCCCTTATCTGGCCCCACCTCATCTCACTAAAACCTGAGATCAGTTTTGTCTATATCCCCATCTCCTGATTTATTTTGCCTCTTGGCTGTATCATATATCACTTTTTTTTTTAATCAAAGGGAACTTTCTAGACCCCAGTCCTAAAGCTGTTCTACATGAAAGGGCTCTTGGAAGAAAATCAGACTTCTCTTTTTCATTTATCAGTGTTTTTAGGGTCGATTATTAAGGTCCTTCCCTGGATTAAAGTGATTTGTCTCTAGCCAGAACAGTTTCCCAATCTACCATGGATTAAGACTCTTTCTTAGAGTGACTGAACAGGAAGCTACTTCATCAAGAATGGTCATTGGATGTTTTCTTAACTTTGGGTGTCCCTTTCCTATATTATTGGGAAGCCAGTTTATGGATCATACTTAAACAAAACCCACTCAGGAAAAAAATGCCCACTCAGCTTTTCAGTAACAGCATCTGTTCCTGAAACTGTTCCCACCTGGCCACAAACTCACTGATGGGTTTCTCTAGGCTACAGTCTCTGCATCTCATAATATGAATGTCAGTCCCGTTTGTGGGGAGAGCTTCAGGTGTGTACTGACTCCCACTGAGTTAAGGTGGGATTTTAAAATGCACTAACTTCAGATCACAGAATTAGCTATAGAGATATGTGAAATTAGCATTCTTTGTTTCATAGATATTTTTATTAATTTCATCCTCCTTCATAAAATTAGAATGCACATTTCTTTTGGTGTGGAAAGATCACTGCAAAACCAAGACAACATGGAAACTCAGTTTTAACAGCATTCATATTAAGTCATGGAAGTGGAAGTGGCATAATACTCTAAAGCAGTTTCACAAAGACCAATGGCATGCTGTGTTTTTATCTCAATGGATGGCCAGTCCTGTCCTCTCTGCCTCTTGCTACCAAAACTCATTCACAAGCCTCCAGAGGCTTTCCTTCTTCTGAGCCTATACTCTGCACCTCAAGCTGGCATTTCTTTCATATTAGGAAGATCCAGCCCTCCTCCTGTAGCTGTCTAAATCATTTACATAGTCAACAAGCACTTATTGAGGGTTTGTTATATGCCAGGGAGTTTTAGATGTTAGGATCCAACAGTGAACTGGGCATTCATAGTCTCTGTCCTCAAAGAGCAGAAATTTTTGGTATTAAAAATGATACAATAGGTCCAAAATGGAGTCATCTGTGTTAAGCCCATGTCACCAAACCAAAACTTAATACCTAAGCTAATTGCAGTTTCAACCTCTCCCAGGAAGGTAATCTTAAACCAGTAAATCTGGAATTTCCTGGTCAACACTACCGAATTAATTCAGTTGACAAATCACTTCCATTTTCAGAAGAAAGATGAGATAATCTGCTCTTTCCTTGTCCCTGCCCCCTTATGTCTATAAAAGTCTCTTGTTGTGTTCACCACTTCAGAGTTCCTTTCCATCTGCTAGAAGGGATGCTGCCTCATTCATGAATAAAGCCAATTAAATTTTGAAATTTACCCAGTTGGATTTTGTTTTTTCAGGTAGATAGCATGGTTTTATTGAAATGTTTTAGTAGAATGTTGGAGGATCCTAAAATCCTGTATTCTCACCAACGTGAGCACTGTATATGACACATTCTTGAATTTAGTTGGCATCATATCTAACTAAGGAAAGTTATATTATGATTATCTAGTGGTACTAGTAAACTAATATGACTTAAATTGGAGGCTAAATACTTTTAGCATATTCACATTTCTCTGGCTTCCTTTATCTCTAGATATACTCCAAGTCTACCTCCATTCAGCTGAGTTGGAAAGGGCCAATATATTTGGTGATCTCACTTAAAGGTCTTCACACCACCAGTAGCAATGAATATGAAAGTTCTGGCATTAAGACACAGTCAATGTGTACCACACAATTACTTTACCAGGCTACAATGTCATTCTTTCTCAAAAGCCATTTTAAGATACAGTGGAATGCTAGTTTCTATAACAACTAAAATGATATTTTCTAACTTCAATCAAGCTCTGCATGTGATAAAATTTGAAGTTTGTTAATGACATAAATAGATTTGATTTTCCATCTGCAGAATTTATATCAGAGGATTTATTCTCTACAAATTTTAAGATTCAAGAGAAGGGAGAGATTGTTCTTTGTTACCAATCCTCCTCTTTTGGGGCTGAAGAAATCAGTTGGTTGTCCACCAATGTGCATATAATAAAATTCACAGAGTCAGTGTTTGCCTTAGGTCAGATGCAATGGCATACCTCACTTAGGAGAATGTCCAGAGCCATCTTATGAATAATGAATACTCAGTGAATTTCCCCCCTTCACTTGGTCACTTTTGGGCCACTTTTTGAACATTTTCTTATTAGAGCAACTATTGTTTACTTGTCGTACTTTTTTCACAGGCCTCTCCTACCCACACTTTTTATGTAACAACTTTAGTTAAAATAATCAGTTGCCTTGAGACTTGCTACTTCTGATTACAAAAGGCAAAAGAACACAGTCACTGAGAGATGGAGTATGCAGCAAGATAAGGGTTTATGCTAGAGGCAGCCAAATGAAGAGACATGAGGCTAACTCAAATCTGGCTCCTCAAATTAGGTTAGAACAAGTTTTTAGTAATCATAGGGGTTGGAGGGTGCCCTGGTGGCTCAGTCCGTTAAGGGTCTGACTCTTTATTTTGGCTCAGGTCATGATCTCATGGTTGTGAGACTGAGCATTGCCTCGGGCTCCATGCTCAGTGTGGAGCCTGCTTGGTATTCTCTCTCTCTGCCCCTCCTCCCCTCTCAAAATAAATAAGTAAACATTTAAACAAAAATAACCGTAGGGCATGTGGATTGAACAAAGACATATGTAACATACTGTGTGTTTACTGTGCGGTGGAGACCTAACACTAACATGAGGCAAATTCAGTCCCTGACATCAGAAGGGCATCTTTAGGACACAGAGAGGAGCTATGTACGAGCTCCAAGAGCCAGTATAAACAGAATGGACTCCTGGGCTCCTTATCTCCAGTAGGGAATGCAGGGCTTTCCTTGTTCATAGGCTAGAACTTTATCAGTGACCTTGATTTGTATCAGCCCAGGTCTCTGTGGAGACAGCTAGTGCATTTGCTGGTGGGGTCATTTTTATATGCCCTACTTCATAAATTATGACATAGGGTGTTAAAAGATAAACTGAGTCATACTAAAACTTTTAAAGTTTATTTAAGCAAAAATCAACTCAAATTAGGCAGCTTCCAATCTTGCAGAGAAAAAGAAGCTCTGAGGAGCCATACAAAACAGCAGACTTTTAATAGCTTGAAGGGAGAAGGTTTAAGGAAGTTCTACTGGCAAAAGAGTGGGTTGCTTTCTGTAAACGTACTTTCCTTTAGAGGAGTGATGTGGGTGTATCAGGCAGATTACATCACTAGTGGTAATTGGGTGATTCCTAATTGGCTGGTTTAAGAGTTCATTTCTGGGAGAGCTGAACCTGTAAGTCAGTCTTGGTTTGGTGAGGCTTAGCCTAAGTGACTCCATTTGGGGCCTATTGTCTTGTTTGATATCTTTTAGTTTCAAAGAACATGGAAATTTGCATTTTTCCTTTTCATTTTCTTGTCAAGTTAGGGTTATTTCCAAGAGGATAAGCAGCTTTGCTTTATCATTTAAACAATGGACATTCTTATTTTATTTGTTAATCCCATCTTTACAATAGCTCTTTTAGCATTTAAATTGATTTAAATATTTGTCAAGTTCTTGTGGTGACTGGGTGGCTTAGTTAAGTGTCTGACTCTTGATTTTGGTTCAGGTCATCTCATGGTCTTGGGATCAAGCCCTATGTCAGGCTCTGTGCTGAGTGTGGAGCCTGCTTGGGATTCTCTTTGTCCCTCTCTCTACCCCTCCCCTGCATCTCAAAATAAATAAATTAACATTAACAAAAAGAATTGGGCAAGTTCTTGGGAAAGACCATGAAAAACCTCTTTCTGAACAATTTCATTCATAAAAATAAGCATCTTTTTAATGTTATCAGATAGGAACATTTGGATATTAAGATTTGATTTTTAACTGCAATAGGTTTTATTTTGAGTGAATTCTTCATAAGAAACTCAGATTCTGGAAGGGGGGCAGGATAAAAGGCAGATTTAAAGCAGGTTTTCTGCTTTCAGAAGGTTTATAATTTAATGGAGAAGTTATAAGACATTCAGCTACAATGTTGGGTCATGATTTATCCAAGTTAGAGGGAGAAAGCATTTCAGACTGGAAGGATGTGAAACCAAAGGATTCATGAAGGAGGTGTAGATTTAAGTTGAGTCTACAAATAAGTAGAAGGTCTGAAGTGAATAAGAAAGGTGGCTCTCAGCCATAACAGGGGTGGGAAGAGAGTCACAATGTTTATTTGGGGAGTCTCCATATTTTTCAGCTTAAGATGATCTTGGGGAGTATGGTGAAGAAAGTCAAAGAAAATTGAAAATGTATGTTGAGCTTGAATTTAGAGGGTCATAAATGCCGGGGAAAGAAGTTTGAAATTTTACCTGATCAGCAAAATACACGAGATGTTTTTAAACAGGAGATAAGTTGAGGGTAATACATTTGCAGGAGAATTTGAAGGGGAAGTAACTAACAAGCAGAAGTTGATGGTAGCAATCAAATGTGTAGTAATTGGAGTCTGAATATGACTGCAGGTGAGAATGGGCAGATGTGAGGGACCAGGGGGCTGGCACTTAAAATGTCCTGCAATGTGACTGTCTTTGGGAGTTCATATGCTAGGAGGTCTTACACAGCCTTACACGGAACTAAGGGACTTATTGGATGTTATCTCTTTCATGGCTTTCCTCCTCTTTCAAGACATCTGGTGAAATTGTAGCATTTAAAAATCATTTATTTAAATTTAAGTTAGTTAACATACAGTGTGATATTGGTTTTAGGAGTAGAATCCAGTGATTCATCACTTATATATAACACCCAGTGATCATCACAAGTGCCTTCCTTAGTACCTATCATCCATTCATCCCATCTCCCCATCTACCTGCCCTCCAGCAACCCTCAGTTTGTTCTCTGTATTTAAGAGTCTCTATGGTTTGTCTCTCTCTCTATTTTTATCTTATTTTTCTTTCCTGTCCCTTATGTTCATCTGTTTTGTTTCTTAAATTCCACATATGAGTGAAACTGTATGATATTGCCTTTCTCTGACTGATCTTCTCAAACTGTTCCAAAAAAATAAAAATGGAAGGAGAGTGCCAAATGCATTCTATGAAGCCAGAATTACCTTGATTCCAAAACCAAAGACCCCAATAAAAAGGACAACTACAAGCCAATTTTCCTGATGCCCATGGATGCAAAAATTCCCATCAAGATACTAACAAATCAAAGTCAACAGTACATTAAAAGAATTATTCACCATGATTGGGGCTCCTGGGTGGCTCAGTCGGTTAAGCATCCGACTTCTGCTCAGGTCATGATATCACAGTTCATGGGTCGGGCGTCACGCGTCACACGTCGGGCTCTGTGCTGACAGCCACCTCAGAGTCTGGAGCCTGCTTCAGATTCTGTGTCTCCCTCTCTTTCTGACCCTCCCCTACTTGTGCTGTCTCTCTCTCTCTCTCTCTCTCTCTCAGAAATAAAGAAAAACATCTAAAAAATAAAAAAAAAAAAGAATTATTCACCATGATCAAGTGGGATTTATTCCTGGGATGCAGGGCTGGTTCAATATTCACAAATCAATTAGCATAATTCACGACATCAATAAAAGAAAGGATAAGAACCATATACTCCTTTCAATAGATACAGAAAAACCATTTGACGAAATACAGCATCCTTTTTTGATAAAAAAAACCTCAAGAAAGTAGGAATAGAAGGAACATACCTCAACATCCTAAAGCCCATATATGAAAGCCCCACAGCTAATATCATTCTCAACGGGGAAAAACTGACAGCTTTCTCCCTTAAGGTCAGGAACATGACAAGGATGTCCACTCTCACCACTGTTGTTCATCATACTGGAAGTCCTAGCCTCAGTAATCAGACAACAAAAAGAAATAAAAGACATCCAAATTGGCAAAAAAAAAAGAAGTGAAACATTCACTCTTCACAGATAATATGATATTTTACGTGGAAAACCTGAAAGACACCACCTAAAGCTGCTAGAACTGATACATTAATTCAGTAAGGTTGCAGAATATAAAATCAATGTACAGAAATAGGTTGCATTTCTATACACCAAAAATGAAGCAGCAGAAAGAGAAATCAAGGAATCAATCCCATTTACAATTGCACCAAAAACGATAATATATCTAAGAATAACCAAAGAGGTAAAAGATTTGTATGCTAAAAAGTATGGAAAGCTTATGAAAGAAATTGAAGACACAAAGAAATGGAAAAACATATCATGCTCATGAATTGGAAGAACAAATATTGTTAAAATGTTGATCCTACCCAAAGCAATCTACGCATTCAATGCAATCCCTACCAAAATAACACCAGCATTCTTCACAGAGCTAGAACAAGCAGTTCTAAAATTTGTATGGAACCAGAAAGGACCTAGAATAGCCAAAGCAATCCTTGAAATAAAAACCGAAGCTGGAGGCATCACAGTTACGAACTTCAAGCTGTATTACAAAGCTGTAATCATCAAGACAGTATGGTACTGGCACAAAAACAGACACATAGATCAATGGAACAGAATAGAGAACCCAGAAATGGACCCACAAATATATGGGCAACTAATCTTCGACAAAGCAGGAAAGAGTATCCAATGGAAAAAAGATAGTCTCTTCAGCAAATAGTGCTGGGAAAGTTGGACAGCAACATGAAGAAGAATGAATCTGGCCCGCTTTCTTACAGCATACACAAAAATAAATCCAAAATGGATGAAAGACCTAAATATGAGACAGGAAACCATCAGAGTTCTAGAAGAGAAAACGGACAACTTCTTTTACCTTGGCTGCAGCAACTTCTTACCAGACATGCCTCTGTAGGCAAAGGAAATAAAAACAAAAATGAACTATTGGGACCTCATCAAGATAAAACGTTTCTGAACAGTGAAGGAAACAATCAAGAAAACTAAAAGGCAAGCGACAAAATGAGAGAAAATATTTGCAAATGACACATCAAATACAGGGTTAGTATCCAAAATCTATAAAGAACTTACCAAACTCAACATCCAAAAATCAAATAATCCCGTGAGGAAATGGGTAGAAGACATGAATAGACATTTTCCCAAAGACGACATCTAAATGGCTCAGTGAAAAGATGCTCAACATCACTCATCATTAGGGAAATATAAATTACAACTCCAATGAGATACCACTTCACCCTGGTCAGAATGGCAAAAATGAACAACTCAAGAAACAAGAGATGTTGGAGAAAAGAGAACCCTTTTGCACTGCTGGTGAGAAAGCAAAATGGGGCAACCACTCTGGAAATCAAAAGGAAGGTTCCTCAAAAAAGTAAAAATAGAATTACCCTATGACGCATTAATTGCACTACTAGGTATCTATCCAAAGGATACAAAAATGGTGACTCGAAGAGGTACATACACCCCAATGCTTATTTATAGCAGCGCTATCAACAATAGCCAAATTATGGAAAAAGCCAAATGTCCATCAATTGATTAATGGATAAAGATGTGGTGTGTGTGTGTGTGTGTGTGTGTGTGTGTGTGTGTGTGTGTGTGTATGGTGATTGAAAAGAATGAAATCTTGCCATTGGCAACAATGTGGATGGAACTAGAGTATATTATGCTAACTGATATAAGTCAGAGAAGTTGTAGCATTATTAAATGGAGATTTCTCACAAATACTCTCAATTTCATTTTCTGAGAGAGTTCCCAAATGGAGTCTATAGCTGACAAGGATGTGAGGGTTACTGCAAAACACCAGAAAGCTTTGAGCTATTGTCTGGCATTTTCCAGTTATGCATAGAAACAAAAAATAAAATGCTTATCAACAAAGTTTTTTTGAAAGATGTCTTCCATGTGACTGTAGCCATACTAACTAAGTGCTGGGGGGCACACAGAGGACCAAAGGACAAACTTTATTCTTCCAGGAGCTCATTGTTCTAGGAAGTTGGACAGACACAAACACACAGTTTCAAAGTAATGGCAGAAACAGATAGAAATGCAGACGTTTGGGTAATACAAGAAATATTTTCTCATACACAAAAATAAACTCAAAATGGATAAAGGACCTGAATGTGATGCAGGAAACCATCAAAACCCTAGAGGAGAAAGCAGGAAACAACCTCCTTGACCTCTACCGCAGCAATTTCTTACTTGACATATCCCCAAAAGCAAAAGAATCAAGAGCAAAAATAAACTATTGGGACCTCATGAAGATTAAAAGCTTCTGCACAGCAAAGGAAGCTATCCATAAAACTGATGGAATGAGAAAAGATAATTGCAAATTACATATCAGATAAACGTCAAGTATCCAAAATCTATAAGGAACTCACCAAATTCCACACCTGAAAAACAAACAGTCCAGTGAAGAAATGGGCAGAAGACATGAACAGACACTTCTCCAAAGAGGACATCCAGATGGCCAACAGACACACGAAACGATGCTCAGCATCCCTCCTCAGAAGGGAAATACAAATCAAAACCACACTGAGATACCACCTCACGCCAGTCAGAGTGGCTAAAGTGAGCAAATCAGAGAGCTCTAGATGCTGGCGAGGATGTGGAGAAATGGGCACCCTCCTACACTGTTGGTGGGAATGTAAACTGGTACAGCCCCTCTGGAAAACAGTGTGGAGTTTCCTCAGGAAACTAATAGAACTCCCCCATGACCCAGCAATACCACTGCTAGGAATTTACCCAAGGGATACAGAAATGCTGATGCATAGGAGCACATGTACCCCAATGTTCATGCAGCACTCTCCACAATAGCTAAAACATGGAAAGAGCCTAAGTGTCCATCAACAGATGAATGGATCAAGAAGATGTGGTTTATCTACGATGGAATACTACATGGCAATGAGAAAGAATGATATCTGACCATGTGTAGCAACATGGATGGACCTTGAGGGTGTTATGCTGAGCGAAATAAGTCAGGCAGAGAAGGACAGATACCATATGTTTGCACGTATAGGAGGATTAGGAGGAACTTAACGGAGGACCAAGGGGGAGAAGAAGGGGGGAAATAGTGGGGGAAGGAGAGAGGCAAACCATGAGAGACTCTTGAATGCTGAGAACAAACTGAGGACTGATGGGTGTGAGGGGAGGGGGGATGGGCATGGAGGAGGGCACTTGTGGGGATGAGCACTGGGTATTATATGGAAGCCAACTTGACAATAAACTATTTGTAAAAAAAAAAAAAGAAAGAAAGAAATGTTTCCAATAACTAGATAGTGACTTAAATTGGATTAAAAAAATTTTCTCCAGTAGTCAGCTCTTCAAACTTCAATCTATTTTAGTATGGCTAAACTGAGATTACTTTAATAATAAACATGAGAATTTTCAAGCCTTCTCTTGTTCTAATAAAGTTTTCCTTGTCCCCCATAATTTATTTTGTAGATCTGCTAGTTTAGAAGAATTTTATTATCCTTTTTACTAGTCACATAGTTATACTTTCATTTTAAATACATTCATATTTTTTCTAAAGCACTCTACTGTGGGTTATGTCACTGGGTTTGTACAAGGCAGTGCTTTGCTTGTGGGTGCCAGTTCATAGGTAGCGGCTGAGCCAAATCCAGCTGATTGGCCTTGAATTGTGGGCACTAGTGCAGCATGAGACCAAACTTCACTACTAATAAGGCCATGCAAACCCCAGCTGTCACCAGCCTGCTGTGTGACTTTATACAAGTCATTGAAACCTCTGTGCTCCAGCTTCCTCATTTCATACAGCAGGGATCATGGTGGTACTTGCTTTATGAGAGTGTGAGGGTTAAAACATAATAAATGTGAAGTACTAGAATAGTGTCTGGCACATGTGAGTACTTGTTAGCTTTTCCTAGCAGAAGAAAAAAAAAAACAAGGTGATGAAATGAATCACTTTCAGACAAAGCTTTTAATATTCTTACAGATAATTCCCAATGGATCAGATTATCTTCAAGGAGAGCAGCCTGCTAAAGAGGTACTCCATCAGGGAAATATTAATTCTTCTTGCTCTCTTCTACTGTTTAAAGACCTGGCACTTTTCCATACTTGAACTTGCATTGGAGCAGAGCATGGTGCCCTTTCCACCTCTGCCTGACCACACTGATTGACTTCAAGTCAGAGGGGAAAACACACTTGATAGAACCTTTTAACCAGGATTCTTACCTAGAGCTTTTCATGATTTTCCATTCTTTAACTAATGAATGCATCTAGCAGATTTAGTAAAAGACACATTTGTGTGACACCAAATCAGAGATAGCAGCCAAGATGGGCTCCCTGCCACTGGACACCTTGTTTGGAGATTCCTGCATCTGATTATTAGCCTGTTGAGGGACAGTGCTGAAGTTGTCTGCTGTATTTCCCCTTTCTAGGAGCTACCCTGTATGATGGCAGCAATTCCACTTCTTTACATCTAAATTTGTTAGACGTGGTTATCAATTTACTTGAAGTTTGAATATATATAAGGAGAAATTTTAAAACTAAAGTCTTAATAGTCTGACTAGTAAAAATACGTCTGTCATCTATTCCTCTGTCTATCTTAACTCTATCAACTATGTATCATCATAGGTCAGATTAATTACTGGGTAACTACTGAATCCTTTATAGCTTAAATGAGTTCTTTGACTTCCTATAATAAGCGTCTTAAAACTTAAGTAAACAAATAGTTTTCTAAAGCAAGCATGGTTTATAAGGAAAAGTGGCTAAATTTTCACTTTTACAAATTTTTCTGCTTCTCATTAACTATCAGTAAACCTAGTGTCTTAGTTTCCTCAGGCTATCTTAATGAAATACCATATGCCAGGTGGTTTAAGCAATAGACACATTTCTCATAGTTATGGAGGCTGGAAACCCATTAGGATGCCAGCATGGTCAGACCTGATGAGGACTCTCCTCCTAACTTACAGAGAGCCACCTGCTTAATGTATCCTCACATGGCCAAGATACAGCAAGCTCTGTGGTCTCTTCTCGTAAGGGCACTAATCTCATCACGTGGACCTCACCCTCCAGACATCCTCTAAACCTAATTACCTCCCAAAGGCCCCACCTCCTAATATCATCACTTTGGGAGGTTAGGACTTTAACATATGGATTTGGAGAGGACACAGTTCAGCACCTAGGAGAATAGACAACAGATTTTGCATGCTTTAGTCTTAAAAATACCTTTGCCTCAACTGCCTCTTGGTTCACAGTTGTTTTCAAATCATAGAGAACATTAATAATAACCCTTCTTATTAACTTTTCACTGATAATATCAATTTCTCACCCAAATTTTTGTATTTCATAAATTTTCTTATTATAAGCATACCTTAGAGATATTGTGTGTTCATTCCAGACCACTGCTATAAAACAAATATCACCAAAAAGTCAGGCATATCAAGTTTTTGGTTCCCTAGTGTATATAAAGGTTATGTTTACACTATGCAGTGGTCTATTAAGTGTGCAATGACATTATATCTAAAAGCCAACATACAAATCTTAATTAAAAACCTTATTGCTCAGAAATGCTAAGCATCATCTGAACTTTTAGTGTGTCATAATCACTGATCACAGACCACCATAACAAACACAATGATGAAGTTTGAAATATTGCAAGAATTACCAAAAAGTGACAACAAGACATGAAGTTAGAAAATGTTGGAAAAATCACACCCATAGACTTGCTTGATGCAGGGTTGCCACAAATCTTCATTTTGTAAAAAATGCAGGGTCTATGAAGTACAATAAAGTGAAGTGCATTCAAAGGAAGTATGCCTATAAATACAGTTGTTATGACATTTCTTTGTTTTATATATTTATTTATTAAATAGTTTATTGTCAAGTTGGTTTCCATATAACACCCAGTGCTCATCCCAACAAGTGCCCTCCTTCATGCTCATCATCCCTTTTCCATTCTCCCCCACCACCATCAGCCCTCAGTTTGTTCTCAGGAATCAAGAGTCTCTCATGCTTTGCCTCCCTCCCTCTCCCCAACAATTTTTCCCCTTCTTCTCCCCCATAGTCCTCCGTTGAGTTCCTCCTAATCCTCCTATATGTGCAAACATATGGTATCTGTCCTTTTCTGCCTGACTTACTTCGCTCAGCATAACACCCTCAAGGTCCATCCATGTTGCTACACATGATCAAATTTCATTCTTTCTCATTGCCATGCAGTATTCCATCGTATAGATAAACCACATCTTTTTGATCCATTCGTCAGTTGATGGACACTTCCATGTTTTAGCTATTGTTGAGAGTGCTGCTATGAACATTGGTGTACATGTGCTCCTATGCATCAGCACTCCTGTATCTCTTGGGTAAATTCCTAGCAGTGTTATTGCTGGGTCATAGGGGAGTTCTATTGTTAGTTTCCTGAGGAACCTCCACAGTTTTCTAGAGGGGCTGCACCAAAAGAGTAGGACGGTACCCGTTTCTCCACATCCTCTCCAGCATCTAGAGTCTCTGGATTTGTTCATTTTCGCCACTCTGGCCAGCGTAAGGTGGTATGTGGTTTTGATTTGTATTTCCCTGATGATGAGGGACGCTGAGCATCATTTCATGTGTCTGTTTGCTATCTGGATGTCCTCTTTGGAGAAGTGTCTGTTCATGTCTTCTGCCCATTTCTTCACTAGATTATTTGTTTTTCGGGTGTGGATTTTGGAGAGTTCCTTATAGATGTTGGATACTACCCCTTTATCTGATATATCATTTGCAACTATCTTTTCCCATTCTGTCAGTTGCCTATTAGTTTTACTGATTGTTTCCTTTGCCATGCAGATTTTTATCTTGATTAGATCCCTATAGTTCATTTTTGCTCTTGATTCCCTTGCCTTTGTGGATATGTCATGTAAGAAATTGCTGCAGCTGAGGTCAAGGAGGTTGTTTCCTGATTTCTCCTCTAGAGTTTTGATGGCTTCCTTCCTCACATTCAGGTCCTTTATCCATTTTGAGTTTATGTTTTGTGTATGGTATGAGAAAATGGTCTACTTTCATCCTTCTACATGTTGCTGTTCAGTTCTCCCAGCACCATCTGTTATAGAGGCTGTCTTTTTTCCATGGGATACTCTTTCCCACTTTGTCAAAGATTAGTTGGCCATATACTTGTGGGTCCAATTCTGAGTTCTCTATTCTATTCCATTGGTCTATTGTCTGTTTTTGTGCCCATACCAAACTGTCTTAATGATTCCAGCTTTGTAGTAGAGGCTAAAGTCTGGGATGGTGATGCCTCCCGTTTTGGTTTTCTTCTTCAATATTACTTTGGCTATTTGTGGTCTTTGTGGTTCCAAACGAATTTTAGGATAGTTTGTTCCAGTTTTGAGAAGAATGCTGGTGCAATTTTGATTGGGATTGCATTGAATGTGTAGATTGCTTTAGTCACTAATGACATTTTAATAGTATTTATTCTTCTGATCCATGAGCATGGAATGTTTTTCCATTTCTTTGTGTCTTCTTCAATTTCCTTCATAAGTTTTCTATAGTTTTCATCATACTGATCTCCTATATCTTTGGTTAGGTTTACTCCTAGGTATTTTATGGTTTTTTGTGCAATTGTGAATGGGATCAGTTTCTTGATTTCTCTTTCTGTTGCTTCATTATTGGTGTATAAAAATGCAACTGATTTCTGTACGTTGATTTTGTACCCTGTGACTTTGCTGAATTCATGGATCAGTTCTAATAGGCTTCTGGTGGAGTCTGTCGGATTTTCTATGTAGAGTATCATGTCGTCTGCGAAAAGTGAAAGTTTGACTTCCTCAGTGCCAATTCTGATGCCTTTGATTTCCTTTTGTTGTCTGATGGCTGATGCTAGGACTTCCAGCACTATGTTAAACAACAGTGGTGAGAGTGGACATCCCTTTCATGTTTCTGATTTTAGGGGGAAAGCTCTCAGTTTTTCCCCGTTGAGGATGATGTTAGCCGAGGGCTTCTCATAGATGGCTTTTATGATGTTTAAGTAAGTTCCTTCAATCTCGACTTTCTCGAAGTTCTTTATTAAGAAGGGATGCTGTATTTTGTGAAATGCTTTTTCTGCATCTATCGACAGGATCATATGGTTTTGATCTTTTCTTTTGTTACTGTGATGTGTTACATTGATTGATTTGCAAATATTGAACCAGCCCTGTAACCCAGGAATGAATCCCACTTGATCATGGTGGATAATTCTTTTTATGTGTTTTTGAATTCGATTTGCAAGTATCTTGTTGAGGATTTTTGCATCCATATTCATCAAGGACATTGGCCTGTAGTTCTCTTTTTTGTTGTGTCTCTGTCTGGCTTGGGAATCAAAGTGATGCTGGCTTTGTACAATGAGTCCAGAAGTTTTCCTTCGATTTCTATTTTTTGGAATAGCTTGAGAAGAATGGGTATTAATTCTGTTTTAAATGTCTGGTATATTTCCCCAGGGAAGCCATCTGGCCCAGGGCTCTTATTTGTTGGGAGATTTTTGATAACTGAATCGATTTCTTCACTAGTTATGGGTCTGTTCAGCTTTTCTATCTCTTCTCATGTGAATTTTGGTAGTGAGTATGTGTTTAGAAATTTGTCCATTTCTTCTAAGTTGTCCAGTTTGTTAGCATATAACTTCTCATAATATATCCTGATAATTGGTTGGTTGTAATAAGTCCATTTTCATTCATGATTTTGTCTATTTGGGTACTCTCTCTTGTCTTTTTGAGAAGCCTGGATAAAGGTTTGTCAATTTTGTTTATTTTTTCAAGAAACCAACTCTTGGTTTCATTCATCTGTTGAATTGTTTTTTATTTTTTTATTCTATATTGTTTATTTCTGCCCTGATTGATATATTTTTTCTCTTCCCCTACTGGGTTTGCAGTGTTCTTATTGCTCTTCTTCTAGTTCCTTTAGGTGCACTGTTAGATATTGTACTTGCACTTTTCCTAATTTCTTGAAATAGGCCTGGAGAGCAATGTAATTTTCTCTTAGGACTGCCTTTGCTGCATCCTATAGGGTTTGAATTGTTGAATTTCATTTTCATTTGTTTCCATATATTTTTAAATTTTTTCTCTAATTGACTGAGTGGCCCATTCATTCTTTAGTAGGGTGTTCTTTAACCTCCATGTTTTTGGACGGTTTCCAGCCTTTATCCTGTGGATGATTTCAAGTTTCATAACATTGTTATCTGAAAGTGTGTGTGGTATGATCTCAATTCTTTTATATTTATTGAGGGCTGTCCCAGTATGTGACCTATCTTGGAGAATGTGCCATACACACTTGAGAAGAAAGTGAATTCCATGGCCTCAGGATGTAGAGTTCTAAATATATCTGTCAAATCTATTTGGTCCAATGTGTCATTCAAGCCCATTGTTTCTTTAGTAATTTTCTGTCTAGTTGATCTATCCATTGCTGTAAGTATTAAAGCCCTCTGCTGTTAGCACATTCTTGTCCATAAGATTGCTTCTATTTGTGATCAATTGTTTTATGTTTTTAGGTGCTTCCATATTTGGTGTATAGACGTTAATAATTATTAGCTCTTACTGATGGATAGACCCTGTAATTATTATATAATGCTCTTCTTTACCCTTGTTACTGCTTTTACTTTAAAGTCCATTTTGTCTGATATAAGTATAGCTACTCCAGCTTTCTTTAGACTTCAGTAGCATGATAGATATTTCTCCATCCCCTTACTTTCAATCTGAAGGTGTCCTCAGGTCTAAAATGAGTCTCTTAGACAGCAAAGATGGATTTTCCCCCCATTCTTCTACCCTATGTCTTTTGATTGGAGCATATAGTCCATTTGTATTCAGTGTTATTATTGAAAAATATGGGTTTAGAGTCATTGTGTTCTTTGTAGAATTCATGCTTGTGGTGATGTCTCTAGTACCTTGCGTTCCTTGCAACATTTCCCTCATAGAGTGCCCCCCAAGATTTCTTGTAGGGCTTGTTTAGTGGTGATGAATTTTTTCAACTTTTGTTTGTTTGGGAAGACTTTTGTCTCTCCTTGTATTCTGAATGACAGGCTTGCTGGATAGAGGATTCTCGGTTGCATATTTTTTCTGTTCATCACATTGAAGATCTCCTGCCATTCCTTTCTGGTCTGCCAAGTTTCAGTAGATGGGTCTGTAACAACTCTGATAGGTTTCCTTTTGTATGTTAGGACCCTTTTATCCCTAGCTGCTTTCAGAATTCTCTTTGTCCTTCTATTTTGACAGTTTCACTATGACATGTCATGCAGAAGATCGATTCAAGTTACGTCTGAGGGGAGTTCCCTGTACCTCTTGGATTTCAATGCCTGTTTTCTTTCCCAGATTGGGGAAGTTCTCTGCTATAATTTGTTTCAAGGACTCCTTCAGCGCCTTTCCCTCTCTCTTCCTCTTCTGTAATTTCTATGATACAGATATTGTTCCATTTGATTGTGTCGCTCAGCTCTTGAACTCTACTCTCATGTTCTTGGATCAGTTTGTCTCTCTTTTTCTCAACTTCCTCTTTTTCTGTAATTGTGTCTTCTAATTCACCTATTCTCCTTTCTCCCTCTTCAATCCGTGCACTGGACACCTCCATTTTATTATGTGTCTCATTCATAGCATTTTTAAATTCATCACAACTATTTTTAAGCTTCATAGTCTTCATTGCAATAGTTTCTCTGATGTCTTCTATGCCTTTTTCAAGCCCAGCGATCAATTTTATGACTATTGTTCTAAATTCTTGTTCAGTTATGTTGCTTATATCTATTTTGAGCAGTTCTTTAGCTGTCATTTCTTCCTGGAGTTTCTTTAGGGGAGAGTTCTTCCGTTTCATCATTTTGGTTAGCTTTCTGTCTCTTGTTAGTTTGAAAAGCTTGTTATGCACTCTTCACCTGCGAGTACTGCTATATTAAGGAGGACTCTTTGACTCTCCTGGGCCTGTCCATTCAGGAAGTGTTCTTTGAATGATGTCTCTTCGTCTCTCTTGTTGAGACTTGGGTTATTTTATTTACTACTCGTAGTGTATTTGGGACACTCCACCATGTGTACTTTGGCTTGTTTTTTGAGGTAGCCCTGGAAAAGAAAACAGACAGACAAACACACAGGGAACAAACACACACAAATGCACAGACAAATCCAACAAATAAGCAAACCGAAAGAGAAAAAGAAAAAAAAAAGAAGGAAAAAAGAAAAACAAGATAAAAAAGATGGAGGAAAAACAATTAAAAAATAAAAATATAAAAAATAAAAAAGATGAAAAGAAAAGAAAAAACCCCAAAAGACATAGGACAGTCTGAAAAAATAACACCAGAATTCCCAGCTACAGATAAAGAGCAGGGTGTATGCAGTGCTGATGGAAGAGCATATACAAAGAGAGAAATGACAGGGTGGGGAGGAAGAAAAATTGGACAGTGACCAAGAAGAGAGACTAAGAGTCTTAATTCAGAGAGAAAAAGAGGAAAATATGGTAAGAGGCGAGGAGAAAGAAACGAAGATAATGTTACTCAGAGAAACTATATAGTCTGATTACTCCAAAGAGAGAGAGATAGAAAAGTAGCGATGAGGTGTAGAATATACATCTAGAGAATGGATTAAATATTACTGTTTAAGCAAACCAGTGTGCCCAGTCCAGTAGAGGGGGGATACGAATGAGACAAGGGAAAATATATCTGAATAGAAAGAATTGATCTAGAATTAGTCACGGTAGTGCATCCATGTTGGTGCTGCCCCAGGCTCCTGTAAAAAAAAAAAAAAGGCAGCTCTCTAGTGTGGGTGGGCGTGGTTTGGTGTAGGCGGCATTTCCAGATCTTAGTCTGGGTGTGCCCCATTGATGCTACCCAAAATATAAACCCGCAGGCACAGGCGGAGTCCCTAGGAGCAGTTTGAAGCTGGCTGCCTGCCCACTGGGAACGGAGCCAAGCCCGAAGAGCGGGGAAGTGGCTTCAGGTGTGCCGCTTCCCCTCTAGGTTGACCTGGCGAGAAGAGGAGCGGTTTTTCCTGGCGTTTCCTGGGACCAGTGCAACCCGCTCAAGGTCAGCTGGACAGCTGGAAACCAGATCCCCCTGTGTCCCGAGCTGAGGTTTTTCTCTTCTCCAGGGACAGGGACAGTTCCTTGAGCAGTTTCAGCCACTCTTCCTTTTCCCCTCGACTCACTGTGGCTCCCTGCAAAGGGCGCTCCTTCCCCCCTTCCGTGTCTCTGGTCCCAGCCTGTTTTTATCTTCCCCCGGTTCGCACTCAGGCTATAAAGTTTTCTCAGCGGACTCTGTCTCCTTTTCCTCCCAAACTCCTGGATTCTTAAGGGTTCCTATGGCTTCAGGCCTTCTCCGTTTGAGAGATAGGGATGAGTTAAATGTATGGAGCTCCCTACTTCTCAGCTGTCTTGCTTCCTCCAACTTATGCACGTTTCTTTAAGAAGGACAGCCTAAGAGGAAATCAGAACTTGATGTTTCTTATTTATATGCTAATTCTTATTGCACCATTCATGAATGTGACAGAATATCCTGTCATCTTTTCTGGAAGTTGCTGTTACTATAGTAAAAGAATTTAGGAGAGGGAATTATGCTTACCATTAAAGTACCAGCAAGGAAGTTTGCATTGTCAGGTCCTCAAACCCTTTGATATTCTCCCCCTGCTTTGGGGTGTTAACTACTGCAATCATCAATTGCTGGATGGGAACTGAAGGGGAAAATATTAATTTTTTTACAAATAGTATCAGGAATTTGGGTCTCCAGCTCCACTGGCTCATTTGAATTTGGGATGTTGTGTGTTTGGTGTTTCTCTTTTAGACTATGTCCGTTTGTTCAGCCTGCTGTAACAAAATATCACAGACTGGGTGGCTTAAACAATAGTAATTTATTTTATCACAATTTTGGAGGCTTAAAGTCCAAGACCAAGGTGTCAACATGTTTCTCCTGAGGTCTGGTTTTACCTGAGGCCACTCTCTTTGGCTTGGATATAGCCATTGTCTTGCTGCTTCTTTACAGGTCTTTTCTGTATCCCTGGAGTCTCCATGTCTTCTTATAAGGGCACCAGTCACATTTGATAGGGCCCCATCTTTAGGATCTCATGTAATCTTAATTATCTCTTTAAAGGCCCCTCCTTGCAAATACAGTCATAATGGAGTTTGGAGTCCAGCAGATGAATTTTGGGGAAACACAATTCAGTCCATTACAGTGGTTTCCTCCCTTAATCTCATGATATAAACTGACAGCTTTGTCTGATCAGATCTTGCTTCACCTTGTACTTCTTCAGAAATTCTAAAGGTTTAATTGACATAGAAGTCTGGGAAACATGCAAATTCCTTCCAGGATTCATTGGTAGAGGCTCTTGAGTACCACTGACAGATGAAACCCAAAGATAGCAAAACCGCATGGAATCAATCCCTCTTTTTTTCTCACTCAGATCTCTAGTATCTATTTTAATTGTACTTTAAAAGAAAAATTATTTATTTTTAATTTAATGTCTTCGTGAAATTTTCATTCCACCAAAAATCTTACTAATACATGTTTTCACATTTGGATCTCAGCCATAACTCTCAAGAGAAATGAAGATTATATCATGATTCCCTGGCCAAGAACTTCATCATGTAGGTTCATTAGCCACTAACTAGGTTGGTTAATTTATTTGATTAAAGTCTGGGGCTCTTGACAACAAATTAGGAATTTATTCACATCTGAGTTAATTTGCTTTGACCTCTATTTACCTTAAAAATACTGAACAACTTATTTTTTAATTTGTATTTTATTATGAATATAATTTATTGTGAAATTGGCTTACATACAACACCCAGTGCTCACTCCAGCAAGTGCCCTCCTGAGTGCCCATCATCCATTTTCCCTCTCTCCTATCCTCTCATTTACCCTTAGTTTGTTCTCTGTATTTAATAGTTTCTTGTGGTTTGCCTCTCTCCTTCTCTGTATCTTTTTTTTTCACTTCCTCCCCCATGGCCTTCTGTTCAGTTTCTCAAGATCCACATATGAATGAAAACATCTGTCCTTTTCTGACTGACTTAATTCATTCAACATAATACCATCCAATTCTATCCACGTTGCTGCAAATGGCATGATTTTATTCCTTCTCATTGTCAAGTAGTATGCCATTGAATATATACACCCCATCTTTATCCATTCATCAGTTGATGGACATTTAGTCTCTTTCCATAATTTGGCTATGTTGAAAGCACTGCTATAAACATTGGGGTACATGTATCCCTATGCATCAGCACTCCTGCATCACTTGGATAAATTCCTAGTATTGCTATTGCTAGGTCATAGGTAGCTCTATTTTAATTTTTTGAGGAACCTCCACATTATTTTCCAGAGCAGCTACACCAATTTGCGTTACCACCAACAGTGAAAGAGGGTTCCTGTTTCTCCACATCCTCGCCAGCCATTTTAGGCACTCTGACTGATGTAAGGTGATATCTCAGTGTGTCTTTGATTTGTATTTTCTCTGATGATGAGTGACGTTGAGCATCTTTTCATATGTCTGTTGGCCATCTGGATGTCTTCTTTGGAAAAGTGTCTATTCATATTTTCTGCCCATTTCTTCACTGGGTTATTTGTTTTTCGGGTGTTGAGTTTGGTAAGTTCTTTATAGATTTTGGATACTAGCCCTTTATCTGATATGTCATTTGAAAATATCTTTTCCCATTCTGTCGATTGCCTTTTAGTTCTGTTGATTGTTTCCTTTGCCATGCAGAAGGTTTTAATCTTGATAAGGTCCCAATAGTTCATTTTTGCTTTTAATTCCCTTGCCTTTGGAGATGTGTCCAGTAAGAAATTGATGTGGCTAAAGTCCAAGAGGTTGTTTCCTTTTTCTCTTCTGGGGTTTGGTGGTTTCTGTCTCACATTCAGGTCCTTTATCCATTTTGAGTTATTTTTGTGTAATGGTGTAAGAAGGTGGTCTAGTTTCATTCTTCTGCATGTTGCTGTCCAGTTCTCCCAGCACTATTTGCTAAAGAGACTGTTTTTTTTTCCATTGGCTACTCTTTCCTGCTTTGTCAGGGATTAGTTGGCCATACATTTGTGGCCCATTGCTGGGTTCTCTATCCTATGCCATTGTTTATTTGTCTGTTTTTGTGCCAGTACCATACTGTCTTGATGATTACAGCTTTGTATTAGAGGCTAAAGTCTGGGATTGTGATGCCTCCCTTTTTGGTTTTCTTCTTCAATATTACTTTGACAATTCGGGATCTTTTGCGGTTCCATACAAATTTTAGGATGGTTTGTTCTAGCTTTGAGAATGTCAGTGCAATTTTGATTGGGATTGCATTGACTGTGTAGATTGCTTTGGGTAGTATTGATATTTTAACAATATTTATTCTTTCAATCCATGAGCATGGATTTTTCCCCCCATTTTTTTGTGTCTTCTTCAATTTCCTTCATACGCTTTCTATAGCTTTCAGCATACACGTCTTTCATATCTTTGGTTAGGTTTATTCCTTAGGTATTTTATAGTTCTTAGTACAATTATAAATGGGATCTGTTTCTTTATTTCTTTTTCTGTTGCTTCATTATTGGTGGATAAAAATGCAACTGATTTCTGTACATTGATTTTGTACCCTGCAACTTTTCTGAATTCATATATCAGTTTTAGCAGTCTTTTGGTGGAGTTTTTCGGGTTTTCCAGGTAGAGTATCATGTTGTGTGGGAAAAGTGAAAAGTTTGACTTCTTTGACAATTTTGATACCTTTATTTCTTTTTGTTGTCTGATTGCTGATGCTAGGATTTCCAACACTATGTTAAACGACAGTGATGATATTGGACATCCCTTTTGTGTTCCTGATCTCAGGGGGAAAGCTCTCAGTTTTTCCCCCTTGAGGATGATATTAGCTATGGGCTTTTCATATATGACTTTTATGATGTTTAATTGAGTTTCTTCTATCCTGACTTTCTTCTGGGCTTTTATTAAGAAAGGATGTTGTATTTTGTCAAATGCTTTTTCTGTATCTATTGGCAGGATCATATGGTTCTTATCCTTTCTTTTATTAATGTGATATATCACATTGATTGATTTGTGAATATTGAACTAGCCCTGTAACCCAGGAATGAATCCCACTTGATCATGGTGAATAATTCTTTTTATATGCTGTTGGATTCAATTGCTAGTATCTTGTTGAGAATTTTTGCATCTATGTTAACCAGAGATTTTGACCTGTAGTTGTGCTTTCTTGTGGGGTTTCTGTCTGGTTTAGGAATCAAGGTAATGCTGGCTTTCTAGAATGAGTCAGAAAATTTTCCTTCCATTTCTATTTTTTGGTAACAGCTTAAGATGGATAGGTATTAACTCTGCTTTAAATGTCTGATAGATTTCCCTAAGGAAGCCATCTGGTCCAGGATTCTCTTATTTGTTGGGAGGTTTTTGATAATTGATTCAATTTCTTCACTAGTTATGGGTCTGTTAAAATTTTCTATTTCTTCCCATTTGAGTTTTGGTAGCATGTGGGTGTCTATGAATTTGTTCATTTCTTCCAGTTTGTCCTGTTTGTTGGCATATGATTTTTCATTGTGTTCTCTGATAATTGCTTCTATTTCTGAGGGTCCATTTTCATTCGTGATTTTATCTATTTGGGTCTTCTCTCTTTTATTTTTGAGAAATCTGGTGAGGGGTTTATCAATTTTATTTTTTCAAAAAACCAGCTCTTAGTTTCATTGATCTGTTCTGCTTTTTTTGAATTCTATATTGTTTACTTCTGCTCTAATCTTTATTATTTCTCTTCTTCTGCTGGGTTTGGGGTTTCTTTGTTGTTCTGCTTCTAGTTCCTTTAGGTGTGTTATTAGATTTTATATTTGGGATTTTTCTTGTTTCTTGAGATAGGCCTGTCCAGCAATGTATTTTCCTCTTAGGACTACCTTTGCTGCATCCCAAGGGTTTGGATTGTTGTGTTTCCATTTTCATTTGTTTCCATATATTTATAAATTACTTCTTTAATTGCCTGGTTGACCATTTGTTATTTAGTAGGATGTTCTTTAACCTACATGCATTTAGAGATTTTCCAAACTTTGTCCTGTGGTTGATTTCAAGTTTCATGGCATTGTGATCTGAAAATGTGCATGGTATGATCTCAATTCTTTTGTTTTGTTTTTTGAGGGCTGTTTTGTCACCCAATATTCAGAGTGCCACTTAGGATCACTTGTAGGGTTGGTTTAGTGGTAATGAATTCCTTCAATTTTTGTTTGTTTGGGAAAACCTTTATCTCTCCTTTTATTCTGAATGACAGGCTTGCTGGATAAAGGATTCATGGCTGCATATTTTTCCTATTCATCACCTTAAAAATTTCCTGTCACTCCTTTCTGCCCTGCCAAGTGTCAGTAGATAGGTCTGCTACTACCCTTATGTGTCTATCCTTGTAAGTTAAGGCCCATTTATCCCTGGCTGCTTTTAGAATTTGCTATCTTTGTATTTTGCCAATTTCACTATGATATGTCTTGTAGAAGATCGATTCAAGTTACATCTGAAGGGAGTTCTCTGTGCCTTCTGGATTTCAATGTCTGCTTTTTTTTCCAGAACTTGGGAAAGTTCTCAGCTATGATTTGTTCAAGCACAACTTTGGCCTCTTTCTCTCTCTCTCTCCTTCTTCTGGAACTCCTATGATATGGATATTGTTCCATTTCATTGAGCCACTTAATTCTCTAATCTCCTCTTGTGATCCAGAATTTTTTTTACCTCTCTTTTTCTCAGCTTCATCTTTTTCCATAATTTTATTTTCTATTTCACCTATTCTCCTCTCTACCCCTTCAATTCTGGTTGTCACTTTCTCTAGTTTATTTTGCACCTCATTTACAGCATTTTTAAATTCATCACAACTATTTTTTAGGTCCTTGATCTCTGCAGCAATAGATTCTCTTCTGTCTTCTATGCTTTTTTCAAGTCCAGCAATTAATCTCATGACTATTATTCTAAATTCTTGTTCAGTTATATTGGTTGTTTTTTAAACATGTTTTTAAATGTTTTATTTATTTCTGAGAGAGAGAGACAGTGTGAGCAAGGGAGGGTCAGAGAGAGAGGGAGACACAGAAGCTGAAACAGGCTCCAGGCTCTGAGCTGGCTGTCAGCACAGAGCCCAATGTGGGACTCAAATCCATCAACCATGAGATCATGACCTGGGCTGAAGTCAGATGCTTAACCAACTGAGCCACCCAGATGCCCCTCAGTTATATTGTTTACATCTGTTTTGAGAATTCTTTAGCTTTGATTTCTTCCTGGAATTTCTTTAGAGGGGAATTCTTCCATTTCATCATTTTGGCTAGTTTTCTCTTATATGTTTTATTATTATTATTATTTTTTTAATTTAAAAAATATTTTATTTATTTTTGAGAGAGAGAGCATGAGCAAGGGAGAGTCGGAGAGAGAGGGAGACACAGAATCTAAAGACAGGCTCCAAACTCGGAGCTAGCTGTCAGTACAGAGCCCAATGCAGGGCTCAAACCCACAAGCTGTGAGGTCATGACCTCAGTCAAAATTAGACGCTTAATCGGCTGAGCCACTCAGGCGCCGCGCTCCCCCACCCCTTATGTGTTTTAAAAGCTGTTTGTGTGTCCCGAGTCTGCAAGCACTACTATATATAAGAGAGGTCATACACTCTCCTGGGCCTGGAACTTCAGGAGGTGTATTTTGGAGAGTGTTACTTGCTCTCTGTTGTTGTGAGTTTGTTTACTTTATCTCCCTACTCGTAGTAATGTTTTGAACTTTCCACTAGGTGTGTTTTGATTTGTTCCTTGAAGTAACCCTGGAAAGGCAAACAAACAAACACACAAACAAACAAAAAACCAGAAACACCAGCTACAAGTAAACAATAGGGTGGAGGCAATGCTGATGGAAGAGGTCTTATCTCATACAAAGAGAGAAGTGACAGCAGTACGGAAAAAGAAAGAATAAAAATTGACCAGAGAAGCTATAATGCTTAATACCAAGAGAGATAAAGGAAAATAAATAAGGATATGGGACAAAAGAAAAAGAAAATATAGTTATTCAGACATAAAAACTATATGGAGTAATCCAGAGAGAGAGAAAGGAGGATAAAGAAGGAGGTGTGGAACATATACCAAGAGAATAGGTTAAATAAGTCTGCTTAAACAAACCAACAGCAGTAATCGGACTAGAGAAGGGAAGATAAGAAGGAGAGAAGGAAGGAAGAATATATCTATATAATAAGAACTGTCCAAGGATTAAATCAGGCAATGAAACAGCGATAGTCTGGAGGAGGGGCTGTCTGGTTCATCAGCATCAATCCTGCTCTAGTAGATATACAGTTACCAGGTACGGAGGGGCATGGTTTAGTGTAGGCGGATCCACTGTGGGTTCCTCTGTCCCTTCGCTGAAATCCGCCTCTTGGTGATGAGGAGAAAAATGGTGACACACCAGTCTTTCCTCCACGTACCAGGTGTCCTGAAGCACTCTGTTGGAGCCATCCTTACTATGTCTCAGGCACAAACATGGTGGTTTGTCCTGCTCTGCTGACTCTCCGTGCCTTGGCGCTTGGCTAGGATTCAGACTCTGGCTCCATACACCCCGGTGCTGGGGAAGCACCTCTCTGTGCCCCCTACTATATGGTCCCTGGAGTGCAGGCACAGGAAGGCTTTGTCCTGTCCCATAGCGCTCCAGGGAGGGGATCACTTTCTTCTACTTTGGATTGCACCCCTGACCTAGCCACCTAGCTGGGGGCTGGGTCACTTTTCCCCCAGGTGGTAATCCAGGCAGCTGGCCTTGGTCTGGAGAAGGCCCCTCAGTTAGAGATTGACTCTTTCTTCAACCTGGTCTGTGGTTTTTCTCTTGTCCAGATACAGTCCTATGCTTCTCCAGCCACTCTTTCTCTTCCCTTTGTCTCTCTGCAGAAGGGGATCTCTCCCCTCTTTTCATTTTATCTCTCCCAGCTTGGAATCACGCATCTATGGCCCATCAGGTTGTCCTGGTGGGTCCTTGGAAGCGCAATGGTCTCTTTTCCTCCCAGACTCTCAGAGTTCAGAGTCCTTTAGCTTCAACACTGCTTTGTTTGTGATATGAGGGAACTTTGGATCTCTCAATTTCTCTACCATGTTGGCCCCTCCTCCAATGCTGAACAACTTCTTACAAATCTGCTAGGAAGTGCTCTTAAGATAAGGTGGCCACAGTCAGGCACAGTGCAGCAGGCCGTGCTGGGGGCCAGCTCACAGCTCAGGGGATCAGTCTTTGTTACAATAATCTAATAACTCAGTTTATGAGCCCTCCACTCTTGTTAAAAATCTCTCAACCTGACTTCACAGAAAATCCTGGGTGCTGGTATATTGGTTATTTTCTTTCCATAAGGCACATCAACATTACAGGTGACTGTGGACTCAGATATCAGATAAGTGGCTGATACTTAGTGATTCTCACTGTGATACTCAGTATTCAGCTCAGGTAGAAGCCAACTTCACCAATCTTGTCTATGAAAGATACAAAAATGGAAAAGAATAGTGTAATTCTCTCTTCCTTTTTGTGTTCTAAACCTATTTATTTCACAAAATTTAAATCACATACAAAGGCATAAGAAAGAAGTAAATCATTCAAAATTCCACCATCCAGAGAAAAGCATTCTTAAAATAGTGGTAATCAGTATCTCACACATATTCCATTTTATATAATTGGATTATTGCTCTATATCTATTCTTTAATGCCTAATTTTCACAGAACAATGAGAGGTTGAGAAACTTCATGTGAATGAGTATAGATCTACAATCTTTTAAACACTTGCATCATATTTTATTGTATGTGTTCTTATTTTTAAATTTTTAAAAAATGTTTATTTATTTTTGAGAGAGAGAGAGAGAGAGACAGAGTGAAAGCAGGGAAGGGCAGGGAGAGGGGGACATACAGAATCTGAAGTAGCCTCCAGGCTCTGAGTTGTCAGCACAGAGCCCAGTGCAGGGCTTGAACTCATGAGCTGTGCTGAAGTCGAACACTCAACTGACTGAGCCACCCAGGTGCCCCTGTATATAAACATTTTTAACCATGGCCACATTGATGATCATTTGGATCGTCTCCAAAGTTGTATTATGATAAGCAGTACTTTGATGATTATCCTTGGATATTAATGTCTTTTCACGTTTATGTGACTAACTTTTTAAAGTAAATTTCTATGGCAAGATGAATCAAAAAGTGTATGACAGTGACAATTAACTCGTATTCTCAAAAAACTTGTTATTGTCAGCATGTAGAATATTTTCATGTAAATGATATTTCATTTTTACTTTTTTGTTAATGGTGAGGCTAATTTCTTCACATATTTTGAACCCTTTTATTTCTTCTTTTGTGAATTTACTATCTATCATCCTTCAGTTTTTGTTGTGTTTTTTCTTGTAATATTTCTATGGTTTTGTTTTTTTACTCATTAATCTGTGACATATGTGAAACTTATGATGTTGTAAGGAATGAGTTTGGGGTCATTTCTTGAATAGGCCATTTAATACACATTTATTTTTAAGGAAAGACATTTGAATGTTTAAGAACGTGGACTTTGATGTTAGATATACTTGGGTTTGAGTCCCAAGTTGGGCCCCCTTTAGGCTGTGTGACTTAAGGTAAGTTACTTTTCCTTTCTATGTTTCAATTTCTTCACATGAAGTTGGGATAATATTAATAGCTACCTCATATATTTGTTAGGTTAAAATTAGCAAATTTATATGAAGCACTCAACAAAATGTGCAATAACAAATGATCAATAAGTTTATTAATCAGTAATTGCTGTTTTTAACATTAGTGTCTAAGTTTTCAAATATAGTTAGATCTCTGGCATAGAAATTAAGAGCATCAACTCTGGAACAGAATACGAGAGTTCAAAAACTTATCTCCAGTGTGGACCCAGGTAAAGGCCATGGACTTTCAGGGCAAAGGAGGGGAAAGGGAGGAACAGGAGACTAGTAGGGAGTCCCCCAGAACTCTGGGACAGCCACCAGATTGCTAGGGCTTGGTAGGGCCAAAGTATGGCCTGGACATGCTGTCACTTATCACAGCGTTACTTCCTTTATTTAAAAATTTTTAAATGTTTTATTTATTTCTGAGAGAGAGAGAGAGCATGAACACAGGAGGGTCAGTGAGAGAGGGAGACACAGAATCTGAAACAGGCTCCAGGCTCTGAGCTCATTGTCAGCACAAAGCCTGACGCAGGGCTCGAACCCACAAACAGCGAGATCATGGCCTGAGCTGAAGTTGGACGCTTAACTGACTGAGCCACCCAGGCACCTCACCTTCCTTTCTTTATTTTAAGGCAATCACAGCAGACATTTCTTTTTGCATTTATCTGAACATATTCATATCTGATTATAGTTCCTTTTTATCTGGACATGGAATCCATTGATTTGCTGTCTGTTACTATAGTTTTGCATTTTCTAGAATTTATATGCATCAAATGATACAATATGTTTTCTTTTGCATCTGAGTTCTTTCATTTAATAAAGTGGTTTGAGATGTATTCATGCTATTATACGCATCGGTAAATTTTAATCTTTTTTCTAAGTTTTTATTTAAATTTTAGCTGGTTATCATACAATGCAATATTAGCTTCAGGTGTAGAATTTAATGATTCATCACTTATACCCAGTGTGCTTCACAACCAGTGTTCTCCTTAATACCCATTATCTATTTAACCCATCCCCCCAACTACCTCCCCTCTGGTAACCATCAATTTGTTCTCCATAGTTAACAACTGCCTCTCTTTTTCCCCCCTGTTCATTTGTTTTATTTCTAACATCCATATAGGAGTGAAATCATATTGTATTTGTTTTTCTCTGAGTTATTTTGCTTAGCATAATTTTCTATAGCTCCTTCCACATCATTGCAAATGGCAAGATTTCATTCTTTTTTATGGGTGAGTAATATTCTATTGTCTGTATATCTATCTATCTATCTATCCCAAGTAATTTAAAAAATTTTATTGCTACATAGAATTCTATTATCTGAAACTAGCAGTTTATTTATACAATTTATTGATCCATTCATAGCTAATAGATTTTCAGTTTTTTTCCCTGTTATTTGGCTATTATTTATTAAAATGCTGTCAACAGGGCCATCTGGATGGCTCAATTAAGCATTGGACTTGATTTTGGCTCTGGTCATGATCTCACAGTTGTGAGATTGAGCCCTGCACTGGGCTCTGCACTGATAGTTCAGACAGGTTTGGGATTCTCTCTCTCTCTCCCTCTCTCTCTGCCCCTAACCCGATCATGCTTCCCTCCCTCTCTCTTAAAACAAACAAACAAACAAACTGCTCTGAACAAATGAGTACAGATTTTTATCAGTGATTTAGGCAATCTGATCTTTTTTTTAATGTTTATTTTTGAGAGAGAGAGAGAGTACAGGGGAGGGGCAGAGAAAGAGAGAGGATCTGAAGCAGGCTTTATGATGACAGAAGAGAGCTTAATGCAGGGCTCAAACTGACAGAACATGAGATCATGACCTTGGCTGAAGTTGGAGTCTTAACTGACTGAGCCACCCAGGTACTCCTAGGCAATTTGATCTTGATGCAGTTTTATTTATGATTTTTTTTCTTAGACATTATTAAACATTTTGGATCTGAGGTAAACACCTTTACACCAAATATGAAATACTTTGGCCATTGTTTCTTCAAGTAAAATATTTTTCTGTGTCCCTTCTTCTGGGACTCCCAATTACACATATGCTAGACTACTTGGTATTGTCCCAAAGGATACTGATGCTTTGTTCAGTTTTTTTTTTTCTGTGTCCTTCATTTTGGATAATTTCCCTAGCTATTCAGGCTCACTGATATATTATTTAGTGTTGTTGATCTACCCAGTGTATTTTTAATTCACATATTGTATTTTTGATTGCTGGACATTACATTTAGATCTATTCAAAAAATTCATTTTATCTCTGTCATGCTCATGTTTCCCTCAACCATACTGACCACATGGAGTATAATGTATTAAGTATTTTAACATTCTTTTCTGCTAGTTCCTTTATCTATGTCACATGTGAGTATGTTTCTACTGATTAGATTTCTCCTGGTTATGCATCATACTTTCCTGAATCTTGTATGGCTGGTAAATTTTTATTATATACTGGACATTGTCAATTTCATGTTGTTTGCTGGATTTACTGTAATTCTTTATATATTTTTAGACTTGTCCTGGGATACCACTGTGTTACTTGGAATTAATTTGATCCTTCTGAGGATTGTTTATAAGCTTTGTTAGAGGGAGTGTATATTGCAGTATCCTTATTAGGACTCTACTGGGTTCTCCAGGCATTAAGAGACTGTCTTCCCACTCTGGTTGGTGAGATGTGACCTATTCCTAATCCTAGGCAAACCTGAGGATTTTTTTCCATGCTTAATCCTTTTTAGTGGTTCCTTCCCTGGCCTTGGTAGTTTTTGCATATATATTCTCAGTTCAGAATTCAGCCAAAGACTCATGGGATTCTTTCTGTAGAGCTCTGGAACTCCCTGTGCAGATTTCTCTTGGGTACTTTGTTCTACAAAGTAGCTGTCTTCGTACAATTTAGCTTCCATCATCCTCCTGCGTTTGGATCTCTATCTCTTCAATTTAGCAAGAATACTGGGCTCTATTTGGATTGCTTTCACTGTGATATACCCTGGAAGCTGACTTTAGGCACTAAGCTCATGCAATCATAAAGCTTATCTTCTTGGCTTCCCTTATCTCAAGGATCAAAGTCCTGTGCTGCTTACTGTCCAAATCTGAAAAACACTGTTTTTAATATTTTTGTTTGGTTTGTTTTTCTAGCTGTTTAAGGCAAGAGGGTAAATCTGTTCCATTATATGTTACATCTTGTGGGATAAAGTCCTCTTTCTAGACTTTAAGATTATGGAAACTGCCCTTATTTTTATTTTATTTAAATGCCTAAATTTACTGAACGATAAGTATGAAAAAGTGAAAAGTATACAGTTTGCTACAGTAGAGATAATTAATAAGAGTGTTGGATTAATTTATTAGGAGTTTTCAGAAATTGTAGGAAAATATATATAAACATAAGAACCAGGCAAGAAGACTGAATTTTTCTAGAATGTTAAGTAATAACTGTTAAATAAGAGTTGTATGATCAACATAGTCAATATAACATATATAATTTTTTTAATGTTTTATTTATTTCTGAGAGAGAGAGAGAGAGAGAGACAGACAATGTGAGCAGAGGAGGGTCAGAGAGAGGAGACACAGAATCTGAAGTAGGCTCCAGGCTCTGAGCTAGCTGTCAGCACAGAGCCCGATGTGGGGCTTGAACCCACAAATTGTGAGATCATGACCTGAGCCAAATTCTGACGCTTAACCGACTAAGCCACCTGGGCACCCCTAACATATATAATGTAATACAATAGAATTTCTTAGTTATAATTTTGATGCTTCAGGTATTAATGTATTTTTATCCAGAAAAGCAAATACCATGATTATTTAAAATTTTTCTTGAAGATATTAGTAGCATAGTGAGAGAAACTTTGTCCTAGATTCATTCTAGGTATTCTACTCTAATATTTTCCCACTAATATAAAGGCATCTGGCATATTTTCTATTACAGATTATTTCCATTTCTTATTTCATAAGATGATTATAGCATTTTATTCCTTCTATCCAACAACTTTTCCTCCTGAATACAACCTGAATAAATTAAAAATCTTTCTTTTCTGCAACCAAATACATGAGTTTCAATTTTGAGACATCATCAGATGATATAATTTGCTCTAGCAGTTATGGCTTTAAATATTTTTATTATTCTTGTTTATATCTTGATGTAACTACTTTTTAATTTCTTTTTTTATAATGTTTATTTTTGAGAAGGAGAGAGAAAGAGAGACAGATAAACAGGGTGTGATGAGGGGAGGGGCAGAGAGAGAGGGAGACACAGAATCTAAAACAGGCTATGTGGGGCTTGAACTTACAGACCATGAGATCATGACCTGATCCAAAGTTAGATGGTTAACCAGGAGCCCCATTACTTTTTAATTTCTATGTGAAGGACAGTTCTTTCAAAATTGAAAGATGTGTACACATCTCTTTTAGGTTGAGGTTTCAATACTAATACTCCAAATAAAATACCAAGCTGTCATTTAGAATATGGACTCCCTTTCTTCACCCAGTAACTCCAAAGCAGGCACAATAGGAAGAGCTTCCAACAGTAAGGGCCACTTTGGGGAGTCCCTCTCTCTCTTTGCAGTCCTGAGACACTCCTCTTCTGTTCAAGGACACCAGAGACACCAGGGCAGGCAGGGATATAGTCACAGCAACGGATAGAGGGAAAGATCCAAGAACTTGAGAATAACATAATTCACCGAATCTGAACAGCAGGGAGAAAATACGTTAAATAACAATAACAGAAACAAAACACAGGAACTCAGGGGCCTGTGGGAAACAAATAATAATAATAAAAAAAATCTAACATTTATAATTGGAGTCCCAGAAGGAGAGGAAAAAGAAAGCTGGATTGTTGGGGGACCTGGGTGGCTCAGTGAGATAATTGTCTGACTCTTGGTTTTGGCTCAGGTCATGATCTCATGGTTTATGAGATCCAGCTCTACATAGGGTTCTGTGATGAGCCTGCTTGGGATACTCTCTCCCCCTCTCTCTGCCTCTCCCCTGCTACTCTCCCTACTCTCTCTCTCTCAAAATAAATAAATAGACTTAAAAAAAAAAAAAGAAAATTGGGTTGTAAGAGTTTTTGAATCAATAATGGTTATCCGCTCCAAGGAATATACTCCACAAGTTAAGGGCTCAGTCTTGCATGATTGTCCCATTTCAGATGCCAGTCCCAGGATGTGTCACTTGTTCTTCTGATTGGCTATAAATCAGAATTTTTCCTGACTTTCTCCTTATGCTTGTTAATTTGCTAGAACTGCTCACAGAACTCCAGGAAACACTTAGGTTTACCAGTTTATTATAAAGGATACAACTGAAAAACAGCCAGGTGGGAGAGATGCACAGGGCTACATATGGGGAAGGAGGGTCAAACTTCCGTGCTTTTTCTGAGGCTACCACCCTGCCAGCGCCTCAAGGTGTTTGTCAGTGTGGAAGCTCTCAGAACCCCTTCAGTTAGGGTTTTTATGCAGACTTCATTATATGGGTGTAATTGATTAAATCATTGGCCATTGGTAATTAACTCAACCTCTGTCCCTCTCCCTCCCCAGAGGTTAGAGTTTGGTGGCAGGATGCTGAAATTACCAACTCTCTAATCACATGCTTTGGTCCTCTGGTAACCAGATCCTTATCCTTAGGGGTTTTCCAAAAGTTGCCTCATTAACATAAATTCAGACATGTTTGAAAAAGGCTTACTATGAGTAACAAAGAATGCTCTTATCTTTTTCACTCAGGAAATTTCAAGTGTTTAGGAGCTCTGTGGCAGGAACTGGGAATGAAGATCAAATATATTTCTCATTATATCACATAATATCACACATCTGCAAATTCTATTTCTGGCAAAAGTATGTTTCAGGAGAAAATTAAGATAGTAATGTTACAGAAAATGAAGACAGAATCCAAGTAATTGACAAAATCTAGCGTCATTCATAATAAAAACTCTCAGCAAATTAGGAATAGAGAGTGCTACTTCAACCTGATGAACAACATGTACACAAACCCCACATCTAAAATCATATTTAATGGTGGAAGACTGAACATTTTTTGCCCAAGTCTAGGAACAAAGTAAGGATGTCAACTCTTACCACGCTTATTCAACACAGTACTAGAAATTCTAGCTGCCACAGTAAGATAAGAAAAGGAAACAAAAGACATACAGATTGGCAAGAAAGAAAGCTTTCTGTATTTGCAGATGGATTGTGTCTGCAGAAGATCGTAAGGAACTGGATTCTAAATTCCTCAAACTACCTCTTAGAATTAGTAAGTGAGTTAACCAAGGTCACAGAATCCAGCATCAATACAAGAAATCTAATAGAATGTCTAAATGCTAAGAATTAACATGCTGAAACCAAACTTAAAAATATAATACCGTTTAAAATCACTCAAAATAAATTGCAACATTGAGGTATAAGCCTGACAAAACACGCATAGGATCTGTGTCCAAAAAAAAAAAAAAAAAAGAATTACAAAATTCTGATTTTAAAAAGTGGAAGAAGACCAAAAGAAATGGAAGACATAGCACATTCATGGATTTGAAGGCTAAACATTGTAAAGATGTCAAATCTCCACAATTGGATCTCTAGGTTGATTGCAATTCCTAGCCATGTTTTAGCGTGGCTTTCTGTAGAAATAGACAAGCTTTTCCTACATTTTATATGGAAAGGCACAAGCCATAGAATAGTTATGTAAGTAATGAATCACGGGGATCTACTCGTGAAGCCCCAAACCACACTGTATACATTGTATGTTAGCTAACTCGTCAATAAATGATATAAAAAAATAAATTATTGTAGCTTAAAAAAATCTTGGGAAAGAAGAATAAAGGTTTGTAGCTGTTAAAACCAAATTTATGAAACAGGATATATTCATTCAAAGAAGTTAAATATAATACTTCTGTGTAAGATATAGAAAGTCCCAAAAGTCCATTGCTTCCAACCTAAGAGTGAGAACAAGACGTATAGTCTACAACATTGCTGACAAAAGTATACCTGTAAAGAGTGAGACTAGAGAGGAAAAGCCATGATAGTCTCTGAAAACTATAGACTGATTTCAACCTAATGCCACAGGCTTTGTTTTTCCAAATGGGAGAGAAAAACCAAAGGCTTCAAAGAGAAAAGTCAGAAGACTTCTCTTCGCGGGGACTTCAAATCTGGCAGATTTCAAACTGGGTTCGTCCATTCAAACCTCTGCCACTTCCTGTGTTTCTCATCGCAATAAATGTCACCATCACCTACCCCAGTCACTTAGGCTGACACACAGGGTCATTCAGACTCCTCTCTGTATCATCTGCCTCATTCAATCACTAATAAGACCTACCAGCTTTACCTCCCCACATTTTCCTAAGTCAACTCCATCCTCTTATCACCACGAGAACAACTCCAGCTCTTACCCTGGGACCACCAGGTCTACGGGGGTGACTTGTCTGTTTCCCATCTAGTCTACACCTTGCAGTCATCTAATTTCAGGAAAATTAATATCTGACTTAGTTTCTGGGAAGAGATTAGCATTAGCCTTCACTGCCGTCCCCGACCTGCCTCGTCCTAACCTGACCTTCCCGGCCCTGTCTCCTGCTGGTTTGTAACCAAAGAATTCCAAACTGTAGTTCTCGCATATTCTATGTAGATACTTTCAATCTGACCCACTGGTAGTAACAGCATTCCCTTCTTTGCTCTGATAATGCTCTCATTTTACATATTCGGTTTGGTTAAACTATACTCCAGGGTAACCGGTGCCCCTCACCTATGCCTCCATCGCACCCTGTGGAACCTGTATTTTGGCATTTGAAACTATTCCGCGGTGCGCACACCCCATCCATTAGCCCGAGCGCGCTGTCTGCAGCCACAGGGGCACTCACCAGGCCCTGAGCCCGCGGAACACGCGTAGGCTAATTTCTTCTCGTTCCCTCCCACTTATCCCTATCATTCCGTTCCGTCAGGCTGGTGACACACAGTAGAAAAACCAAGGTCGTGGAGATAACTCAGGACCCTCCCACCTTACTTGCACTGGCTGAACGGCGTCTGCGCACACAGGCAGTTAGGACTCACTGGGTCAGATGCGGGGCTTTGCCCTCCCCGCCGCCCAGAGCCTGAGACTTGGGCACTGCCTGGCAGGCTCCCAGGCTCGGGTGCGCGGAGTCTGGGTCCGCGGAGATGCCGCGCGAGCAGCGCGGGACCTCGGCTCTCCGGCTGCGCGCAGTGAGCTCCCTGCGGCGCTTCAGGTGACCGTCGGCACGCGTGTCCCTGCCCGGCCTGCCGCCCCAGGCGCCTTGGCTCTCGCACCCAGCTTGCCTGCCGGACCGCCCTGGGCGCGCAACCTGGGTGGCCTCCTAGACCTCCCTCTGGCTTCTGTTAGTCAGCCAGTCAGCCACAGGGGTTTATTTCGCTGGGCACTGGGGACAAGACGTGCAGCAAGGGCCCGTTTGGACAGGGACACCCCCGTGGGTCCTCCTCTCTGCCCGAGTCTCTCCTCATCGACTCCCCTTTCAAGCTTTCTCCCCTCGAGATCTTTCTTCTGCTCACACTTCAGATAAGCCAGCCTTGCTGAGAGTCCATCCATCACCCCAGAAAGAAGAGAATCAGCGTGATGATGCTGACAAAGTGCTCCCGTGATGGGGCCCTGCAGTCTTTCTGAACTTGGTGGATGGAGTGCTTCCACCTCTCCCTGAGCTTTTCCTTACCCTTCCTCCCGTACCCTTTCTGCGGCTTTTCCCAGAATCCCCTCTCGCAGTTCCCACGCCTGTCCCGTTCTGTTCCTGGCTGCGGGCTTCTTTTTTTTTAATGTTTTTTTATTTATTTCTAGGAGAGAGAGAGACAGCGTGAGCAGGGGAGGTCAGAGAGAGAGGGAGTCACAGACTGAAACAGGCTCCAGGCTCTGAGCTGGCAGTCAGCACAGAGCCCGACGGAACCGCGAGATCATGACCTAAGTGAAAGTCGGACGCTTAACCGACTAAGCCACCCAGGCGCCCCCTGGCTGCGGGCTTCGAGGACTGAGTCTGTCCTCAGCTTTCTAGGCGCACTGCGGTGGGCTCTGGGGCAGTCCTGGTGGTGCAGGGGCCTCAGTGCGCTCCGGGAAAACCCCAGCTTCCCTGCGCATCAACCTCAGAGACCTGCCTTGACGTGAGCCTCTGTGGCGTCTGCCTCTAAGCAGCAAGCATTTTGGCCCTTACGGCTTGACCAGTCCAGTGCTTTCTCCTTGTCATTGTTATTTCTTCTCTTTCAGCCTGTCTGTCTCCTGGAGAAGAATCCTGTGCATCATTTTCCTGCCACCTATCTTACCAGGTTTTGCTCCTCGAGTGAAAGATCAAGAGGATCTTATATTTGCAGATGCACAGCTACAACTAGCCCAGTACAGGTTGGCCTGAGTGGTGAGGGAAGGGAGCCTCTTCTCTTTTCGTAGAGAAAATTGTATCAGAAGCATGGCCAGAGCTACTCCTGCTATAAGAACTTCCTTCTCTGGCACGGCTACGACAGCGTCTCCTCTTTCTCTCTCTCTCAGCATGTTTAATTGGTCTTTCCTGACCCCCCTCAAGCTGATGGACCGATCTGTGGGACTTCAGACTGAAAGCAGAGTTGGAAGTAAGCCGTACTTCACTCTCGGGGGTCACAAGTTTCTGATTTTCGGGGGCTCCATCCACTATTTCCGGGTGCCCAGGGAGTACTGGAGGGACCGCTTGCTGAAGCTGAAGGCCTGTGGCTTCAACACCCTTACCACGTGAGTGCTGGCCCCTAGCTCTCTGTGAACTTACTATCCCGCGGGGACTCCTAACATCTGCGTCCAGGCTAAGAACCTCTGGTGTTGGGACCCCCTGTCTGAGGGTTTACCTTCCGAATAGTCATTTCTAGCATGTGCCCTTCATGTTTAAGTGTCACACATCACACTTGGTTTGCTGTGGTCACACACTTGGATAAGGGTTAATGAGAGAAGAACAGGAGGAGTAAGTGATTTCCACAGGAATCTCTCTAATAGGAGAGTCATTAGGTCCCTTAGGAGCCCTCAGCTTAATGACAAAGACTTAAAGTATATTTACAGATAAATACATGGTGTTTTAAAAATGCTTTTTACGTAAATGAAGGTGAGCTTGTAAAGGAATAATAGCATTAATAAAATGAACACGTAAGGAAATACCAGTATCACTCAAGTGCAGTTTAATGGCATTAATAATTAAATTTTTTAAAAATGTTTTATTTATTTCTAGGAGAGAGAGAGAGAGAATGAGCAGGGGAGGGTCAGAGAGAGAGGGAGTCACAGACTGAAACAGGATCCAGGCTCTGAGCTGGCAGTCAGCACAGGGACCGACGCGGGGCTCGAACCCACGAACTGCGAGATCATGACCTAAGCGAAAGTAGGACGCTCAACCGACTAAGCCACCCAGGCGCCCCTAATAGCATTAATAATTAAGAGCATAGAGATTCAGACAGACCTGTCTTCAGTCCCAACTCTGCCTCAAACCATTACCTCTCAGGGCCCTGATGTCTTCATCTAGAAGTAAAAAAAATAAAAAATAAAAATTGCTTCAAAAGTTTGTCTTATGATTAAATGAGCTAAAGTGCTTAGCTTACGTATGTGAAATATGCCTATCACAATGCCTGTACTCATTATGATAGCAAAAAGAAATGCAAACGTAGTTTAGTCCATCATAAGAATTTAACTATAAGTGTAAAATGATTAAATATACACTTAACATGATAAATCTAGTATGGTCTTTAACACGATTAAGTGTACAGTGACAAAAGGTAACATATATTTAGGGTGTGCTTATGGCTGGGCATTTTGTAATCATTTTCACATAATCACTTAATCTTCCAGCTAGTTGTCCTGTGGGCTGGAGGGTGTCATTCTCATTGTGTGGGGGACAATAACAAGCATAGAAGGCTTAACTAGCTTGCTCAGGGTGAGCCTCCTCCCACAATCTCCTCAAGGTGTAACCAGGCAGTTGTGAATGAGGGTATCACCTCAGTCACACCTAGACATAGACTCCTACCTGTGCCCAGATGGCCAGTCACATAAAAACTAGCCCAGAATAAAAATCACATTTGAATTGGGAACAGTGTAGATCCTTTCATAACAGACCTATTTCCAGAACAGTCTTGAGACAAAAAATTGGGAGTCAAGAAAAGTGTGTTGAAGAGTAAGTGCAAAGAAACAATTCTGTGAAGGCAACACTGTGATAGATACAGGAGAATGGTGTTTCTGAAGTCAGAAGAAAAGGCAGGGACGCCCACCCTTAGTATAAAGATCCCTTGTTTGACAGAGGATGGAAATTCTGATTTAAATATATCTACACTAGAAAGTGAGACGGCCAGTTTTAGTTATTCAGTGAACATGTACATAGTATTTACACTCAGCTGGGCATGTTCTAAGCCCTGGAAAATATTAATTCACTTCATCACTATAGCAGTACTATGTGGTGAATAGTGTTATCACTGTCTTTGGCAGGTGAGAAAACTCCAGCAGAGAGAGGTTAAGGCACTTTCTCAAAGACACACAGTTAGTGAGTGATAGTGGAGCTGTGCTTTGAGTTTAGCCCGGCCCCTGGTTTCAGCTGCTAAGCAACTGAACTGTCTTCCATAATTACGGACTTCACTTAGAGATTGAGGAGGACATTCACTGAGCTTTGCGACCCTGCTTGTACAGTCTTCTAAAGTCTAAGTCCCCTTTGCAGGGTATTTTGTCATTTTACGATGCAGAATGTATTTTTCGGTTTCTTGATGAGTTGTTTGGTTTGTCATCAGTGATTCAAAGTGTCTGTTGTCTTCATGGTCAAGCTGTGATATTTTACTAGTTAACATCAGAAAAAAGTAAAGGCAGTGCTGAGAGGCTTAAACTTACATTATAGAAGGGGAAAGAGCAGAAAAGTGTTAGCAAAAACACTATGGACTATGTAACGTAATGTTTTACATCTGTAGCTATATTAATTATGTTAATTCCGAAAGAGTTGAGTTCCCTTCCCTTTTCGGGTTAATTCTACATTGGTTGTTACAGAGTATAGTTAGGATGCATTGACTTTTTTGAAAAGAAAGAACCACCAGATGTCCTCACACCTACACCACTGGCCAGATATATAGCAGGACCCTAGAACTCCAAAAACTGCATTGGAACTCAGAAGAGAAGCCCTCGTCCTCCTGAATGTCCCTCCACCGCCCTCTTGTGGCAAAGCTAAAGGTGGTACTCCCTGTAAAGGAGAAAATGCTTCAAGGGCTGGCTCCATTATTGAAGAGCTGATACTAAAGCATGAATTTGAAGCTAGGAGGCAGTAAATTGATAATTGGCTCATCTACTATATAAATAATTTAATAGTAAATAATAATTGAGTTTTACTGAGAATTTTTTTCTGCATCTGTTGAAGAAATTATATAATTTTTCTTCACTCGTCTATTGAAGTAGTAAATTATATGGACATTTTTTTCTGATATTCAATCAATGCACGGCTCTGGGATAAGTTCTATTTGATTAGGAGACATGAACATGTGAATGTGCAAACACACACACACACACACACACAGATTGCTAGACTTGATTTACTAGTGTTTTATTTCAGATATGTATGTTTGTTATTGTAACTGAAAAGGATTTAAAATTGTTATTTCTGTTAGTATCTTGTCCAGTTTTTATATCAATATTATAATAAACTCATCAAGTGACTATATATGTATATTTTTCTCTTCTCTGAAAATATCTTGCAAAAGAATTATCTTAACCCTGAATGTTTCTTAAAATTCACCTGTAAAACCTCTGTGACTACCGTCTTTTGTGGTTGTGAGCTGATGATTTTTGGGGTGGTATAACTTTCTTGAGTGGTTATTGGTTTTTCTCCTAGAGTGTATAACATTTGTATTCTATAGATCTTTTTTCCTCTTCTTTCTTCTTCTTTTGGATTGACTGGGACTTTTAAAAATTCTCCTTTCTTTCTTGGAAGTTGTACATCATATTGTGTATTTAGGCCTTCTTTCCCTTAATCTTCTTTAAATGTTTAGTCTTTTCAAAGAAGTAACTTGTAACTTAATTAATATTCTCTGTATCTTTCTGTTTTCTACTTGATAGCTCCTGAGTTATGTATAATTTTTTTCCTTCTACCTTATTTGGTTTAGCATTTTCTTTCCTCTCCTCTTCTCTTCTTTTTCCACCTCTTCTCTTCCTCCTCCTTCTTCTCTTTCCTCTTCTTTTCTTCTTGTCTCCCGAGTTGAATAGTTGCGCTCATTTTCTTTCCAGGATTTTGTGTTTTCCAATATATTTACTCAGGGATGTGAGTGTGTCTCTAATTATTGCTTTGGTTACATATTGCATAAATTTTGCTGTGTAATACTTTGAATATCATTTATTCTCAAACATTTCAGCTATTTGGGAATATGCTTTCTGTTTTATTTTTTTTAACTTTTTATAATTTTCAAGCATAATTTTCTTTTTTTTTTTAATGTTTTATTTATTTGTTAGAAGAGAGAGAGAGAGAGAGAGACAACGTGAGCAGGGGAAGGTCAGAGAGAGAGGGAGTCACAGACCGAAACAGGCTCCAGGCTCTGAGCTGGCAGTCAGCACAGAGCTCGACGCGGGGCTCAAACCCGGGAACCACAAGATCATGACCTAAGCTTAACTGACTAAGCCACCCAGGCGCCCCTCAAGCATAATTTTCTAATATAGTTGCATTTACCTTGGAATCACGGACTATGTGATGTATATTTTTGAAATTTGTTGAGATTTATTTTGTATTTTACAACTGTTGATTGTGTTTTTTAAGAATGTATATACTCCACCTATTGGCTACTGAGTTCTCTACATGTTTCTTGGATCTGGCCTTTCATTTGTGTTATTCGAATCTATATCCATAGAAAATTTTTCTATTATTTTCTTTGTTTCTTGGGGAAGTATTTAAAATCTTCCCACTATGACTGTGTATTGATCCCCTTCTCTGAGTCAGTAAACTCCTCTTTTACTTGAAGCCATGTTTATGGAGCACGTGAGGCCATAATTATTATATTTTCTTGATGGATCATTTCCTTTATTACTTTTTGATGCCTCTCAACATCTATTTGTGAGGGATTTTCTTTTTGCCTTAAAAATCTATTTTGCCTCCTATTTAATATTGCTAGAATAATTTTGTCTCATATATATCTTTTTCCAGCAATCTTTTTGTTTTCAACTTTTTCCAGCTATATTTTTTGAAGTAAGTCACTTGTGAGCATCAGTTAGCAAAATGTTTTCATTCTGTCCTCTCAGTGTATAGCTATAAACTTTATCGTGCATATTTAAGTTTTTAGCAAGCCAACTATTCATTCCTCTTCACAACAGAGATCTTGAAATACAGTCAGTTCTGCAGTAATGCAACATATGCATTCTTACAAATCTGCATTGTGCAAAATTGTGTAACAAGAACTATAGGGCTAATGACAAACATGAGGTTAGGGGCACAACACTCAAGAGTTTTGTTGGTGACACACACACAAAAGATAGTCACCTAATAAAAATAGCACCTAACAAAAATTTTACACATGTCCCTTTTGCCCTGCAGACTCAGCCCTGTAGGGGAGAGCCTGGGCACTGTCCTTCTTGGTAAATCTAAAGGTGCTACTTTTCTTTATTCTATCTTCATTTTCCTCATAGAATGTCCTCCTCTATTCTTATTTTGATTAATTCTTAGCAAAAACTTATTGGGTGTATATAAACATTTGTGGGTTTTATCCTTTTCTTTATTTTCTTAACGGGTAGTACAGAGAATGGGATGGTGAGTAGGATAATTTACATATATAAATCCATGGAATCTAGAATCATAGGATTATTGGCAGCCTGGATCAAAGCTGGCTAATAAAGAAAAGAACTATTGACAGTAGTCATTGTTCATGTAATACAGATTTAATTGCTATTGGAAACTTCAACTTATTCCCAAATAGAGCTATCCCAGGTGTTAACATGGATTTGGGACTGACCTAGGAATTTAGAAGAAAGAAATCAAAAAAAGCTTATTGTACTTTCCCCTTCCCTATTACAGCTATGTTCCATGGAACCTCCATGAGCCACAAAGAGGCAAATTTGACTTCTCTGGGAACCTGGACCTAGAGTAAGTGCTATTGCTGCTTCTGTGGCCTGGCCTGGGGTGGGAAGGCAGAGAAGTGACCCCTTGGGTTTGATTAGGAACCATGGGGCCATCTTGGTTCTGCACTGAGAACTAGAGACAGGCTGGGGTCTGGAATCTTGTTCTCAGGACCCAAATGCTCTCCAACCATGAACTTGTTACTCTCAGGGGTCTGGATTTGCCTCCTCTGAGCTCAGACCATTTCACTGTAGCTCAGAGGTGCCCAATCCCCAGTGTGTGCTTGCTCTGCAGACACTGGGCTGGGACAGGGCTTGCCCCTCTAGGGTAGTAAGGCCATTGGGGTCAGGTTCACTATTTAGGACCCCCTTCCCCCTCCCCATATCCTGTCTGATGCCCTTGCCCCTCAGTGAGCTGTGCAGAAGGTCCTGGGCTGGGAGCAGGGGAGAACCCAGCTCCCAGGGCCTCTGAAGGCAGGGAGGGGAAGAGCCAGGAAGATCCACTACCTTGTGATGTGTGCCAGGCTCGTCCCCACCTTCCCTCCTGATGTTTTGAGAGCTGCTGACACTGACCTCCCTAGGGCCTTTGTGCTGATGGCTGCGGAGATCGGGTTGTGGGTGATTCTGCGTCCAGGCCCCTACATCTGCAGTGAGATCGACCTTGGGGGCTTGCCCAGGTGAGCGGGGCTGTGAGTCCGAAGTTATGGGTGTAGTAAAGTTGTTGGCTTTACTAAACATAAAACTTCAGTCTAATAACAAATGAGGACATCATTGGTTATTATGATGTCTTGCACTGTTAAGTGCTTTACACACATTGTCTAAGACAATGGTTGCAGTAATAGGCTGAGATATAGGTGATCTTGTAATCCTCATTTTACAGATGACACATCGTCCTAGTGCTCTAGGCATGTGGCCAAGGGTGTGCAGGGGGAGAGGAAGCATCAGGGTGATCATAGTCTTCTTGCCCCACTGGAGCTACGCACAACTCTGTCCAGTAGTGGGAAGAATGGGAAAGGAAACTTTAGATCGTGATGGGTGGGCTTCTGATAATGTCTGATTTTGCTTTTATTTTGTCAGTGGATGACCAGGTTCTCTCTACTAAACGTCCTCAGATCCCCTCCCTTCCCTCTCCTTTTTCTTTGCCTTTTTCTCTCGTCTTTGATGCATGCTCTTAATCCAAACAACAAAGGTTTAGGATAAGAATTTAAGAATGCTCCTCTGTTATCTCCACAAACTGACAGGACCCCGCATTTAGTTCGTGGCTCTGCCCCCAGGTGAGCACTTTTACTCCCCTTTGTCATGTAAAGGCGTTGCTTTCTTCAAGGTGAACTTGTTTTCCCATTCCAGCTCAGGAGCAGAAAATGCCTGACCCTTGAAAGAAGAGGGGGCTTTAGAGAATTCATGGTGTAGGTTAGTTCGAAGCCTTGCCCAGTACCTTACAAGTTCAGCTGGGGCCTTGATCAGTAAATTGTAAAGTGTCATGTTGATGGAGGTGGTATCTTCCAAATCTGTGAGAATGGCCCCAAAAGCTGACACGGACACGTCCCTTGGGGATCCCTGAGTGTTCCAGGACCACGGACATGAGATCAGAGGATGTAAAACTGCCCAGGAAAGCTCTGGAAAGGGGCAGGCTGTTAGGTCCGGCCCCTCCCCCACACCTCTGCCTTCCCACCTCAGACACTGATCTTGTCCGCTTTCACCCCCAGCTGGTTGCTGCAAGACCCCGAGATGATATTGAGAACAACCTACAAGGGCTTTGTTGAAGCAGTTAATAAGTATTTTGACCACCTGATTTCCAGAATCGTTCCTCTCCAGGTAAAGCAAATTTCCTGTTTCTTTTTTCTTATCTTTGCTTTAGGAAAATAATTTTTCTGGCTTCTTCACAGAATAGGCCATGGCTAGTCTTTTTGAGAATTGAAGCTGATATTCTTGCAATTTTCAGTTCTAGACTTTCATCTTAGGTTCAGCCTTTCCCCCAACATTTCTAGAAAGACATATCTTACAAGAGACTGACAAAGGGTGTTCATGTGGTTGTCATTTTTCTGAATGTATTTGATATTCATTAAAGTCACTGATGTTCATACTGCTTATTTTTACCCTTACATTATCTTTGTTGTTTTAAATAGTTAATACAAGCCCATGGTGATAAAGCTCAATGGGGATTAAAGTGAATTAAGTCTCCCCTCTTACCCTGAACCAAAGCCATTCAACTGATTTTTCAGAAGACAATTTTTTCAGATTATTGTGTGTCTTTCCTGAGGTTTTCTACACATACAGAAGCAAATTATTTATACACACACTAACACCTGTGTATCTGTATGTATGCATACTTTTAAAAAAGTTTTTTTTAATGTTTATTTTCAGAGAGAGAGAGAAAGAAATACAGACAGAGACAGAGAAGGTGAGCAGGGGAGGGTCAGAGAGAGAGGGAGGCACAGAATCCAAAGCAGGCTCCAGGCTCTGAGGTGTCAGCAGAGTCCAATGTGGGGCTCAAACCCATGAACTGTGAGATCCTGACCTGAGCTGAAGTTGGTTGCTTAACTGACTGAGCCACCCAGGCACCCCTGATTCTTTTAAATAAAAAATATGCAATTCCCACTGAACATTTTTTTGTCATTTAAAAATATATTTTTATATATTTTTGAAACCCATTCTTTATAATGGCTGCATAGCATTCCACAAATGGGTATATCATAATTTATTTAACTAGTACCTTTTCATGGACATTTGGTTTTTTAAATTTGTGCAGGGCGCCTGGGTGGCTCGGTTGGTTGAGTGTCCGGCTTTGGCTCAGGTCATGATCTCGCGATTCGTGGGTTCGAGACCCGCATCGGGTTCTGTGCTGACAGCTCAGAGCCTGGAGCCTGTTTCAGATTCTGTGTCTCCCTCTCTCTGCCCCTCCCCTACGTGTATTCTGTCTCTCTCTGTCTCAAAAATAAATTAAAAACTATTAAAATAAATAAATTTATGCTATACTGCATAACTTGGTTCACATATCACTTTGTACCTGTGAGTGTATTTGCTCTTGCTCATATTCCAGTTTGTTTAAGTTTCATAAATGCAAAGAACACAGACAGGATGCATTTTCCTTTCTTCATGGAGTCTCCAGATCTTATGCAAGATACCCGCAGCCCACAGACCAGTATATGATAAAAAAAGAACAAACATTATACCCTGCAGTCTACAAGGCAAGAATTATTTGGTCATTATGTTTGATTTTTAAAATACAACGTTCTTACAAACAAGAGGAGACACATGGTCATTATTCAAATAAAAATAAATCTTATTTTAGGAGCATATCTCTTGATACATCTTGAGTGGAGGTAAAAACCAGTTATTGTATAGTAGACCAATAAAGACCTTATTAGGCTCTTCTTTTTGGGGGCAAATAGGATGCAGATCTAGCCATTTATAACTAATTCTCAGTTGTGAATTGTGAGTTACTCTTAGAATAATTGTAAAGAAACATGAGATTAGGAATGAAAATAAAGGGAAAGACAGATTAGGAATAATGGTGGTACAGCTTTAGGAGAGATGAGCAATGCTGTGGGGGAAGAAGGCATCACCTTTAGAATCAAACTTTGGGTCTGTTATGAAGAATCAAGGTACATCTTTTTATAAGAAGGGCTGAAAGCCATATGTTTCTGACATTTAGATGGGCCCAGATGCAGGAACAAAAATCTCTGAGCCTTTAAATTAGAAGGACTTTGAATGCTTAGAAGTTCAAGCACAAGTACAAATGCCATGTAGCATTAGTACAGATGCAGCAAGCAAAGCAAATTTATAAATACCCCACTGAAATCATGAGGTGGGAGATCTTGGGAAACTTTTAAGAAGCAAGGAATTATAAGTGCAAAGGATATTTAAAAGGTCTATTATTACCAATACTCGGGATTTCATTTTCAACCTGTTGTTTTTTAAGGTCAACTGTGAATTCTCCTATGATAGGGATTTTAGGAATCTCACCCTTCATGTTGGTGAGAAGATATGGTTCAACAATACAAACAATTGTTCTCAATTAATCAATGTGTAATATTTAGGTTCATCCAACAAGTAATTATTGAGCCCCTGGTATGTGCCAGTTGCTGTGTAGGAGCTAAGCTTTCAATGGGAAGAAGGACATACATTGTCCCTGTTTCATGGAGGCAAATAACCACTTACAAAGAGAGGAATAGTTGCTGCAGTGGAAGAAGTGCAGGAATAGGGGTAAGCAGCAAGGGAGAAATGACATGCTTTCCAGAAAAAGTAACAAACAGTGACCTGAAGGGTGGGCAGGCATTAGGAATGGTCAGGAGTCCCCAACATGGGTGAATACCAGAGGACAAGAGACAGAATGAGGAGTCCGAACAGCTGGAAGAAGTGCAGCTGGTGTGGAGCATAGAATATGAGGTGGGAAAGAGGCAAAAGGTGAAGCTGTAGAGGAAAACCCACTACACATATTCATTCTCTTCTGCTCCAACTCAGGGGATGGGATACCATTGTCCAAAAGGGAATATCACTCTAAGATTGGCATTTACTCCGTAAGCAGTAGGAGCCATGTGGGGAGTGAAGTGGTCAGGCTGTCAAGAGCTCACTCTGCCTTCAGTATCCAGAGAGGCTTCTGCACTTGAGTGTGGAAGGATATTGAGAGATTAAGTTAAACATTGCAAACTCGTAATTTCAGTACCACTAGGTCCCTGTTGATGACAGGTGGCAAGATGGCATTGGAAGTCTTACCATCGTGGTTTGAGGGGTGGGGTCAAAGTGAGAAAGCAGAGAAAGTGAGTGTAGACTACTAGTAACTCTTTGAAGAAACAAGGCTCCACAAGAGGACAAAGCAAGAGAACTGTAGGTGGGGGAACAAATTTGGGTCCATGTGTACTCTCCCTCTCTCTAGTGTGAGGGTTCTGAATAAATTTCCATGATGATGGAGGGCATTTGGTTTGGAAGGAAAGGTTGGTAGTAGAGAAGGTAAAGGGAACAGGGCAGAGAGCCAAGTTCCCACGCAGGTGGCAGGAGGCAGGGGGACCCCATGCATGAGTGGTGGCATTATCCTAAACAGGAGGAAGGAGGGATGCCTCTTTCATTTGTTGGGAAAAGTGGATAGGGTGGGCGTGGAAGCAGGGGAGTTTGTAGGTTTGAAATTCATATTTAAGCATCTAATTAGCATGAGAAATAGAGGGAAAACTGTAGGAGTTGCTTATCTTCAAAGACTAGGGAAGGTAGGACTCTGTGCAACAGCTAAGGTGCCTGGAGGTGACTGACTCCAGGCCTTGGGGGAGGAGAGGGAGCACCGAGGGACCATGAGGTAACTAAGTTTACTGCACCAAGTGTGTGATCTTAGTAGCAAACCCAGAGATTCCAGGCTTTTCCTACCACTATCTTCACACTCCTCCTTGATCTGCTTGTCTCTCAGTATTGCAAGAGAGGCCCCATCATTGCAGTGCAGGTGGAAAATGAATATGGTTCATTTGCCGAGGATAAAGATTACATGCCTTATATTCAGAAGGTAAGAGACATTTGATTTGTCCCCATATTTACATGCTTTCTCCCTTATTCTGACACTTTTACAAGCATGCATTTCCAAGGCCCTGCTGCATGGCTGATCCCATGGTAGGTGTTGTGCGTGATGAGAATATGTGAGATCAAGTTCAGTGTCTCTGTGAATCTTCAATATTTTGAGGGCTGTCAAGGTGCACTCAAATAACATTATTAGGAGATAAAACTTGATGTGGAAAGATGATTCCTTTCTGTTGCTATCTCTGTGACCCACAATTCTCAAATCTGGGGTTGATGAATTTACATCCATAGTAAGTAAGTAATGCTTCATGAACTTAATGGCTGACAATGGCTCTCAACCTGCAGCTTTCTGATCTATAGTGTTAACATTCTTTCTTCTATTGCCCTTGCTTCTCCATGGAGGGAATGTCTCAGGCCAGAGAATAACTGTAGTCCTGCCTGGTTGCCTTTCTGATGGGTCAGACCCCTTCCTGTCCCTGACTTCCCACAGTGAAGAAGCTGATGAGTTCTAGTGTAAACTGGACCTTCTCCCCAGGTTGCTGAGCAGAACGTGGGATCGCGTGTTAGCTGTGTCCACATAGAGATCCCTGGGTGGAATGGCCTGGAAATCAGTGGGGAAGAGTTGCCAGCTGGGTAAGGAAGAATGAGAAGGTGACATGAGAGGAAGGAAGGCAGGGTTGGGCTCCCTGTACGTCCTGGTTTTGGCCCTGCAGCTGTGGCCTCTGGGGCTCGACAAGGTCTGTGGGGGATTCCTATCCATAACTTTTCTCAAGGACATCATATCAGATCCCCCCAAGTCAATCCCATTCAGCTAGTGTTGTTTTTTCTTGATTTTCAAAATTTACCACTAGACTCTTCTCCCAGACCTCAACGTGAAGTGAACAAATAAGACACAAAGATAGAGTCTTCTTGACCTCTGGCCATCTGTCTGCTTCTCTGTCATTAGTAGATACAATTTGCAAATTAGATTCCCCCCTTCTTTGAAGCCATGGCAGGCTTCCTTGCTTCCTTTGAGTGTCTAGGTAGGACCCAAATTTTACAAAGTTTATCTGTGATCCCCACAGCCTTGGCCTATCCCCTTCAAGAGAAAGCCTTCTCTCTTTCTCTTAGATTTAGAGCCTTCCTCAATTGTTTCCTCATTAAACTCAGCCTTGTGCTTTTCCACTTGAGGCAGTGGCTATGACTGTCAGCACCCATACTCAGCTGCTCTTGTGGTTCCCTGTGATCAAGGGTTCCCTCTGCTGGGGCAGAGACCAAGGTTCCCCTGTAATTTACTGAATTGCAGATGGTCAGACTCTAAACTCAAACCTTTCTCCCTAGCTCACATGCTGCACAAGTGAACCCAAACTGTATCCCCCCCCCCCAATTTCCTTATGTTTTCTTTTTCCCATGGGAGCAAAGGAAGTGAATTCATTTTGTCCAGTTTTCCCAACAGGCCCTGCTGGAAAGAGGGATTGTGGAATTGCTCATGACCTCAGATGACGCAAAACATGTGCTACAAGGATGCATAGAAGGAGGTACAAATATAGACTTATTCTGAGTAAGAATTGAAGCTCTTTGCCAGCCAGTTTGAATATTGAACAAGCCTCATAAAGGACCAGGTATATCTCTGAGATCTCTCTTTCCCATGTTCATTGATGTGGACTCCAGAAATTTGGTATTACAATGAATGAGGACTCAATGTCCAAGTGAAGAGTTCACTTACCAACCCCATCTCTCTCCCTCACTCCTGTTGTCTTTAAACAGATCTATGACCAAACTCTTCTGGCCTCAGTACACTTTTCCATCTTTCATAATTTTTCTGTGGGCTAAGAATTTGGATTGGTGTTGGGTGTGGCTTAGAATCCAGGTCTTCTCCACTAACATGGAGAGCCACATGGAGAAGTAGAAGATAGATGTATGGCAGGAAGCCTGCCTAGGCCAAGCACCAGTCTGGGATCTTGCAGCCAGAAAGTCACTGTGGACTCTGAGTTCATCCTAGAGAGTTAAGTAACAGAACAGTTCAGACCAGAATCATAAGGTGATGATAGTGAGGGAAATGACCGAGGTATTATGAACAACCGGATGAGCCCAGGCAAATATCTGTAGGTATCCTTAGTTCAAGACAGCCTACTTCTATATACCACTATTCTCCCCTCCTTTTTGGTGGCTCTTCCTCACATTATATTTTTTAACTTTTTTTTTAAGTTTATATGTTTATTTTTAGAGACACACAGAGAGTGCAAGCAGGAGAAGGGGAGAGAGAGAGGGAGAATCCCAAGCAAGCTCTGTGCTGTCAGTACAGAACCTGATGTGAGGCTCCAACTCATAAAGCTGTGAGATCATGACCTGAGCCCAAATCAAGAGTCAGACACTTAGCCCACTGAGCCTCTCTTCCCCACATTATTACAGTACAGTGGGAAGTGTGCTGAACTTGGGTCAGAAAACCTGTGTTTAGCTCCTAGGTCTAATCAAGTTGTATGATCTTGGCCTGTTCTAGTTTTATACACAAAATGTGGTTAATTTTAGCTGCCTTAAAAAAAATTTTTTTTGAGGGTATTTATTTTGACAGAGAAAGTGCAAGTCGGGGAGGGGCAGAGAGAGACTCCTGTGCGGGTTCTGCACTGTCAGCACAGAGCTCAACAGGGGCTCAAACCCATGAACTGCGAGATTGTGACCTGAATTGAAGTTGGACACTTAACTGAACGAGCCACCCAGTTGCCTCTTAACTACCCTTCTTATCTTGCATTGTCCTTACAAGTGTCCAGTGATGTGAAGACTATGTGGCCACCTTTTGTACTCTGCAAAGTGGGAAACAAGTAGTGTCTCCTCATTACTACTTAGCACATGTTCCTTCCGTGTACAAGGTGTGGGCCACCAACCCATCCCCTGGGGGCACCGTTACAGTATCTCAGGCAGCACCTGTCTCTTCTCTCTATAGTTCTGGCCACCATCAATATGAACACATTTCAGATGGATGATTTCAAGGAGCTTTCTCAGGTGCAGGTAAGGACATCTTAGAGATGAAGAATCTTTGCTCCTTTGCCTACCAAAACCTCCTTAGCCAGTGCAGCTGGTATTGAATGAAAACGGCAGGCTTGGCAAGAAAACTGATGCTTCCCGCCCCCTCCCCCCACCCAGCTTCAGCTGGATTCCAAAGCACTTTGGGGAGTTTATGCTTTTTGTCATGGGGAATGAAGAGGAAATCCTGCTTCCATCAAGACTGTTAGTGAAACACCTCATGGAGATGATCAGAGGGGGGAAGAGGGGATTATGGGAGGTAAGTCAGAGGGAGATAATGTTCTTTTTCCTCTCCAAAGACAGAGCTCAGATATGGGCTATATACATTGCTGACAGAGGGCTCATACCTAGCTTTGTTGGAGTCCGCCTTTTTCAGCCAGACTTTGCAAATTAGGGGGGTGAATGTTGCACATGAATTGATTAACAACCATGGATTGAGTAGCTCCAGTTTCCTCTTAGTGGATGGTCCCCTGTGATATTTCAAAGATGGACAAACCACAGTCCATGCCTTTGAGGATTATATCCTTTCTTCGCAGAACAACTGTATTCAGCTCTTACAGACCAAACATGATTATAGTTTCCTCTGCTTAACACAGAGGAAACTTTCCTGGGTCTCCTTTGTGCCCAGGATAATCCAAAACCCATGCCATGGCTTGCAAAGCCTGGTGTCACCTGATGCAATCATCCTTTGCAGGCTCTTGTCGCTTATACAGGAAAGCCTTCTTCGGTCTTGAAAAGTATGGCACTCACTTGGCAGAGTCTCCCACGGTGCTTCCTCCAGTGCCCTATACCCTCCTACACAAGTTTTAATTAAAAAACAAATTGATCTTATTTCCTCTTCTTACTAATTTCTACAGAGCTTTTGACCCAGACCCAGTAAAATGAAGGGACTCTGCTGGGGCTGGCTGTATGGCTATCTAGTTTTTAATGACTGTAATAAGTCTTTTGTTGTTTTTAGTTCTTTTTCTTGTCACTTTTTTTAAAGCAGCTGTTTGAAATGTTTGGTAAAATTCACCAGTGAAACCACCTGGACCTGAAATTTCCTTAAAAAAATTTTTTTTAATGTTTATTTTTGAGAGAGAGAGAAAGGGAGAGAGGGAGAGAGAGAGAGAGAGAGAGAGAGAGAAGGAGAAAGAGGGAGAGAATGAGCAGGGGAGGGGCAGAGAGAGAGGGAGACACAGAATCTAAAGGAGGCTCCAGGCTCTGAGCTGTTAGTATAGAGCTAGATGCAGAGCTTGAACCACGAAACAGTGAGATCATGACCTAAGCCAAAGTTAGATGCTTAACCAACTGAGCCACCCAGGCATCCTGAATTTTTCTTTTTAAAAAGACTTTTAACTAGAAATTTATTTTCTCTAATAGATGTAGCAATATTTAGATTATTTCCTCTTGAGTCGGTTTTGGTAGTTTATGTCTTTTAAGGATTTATTCCATTCTATTTCATCTAAGTTTGTGAATTCATGGGCACACAATTGTTTGTAATATTCTGTTGATATCCTTGTATGTCTTTGTTACTGGTAATGGTGGCCTTTCTTTCATTCCCCATATTACCAATATGTCTTCCCTCTTTTTATCTTTTTGTCCTGGTCAATGTAACTAGAAGTTTATCAGTATTATTGATCTCTTCAGAGAACTAGCTTTTGGCTTTTGTTTTGTTTTGTTTCTTGCTTCATTTTTTCCCTGTTTTCTAGTTCATTACTTTTTCCCATTTTCTGTTTTGCATCCTTTGGACTGAATTGGCTCTACTGTCTCTAGTTTTATTTTGTTTTGTTTTGTGTGTGTATGTGTGTGCGTGCGTGTGTTTAGTGAAAGCTTACTGATTTAGTTGAAGCTTACTGATTACTGATTTGAGATTGTTTTCTTTTCCAATATGAGCATTTATGGCTATAAATTTCCTTGAATGCACTACTTTTGCTATATCTCACCAAATTTGATATGTTGTGTTTTCATTTTCATTTTTTAAATAGTTTATTGTCAAGTTGGTTTCCATATAACACCCAGTGCTTATCCTAACAAGTGCCCTCCTCCATGTCCATCACCCCCCTGCCCCCACCCCCAGCAGCCCTCAGTTTGTTCTCAGGATTCAACAGTCTCTCATGATTTGCCTCCCTCCCTCTCCCCAACTGTTTTCCTGCTTCTTCTCCCCTATGGTCTTCCATTGAGTTCCTCCTAATCCACCTATACGTGCAAACATATGGTATCTGTCCTTCTCTGCCTGATTTATTTCACTCAGCATAACACCTCAAGTTCCATCCATGTTGGCACAAATGGCCAAATTTCATTCTTTCTCATTGCCATGTAGTATTCCATTGTATAGATAAACCACATCTTCTTGATCCATTGTCAGTTGATGGACATTTAGGCCTTTCCATGTTTTGGCTATTGTTGAGAGTGCTGCTGTCAGCACTGGGGTACATGTGCTCCTATGCATCAGCACTCCTGTATCCCTAGGTAAATTGCTAGCAGTGCTATTGCTGGGTCATACGGGAGTTCTGTTGTTAATTTTTTGAGGAGCCACCACACTGTTTTCCAGAGGGGTTGCACCAGTTACATTCCCACCAACAGTGTAGGAGGGTGCCCATATCTCCACATCCTCACCAGCATCTAGAGTCCTCCGATTTGCTCATTTTAGCCACTCTGACCGGCGTGAGGTGGTATCTCAGTGTGGTTTTGATTTGTAATTCCCTAATGATGAGTGACGCTGAGCATCGTTTCATGTGTCTGTTGGCCATCTGGATGTCCTCTTTGGAGAAGTGTCTGTTCATGCCCATTTCTTCACTGGATTGTTTGTTTTTTGGGTATGGAGTTCGGTGAGTTCTTTATAGATTTTGGATACTAGCCCTTATCTGATATGTCATTTGCAACTATCTTTTCCCATTGCTTCGGTTGCCTGTTAGTTTTATTGGTTACTTCCTTTGCCATGCAGAAGCTTTTTATCTTGATGAGGTCCCAATAGTTCATTTTTCCTCTTGATTCCCTTGCCTTACTGGATGTGTCAAGTAAGAAATTGAGGTCAAGGAGGTTGTTTCCTTATTTCTTCTCTAGGGTTTTGATGGTTTCTGTCTCACTTACAGGTCCTTTATCCAGTTTGAGTTTATTTTCACATATGGTGTGAGAAAATGATCTAGTTTCATTCTTCTGCATGTTGCTGTCCAGTTCTCCCAGCACCATCTGTTAAAGAGGCTGTCTTTTTTCCATGGGATACTCTTTCCCACTTTGTCAAAGATTAGTTGGCCATACATGTATGGGTCCAATTCTGAGTTCTCTCTTCTATTCCATTGGTCTGTGTGTCTGTTTTTGTGCCAATACCATACTGTCTTGCTGATTCCTGCTTTGTAGTAGAGGCTAAAGTCTGAGATTGTGATGCCTCCCCTTTTGGTCTTCGTTTTCAATATTACTTTGGCTATTCAGGGTCTTTTGTGGTTCCATACAAATTTTAGGATAGTTTGTTCTATTGTTGAGAAGAATGTCGGTGCAATTTTGATTGGGATTGCATTGAATGTGTAGATTGCTTTGAGTAGTAATGACTTTTTTTTTTAGTAGTAATGACATTTTAACAATATTTATTCTTCTGATCCATGAGCATGGAATGTTTTTCCATTTCTTTGTGTCTTCTTCAATTTCCTTTATAAGTTTTGTATAGTTTTTATCATACAGATCTCCTGTATCTTTGGTTAGGTTTATTCCTAAGTATTTTATGGTTTTTTGTGCAATTGTGAATGGGATCAGTTTCTTGATTTCTCTTTCTGTTGCTTCATTATTGGTGTATAAAAATGCAACTGATTTCTGTACATTGATTTTGTACCCTGTGACTTTGCTGAATTCATGGATCAATTCTAGTAGGCTTCTGGTGGAAGCCTGTCGGCTTTTCTATGTAGAGTATCACGTCGTCTGTGAAAAGTGAAAGTTTGACTTCTTCTTTGCCAATTCTGATGGCTTTTATTTCCTTTTGTTGTCTGACTCCTGATGCCAGGACTTCCAGAACTATGTGAAACAACAGTGGTGAGAATGGACATCCCTGTCGTCTTCCTGATTTCATGGGGAAAGCTCTCAGTCTTTCCCCATTGAGGGTGATGTTAGCTGAGGGCTTCTCATAGATGGCTTTTATGATGCTTAAGTAAGTTCCTTCTATCCCAACTGTCTCGAGGGTCTTTATTAAGAAGGGATGCTGTGTTTTGTCAAATGCTTTTTCTGCATCTATTGACAGGATCATATGGTTTTTATCTTTTCTTTTGTTGATGTGATGGATCACGCTGATTGATTTGCGAATGTTGAACCAGCCCCGTAACCCAGGAATGAATCCTACTTGATCTTGGTGGATGATTCTTTTTATGTGCTGCTGGATTCGATTTGCAAGGATCTTGCTGAGGATTTTTGCATCCGTATGCATCAAGGATATTGGCCTGTAGTTGTCTTTTTTTGCCGGATTTCTGTCTGGCTTGGGACTCAGAGTGATGCTAGCTTCATAAAATGAGTCCAGGAGCTTTCCTTCGATTCCTATTTTTTGGAATAGCTTGAGAAGAATTGGGATTAATTCTGTTTTAAATGTCTGGTAGAATTCCCCAGGGAAGCCATCAGGTCCAGGGCTCTTATTTGTTGGGAAATTTTTGATAACTGATTTGATTTCTTCACTCGTTATGGGTCTGTTCAGGTTTTCTATTTCTTCCCGTGTGAATTTTGGTAGTGAGTGTGTGTTTAGGAATTTGTCCATTTCTTCTAAGTTGTCCAATTTGTTGGCATATAATTTTTCATAGTATTCCCTGATAATTGCTTGTATTTCTGAGGGGTTGGTTGGAATAAGTCCATTTTCATTCATAATTTTGTCTATTTGGGTGCTCTCTCATTTCTTTTTGATAAGTCTGGCTAGAGGCTTGTCAATTTTGTTTATTTTTTCAAAAAACCAACTCTTGGTTTCATGGATCTGTTCAATTGTTTCTTTGGTCTCTATGTTGTTTATTTCTGCTCTAATTTTTACTATTTCTCTTCTTCTACTGGGTTTAGGGCATTCTTGTTGCTCTGCCTCTACTTCCTTTAGGGGAGTGGTTAGATTTTGGACTTGTGCTTTTTCTAATCTCTTGAAATAGGCCTGGAGAGCAATGTACTTTCCTCTTAGGGCTGCCTTTGCCTCATCCCATAGATTTTGAATTGTTGTGTTTTCATTTTTATTTGTTTCCATATATTTTTTAATTTCATCTCTAATTGCCTGATTGGCCCATTCCTTCTTTAGTAGGGTGTTCTTTAACCTTCATGTTTTTGGAGGTTTCCAGACTTCTTCCTGTAATTGATTTCAAGTCAAAGCATTATGATCTGACAGTGTGCATTGAGGGCTGACATTATTGAGGGCTGCTTTATGTCCCAATATGTGATCTATCTTGGAGAATGTGCCATGGGCACTTGAGGAGAAAGTAAATTCCCTGGCCTCAGGATGTAAATTTCTAAATATATCCGTCAGATCCATCTGGTCCAATGTGTCTTTCAAGTGCATTATTTCTGTAGTGATTTTCTGTCTGGTTGACCTATCCATTGCTGTAAGCGGAGTATTGAAGTCCCCTGCTATTAGCACATTCTTATCTATAAGCTTGTTTCTGTTTGTGATTAATTGTTTTAGATATTTAGGTGCTTCCATATTCGGTGCATAGACATTTATGATAGTTAGTTCTTCCTGATGGATGAACCCTGTAATTATTATGTAGTGCCCTTCTTCATCTCTTTTTATTGTCTTTAATTTAAAGTCCAGTTTGTCTGATATAAGTATAGCTACTCCAGCTTTCTTTTGATTTCCCATAGCAAGATATACATTTCTCCATCCCCTTACTTTTAATCTGAAGGTATCTTCCAGTCTAAAATGAGTTTCTTGTAGACAGCATATAGATGGATTTTGTTTTTTAATCCATTCTGCTACCCTATGTCTTTTGATTGGAGCATTCAGCCCATTTACATTCAGTGTTATTATTGAAATATGTGGGTTTAGAGTCTTTGTATCTTTTGTTGGGTTCATGTTTGTGGTGGTGTCTCTAGTATCTTTGTTCCTTGCAACCGTTCCTTCAGAGCGTCCTCAGGATTTAGAAGGATTTCTTGTAGGGCTGGCTTAGGTGGTGACAAATTCTTTCAATTTCTGTTTATTTGGAAAGATTTTTATCTCTCCTTCTATTTTGAATGACAGTCTTGCTGGATAGAGGATTCTTGGCTGCATATTTTTACTGTTCATCACATTGAAGATCTCCTGCCATTCCTTTCTGGCCTGCCACGTTTCAGTAGATAGGTCTGTCACCACTCTGATAGGTTTCCCTTTGGATGTTAGGGCCCTTTTCTCCCTAGCTGCTTTCAAAATTCTCTACTTTCCTTATATTTTGCCAGTTTCACTATGATATGCCGTGCAGAAGACCGATTCAAGTTACATCTGAGGGGAGTCCTCTGAGCCTCTTGTATTTCAACATTTACTTTTTCCCCAGGTCCGGGAAGTTCTCTGCTATAATTTGTTCCAGGACTCCTTCAGCACCTTTCCCCCTCTCTTCCTCTTCTGGGATTCCTATGATACGGATATTGTTGCATTTGACCATATTGCTGAGCTCTCGAACTCTTCTTTCCTGTTCCTGGATCAGTTTGTCTCTTTTTTTGTCAGCTTCTTGTTTTTCTATAATGGTGTCTTCTAAATCACTTATTCTCCTTTCTGCCTCTTTGATCCGTTCATTGGAGGCCTCTAATTTATTATAACTCTCATTTATCACATTTTTTAATTCTTCATGCCTATTTTTATTTTCCATTCTGTCTGTAGCCATAGTTTCTTTGATGTCCCCTATGCTTTTTTCAAGCCCAGCTATTAATTTTACCATTATTATTCTAAAATATTGTTCAGTTATGCTGCTCATATCTGTTTTGAGCAGTTCATTAGCTGTCATTTCTTCTTGTAGTTTCTTTGGAGGAGAGCTCTTTCATTTCATCACTTTAGTTAGCTTTCCAGCTCTTTTTAGTTTTAAGGACATGTTATGCTCTCTGCACCTATGAGCGCTGCTGTATCCAAGAAGACGCTTTGACTGTCCAGAACCTATCCTTTCAGAGAGTGTTTTTTGAATGGTATCTCTTGGTCTCTCTTGTTGGGACCTTGGTTATTTTATTTTCCTATTCGTAATGATATTTGGGACTCTCCACCTTGTGTACTCTGGCTTGTTTCTTGAGGTAGCCCTCTCCTGCAGGTAAAGATGTTTCTTCTCTGCTGTGTTTCCTCCTGTCACTGAGAGATTGGGAGAAAAAGGACGCAGAATCCACTGAGAAAGCCGTCTAACCTGAGTGCGAACTGGGGAAGATAAAATCAGGCTGGGATCGGAGACTCCAGGGTCGGAGGTGATCCCCCTCTGTGGGGACTAAGAGGGGAAAAAGAGAGAGTCTGAAACAGAAAAACCTCTGCTCGGGGAAAAACCTCCGCTCCAGATATACAAAGACCCTGCGCGCCAAATATCTGCATGCCAGATCCCCTTGCACCAGCTGGTCCCGGAGGGGCTGAGCACAGACTGCTCCTTTGTGCTGGCTCCTGGCGGGCTGGACTTCTAGAGTAGCAGCGCGCCTGCCGCCATTGTCCTCCTGTCGGGCTTGGGCCCCTGGAAGAGCCGCGCGTGGGCACCGGGCATCCGCTCTCCTGGCTGGCTGGAACTCTAGAGGGAAGGCAAAGAGCTGAAAACTGGGCGATTTGCCCGCGAGTTCGTGTTTCGGGTGATGAGACATAAACCTGGTTTTTCTCACTCCAGTGGGCTTGGCGCACCTGGTAGGCAAGCCCCCGCCCATGCTCGCCAGTCTGACCCCTCTATCATCACATTCTAATGTGTACTGATTTTCTTTGCAGCTATATCTAAGATAATTTGTAGTTTTTAAAGTTTATTTATTTTGAGAGGTGGGAAGGAGTTGAAAGAGAGGGGGAGAAAGAGAGAGAGAATCCCAAGCAAGATCTGCACCGTCAGGGCAGAGCCCCATGTGGGGCTTGATCTCAGAACAATGAGATCATGACCTGAGTGGAAATCAAGAGCTGGTGGGTCACTTAACTGACTGAGTCACCCAGGCACCCAAAGATCATCTGTTTTATACAACATCTCTTTTGTCTTCAGTGAGAAGGTGAGTCCAAATAACACAGGTCACCATTACTGGAGATTGAAGGTCTTCTGTTACATTTTTTTTTAGTATGTTTCTTAGTTTATTATTTGGTTTATTCAGTCCAGGGACACAAGTTATATAAAGTACAAAATTCTTCCATCTTCCACATGTCCCTCATCCATTTCTCTAGAATCCTTTCTACTTTATGTCATTTCCATTTAATTTTTTTTGCTTTTCACTACTTTTATTTTCTTTTTAGATGCTTCCAGCTTAGACATAATATTTTCTATTTTATCTATATTTTTGTATTTTTACTCCACCAGATTATATTTATTTATTTATTTAAAAATAAATTTACTAAATTTAAATTTATTTATTTACTTTATTTATTTCTTAAATTTATTTAAATTGAAATTGAAACTAATTAACATACAGTGTAGAAGTTGCTGTGGCCAAGGTCAAAGAGGTTGTTTCTTGTCTTATCCTGTAAGATTTTTATGTTTTCCCGTCTCACATTTAGGTCTTTCATACATTTTGAATTATTTTGTGTATGGTATAAGAAAGTGGCCCAGATTCATTCTTCTGCATGTTGCTGTCCTGTTTTCCCAGCACCATTTGCTGAAAAGACTGTCTTTATTCCATTGTATACTCCTTTCTGCTTTGTAAAAGATTAGTTGACCATATATTTTTGGGTCCATTTCTGGGTTCTCTATTCTATTCCATTGATCTTTGTGTCTGTTTTTGTGCCTGTACCAAGACAGACCATACTGTCTTGATGATCACAGCTCTGTAATTCAGTCCAGAGCCTGTCTTCTCCTGAAGCATTTCTGAGGATAGAGTTGGCCTGAATGTTGAGGACTCTCCTTTTTTTTTTTTTTTTTGGTCTCTGAAACACTATATAAAATAGATTTTAATAATTTCTGCTTTACCAAAAAAAAAAAAAAAGCCTCTGGAATTGTGATGCCTCCAGCTTTGGTTTTCTTTTTCTTTTCTTTTTACAATTTTTTAACATTTATTTATTTTTGAGAGAGAGAGAGAATAGGAGAGTGACAGTGAGAGGGAGACAGAGGATCCAAGGCAGGCTCCATGCTGTGAGGGCAGAGCCTGATGTGGGGCTCCAACTGAAGACCATGAGATCATGATCTGAGCCTAAATCAAGAGTTGTCTACTTAACCAACTGAGTTACCCAGGTGTCCCTGGCTTTTTTTTTTTTTCAACATTACATTGACTATTCAGGGTCTATGGTTCTATACACATTTTAGGATTGTTCTAGCTCTGTGAGGAATGCTGGTGTTATTTTGATAAGGAGTTGCATTGAATGAGTAGATTGCTTTGGTAGTATCAACATCTTAATATTATTTGTTCTTATAATCCATGAACATGGAATGTTTGCCCATTTCTTTGTGTTTTCTTCAATTTCTTTCATAGACTTCCTATAGTTTTCAGCATACAAATCTTTCATCTCTTTGGTTAGGTTTATCCTAGGTATCTTATCGCTTTTGGTGCGATTGTAAACGGGATTAATTCCTTGATATCTCTTTCTGCCTCTTCATTATTGGTGTATAGAAATGCAACCAATTTCTGTATGTTGGTTTTATATCCTGCAACTTTACTGAATTAATGTACCAGTTCTAGCAGTTTTTTTGGTGAAATTTTTTGGGTTTTCCATGTAGAATATCATGTCATCTGCAAAGAGTGAAAGTTTTACTTCTTCCTTGCTGATTTGGATGCCTTTTTTTGTTGTTGTTTGGTTGCTGAGGCTAGAACTTCCAATACGATGTTGAACAACAGCGATGAGAGTGGACATCCCTGTTGTGTTTCTGACCTTAGGGGGAAAGCTCTCAGTTTCCCCCATTGAGTATGATACTAGCTGTGGGCCTCTCATATATGGCTTTTATGATGCTAAGCTATGTTTCTTCTATCCCTGCTTTCTTGAGGGCTTTTATCAAGAAAGGATACTGTATCTTGTCAAATGCTTTTTCTGCATCTATAGAAAGGCACCAGGTTAATATTTTAGCTTCTTATGTTTTCTTATTCTGTCTTCCTTGAGCACTTTTAGTTTTGCTTAATGCCTGAATTTATAGAGGTAATTGTTTCATTGAGATTCTTAACTTCACAACAATATTTTTGGGCCACAATTTTGACCTGTCCCGTGGCAAGTGTTTTGATGTTTCTCCTTTGTAATTTCTTTTCTTGGTTTTTCCTCCTACTTTTTATGGTAATTAGAAAAACAGATTCTGTTCTTATTCCTTTTTCATTATTACTCTTTAATTAAGATCAGTTTTTATTGGTTCAAGAACTTAAGTGACGTTCTTATGAAATAGAGTACATGACTATATTTCAGGCTAACAATCTTAATGGCACATTGTTTTATTCAGGGATGAATTCTTTTCTTTACCTACCTCCTTTTCCCGTTCTTGGCTCTCCAAGGGAGGCAGTTGAAATTTTAAGACTGCTCTCAGATGCCTCATAAGCAGACTTCTTTCTACTAATAGTTTTTATCTGTGATTCTGTAATTGCTTTCTTTCAAGCTTCTGATACATTTTATTATGCAGAATTTACTCCTTTTGTCAGCTCATGTGCCCTATTTGTAATTCCAAATAAGGCATTTTGGATATTTTACTTTTTATTTGGAAGAAATTTATGCTGGTCACTTTCCTAAAATCATCAACAAAAACATCCTGTCTACATTTGTTTAATACCTGATAGAACTTCAGTACTTTGACACTTTTTCTTTTTCATTTATATTGTGACTTTTCAGATGTCTGTTAAATTCATGGAAGATGTTGTTTGTGTTTCTATTTCTCATTCTTCGTTTTGGTTTTGAGGATATCCAAGAGGAGAATATCAAATGCACCAATAGCACAGTACCACTTGAATACCAGAAATCAGTCTTCCCTCTGTAATACAAATGGTATTTATGCAATAAAAGTTTCCAATGAAAAAATGATTAAACTACCAAAAAAAGAAGAAAATGGAAGCCAGGGAATATGGAGTTAATTCAATAAATGGAATATAATATAAAAATACTTATTAATATGCATAAATATATGGATAAGATTAATTATACATGAGACAAGAGTAAGATATTAAGAAACTGGGATACTCAGAGAACCAAAGGAACCCTTTGAAATAATTTTATTATTTATTGTGTTAACCACTTGAGGGGTATTTTCAACCTAGAGATACATATCTTTCAGTTAGGAAGTTTTCTTATGTTGGTTATTTGTAATTTCCTTTCCTCTATATTCTTTGTCCTCTTTTCATAACGATTATTAGTACGGTGTTGGGCATCCTAAATTGATCTTATAAGATATTTAGGTTGTCTCATGTTTTATATCCTATTGACTTGTACTATTTCTAGGAAATTGCCTCAACTTTACCTCCAACTCATTTTTAACTTTTAATTTAAATATTAGATTTTATCTTTATTCAATTTTTCTGATTTTCTTTTTATATAGTCTCAGACTTGTTATTTGATTTTGTTTGTTTCTAGAGGAATAAGCCCATTATGGTCATGGAATTCTGGGTTGGCTGGTTTGACACATGGGGAAGTGAACATATGGTTAAAGATGCTGAAGGTAAGTGTTTTGCAGTGTTTGACCCCAAGTAGAGGGGGCCCTGAGTCATGAATCATTCACATATTTCTTTGCTAATTAATTAGCTCATTCAACCACAAGTATTCATTCAATACCTATTAGGTGCAGGGACTTGGGTAGGCTTGAGGGTGCATTGATGAATAAAAATGACCTGGTTCCTTTTTTTTTTTTTAATATATATTTTTTTATTTATTTCTAGGAGAGAGAGAGACAGCGTGAGCAGGGGAGGGTCAGAGAAAGAGGGAGTCACAGACTGAAACAGGCTCCAGGCTCTGAGCTGGCAGTCAGCACAGAGCCCGACGTGGGGCCCGAACCCACGAACCGCGAGATCATGACCTAAGCGAAAGTCGGACGCTTAACCGACTAAGCCACCCAGGTGCCCCAAAAATGACCTGGTTCCTACCCTCTGGGTACAGTTGAGAGACAATTAAGAGTTTAGTAGAGTTGACAGATAATTAAGAAATGATCAAAAGTTCCACATCTGACAAGTGCTTTGAAGCAAACAAACAGGTACAGTGATAGAAAAGATAGGGGGGCGCCTGGGTGGCTTAGTCGGTTAAGCGTCCGACTTTCGCTTAGGTCATGATCTCGCGGTTCGTGGGTTCGAGCCCCGCGTCGGGCTCTGTGCTGACTGCCAGCTCAGAGCCTGGAGCCCGTTTCGGTCTGTGACTCCTCTCTCTCTGACCCTCCCTGCTCACGCTGTCTCTCTCTCTCTCCTAGAAATAAAAAAAAAAAAAAAAAAGAAAAGATAGGGACAGGCCTGCAAAGGTAAGGCAAGGTGGTCATAGAAAGGGTCTTGGAAAGATAACATCTCTGAAGAAGGGGATGCATTTGCTAAAAGTCTTAATAATCTCTGGTAAATTCACAGGCCATTGCTATGGTGTTGTCAACGACATGGTAGTCATTATCAGAAGACAACATGCAATGATAGTTGAAAGAATGGATCTTGGAACCAAAGAGATCAGGATTTTCCATCTCAACTCTGCTAGTCTGCATAACTAGCTGCATGGCCCAAGGCAGCTTTCCTTGTCTGCTAAATCTCAATGTCCTCACCTGAAACAGGAATTATCAAGTAACCTACCGCATAGGGTTGTTGTGAGGATTAAATGAGATAAACCACTCAGAAAAGTGCCTGGCAGATGTTGTTGACTTAATAAAAGTATTTTGCTACTAAGATATTTTGCTGTCGATATGAAAACAAGCTCACTCGTACCAGAAGTAAAGCAAACAAATACAAAATACCAGGTAACTGAGGAAAGCCCACTTGGGCTAAAACAAATCAAATTGAGCAGTTTCCAGCCGCTTCCCCATTGAGAATCTAGCCAAACTGAGCCAAGCCAGAAGAGCAGCAGAGCGGTTTCAGGCCTTGCTGCTTCTCCTCCGGATGGAGCTGGAGAGCAGAGGAGCACTTTCTCCTGGTGCCGCCTGGGACCGGGGTGTCCAGCTCAAAGTCAGCTCCACAGCTGTAAATTGGATCGCTCTGTGTCCTGAGCCGAGGTTTTTCTCTTCTCCAGGGACAGAGACAGTTTCTTGAGCAGTTTCAGCCGCATTTTCTTTTCCACTCCACTCACTGCAGCTCTCTGCGAGGGGGGCTCCCTCCCCTCCCTCCGTGTCTCTGGTCCCAGCCCATTTTTATCTTCCCCAGTTCGTACTCATGCACCTATAAGGTTGTTTTCTCAGTGGACTCTCTCCTTTTCCTCCCAAACTCCTGCAATTCTGTAAGGGTTCCTATGGCTTCAGCCTTCTCCATTTGAGATGGGGGTGGGTGAATTGTAGGAGCTCCCTACTCCTCTGCCATCTTGCCTCTCCTGAAACAAATCAAACAAACATCTCCCCCGCCTCCCACCAACAAACACATTTTCTGATCACTTTTATGTCAGGCACTATGCCATGTTTCTTATGTATATTCTCTCATCAATACTATGAGGTAGTAGGAATTAGAACTTTCATTTAAAAGATAAAGAAGCAGAGGCTCTGAGAGATGAGTAGGCTGTCTAATTCATGCAAATAAGTAAAGAGCATAGCCAGGATTGAGTTCCACTTGTTCCCCCATCATGGCCAGTAGAAAGATGATCATACCTGTTAAATTATGGTGACAAAATAAGAGTTTCTGTGGCTACATTTTGGGAATGGCCACTTGTGGACTATTGCAGTGGTTTTAAATGAGTGTTTCAAGAGACATTAACTCTGGAATTGAATAATGAGGTTATACTAACTTATTTGTACAATTTCAAAAAATTTAATGAACACTAGATACTTAAGTGACATAAAGGTTCTTAGGCCATTATTAAATAGATATAACATGGAACCAAATTATGTCCATACTCTGAGAAAAATAATTTTTAAAATGTCTCTTGGTATTGATAAGACTTGGTTTTCTGGAATAGTTGTGGCCAATTCCACCTTTTTCTGGTTAGAATTGTAGCAGAGGTTGGAGGATAAAACAATTAAGTTGATTGTGTGTGGGGGTTGAGAATGGTAAGATTTTATCAGAGACTTCTGACTTAATCTTTAATTTTCCCTGTGTTCTTGTCTTCTTCCTCTACAGATGTTGAGGATACTGTGTCTAAATTTATCACATCTGAAATATCCTTCAATGTATATATGTTCCATGGTGGAACCAACTTCGGTTTCATGAATGGGGCCACATATTTTGGGAAACACAGAGGTGTTGTCACTAGTTATGGCAAGTGCTCACTGGTATGGTCACCTTTTGGCATAATGGTACTGGAGCTCTACAAAGTAGGTTCCAAAAGCATGCCCTGAGCATCAGTGAATTCTTGACCTATAATCTATGCTGAGCAGTCAGGATTTTCCTATCTATTTTCCTTTCTTCCGTGATGTTCATAATGCCCCCAACAGGCTGTCATTGCAGTAGATGGGGTACCTCAGACTGAGAGCCTTGCTTCACTCATCATATACTGGTCCCTTGACTTGGACATTCTAAAACTCACAGAATACATATGTGATTGTTGTGATTGCTGTGTGGGCGCACATCAAGGCAATCCAGATTGAGGGAAGAAGAGACTGTGCATTAGAAAGTAAAACAGAAGGAGGAGTCCAGTGTCTTGACAGCGTCAGATCTTCAGGAAGGGTTGTGTGGAATGTTCCCAAAGTGGCATTACTTGCCCCTTTCCACCCTGCCCCAGCCTGGAATGGACTGATTCAGGGGGTGGGGAAGATGTATCTTCTGTCTCCCTCTGGTAGCCCTGGCCTATCTCACAACAGAAGTGCTGAAACAGGGTCTATTGTGAAGGATTGCCTGCCAAAGACAATCTCCTGGTGTCTTGCAGACTATGATGCTGTGCTGACAGAGGCTGGGGATTACACAGAAAAATATTTTAAGCTTCGAAAACTCTTTGGATCTCTTGTAGGTACTCAGCAACATTTTTAATTTGAGGGAGGTCCTCCTGATGAAGTGTAAATGTAAGGAAAGGGAAGGTTCCCCCATGGGCAGAAGTTTGGGTCTTAAAAGCTAGGGCAAACTTAAGTTCAAATCCAGGTTTTCCCATTTAAAAGATAAGTGACTTTGCATGAGTGTTTTAAGCTGATAAGCCTCAGTTTCCTCATTGAAACATGAAGATAATGATATTTGTCCCCTATAGTGACTGTGAAAATTAAGTTACTATTTGTAGAGTTCTTAGTACGATGACATAGTACCCTCACATACAATAGCAAAAGCTATCTTACTTCATTTTACTTGTTTAAACAAAGTTAATCACCTATGTTCTAGAAAGTAAGTGAGCAGTGGCATTGCCAGAAGGCATAAAGCAGAGGTCTTGTTCCCTGAGAGCTCTTAGTCTATATGACCAACATTACCCTGTAGAGGTCTGTATCTATCAGCAACTTTACGTAGCAAATAGTTCCAACGTAATTATTTCCAGTTTCTCATCACTCTTGGAGAAGTATCACATGTGCTAGGATAGGACCCATTTCTCTTGTTGGCTCTGGGATATAAGAGTTCATGGGTAGGGCTGAGGAGGTCTGGAGAAGGCAATAGTTATTTCAGGCACTGCTTGTCCCATGGCTCACTTTCATTTCAGCAATGCATCTGCCCCCTTTACCCAAGCTCTCTCCCAAGGCTGAGTATCCTGCTGTGAAACCATCCCTTTACTTGCCACTGTGGGATGTTCTACAGTACTTAAGTAAGGTGAGTACTGCCTGGCACTGGAATGGGGAGTTGGCCGTTGGGGACATGGGGACAAGGCCTTAGGCCAGAGTAGAAAATCCTATAAGAACTTTTTATTGGGAAGGGTGAAGATAAATCCTTTGGATTTTGCCCATATTTAGAATTATGGAGCAAGAACCACAACCTTTCTTTTTTTTCTATTTTTATTTTTATTTATTTCTAGGAGAGAGAGAGAGAGACAGCATGAGCAGGGGAGGGTCAGAGAGAGAGAGACACAGACTCTGAAACAGTCTCCAGGCTCTGAGCTGGCAGTCAGCACAGAGCCCGAAGTGGGGCTTGAACCCACGAACCACGAGATCATGACCTAAGCAGCAGTCGAACGCTTAACCGACTAAGCCACCCAGGCGCCCCAAACCACAACCTTTCTGGGTAGACTGTGAAGGGGTTTCAACCTGAAGAATGAATGGGGGTGGGGGAGAAGCAGGATATTAGAGGATCTTGTTTGCCAGTTCAGATGAACCCATCTGATAGATGCTCTTGTGTGGGACTACATCATCCCTATGGGAAAGACAGAGCCAGGAACCCATGAAACTGAGTTTGACTCTACCATCAAATAGGCCAGGGGCGCCTGGGTGGCTTAGTCGGTTAAGCGTCCGACTTTCGCTTAGGTCATGATCTCGCGGTTCGTGGGTTCGAGCCCCGCGTCGGGCTCTGTGCTGACTGACAGCTCAGAGCCTGGAGCCTGTTTCAGTCTGTGTTTCAGTCTGTGTCTCCCTCTCTCTCTCTAACCCACCCCTGTCCACGCTGTCTATCTCTCTCTCTCCTAGAAATAAATAAAAATTAAAAAAAAAAAAGGCCAAATCACTGAACTTTTATGGGTTCATACACTCCCTTTAAAATTAGACAACCTGGACTATTTTCAAGAAAAGGTGAACATTATTTGAAAATTTTTAACTCTTGAGTTCATATTAGTTTCACCTTGGCTATCACTGTTTTAGATAAAAAGTCATGATCGGCACATTGTAGATAGATGCTAACTAAATGTTTGCTTTAGTGCATAATTCTTTACTTGACTTTGTTTATGGTAAAATACAACTTATTCACTCCACTAATTTCATGATTGCAGCAATTATTCCCTCTACCATGTTCTCACCATTCCCAAAGTTTCCTGGTCAGTGGAGATGTGGAGATGATGCAAAAGAGCATCATCACATCACATTGGTTTTAGTATTTTCCATCCAAATAACTGTTGGGGACCATTAGGAGATACAATAAAAAATGACAAGAGCCTATGGGAGAAGGATCCCAACTTCTCATCACCCTGGTTTCGATTTCTGCCATGTCTCTCTCACAGCCTGTTTTATCTCATACACCGGTCAATATGGAAAGCCTCCCTATAAACAATGGGAATGGCCAGTCCTATGGATTCGTGCTTTATGAGACTTCCATCTGCTCTGGAGGTTCTCTCCATGCTAATGTTCAAGATACAGCACAGGTAGGGGTCTGCAGTCTGTCTATGGAGGTAAGCAGAACTTTTAGCCTGACTTACAGGGAAGAATTGTCACTGGTCAACTTTACTGTTAGATAGTATTTTCAAGCACTTACTATGTGTGAGACATAGGGAATATAAAGTCAAACCAAAGAGATTTGCTTTCTGCTTTATCACAACTTACGTTTATGAAGGCCTCCTGGTCAGCTTCTAGCCATCTGTGATGACCAAGGCTAGTCCCTACCTTCATAATGACCTGTTCCCTAAACCAGAGCCTCCCTTTTCCTTTCTTCATATACACCTATCAGTCTCATGCTGGTTCTTCTTTTGCAGGTGTTTTTGAATGAGAAAAATATAGGACTTCTGGGTGATGATATTAAGAAGTTGAACATTCCTGAAATCAAGGTATGTGATTCAAGAGTCTGGGTGCTTCTTTAGGTCTCTGACTCAACTGTAATCATAACCTGGTCCTAAGATAGACTACTTCCTTTCTATGCCACTGCCCTTTGGTATTATTCCTCATTTGGAGTTCCAGCAGCAAGTTCTTAGGGCTATAAGCATAAATGCATCTCCGAGGTCCAAGTGTAGCAGAGCTGCAGCATACATGCTTCAGTGTGAATGGAACTTCCCCATTAGGCCCCGAGTCAATCATCAGCCCCTGGTTGGGTGTCTGATCAAAGATACACAGTTGAGTCACTCTGTCTTTCCTAAGGCAAGTCAGGAGAGAAAAGGGAAGATTGAATTTGAACAGGAACACAAAGGGTCCTCATGAGAGAGGAGGACTGTTGGGCTCTGGAGTCCCTTTTTCTCCCATTTGCTTGTCTCTCCATCTGGGACTCAGGGAAAAGAATGGGTTCTCGAGTAAAAACTCTACGTGTCCATGTAGTCTCTGTGAACTGTATCCCAAGCAGGAATACCAGCTACTTCTCTTCCTCCTTCTCTCCCTCCTCCTTTTCCTCCTCCTCCTTCTTCTCCTTCTCCTCCTTTTCTTTCCTCCTCCTCACCTTCTCCCTCTCCTTTCTCTTAGGAATGTCAACTTCTAAGGATCCTGGTGGAGAATCAAGGACGAGTCAATTTTTCATGGAAAATTCAAGACCAGCGGAAAGGTGGGAAACAGGCTGTAATCTCTCTTCGTGATTAATTGGATCCTAAGACTGGAGCAATATTGTACTTGGGAGGAAAAAAAATAAGACCCTTGAGCAATGGGATACCTAGGTCCCAGAACCAAAGGCTCAACTTCCTTCACTCTCCCTGGTAGCCTTCTGGTAGGAAAGCAAAGCAGTTAGATTGGGTCTTGGCCTATTGTGGAGCGGGGCCCAGTCTCTCACTGGAAATTTCAGATAAAGTTCTGATACTAAGTGAGAAGCTTTATTGGTAATATAGAAACACACAAGAAACTTTTAGTTATAGCAGGTCAGACAAGTGTTTGCCCTCCTGGCTGAGCCATTATCACAGGCATATACAGACTGCATTTCTTTCCCCAGACACTGAAGAATGTCTAGTCCCCATCCATATTCTTTCCTTCCCCCACCTGCAGGCTTAACTGGACCTGTCACCATTGATAACATTCCCTTGAATGGGTTCATTATCTACTCTCTGGAAATGACAATGAGCTTCTTTGAAAGGTATGTTCCTACTTATGCCCAAAATGCACTTGGACGGATTAGGGGGCTTACAGATGTCAAGCTCTTCACTTTGCAGATGATGAGCCAAGATTCAGAAAAGTGAAGTGATTTACCCCTGATTATAGAGTGCTTTGGGGTCGGGACTAGACCTCCAGAACTGGTCTCTTGACTCCTGATTTAATGCTTCTAATATGTCTCCTGATATCAGAATTCTGGGCCCTGAATGGGGAAATGTTGGCACTAGAAAGGGGAAGGGAGTCTTTTCCAAGGTTCTGCTCTCTCTCTAGGCTCCGCTCTGCCAGCTGGAGGCCTGTCCCAAAGAGCTATTCGGGCCCTGCCTTCTACCTTGGTACCTTGAAGGCTGGCTCTTCACCCAAGGACACCTTCCTGAGACTGCTTGTAAGTGAGTTGCCCTCATCTCTTCTGTTACCCCAACCACCTATTCTTTTCAAAAGAGTTTTGAAGCAAAGCCATAGTGTTCCTGGCAGGAATACCTCCCTGTTCTCTTTGTTTTTCTCTTTCTCATTTGTAACAAGCCTTCCGACATTTCTCAATCTTCCTAATTTATCATTATTTAAAACAATAATAAATCAGAGCACAATGGAAAATTTGAAATAATGAGAAGATATAGAGTGCAAATGATGGAATTTCTTCTCCTAACCTATCCCTATTCTAATTCCTTTCTACTTCTCAGGTAATAAGCATTACCCATGTCACTAGACCAAAATGGGCCACTCCTTGGTGAGTTATAGACAGAGACTATACCAGGTGGAGTTGCCTACAAGGAGATCACGGGGAATAATTTACAAAGCCCTATCCACATAAAGATGGGAAAGCAGACTCCTTTTATTAGGGCTTGGGATGAATATTCATAAGAGGATTTTAGCATTATCATGAGGCTGAGGTCACTTCTGACACTTTTTGGTTTGTTTGTACAGGCATGGTCCTCAAATGTTTCTTTTTCTATTCCAGCAGTCCCTTAGTTTCATTCCAAAAGGTAAGATTACCAGCTAGGAGAAGCTTCTAGGAATTTAGTTCCTAAAAGGTAATATCTACAGGCAGAAACTTCTACAATTTATTTCCTGAGTTCAGGGGATCAGGCTGGTGACACCAACAGTTTGTGGCATTTTATATATAACTTTGCCAAAACGTATACCCAATTACTTATTACACTAATGGGATCATTCCCTAAATTCCCTAAAGAGTATAGCTTTTTATATATAAACACACATAGTGACATAAATGTATGAAATATTATGCACATAATAAATGCACAGTTCAATAAATTATCACAAAGTGAACACCATGTAATTTGTTTGAGATAAAAAAAATAAAATATTGTCAGCACCCCTTCCAGTCACTGTCTCTCCTCTCTATTATCTTGACTTCTTACATTCCAGTTCAGTGGTTCTTCTTTTGACTTCATGTAAATTTAATTGCTTTGTGTGTGTGTGTGTGTGTGTGTGGCTTCTTTTGTTGCTGAGATTCAACCGTTAAATGATGTTATGATGATTTATTCATTGTTGTATGGGATTCCATTTTATAAAATACCATACTGTATTTAATCATTCTACTGATTTCTATTATATTATTTATATTATTTAATTATATATATTATTTACATTATTTCTAGTGTTTGACTACTATAAATATTAAGACTACTTTTGTGTTTATATTTATGACTGAAATATCTTTGTCATACTTTGGTACCAAGTTTTAAGATACCCTATAAATAATTTGGGAAGTAGAGTTTGTATAAGCCTGTTATTATTTCTTACATGTTTGGTAGATTTCATTAGTTGAACCATGTAGGGTCAACATTTTTTTTCCTGGGAAGGTTTGTAAGTGTGAATTAAAATCTTTCAAGATTAAAGTACTATTCAGATTATGGTTCTTTAAAAGTTTGTTTTCAGGGTGCCTGGGTGGCTCAGTTGGTTAAGCGTCTGACTTCGGCTCAGGTCATGATCTCGCGGTTTGTGGGTTTGAGCCCCGCATCAGGTTCTGTGCTGACAGCTCAGAGCCTGGAGGAGCCTGTATCTCCCTCTCTCTCCACCCCTCCCCCACTCATGCTCTGTCTCAAAAATAAATAAACTAAAATAAAAGTTAGTTTTCATAAAATTTGTTTTACTGGGAATTTTTCCATTTCAGATTCCATTTCATCACCATTCCATTCCATTTCCAATTCAATACATTCGATGTATTGTGTTTAATTTCTCCTTTTTAAGGTTCACCAGAACATTACCAATTTATTAATCTTTCAAATAATCAATGGTTGGTTGTGACTTTTACTGTATTATATAGTTCTTTTCTGTTTCATTGCTGCCATTATCTTTATTATTATTATTGTGTTCTTTTGTGAAATCCTGTACTATCTTTGCAAATTTTGTATAGATCTGAAACTATTTTATTTTTTTAAACATTTATTTATTTTTGAGAGAGACAGAGTGTGAGCAGGGGAGGGGTAGAGAGAGAGACACACACACAGAATCCAAAGTAGGCTCCAAGCTCTGAGCTGTCAGCACAGAGCCCAATGCAGGGCTCGAACTCATAGACAGCAAGATCATGACCTTAGCTGAAATGTGATGCTCAAACGACTGAGCCACCCAGACACCCCCTGAAGCTATTTTAAAATAAAAATATATTGGGACACCTAGATGGCTCAGTCAGTTGAACATCCGACTTTGGCTCAGGTCACTATCTCGCAGTTCATGGGTTCAAGCCCCGTGCCAGGATGTCTGCTGTCAACACAGAGCCCACTTTGGATCCTCTGTTCCCCTCTCTCTCTGTCCCTCCCCCACTCACATAATAAAGTTAACATTAAAAATAAAATTAAAAAATATGTTAAGCATTTAAAATATTTTTCTAACATGTATTATTTTAATTGTCCAACTTCTAAATACCAATAATTTCCCCTATCACCTAGTTCTATTGTTTGGCTTTTTAAAGTTTTTTTATTCAAGTATAATTAATATCCAGTGTTATATTAGTTTCGCATGTACAATATAATGATGTCAGAGGGTTTACATCCACCTCTGGATTGATTAGGTACACCAGTAATCACCATACTGCAATTATGAGGACTGAAATGATTTGAATCAAGGCTTCCATCCAGTGGCTGGACTATTTCTAGTTCACTCTTCTCCTTAGGTATAGCTCCTCAGGGTCACAACCCAGAGTGTAAATTACTTAGTAAGTTTCCATGGTATCCACCTTTGTTCCCCTAAACTTGTGAGGATATGAAAGGTTCTGTTCAGCTTTCAGCCACCTCTTCCTGAATAAGCAGATGTTTCTAGTGGAAAATTGTCTCAATATCTTCTTGTCTCTCAGTTTTCTTTTCCTAGATGTTGGTTCTGTCATTCATCACTGTACTGCAAGCATATTTTTAAAAATGTGTAGTTTTTATAACTGTTCTTAGCATTAGTGTTCATCTTTATGACCTAGTACTTATCTCTGAAACAGAACAACTGCTTTTTTAAAAACAGCAGCATTATATACCATGGGGCAGGAAAACAGTCACATTAAAGGGTTGGTTCGTGCTTTTCTCTTTCATCCCTAAACTAGCTATAGCTTGGTAGAACATTCTAAGCTCACTTCCACTTTCAGTACATAAAGCATTGAGGCTTGATCTCACTCCCAAAAGTGCCTTAGGTTATACCTTGCCAATGTGAATCTATTCCTATGTCTCAAGACTCCATCCTTTCCAGAACTGGAATTATGGATTTGTGTTCATCAATGGACGTAACCTTGGGCGATATTCAATTATTGGACCTCAGGAAACACTTTACCTCCCTGGTACTTGGCTTCATCCAAAAGACAATGAGGTGAGTCGCCCCCACCCCTGTTTTATATTTTATAAGCATTCAAATCTGCTTTCATCTGCAGAATGCAATTCAATGTTTTTCTCATCCTGTACTGAATAGGCTTACCCTTTCTTTTTATTTTTATTTTTATTTTTTTTTTACAAATAGTTTATTGTCAAATTAGTTTCCACATAACACCCAGTGCTCATCCCCACAAGTGTCCTCCTCCATACCCATCCCTCCTCCCCCCCACATCCATCAGTCCTCAGTTTTTGTCAGCATTCAAGAGTCTCTCATGGTTTGCCTCTCTCCCTTTCCCCCACCATTTCCGCCCTTCTCCCCCTTGGTCCTCTGTTAAGTTCCTCCTAATCCTCCTATACGTGCACACATATGATATTTGTCCTTCTCTGCCTGACTTATTTCGCTCAGCATAACACCCTCAAGGTCCATCCATGTTGCTACACATGGCCAGATTTCATTGTTTCTCATTTAGGCTTACCCTTTCTTACTGTCAATGTTTCTTTTTTTCCTAGATCATCCTGTTTGAGAAAAGGAAGAGTGGCTCATATATCCAAACTATAGATGAACCCAAGCTGTAAGACTGTGTTATGACACATTTCATAGATTGTTGGAACTCACCTACAAGCAGTTTTTTAGTAGGAAGATATATGCTGTGAAAATCAGTGTTGCCTACAATAGCAGAAATGTAAAAAGAACCTAAAAAAATCAACAGGGAAATTGTTATGATTTTATAGTATATCCACAGCATGCCTATTTTTAAGCTTTAACAAATCTTCAGAATCTTTAATAACTGATTTACCCAGTTAGATGCCTAATCCTTAGCATATTCTTATTCTGTAATCAAATGTGCCTTTAGGCATATATGAATAAAATAATACCAAATTTTGTTTCTGTTTGTTCCTACTCAGGTGTGAGTACTCTCTCTCTGGCTTAAGAGAGAGTAAGGATTACAGTTCTCTCTGTCAGAGAAAGTACTATATATGCTGATGGGCAAATTCCTGGTGTGTGTGTTTGTGTGTGTGTGTGTGTGTGTGTGTGTGTGTGTGCGCGCGCGCACATGCGCACACACGTGCAGGATGGAGAAATACAAGGCACCAGGAACAATGTCTTCAGGGATTTCCCTACACCCTGTGTGTCTCCAAGATGATCTGCTGGATCACGTCCAACCAGAGAAGGTACAGTAATTTGGTTGCTTGGTTCTGACCGCTAGGACAGCAAAGCCTGGCATACAGTACTTTGTGTCTTATTATTCCTCAGCTATATGTATATAGTCAAACCTTCAATATAGTGAAAAAATATTAGTTCAATGATTTCCTCAAATGATACCATTGGAAACTAATCACATTTTTTATAATCAGCTTATAGCACATGATCTAAATTCAAACCATTGCACTATAATAAAATCTGATCACCTAGTTAGATATGATGCCTAGGGGCTTCAAAAATTCAGCAAATAATCTCCTGTCAAAAGGAGGAAAGGAGCCTGCATATATGGGATGAGGACAAGGAATCAGACGATCTTTCTCACTAATCTGAATGGTTGGCTCACTGATGGATAATTCTATCATGCACCCTCATAATTTCTACATAAAACTTTATTCTCAGGGCTGTCAACTCAAACCCCTAAAATTTATGGATATACTGTAGACTAAGGGAGTAAAACAGAAATAACAATCATGAAGATCATAAGTACGTGTTACATTTCAGATGTAGTATATACATTATTTCTAATCTTAGCAACCATGTAGCTTTTCCACTTTGTAAATGGAGAAACCAAGGTTCAAAGGAGTGTTTAAATACAGGTCTCTCCAGTTTACACCTGTTCTGTTATTATACCTAAGGCTCATACCTACATCAGACTTTTCCAAATATGAATGCAACAATACTGTCCAGAAGACGTAATGTTTTCAGTGTGCTTACAGAAAAGTGCTCACAGCATAGAACTCTTTACCCAACAAAACTGTGCTTTCAGAAAAACAAAACACAATTTAGACCTTTTAGACAAAACAAGTGCCAAAAGGTTTCATCATCAAAATATCCTTTAGGGCGCCTGGGTGGCTCAGTCAGTTAAACGTCTGACTTAGGTCATGATCTCAGGGTTTGTGAGTTTGAGCTCTGCATCAGGCTCTGTGCTGACAGCTCAGAGCTTGGAGCCTCTCTAGATTCTGTGTGTGTCTTTCTCTCTCTCTGCCCCTCTCCTGCTCTGTCTCTCTCTCTTACTCAAGAATAAATAAACATTAAACATTTTTAAAAAGAGAAAGATCCATGTGCTAAAGGGAATTCTGAGACAGACTTTCTCAAATGGGGTTCCATAAGATAATACCATATAGAAAATGTCTTCAGTGATTAGTTTCTTATTGTAACATTATAGATGCATATTAGGAAAGTTAGTTCTTTACAGACTGTTAATTCTTTCTACAGAAAGTTAATTCTTTAATGCCTTAGGGCATTACAGCTTACGTCTCTCAGGGAACCTCAGTTGAGAAAAGATATTCTCAAGAATACTGTCAGCAGAAAGAAAGTGACCCCAGTGGAAAGGTCTGAGATTCAAGAAAAAATATGAAGCAAAGGAAGAATGCTGACAAATATGCAAATACATGTAAACAAACATTAATTTAATAAAAAATATACTAATGTCTAATTTGAGGGCAAAATCTATATAAAATTCTAAGACCAGGGGAAAATATCTAAGGTGAGAGGGCTGTGATTGCACAAAGAGAGAGAATCTCTAATGTTCAGATATTAACTTTAGACTTTGTTGAATATGCATGTTAATAAATTTAGCTTAACTGTACATAATGTTAATGTACATAATGCTTCTAACTTTTAAAAAAAGCTATGGGGTTCCCGGCTGACTTAGTCAGTAAAGCATGTGACTCTTGGTCTCAGAGTCGTGAGTTCAAGGCCCATATTGGGCATGGACCCTACTTAAAAAAAAAAAAAAAAACAAACCCTAAAGAGTATAAATAGAATGAGGGGGAAAAAAAAACTAAAAATTTAACCAATAAAAGGTAAAAAAAAGTGAAAAATAAAGTCAAAACTGAGTACAAGTAGAGGGGCACCTGGGTGGCTCAGTTGGTTAAACATCCAACTTCAGCTCAGGTCATGATCTCATGGTGTGTAAGCCCCACACTAGGCTCTCTGCTGTCAGTGCAGAGCCTGCTTAGGATCTTCTGTCCCCTTCTCACTCTGCCCCTGCCCCACCTGTATGATCTCTCTCTCTCTCAAAAATAAACAAACATTAACAAAATAGGTACAAGCAGAAAGTACATTTTAAGATAGTAGAAATAAATACAAATATATTAGCAACCACAGCAAATTTTGTAAATGTACTAAATCCTCTAATTAAAAGGTAAAAGTTGTAAGACACAATAAAAATGAAATAAATAAGATTTATAAGAGATATATCTTTAACCTAGTACACAAAATGATAGAAAGTTAAGATAAAAATATACCATGCATGAATTAGCAGAAAGAAAAATGATCCCATTTACAATAACATCAAAAATAATAAAATATGAAGAATAAGTTTAACCATGGAAGCAAAAAACCTGTACTTTGAAAACTATAAGACATTGATGAAAAAAATTCAAGACAACCCAAATAAATGGAAGAATATACCATGCTCGTAAATTGGAAGAATTAATATTAAATGTCCCTACTTCCCAAAGCAATCTACAAATTCAATGCAATCACTATCAAAATACCAGTAGCATTTTTCACAGAACTAGAACAAAGAATTCTAAAATTTGTGTGGAACCGCAATGACCCCAACTAGCCAAAGCAATCTTGAGAAAGAGCAAAGAGAAAGATATCACAATCCAAGATTTCAAACTATATTACAAAGCTATAGTAATCCATAGGGAACTGGCACAAAAATAAGCACAGAGATCAATAGAATAAAATAGAAATCCAAGAGATAAACTCACACTTATATGGCCAATTAATTTATAACAAAGGTAACAAATATATACAATGGGGGAAAAGACGGTCCCTTCAATAAATGATATTGGAAAAGCTGAACAGCTTCCTGAAAAAGAATGAAACTGGACAACTGTCTTACTCCACATACAAAAGTAAAATGAATTAAAAGCAAAATGGATTAAAGACTTAAATGTAAGACCTGAAATCATAAAACTCCTAAAAGAAAACATAGGTTGTAAATTTTTGGAAATCAGCCTTAGCAATATTTTTCTTGATATGTCTACCCAGGTGACGGAAACAAAAGCAAACATAAACAACTGCGACTTTGCCAAACTAAAAACTTTTGCACAACACAGGAAAAAAACAAACAAACAAAAAACAGACAAAAAAACAGAAAGGCAACCTACTAAATGGGAGAAAGTATTTGCAAATGATATAGCTGATAAGGAGTTAATTTGCAAACTAGATAAAGAATTCACACAACTTAACACCAAGAAACCAAATGATCTGATTTAAAACTGGGCAGAGGACCATAAGTAGGTGTTTCGCCAAAGAAAGAAATACAGATGATCAATAGATACATGAAAAGATGCTCAATATCACTAATCACAAGGGAAATGCAAATCAAAACCATGATTAGTCATCAATTTACACCAGTTGGAATGGCTAGTATCAAAACAAAGAAACAAACAAACAAACAAGCAAAAACAAGAAATACCAAGAGTCAGTAAGGATGTGGAGAAAAGGGAACCTTTACGCATTTTTGGTGGGAAGGTAAATTTCTTGCAGTCACTATGGAAAACAGTTTGGAGGTTCCTTTAAAAAATTAAAATAAAAGTACCATATGTTCCAGTAATTCCACAACTTGGTATTTACCTGAAGAAAGCAAAAACACTAATTCGAAAAAAAATATGTGCACCTTTGTGTTTATTGCAGGATTATTTACAATAGCTAGGATATGGAAGCAACTCATGTCCATCAATAGATAAATGGATAAAGAAGAAGTGGTGTAAATATACAATGGAGTCCTACGCAGCCGTAAAAGGTTGAAATCTTGCCAGTCACGATGACATAGATAGACCTAGAGGGTGTTACGCTAAGTGAAATAAGACAAAGAGAGACAAATACCATATGATTTCTCTTACATATGGAATCTAAAAAACAAAACAACTGCACAACAGAAACAGACTCATAAATACAGAGAACAAACTGGAAGTTGCTAGAGGGGAGGGGGCTGAAGGTATAGGGTAAAATAAGTGAAAGGAAGTAAGAGGTACAAACTTCTAGTCACAAAATAAATAAAACGTAGGGATGAAAAGCACAGCATAGGGAGTATAGTCAATGATATTAATAAAACTGTGTGGTAATGGATGGTAACTATACTTATTGTGGTGAGCATTTTGTAATGTATAAAATTGTTGGATTGTAAATGAATTGTTGAATTTTGAGTGTTGCCCACTTGAAACTATTATAAAATATGTCAACTACACTTCAGTTAAAAATAAAAATATACACATACCATGCAAATTCTTATTAAAAAACTGGAGTAACCATGTTAATATCAGGCAAGCAGACTGAATGACAATAGGTGTTACTAGCTATAGAGGATTACTAATAGTAATAAAAGAGTCAATTTATGAGAAAGATATGTTTCTAGAGTTGTATGTTTCCAAAAATTTAGCCACAGAATATATAAAGCAAATATTTCTCGTTCTATACATTAAAAAAAGACAAATATAAGTACTTTACACTTGAGAAAATTTTTGAAATTAAGATATGGTTCATATACTAGAATATCCACCCTTTTAAAATTTACAGTTCCATCATCTGAATCCAGAACATTTTCATCACTCTGAAAATAATCCTGTACCCATTAACAGTCACCCCCTGCCCTCATCCCCAGCTCCTAGCATTACTAACCTACTTTCTATCTCTATGTGTTCACCTATTCTGAACGTTTCATGTACATGGAATCATACAATATGTGGCTCTCTGTGACTGGCTTCTTCACTTGGCATAAGGTTTGTAAAATTCATTCCTGTTGTAGCATGTATCAGTACTTCATTCCTTTTTAGGGATTAATTAAAATTTTGTTATATGGATGCTACATTTTGTTTAACTATTCATCAGTGGGTGGATATTGAGTTATTTCCACTCATTTGGCTATTGTGAGTAATGCTATGAACATGCCCACACAAGTTTATGTGTGAACATCTCTTTTCAGTGGGATTGCTGGGACGCATGGTAACTCTATGTTTAATTTTTAAAGGGAACACCAAACTGTTTTCCTAAGTGGCCACACCACTTTACATTCCCACCAACAATGTATGAGAGTTCTAAGTTGTCCACGTCCCCATTTTTAGTCTCTTTTTTCTCATATTACTACAGCCATACTAGTAGGTGCATTGGGATCTCACTGAGGTTTTGATTTGCATTTTCTTAAAAATGCATACTCTTAAATACTGAATGTAAAAATGTAGCAATGGAGTAATGCAACTGTACTTTAGGATAACAAAACTAATCTGAAACTTCATGGGGATCTCAGCTTTTGTTTTCACAGGATACTAGTATTCTCAGCAAGTGTCATAGTAGTGTAACTCTCTCTTGGAAGGCAATCAACATGTTCTTTCTTCAGCAGGTTCAAACAAAAAAAAATCACTGTTTGTACGCCCTCCTATGTTGCTGTTATTTTCTGTAAAGTATGGTACTAAGGCTTTCTTTTGCTAAAGCTTAAAAAATATTTAAAAACATGCATTAGCTGCTATTCAAGCTTTCTGAACACCTTGCATAAAGTAAAGGGGCAAGGGTTTCAAAATATCTTGTATGTCATGGAATTTGGTTTTGGTTGAAAAAAATGCTCACTTTAGAACATCTGAGAGAGGAGTTAAGATAGCAGAGAAGTATGGAGACCCTGGGCTTGTCTTGTGCCTGAAATTCAGTTAGATCAGCACCAAACCATTTTGAACATGTAGGAAATTGATCTGAGGATTGACATAACAATCTGCATAACCTGAGCCATAGAACTTGGCAGGTACGTGGTGTGGAGAGGTGAACTGGGGGAGAGAAAAGCCAAGGAGGACACGGAACTGTTTTTGCGGAGAGACAACAGAGAAAGAGAAACAGGGAGAGTGCAGCACATTGGGATCATGCAAGAAAAGCACTCCCCCAAAAGTAGCTGGAGGAAAAGAGAGAGAAGTGAAAACCATCACAGGAGACTGAACAACAAATCTGTTTCCCAAAACCACTGACAGGAAGAAAGGAGAGGTCTTCAATACTACCAAGATTCTATAAATAGTGGCGTGCAGAGTCTGAAGTTTCAGAGCTCAGTGCCTGGCAGTGCTCTAGTGAGGAAGCAGGGTGAATCCCCAGGAGCAGGCAGAGGGGTCTGAAGGGTCCATGTACCACATGGGGAGAAGCAGTTCCCCTGCTTGAACTGCATTTGGTAGAGGCCATACAGCCTCCCCACGGGCAAAAAGTCCCAACGGACCCCAGAGAGCAGCCATGTTTGCTAGTATTAGGGCAAAGATGTCTTAGTGTGGTGAAACCTGGCACTGGCTGTGTTTTGTGGTTTGTCATAATCTCTGAACCTCTGACGCTGTGGGATCACACAAACATTTTCTGTGGCAAGCTGGCATCTGGCCATTGTTCAGTGAGACCCTTTCCCCAGAGAGCTGGCATGGGTCCAAGCTCCAGGGGTCTCTGAAGCATGGGGTTTTGAAACACAGCCTTATCTGAGATAAAACTCTGGAGGGAGGTGCCACCTGGCAGGCAGTCAGGTTGGACACCAACAAGGTGGTGTAGAGAGTAGATGGAGGCCTGAGACAAAGGAGGGGTGCTTGATTGTGGGTCAGGGAGATTTCCTGTGCCAGAGACTAGGGAGCTGGGTGAAGTCAGTTCCGTCTCTGCTGCACATGTGCATGTGCGGACATGCACACGACACTGAACCACCACCCCAGTAAGCTAGGCAGTGCCACATAGTGGAGAACGGGGCCATTACGCCAAGCCCCGCCCAACTCTGCCCTCCAAGTCCGCCCCCGGGAGATCAGCACAAATCATTCCAGCTGCTTAGTGTACATATTATTGAGGGCTTCATAATATCAGTTCTAGGGGAAACTGGATGTAACTTCATTTTGGTTCCATTCTGTTAGCTGGTTCATTTGTTTTCTTTGCTTCTGTTTTTGCTTAAATTATATTCTTCTTTCTTTCTCTTCTTCTTCTTTGGATACAGAAAGAGAAAAGTATTTTTATTTCATATTTTTTTACTTTATTTTTGATTTTAAAATTTTTATTCTATTTTTTATTTTATTCTATAAATTTTTATAATTTAAAATTTTTCTTAACTTTTTCTTTTCTTTCTCTTTTTTCCTGTATTCTAGCAAGCTTCTTTCTTTTGTAATTTTTTAATGTTTATTTATTTACTTATTTTTGAGAGAGTGCAAGCAGAGGAGGGGCTGACAGGAGGGAGAGAAAGAATTCCAAGCAAACCTTGTATTGTCAGTGCAGAGCCTGATGTAAAGCTTGAACTCATGAACTGTGAGATCAGAACATGAGCTGAAATCAAGAGTCAGACACTTAACCGACTGAGCCATCCAGGCATCCCTTGCAAGCTTCTTTCAACAAGCAGACCAAAGCACACCTAAGGTATAACTTCCTTTATTTGATCTTTTGTTTTGGTTTTAAATTTTTTAGTTTTAATTTTTTATTTATTAATTTTTTCTTCCTTCGAAATGCCTAAACAAAGGAATTCACCCCCCCTCCCCCAATAAAGAACAGGAAGAAATTACAGCCAGGGACTTAATCAACACAGATATAAGCAGGATGTTTGAACTAGAATGTATAACCACAATAATAAGAATATTAGCTGGGGTTGGAAAAAAAGCATAGAATCCTTTTAGTAGAGATAAAAGAAATAAAATCTAGTCAATATGAAATTAAAAATGCTATAACCAAGATGCAATATTGAATGGATGCCACTATAGCATAAATTGATGAAGCAAGAGTAGCGAATCAGTGATATAGAAGATAAAATTATGGAGACTAATGAAGCAGAGAAAAGGAGGGAAACAAAGGCAAAAGGACATGATAAAAGACTTAGAGAACTCCGTGACTTGTTAAAAAGGAATAAAAAGGAATAACAGGGGCACCTGGTGTCTTAGTCACTTAAGCGTCTGATTTCAGCTCAGGTCATGATCTCACGGTTTGTGAGTTTGAGTCCCACGTCAAGCTCTGTGCTGACAGCTCAGAGTCTGGAGTCTGCTTCAAATTCTGTGTCTCCCCCACTCTCTGTCCCTCCCCAGCTCATGCTTGCTCTCTCACTCTCTCTTTCTCTGTTAAAAATAAAAAATAAAAACTTTTTTAAAAAACTTAAGAAAAAAAGGAATAACATCTGAACCATAGGAGTTCAAGAAGATGAAGAGAGAGAAAAAGGAGCAGAAGGTTTGTGTGAGTGAATTATAGTGGAAAACTTTCCAAATCTGGGGAAGGACACAGAAGTGCAAAGAACTCCCATTAGATTCAACAAAAACCAACCGTAACCAAAATATATCATAGTCAATTTCATAATATGCACAAACAAGGAAATAATTATGAAATTATGAAAGCAGCAAGGAGAAAAACGTCCTTAACCTATATGAGAAGACAGATCAGGTTCGCAGCAGACTTATCTACAGAAACTTGGCAGGCCAAAAAGGAGTGGCAGGATATATTAAATGTGCTAAATCAGAAAAATATGCAGCCAAGAATTCTTTATCCATCAAGGCTGTCATTCAAAATAGAAGGAGAGATAAAGAGTTTCCCAGACAGGGGCACCAGGGTGGCTCAGTCAGTTAAGCATCTAAGCATTGAATTTTGGCTCAGGTCACGATCTCATGGTTTGTGGGTTTTAGCCCCACATCAAGTTCTGTGCTCACAGCTCAGAGCCTGAAGCCTGCTTGAGATTCTGTGTCTCCCTCTCTCTCTGCCCCTCTCCTGCTCATACTCTATCTATCTCTCTCAAAAATAAATAATAAACATTAAAAAAAAGAGTTTCTGATACAAACAAAAACTAAAGGAGTTTGTGACCACTAAACCAACCCTGCAAGAAATTTTAAGGGGGACTCTTTGAGTGAAGAAATGACAAAACAAAGCAAAAAAGACCAAAAGCAACAAAGTCTAGAAAAGATCAGACAACATCACTCACCAGACACACCAACTCTACAGGCAACACAATGGCACTAAATTTGTATCTTTCAGTACTCACTGTAAATGTTAATGGACTAAATGCACCCAAAAGCCATAGATTATCAGAATGGATAAGAAAACAATATCCATCTATCTGCTGCTTACAAGAAATTCATTTTAGAATTAAGATTGAAAGTAAGGAGATGGAGAACCATCTATCATGCTAATGGTCATCAAAAGAAAACTGGACTAGCCTTACTTATAACAGACAATCTAGATTTAAAATAAAGACAGTAACAAGAGATGAAGAAAGGCATTATATCATAATTAAGGGGTCTATTCACCAAGAAGATCTAACAATTATAAATATTTATGCCCCATTGTGGAGCATGCAAATATGTAAGTCAATTAACCACAAAGAAACTCATTGATAGTAATACCACAATAGTAGGGGACTTCAACATCCCAATTACAGCAATGGACAGATCATCTAAGCAGAAAATCAGCAAAGAAACAATGCTTTGAATGACACTGGACCAGATGGATTTAACAGATATATTCAGAATATTTCATCATAAAGCATCAGAATACATATTCTTCTCAAGTGCACATGGAGCATTCTCCAGAATAGATCACCTACTGGGTCACAAGTCAGCCCTCAACAAGCACAAAAAGATCGAGATCATACCTTGCATATTTTCAGACTACAATGTTATGAAACTCAAAATCAACCACAAGAAAAAATTGGGAAAGACCATGAATACTTGGAGATTAAAGAGCATCCTACTAAAGAATGAATGGGTTAACCAAGAAATTAAAGAGGAAGTGAAAAAGTATATGGAAGCCAATGAAAGTGAAAATATGACAACCCCAAACCTCTGGGATGTAGCAAAGGTGGTCATAAGAGGGACATATATAGCAATCCAAGCCTTCCTAAAGAAGAAAGAAAGGTCTCAAATATACAACCTCACCTTACACTCAAAAGAGCTGTAAAAAGAACAGCAAATAAAGCCCCAAAACAGCAGAAGAAGGGAAATAATAAAGATTGGAGCAGAAATCAATAATATATATTATATATACATATATATAAATATATATATAAAGCAATAGAACAGAACTATGAAACCAGAAGCTGGTTCTTTTAAAAAATTAACAAAATTGATAACCCCCTAGCCATATTGATCAAAAACTAAAAGGAAAGGACACAAATAAAGTCACGAATGAAAGAGGAGAGAACACAACCAACACCACAGAAATACAAACAATAATAAGAGGATATTATGAGCAATTATATGCCAATGAATGGACAATCTGGAAGACATGGACAAATTCCTAACAATATATAGACTAACAAAAGTGAAACAAAAAGAAACAGAAACTTTGAATAGGCCTTTAACCAGTGGAGAAATGGAATCAGTAATCAAAAATCTCCCAAAAAACAAGAGTCCAGGCCTGGATAGGTTTCCAGGGGAATTCTACCAAACATTTAAAGAAGAGTTAACATCTATTCTTTTGAAGCTGTTCCAAAAATAGAAATGGACAGAAAACTTCCAAACTCATTCTACAAGGCCAGAATTACCTTGATTCCAAAACCAGACCAAGACCTCACTAAAAAGGAGAACTACAGACCAATTTCCCTGATGAACATGGATGCAAAAATTTTTAACAAGATACTAGCCAACCATATCCAGCAAAACATTAATAGAATTATTCACCATTTTCCAGTGAGATTTATTCCTGTGATGCAGGACTGGTTCAATGTCCACAAATCAATCAATGTCATACATTACATTAATAAAAGAACCATCTGATCCTTTCAATAGATGCAGAAAAAGCATTTGAAAAAATATATCCTTTCTTGATAAAAACCATCAAGAACATAGGAATAGAGGGATCATACCTCAAGATCATAAAGGCCATATATGAAAGGCTGAATGCTAATATCATCCTCAATGGGGAAAAACTGAGAGCTTTCCCTCTAAGATCAGGAACACAACAAGGTTGTCCACTCTCACCACTGTTGTTCAACAGAGTATTGGAAGTCCTAGCCTCAGCATTCGGACAACAAAAAGAAATAAAAGGTATCCAAATCAGCAATGAGAAAGTAAAACTTTCACTCTTCATAGATGATATGATACTCTATGTGGAAAACCCAAAACACTCCACCAAAAAACCCCACAAAACAAAAAAACCCAACATGCTAGAACTGATAAATGAATTCAGTAAAGTCACAGGACATAAAAGCAATTGTATTTCTATATACCAATAATGAAGCAGCAGAAAGAGAAATCAAGGAATCGATCCCATTTACAATTGCACCAAAACCCATAAAATACTTAGGAATAAAGTATTTTCACTTCTTTCCAAAGAAGTGAAAAATCTATACACTAAAAACTCTAGGAAGCTTATGAAAGAAATTGAATAAGACACCAAAAAAAAAAAAAAAAAAAAAGGAAAAAGGAAAAACATTCCATGCTCATGGATTGGAAGAACACATGTTAAAATGTCAATACTATCCAAAGCAATTTTACATATTCAATGCAATCCTTATCAAAATAACACCAGAATTCCTCACAGAGCTAGAACAAACAATCCTAAAATTTGTATGAAACTGGAAAAAGACCCTGAAAAGCCAAAGCAATCCTGAAAAAGGAAACCAAAGCTAGAGGCACCACGTTTTGACTTCAACCTGTATTACAAAGCTATAATCATCAAGACAGTATGACACTGGCACAAAGGTCAATGAAACAGAATAGAGAACCCAGAAATTGACCCAAAAACATATGGCCAAGTAATCTTTGACAAAGCAGGAGAGAATATCTAATGAAAAAAAAGACAGTGTCTTCAGCAAATGGTGTTGGGAAAACTGGATAGTGACATGCAGAAGAATGAATCTGGACTACTTTCTTAAACCACACACAAAAACAAACTCAAAATTGATGAAAGACCTAAATGTGAGACAGGAAACCATCAAAATCCTGGAAGAGAAAACAGGCAACAACCTCTTTGACCCTGGCTGCAGCAACTTCTTACTTGACCTGTCTTACTTGAAAAGGGAAACAAAAGCAAATATGAACTATTGGGACCTCATCAAGACAAAACCCCTCTGCACAATGAAGGAAACAAACAGCAAAACTAAAAGGCAACTGACAGAATGGGAAAATACATTTACAAATGACATATTGAATAAATTGTTAGTATCCAAAATCTATAAAGAACTTCTCAAACTCAACACTCAGGAAACAAATAATCCAGTGAAGAAATGAGCAGAAGACATGGATAGACACTTTTCCAAAGAAGACATCCAGATGACTAACAGACACATGAAAAGGTGCTCAACATCACTTATCATCAGGGAAATACAAATCAAAACCACGATGAGATACCACCTCACACCTATCAGAATGACTAAAATGAACAACTCAGGAAACACCAGATGTTGGTGAGGATGTGGAGAAAGAAGAACCCTTTTGCACTGCTGGTAGGAATGCAAACTGTTGCACTGCTGGTAGGAATGCAAACTGGTGCAGTAACTCTGAAAAACAGTATGGAGTTTCCTCAAAAATTTAAGAATAGGACTACCCTACAACCCAGCAATTGTACTACTAGGTATTTATCCAAAGAATACAGGAGTGCTGATTCAAAGAGGTACATGTACCCCAATGTTTATAGCAATATTATCGACAATAGCCAAAGTATGGAAAGAGCCCAAATGTCCATCAACTGATTAATGGATAACGAAGATATGGTGTGTGTGTGTGTGTATATATATATGTAAAATATATAATGGAATATTACTTGACGATCAAAAAGAATGAAATCTTGCCATTTTCAACAACATGGATGGAATTAAAGTCAGTCGGAGAAAGGCAAATATCATATGATTTAATTCATATGTGGAAGTTAAGAAACAAAACATATGAACATAAGGGAAGGGAAGGAAAAATAAGATAAAAACAAAGAGGGAAGTAAACCATAAGAGACTCTTAAGTACTGAGAACAAACTGAGGGTTGCTGGAGGTGTGTGTGTGGGGGGATGGGCTAAATGGGTGAGGGGCATTAAGGAGGACACTTGGGATGAGCACTGGATGTTATATGTAACTGATGAGTCATTAAATTCTATTCCTGAAATCATTATTACAGTGTATGTTAACTAACTTGGACTTACATTTTTAAAAATAGTAGCTAAAAATAATATCTGAAAAAATGCTTACTTTATAATATGTCAAAATTGCTTTCTAAATATGGATCTGAAGGTCATGAATAAAACCATATATTTGTAATTCCTAAATCATTTATGGTCTTAGCCATGTTTGCCCTTTGCCAATGACAAATACATGACACTTTTGTTTCCTAGTTTTTTCATTTTATAAATATTTCTTAGTTTGCGGCACTAGACTAAGAAATCATGGTAACAAAATAAAGGAGAAGCATAGCTAAATCCATCACTGGTTTATTATGCTGTCAAGTTTTAAGGAAATTACTATTTGTTTCTGTATGTCCAGATATCTGATATACAGAATATGGATATTTCATATCACTAACTGGTGCATAGCAAAATATAATTTGTGGAAACAATTTTCAGTAACATATTTTGTAGAAGAAAATTTGCACCTGAGAATCATAAGCTGGACAGATTTTTAAAAATCCTTTTGCAGCCTACCACCCTGCAATTGCACTACTGGTAATTTATCTAAAGGATACAAAAATGCTGATTCGAGATGGCACATACATCCTAATGTTTAGAGCTGTGCTATCACTAATAGCCAAATTATGGAAAGAGCGCAAATGTCCATCAATTGATGAATGGATTAAGAATATGGTGATATATATATGCAATGGAATACCACTTGGTGATGAAAAGAATGAAATTTTGCCACTTGCAACAACGTGGACAGAAATGGAGGGTATTATGTTAAGCTGAATAAGTCAGTCAGAGAAAAACATATCACATTATTTCACTCATATGTGGAATTTGAGAATCTTAAAAGATGACCATAGGGGAAGGGGAGGAAAAATATGAAAAACAAAACAAAACAAAACAAAACAAAACAAAACAAAACAAAAAAACCCAGAGAGGGAGACAAACTCATAACAGACTCTTAAATACAGAGAACAAACTGAGGGTTGATGTAGATGGGGTCAGTGGATGAGCCTTAAGAAGGGCAATTGTTGGGATGAGCACTGGGCATTATATGTAAGTGATGAATCACTCTGGAAGCCAAGACTACACTGTATGTATGTTACTTGAGGAAAAAAATTAGCGCGCGCGCGCGCGCGCGCGCACACACACACACACATACACACAGAGTCCTTTGTTAGTTGAAAACAAACTGAAAGTAGCAAGATAGAGCAATTATTTTGAGGAACTTTTTTTAATCCTCATTGACTCAAATCTTTAAGAAGTTGTCTTTTTAAAAAATGTTTATTTTTGAGAGAGAGAGAGAGCGAGAGCGCACAAGTGAGCAAGAGGGGGAGGGGTAGAGAGAAAGGGAGACACAGAATCCAATGCAGGCTCCAGGCTCTGAGCTGTGAGCACAGAGCCCAACACGGGGCTCAAACCCATGAACCATGAGGTCATGACCTGAGCCGAAGTTGGATGCTTAACTAACTGAGCCACCCAAATGCCCCCAAGAAATTGTCTTTCTAGCGTATTATTATAAGTGTGTCTTTTTGAAGTTTGGTAGTGAGAACAAAGTGTGCCTTGTTTTTATTTTATGCTTTCATCTTTTCTTCACGTGTTCTTCATTCTTCATTCTTTATTCCATCTGGATCGAACATGATTTATCATAGATGTAGTTGCACATCATGTTGTAGAGTTTCCTCCTTATGAAATTTCAAGGTGTCAAGAACTCCCAAAGACAACTTTTTTTCCAAGACTCATGGCTGCAATGAAATTGTTATACAATTAAATTCAGTTTATAAAAAGTATGTTGTTTAATGTTATGAATGGTAGACATCAAACAATTCTAAAATGATAAAAGTTGTGACATAACAATATTGATATTTCTTAATTATTTATATTTTTAAATTTATATACTGTATAAATATATTGTCTATCTTTTTTTATTTTTAAAGGTCATCTATTTACATACATTTGTTGGCTTCAAAAAGATATCATATCCTTCCTTGGAACTTATAAAGCTAATGTACTCTCTCAATATTCTTAGTGACTATCAATGTATTTCTCTATGTTCTTAAGGATTTGTAAATTCTGAATAATTACTTCTGTACATTATGGTAATAATTTTCACAGTAATCATTAATCATTGCTTTATTTTACTTTAACTGATCAATAAAATTTTAAGGTTTCACTTCATGTCACATCTCAAATGTATCCTTGTATCTGAAAATGAATATTCAACTATTAACAACAAATTCAAATGACAAGCCCAGTTCTCATTTCTGACAGTGTTGCACTGTCTGTATTTGAAATTAACCTAAGCGATCATTTTATTACAGAGAATGCAGTGATGCCTTAAACGATCCTATATGTTCACACCTAAATGATCCTACATTTAGGATCACTAGTCCCCATCCATTTCAGCTACTCAAGGGTATTGCTCCAGAGATTTTGCACAGGCTCTCCTACTTCATGTTTTTCACTCTGTTTTGATCATGATCACTATCCACATACAAGCATGTGGTAGTTTCCATCTAAAATAGAAATGAAAATAGAACACAAGCTCTGATTCAGAGTCAAGAACCACCAGCTCCTGTCCCATTTAGTGATTTCCCTTTCAGTCTTAGAGTCCTCTTCACCCTTTCCAAACCTATCCAGTCAGCTCCCCCAACGCTACCCCCAACTCCACCTAAACTGCCCGTGTCCTAGTTGCCAAAACCCTCCATGTACTGAATCCATTGATTCCTTCTCAGTCTTTCCTTAGCTTGACCTGTCAGCAACACGTAACGCAGGTCATCACTGCTTCCTCTGGCGTTCAGGATGCTACCTATTCTGAGTTTTCTTTCTGCCTCACTGACTGCTCCTTCTACTTCAACTTTGCTCCTCCTTCTCTTTTCTAAGGGCCAGGTGCCCTAGGGCTCATCCTTGGTCCCCTTTCTCTCCACTTACTTAATTGGTGCTCTCACCCAGGTTCATGCCTTTAAATACCAACTCTCTGCCAATGTCTACATTTATATCCCCATCCTAGACCTCTCTCCCAAACTTCAGCCTTGTGCATTTAATAACTTACATGATTATTAGCATGTCTCATAGATATCTCAAACTCAACCAGCCCAAGCTGTGCTTCTGATATTCATACAGCCCTCTCCATCTTGGGTAGGGGCAACTCCAGTTCTTCCGGTTTCTTAGGCCCAACACGCTGAAGTCATTCTTGAATCCTCTTTATCTCTCTCACCCCACAAACGATCCTGGAATCACAATTCTCCTGTCTCTGCTTTCAAACTATTTCCAGAAATCCAACACTTCCCACCACCTCCATTCGAATCATCTTTGTGTGAGCCAGCATCATCTCTCCCTGGGATTGCTGCCTCCTGGCTGGTCTCCTTTCTTCTGCTCTTACCCACTCCTGGTGAGTCTCAACACAGCAGCCAGAGTCTTTTAAAGCATAATCGGTGTCATGTCCAAAGCCTGCGGTGGGTCCCATTTCATTCAGAATCAGAGCCCTGCCCTGAAAGGCCTTCTGTTGTTAGGCGGCTGTGCTTCTCTGACCTTATTACCTGCAGTTCTCCACACCATCCCCCGACCCCCTTCCCACCGCAAAACTTCACTTCCCACGAGGACTTGCAGTTCCCAGAACACACTGTCATGCTCCTGTCTGAGAGCCTTTGCACTGTGAGTTCTCTTTGCTTGCATAGCCCTTCCTCCAGATATCTGCATGCATGGCTAACTATCACCTCTTTCAGATCTTTGCATCGTTAACATCGTCTCAATAAGGCCTCTGCGCACACTCCTCCCCACCATGCACACAGTCTCCTTCTTTTATCTTGTTTCTTTCTGCTGTGAAATGTACTACCTTTGGACACATTCTATGGTTTATTTATTTATTTGTTAATTTTTGGTGTCTTTATTCCTCAGCTAGAATATAAATTTCAAAGGGAAGAATCCTCATCTATATTGTCCACTGATATACGTTAAGCATCTAAAACAGTGTTCAGCAGATAGTAGTCATTAAACATGTTGTTTACTGCTTAGTGAATGAAATGTTGAATTAGGTCTTTGGCTTTCCTGCCAAAGGCTGAGGCTGAAAACTGATATTTTTAGACTACAAAGGCCAACGATAAAATTCAGTGCATCCTTTCCCAAATGTACACAAGTCTCTTCCAGTCCCACTGACCTATCTCCTGAGGTGAGAAGCCTTGGCCACTTATCTTAACTTGGATCTGTTTTCTTCTTTTTCCAAGGCCGAAATGGCCTTCCTGAGACTTTCTTTTCTTTTTCTTTTTGTCTATGGTTGAAATTGCCCTCCTCTATTCCCAGAGATTCCCCCATGTTCTTAATTTCTTTGCTCAAGGCTCTTTGTTAACTTGACAGCATAGCTGTTCTCGTCATGTAACCTGAAGCAAAAGACCTGGAGAGGGTGGGTGGCAATGACTGGTAGGCGGTGTTTGTTTAAAGGAGGAAAGTGAATTGAGATTGTTATATCATATTCCAGGGGCCCAAATAGCTGCACTATCACAGAAGCCACATTTTGCATCTTGTTCTCATGACCTTAAGAAAGATCTTGTCAAGTGTTTTTCTAAAATTCGGACACTCTATATTTAAGGCCTTAGAACAGTGCACTCAAAAATAAGATATGTGAATAAATGAATAATTGATCTATACAGCTGTTTGTTATACCTATTACAAATATAAATAAACAGCCAGTGAGATTAGTTTGATATGATTATTTTTTTTAAATGTTTTATTTATTTCTAGGAGAGAGAGAGAGAGACAGCGTGAGCAGGGGAGGGTCAGAGAGAGGGGGAGTCACAGACTCTGAAACAGGCTCCAGGCTCTGAGCTGGCAGTCAGCACAGAGCCCGACATGGGGCTCGAACCCACGAACCGCGAGATCATGAGCTAAGCGAAAGTCAGGCGCTTAACCGACTAAGCCACCCAGGCGCCCCTTTATTTTTATTGAGAGCCTCCACTGTACTGATTCTGATTATAGCTTTTACTCCCACCACGCTTCTTTGTGTACATTTCTTTCCCACTGACTGGGATAGGTGAATTCTCAAGGAAGGAACCATGCTCTCTGAGTCTAGTGGATCTCTAACAGCTGAGCTGTGGGCTGAGGATATCAACAGGACTTCACTAAAAAAATTTTTTGTATATTTTTTAAAGCAAAACCCTTGACACCAGAAATGTGGCCTGTGACGATTATGATTCCTGAGCATCAGGGATTTGTTTCCACCCCATGCACCTTGCCCAGAACACTTTGTTTTCATCTCCACCAGGCCAGTTCATTTAACCGTAGCTTCCATTCCCAGGGATTTGAGTATTTCATTGTCTGGCTTGTGTTAAACTCATTAAACATTTTAGAAAGAGTATTTTGAAGGAGTATGTTGTTAATATTTTAAAACCCAAAAGTCTTGGCTCCTCAGCAAAACACCTCTCAGATTAGTGCTATCTTTGTAACACTCTCTGTGGTATCATTAAACCCAGATAAAGTAAAATTGCTCTTAAAGTGTAAGTAGCTGTGTCTATGGTTCTGTCCTTCCTAGGGGATTAAAGAGTAATGATTTTTTTTAAAAATTTAATTACGTATGTTTTTTTCCATAAGTAAAAACAAGGGACATAGGGATGGGCTAAGAATTTCAGGGGTTTTATAGCTCATTAGTTTTTACTGATACCTGAAAAAATATGGAGCTGCTGGTTTTGTTTAAGTAACTTCAGAATACCCTGATGTATAATAGATTGTATCCTGCGCAGCGATATCACAAGGAGTGAGGAGTGAGTGTTGGGTATGTGCCAGAAATGGGCCTCCAAAGGTAAAAAGGGGGCTAACCTTTAACACTTTCTCTATGTTTCATGGGCCACCTTTTATCCCAATTATACCAAATATTTTCATCATACTCCTGGTAAGTATCAAGCAATTACATGCCTTTAAAAATGGAGCAAAGGCATTGATTTTGTAAGTGTGCTAAAGGGTAGCTACTTCTCTCTAAATGACTCCAGGAATGCTTCTGGCCCTGCTACCCTCCGCTCTTATTTGTTTGTTTTTGCTTCTTCTTGGTTTAACTTTTGCTACCTAACTAAATATTTGCCTAATGCTTGAACAAGGACTCTTCACACCAAACTCTGCATGTCTTTGTGCTGAGAAGTAAAATCTCATTTTGTTCCTATCAGGTTTACAATTTCAAAACTCTGTACAAGTGAAGGAAGTGGTTTTGAAACATGAAACGGGATATTTTCTAGAAGCGTGCATGCTTCTAGAAACATTAGTCTTCCTAGAAAATGTTTCAGATTTTCTTTCAGTAATATCTAAATTTTGTTCTTAGGATGAATTAGGTGTGTGCTTGTTAGAAAGTGTAAGTTTGCCCAAATCTTACACAATATTCTTTGTGAAACAATTCTGTACCAGAATAAGAATTTTATTTGTCCTTTCATGTGAAGGTTTTATCTGGATTTTTTTTTTTAAGATTAAAAATTGAATGTGCTGGGAGTCAGGACCAGAGCAAGACTTGCAGAAGCTAAGGGCAAAAAATATTTTGCTGCTCCTTTTTCTGTGCCCCACCATCCCCAAGCAATGCAAACATGAACCACACTAAGCCATAAAATTCTAAAGAAAGTCCTACAACATTCTGACTTTTCACATGATACAGCACCTCAAAATTTTCTTTTTTTTTTTGAAGGATTAATAGTATTTATTGATTTTTGATTCATGTAACTTTTATTTTCCTTTTTAATATTTTTAATATAATTTATTGTCAAATTGGTTTCCATGTAACACCAAGTGCTCATCCCAAGTGTCCTCCTTAATGCCCATCACCCACTTTCCCCTCTCCACCCCCCCCATCAAAATCTGAATTGTTTTAAGATACTGCGTTAGCTTTGCAGGTGCCTTTAATCTTTGCTTGCCAGTGTAGCGTGGGGGCCGGGGGTGGAGTGGGCTCTACGAGTGTGCAAGGACTGGGCTACACGCGCCGGGTATTTCTGCACCCGTTTGCAGAACATGTGCAGGTAACTATCCGCAGAACAGTCAGTGCCTCTCAGAGACTTGGGAATGGAGTAGATGGGCGGGGCAGACCCGGAGAGCCACACCGAGCGCCTCCTGGTGCAGCTTCCAGACCCCGCCCCCGCCTACGCTAGGCCCGCGGCGCGAGGGGCGGGGCCGAGCGCTTCAGCGAATGAGCACCTGCGGGCCGGGCTGGCCGCGGGCCGGTCGCCCGGGCGACCGGAGTGCGGCCCCGCCCCCCCCGTGCCTAGCCTCCCGCGCGCGGCTGAGTGCAGGCTAGAGTGCTACCTGCGGTCCCTGCGCGCCGCGCGATGAGCAAGTGCAGCGTCGGGCGAAAGCCCAGCCGCACACTCGGACTCCTGCTGCTGGTGATCTTGAGTTACTTGGTGCTCCGCAGGTGAGAGAGCCCCGCCCGGCACCTGCCTGACTCCAGACACCTCAGCCTTCCTCACCGGTAGTTCTCGCCTCTACTTTCACCTGAGGCAGGCGGCCCCAGGAGTATGCATCCCGCGAAACCCGAGTCCCCGCAGGGAAGGGCTCTCTAGCCTTTTCTTTGGGTCTGGCGTCCCTCTGCACCACTAGATAACTCTGCTTCTGCTGGAGATCCAGGCCTCTGGGTCACAGTAGGCGCTACCCTCTCAGTCTCCAGGAGTCTGTGTCCTAGAGCTTCCCCATTCTTTGTCTGTGCTTGTGATGCCTGGGCTCTGCTTTTCTCGTGGATACTCCCAGCTCTCTGGGAAGGCTAACATAACCAGCTTTCAGGTCTTTTTCAGATGTCCCCCATCACTGCTCCGCCCCTAGTCCTCCGTGGGTAACCGGCTTCTGCTGTTCACTGGGTCCCTACGTTTCCTACCAATCCTGCTGGGAGGCTTCACTATTCAGCAGAGGCTAGACCTCCAGGACTCCCAACTATGATCGATCTTGCCTTCCCAGAGCGGTCATGAGAATGCTGTCCCATAGGTCCTACAAGATCATCAGCCCTGGATTTATTTGCCCCACTCGAGGATTGATACAGCTTCTCTCTCCGTTTTTCAGTCACCAGTCCTTCCTTTTGCAAGTGCTGTCTGTGGCAAATGGTTGTGTTAATGATAGAATAACTTACCCACAGCCTTCATGCGTGCCCTAGCCCAGAATTTTTGTTAACTTGTATCTGTATGTAGTATTCTATAACCCTGACCAAGTCTTTCAGGTCGATGGCTGGCACTTTCCATATTCAAAACCTCCAGTGTTGCTGGGAACACACACCAGCAGTATCAAATGCTTTGGCTGAAAGTTAATGTTGAAGCTGAGTGGGGGCATACATACACCCCTTAGCTTTTGTTTCTTCTCTATCCATTTGTTACTTTCTCTGAGATTCCTCTGGGAGATAAGGAAGTTTTTGATGGAGGTGAATATCTGAATGTATTTTGCTGCCACAAGAACACCTTCAGAAACTTTTCCCATTTCCACCTTCTCAAGACTTAAATGTCTTGTTTTACCTCTTCTTGGCTTTTGTGTTGGGAAGGATGTCATAATATTGTTTGAGAGAAAGAAATGGCGCTCTTCTCACCCTGGGGCTCAGAAAACTAAAGAGGCATTTTGTTTCCCCAGTTGCTCTCAAGACTTTTTTTTCCATCTTGTCAGTTATCTCTAACCCATTCCTCCTTGAAGATTGGTTCTGGCTCTTGTAGGATGCTCAGCCTTCCTCCTGATGCAAGGCTGATGCAAACCCCAGAAGGATTACTCAAAGCAGAGGCAGCAGGAGCCTCTGGCATGCAGCAGGGTATCAGGAGCTCATATCCAGAACAAAAGGCCATAGGTGTGCAAGTAGCATGTTGTTTGTCTATTGTTGGAGGTCAAGGATATGGCAGTCCCATGCAGGGGACCCAGCCAGGTCATTATGAGGAGCAGCTCTGAGGGGCTTGAGTTGGGCCAGATAGTGCACCCTAATAGTGTGGGAAGGAGGCTGGGTGTTTGTTGGTGTCTGGCAGGAAAGAAAATGAGGCGTTAGGTAGCCAACTGGCTGTGAAGAAGCCTGCGCTTCTCACAGATGAGTTAACTATGTCCCTACCTGGGTTACGGTGGCTTCAGCAGGAGTCAGTCAGGGGCTTATGGAGGTGTCTGGGAATGACTGTGACTCAAGCCTGAGGAAATAGTTTGAAATGATTAGTAAAGTCATTGTTTTCCTTGTTATCCCTTCTTTCATACTAGGTGAGACAGAGAAGCTCTTACTCCAATTCAAAGCTGTCTCTTAGGGTCCTTCACAATATGTGTCTTTTGGGCCTCTTTTTGATTGTATCACCCTTATGGTATTAGGCTTTCTGACCAATTCCTCCTGTCTGGCATGAGTTGGACACCAAGAATTATCTCTGGAGGTCAGAGGAGAACACACTCTTTGTTGCTTCCTCTTCTTGCTTTGCTCTAGCTTTGATTGGATCATTAACTGAGTGGGAGGTGGGGACCTCTCCCAGCAGTAGCTGGGAATGTGGATGTGGCCAGTGGAATATAGGTCACATGGGAATTGGCTACTCAGCTGGCAGCTTTGTGGAGCTGAGCTGTCAGGATCAGCCCTTTTCTTATACCTCAGGAGGCAGGTATTTGGGTGGGGGAAGGGAAAGGGCTGCTGGGCTCCAGCTTTTGTTTTTTCCCATGAACTTTACCTTATGCTGGTTCATAGGCAATCGTAACTGTTTGATTATATCACATCCAAGAAATAGGAGGACAAAGATGACTTTTGAGGATGACTTTGTTTTTTTTTTTTTAGCTTTAACACTGATCTGAAGTTACCTTTGTTATAGTATAATTGTCAAGCAATAAGCTGTGCATGTTCAGCTTGTACAGTTTGGAAATTTTTCATATATCTATATCTATCTATATCTATGAAAATACCACCACAATTAAGACAGTGGAAATATCCATCAACCCCAGAGATTTCCTTACACTCCTTTGCATCTCTCTCTACTACCCCTCTCTGCTTCCTCAGCCCCAGCCACACTGATTTGTTGCTTTCTGCCACCATATATTTGTTTGCATTTTCTAGAGTTTTATAGAAATGTAATCCTAAAGTATGTACTCTGTTTTGATCTGGCGTCTTTCACTCAGCATATCATTTGGAGATCTTTGATGGGTATCAATGTGAACCATGTCTAAGCCAGCTGCCTTTCCTTCTCTTTCCTCCTCCCACTCCATGAATGCAAGAATGCCTGCTTGATATGATCGTTCCCACTTATGACTTTTTTCCTTACTATAGATGGGTCACTGAGCAATAATTCAATTAGCTCTGCATCTTGTATACCTGATATTTTAGTTGGCAAAAGTTAGGAGGGAGGAGAGTGGCCGGTAGGCAGCTTGCATCATGCTTCTGTAAAGGTAAGTTCATCTCTTTGCCCAGCTCTGCCTCACTCAGTGCTCTTTCACTGGCATTGCCTGGATTCCAGACCCAAAACTCTTCTTGAAGGAAAGAAGAGGAGAACCCTATCAGTCTTCGCCTTAGAGAAGGTGGATAACTTAGCAACATGACCTGGTCACCTTCTTTCATCCAAATCATGGCCAGTGCTGTCTCCCAAGGGTGTGTGGGCAAATTGTGCCTCTCTTCCTGGACTTCTGTGAGGTCACTGATTTTATGAGCTTTGCTTGTTTTAGGTCTCTCCCCTGCTTGAGGCCTGAGTCATATTCCCTGGAATGTTCAAACTCTTTGAACACTGTTCCTTTCATCTTCTAGTTGTGAAGTTTTCAGCATCTGGGAAATGTCTCTTTCAGCAGGTAGTCGTTTTTCTGACGTAAGTGGGGGAACATGGCTACCTGGGCCTTGGCTCAGGCAGAGAGAGGTAGGATGTCTGAGCTGCCCTGTGCCTGGAAGATAGAGTTGGCACTGGGATTCTTACAGTGTTGTACTAGCCAACTGAAGGGGACCAGATTGTTTTAGAGCAAGAACATGGAGATTATTGGTGTATTTTTGATAAAGGGACTGAGATACCCAGGAGAATTCAGGGCAAAAGCTGCACAGCCTGGGAAGCAGAAGTATTGGAAGGTTGGCCAAAGAGTTCTCTATGCCTTAGGTCAAGGCAGTAGCAAGTGAAATAAAAGTGCTTAATCTTTGATGCAATGACTCAGAGTTCCATTATACTTCCTTGAATGCTCTTCTAATGAAGATTCAGAAGATGCTGGAGTTTAGAGTAGTCTTTTCAGAACATTTAGCACATGAGAAGGATTCTGGAAGCCAGTCCCCTCCTTCTGGTTCCTCCCCTATCATCCAGTAGAATTCTTTTGGTATAGGGATATTTTCTGCTTCTTCTCCACTCAGGTTTATTTCTTGCTTAAATCAATTGCTCTAGGTATTAAAGGCCACGCATGTTGTGTGAAACTTCTCCTGGGATACAAGGGAAGGGGTATTTTTAGAGGCTAATGGTAATGAAGCAAATAACTCTTGACTGGGGTCTACTGGGTAGACACTCTTAGGTGATGATCCTTACTGATTTTGTACACCGATACACAGCAAGACAGCTTGTGGCATTGTTCCCTTCAAGACCATGCTGCTTTTCCTGCAGAGTTTACTCTGTGAGTAGGTAATTTATGTGAAGGATAAAATATTCAAATAATATAAAGAGGAAAATAAAGCCTCCACTCCAGGCCCTAAGGCACCCCTCACCCCTCTATCAGAGGTGATTACTAATAATGGTTTCTCTCGGGGGAATTCTGTGCATATACGACAAAACAGCTCTATGTATTATTACCCCATTTGTCCATTAGGGACATAATTTATTCAAACAATCCCCTATTGATGGACATTGATTGTTGGCATTCTTTTAGCTACTGCAAACAAAGTTGCAATGTATGTTAACTATGCTGGGATTGAAATAAAATAATATAAAGTAAAAACAAGAAAAACCCCCAAAATTTCAATGAATATCTGTTGAGTATATTTCTGTCTCCAGAGTTGCTGGCCATATGACATATTCATTTTAAATCCTGATAGACATTTAAAATAAGTAAATAAAAATAAGTTAAAATAAGTAAGTAAAATAGCACATTCTGTTTCTGTTTGATCAATATGAGGGAAATTCTGAGCTCTAAAGTCCGAGGGGGAAATTCTGTTCACTCTGTGTGTACATGGGTTCTTTGTGTCTTTAAGAACTAGTCAGTCTCTTATATGTCTAAGTAGATAAATCTCCTGCAGTGGTGGTTGATTTAACAAAATTGTTGAGCATATTTATGTTGCTCCTGTTTCATTAAATCATTTTATTCTGATTCCACAAGCACTCTAAGAGGGGAGTCTTGTTATCAGTAGAGTCCTCTGGGTCACTTAACAGAATTTTCACCCCTCTCTAGGTTGAGATATAACCTCTTGTCTATTTATGCTGCTATCAATGGAATATTTTCCCAAAATGAAAAATTTCTGTTACATAACATCAGGACACTTTTTATTGTTAATATGTGGTTGATTACTACTGAGCAGTTTTGTTGCTTCACTGTTGGATCTCAACGTTTTGGTCTAGTAAATGTTTATTCACAAACAAACTTCCTACAGCATATAGAAAATGTTGCCCTCTGAACCAACAGCATGTTCCTGGATCATGTAGGCTGCCACTTGGCCTGGCTTGCTGGAGCCTGGGTCCTAGGCCCGTTCCTGGCTCACTAAGAAGACTTTTCAGAGGAAGGACAGAGGTGCTAGGGTCACAGTAGTGCCATCGACCTGCAGAATGCTGCAAAATGACCTCGCATTTCTGCAAAATGAGTATACTAGCTTTTGGAATGGAAGGTTCAAGCCCTTTGGAAATATTTAATGCTGTTCTAGCAAAGCAGGAGCCTAAAGCTTTGGATGCAGGCCAAGGATCACATCCAGGAAGCTGGATCAGCTACAAGGATAGAGTTCCATTTCCCTGGGATTGAAGTTCATGGAGTTCCAGGATTGATCCAAGAGCCATTATTCTGGATTAGAGGCATTAAAGACACTGGTCTGTGTCAAAGAGTGGGCAGCTCCTTCTTTAGGCCCTCAAGATTCCCTGCTGAGGGAGGAGTCCACAGCCTTAAAGCTGGTAAGGCTGAAATATCCCCAAATGGGCAGTTGAGGAGAATGGCATGCCCAAGGAAATAGGGCCTCATGGGAGCCTGTAATCACATCAGAATCTTGAGAGTGTTGACTAGAAATTTGTATTTTAAATCCAAGTGAGATTTCTATGCATGATTATGATGTGTTTTGGGCAGTTTAACATGGCTTCTATCATGACCACTTGGATGAATGAAGATGTGAGTGGTCATCATCTTTAATGTAATGCTTTGGACCCAGATTGAACTTCTGCTTAGGGTGGCCCTGATGGGGTTACAGTGCACCTGGAAATTGGATTTGTAAGTTGTCATCTCTCAAGTATACATTACATATAGTGCCCAAATAACCAGTCCTTAGGAGTAGTGAGTATTTATGTTCTATGAATTGGAGGACTATTTCTGCAGATTCCTACTTCATGTCCTGAGCTTGTCTTGGAGAGCCTAAAATTGCACGGGAATTGCCTGGTCTCTGCTGGAGGCCAACGTGCTCCAGAAGTTGATAATGCTGCCTCTGCCACATCTGGTTGGGTGGATACTGGCTTGTCTGAATCTGGTCAGATCATGTGGTATGACAGAAGGCTGCAGGAGATGGTGTGACTCCAAGCGAAGCTTCCCAGTCATTGCCCCTGTTACTGATCCATATATTTGCAGGATTTACAGGTGCCGTAGGGATGCCTTCTGGCATGGAGAGAGCCATTTCAGACCTCCCTTGATGAGCACACTTCATTCAAGGAGATCATTCAAGTAGGTGACCAGATCTGGCTCTTCTCCTGCCCCACCCTGGAGGACTCTGTCTGAGATCTGAGAATTAGTTCATGGACCCATTTCACATGAAAGAGATTGTAAGCTTGCCACTTGCTCATGTGCCCTTTCCAATTCAAGCACATTAACCCAGCACTTTTGACCATGTCTGGTGACGTCTGGCCTGTGTGGAGACTGCACTGTGTCCCTTGTCCTCATGATCCACTACCATGATAAAGTATAAGAAGGATTCATCCCTCTACCCCTCTACACTCCCAGGTTCTGCCTGATGCAACTCCTCACTGTGGGGAACTCAGGCCCCAAGTCCTCTGCCTAATGTTTCTGCTATAACCTGTTATTGCGTCTATGGCTCGCACAACATAATATCACCTGCCAAAAGGGATGGTAGTGACCAGAATGTAGAGGTCTTGTTACGCTGTGTGAGGGTCCACCAGAAATCCTGACATGTGTGCTACCTTCCAGGAACCTCACCGTAGACTGTGAACAGAGTATGACTCTGAGCAGAGGAAACCTGAGAACAGGTCAGGACAGTGGCCAAGGCCTGCTCTTCAGTTTATTCTAGGGCTAAACATTTATTTATCCTACAATGAAGCTGTGATACAAGGCAACAAAAATTCCAGGAGAAAGTAAAATACACTTCAGCTAGAAAGAAGGCAGATGCCCTGGTATCAGTCAATCAATCAATCAATCAATAAAAAGTTTCAACACTGACACATGGCTTGGCTCAGTTGGTAGAGCATGGAACGCCTGATCTTGGGGTTTTGAGTTTGAGCCCTGTGTTGGGTACAGAGATTACTTAAAACAAACAAAAAATAAAAAAAAATAAAAAGAAGCTTTCCACAGTCTGAAACAAAAAGTTTCAACACAAATGACTTGCTCACTGGGAAAAGCAACAGAAACAAGAGAAACAAGGGTTTCCTAAGGGTTTGGTTAACTCTGTGGGAGCAGGTTAGAAGGAAAGTCTCTCCAACCTGATGTAACTATAGTTTCCATTTCCTTTATTTTGTTATTACTGAGCTAATTACTCAGGAAGCATAGAGGTTATTATTAACTTTTAATAACTAGTACTAATGATCATTATCAGTATTAATAACCATTTGCATGGTGCTTTCTCATTTATGACATTCTAATATTATATTATCTCATTCTTCACTGTGGATCCCTTGGAGAAATCCCACATTTTTTTAAAAAATATTTTTATTTATTTCTAGGAGAAAGAGAGAGAGAGACAGCGTGAGCAGGGGAGGGTCAGAGAGAGAGGGAGATACAGACTCTGAAATAGGCTCCAGGCTCTGAGCTGGCAGTCAGCACAGAGCCCGACGGGGGGCTCGAACCCACGAACCGTGAGATCATGACCTAAGTGAAAGTTGGACGCTTAATCGACTAAGCCACCCAGGTGCCACGAAATCCCACATTAAAAAAAACACATTTTATTTTTTGAGAGAGAGAGAGAGAGAGACAAAACATGAACAGGGAAGGGGCAGAGAAAGAGGGAGACGCAGAATCTGAAGGAGGCTCCAGGCTCTGAGCTGTCAACACAGAGCCTGACGCCGGGCTCGAACCCACAACAGTGAGATCATGACCTGAGCCAAAGTCGGACGCTCAACCGACTGAGCCACCCAGGCACCCTGAGAAATCCCACATTTATCATCCTCGTTTTCTCAGTGAATTCATCCCTTTCATTAATGCATTAAAAATTCACCTAGTAACCTACCAGAAAATTTTCAGAGAGGAAATGGTTGACTTCTCCAGAATTTGGAGTTTGTTATTATCTAGTTTTTGTTATTTGCAGTTTTGTTTCATGCCTCTTAATAAGCATTGAGAGGAAATCATTTTTTAAAAAATCTAGAAAATGGTAGCACATAAAGACATTAGCAAATAGAAGCTCTATCCAGGAAGAGATTTTATATACATATATCAAAGGGCAAAATATAGATTAGTGCTTCTCAAACTTTACTGTGGGGTCTGGTCAAAATGCAGGTTCTGATTCAGGTCTCAGGTAAGGCCTGAATTTCTGCATTTGTATCAAACTCCAGATAAAATTACCATGCAGGTGCAGTGCACACCTGGAGATGTAAATCCAGAAGGAGGGGACAGGCTAGGGAGAGTGCATAACTAGCAGGAAGTCTTTTGGAATGAAGGTCATAGAGAGTGCTTCCAATCCCATCAACACCTCTGCACTGACAGGGTGGAAAGAAGGAGGCTCTCACAGCATTTGGGAGACACAGTCATAAATAAAAGTTGGGGTCAGTGATGTGAGCTTGGTGAGCTGCAGATTGTTCTTTTGACGTTCTGGCCAGTGGATAAGGATTGCTGGCTGGTGGCATGATTGCTGAATTGTATTTTCACGGTCTTTAAAAATAATGAGATTTTGTGCGTGCGTGTGTGTGTGTGTGTGTGTGTGTGTGTGTGTGTGTGTGTGTATTTTCACTACTGGACTGTCAGTATACCTATGTGTTTAAGGAGAGAATCTGTCCATCAGTTCTTCTTCACTCTAGGCTGGGGCAAGCCTGAAGGGTGAGGGACCTACGGGGATGTCTGGAGGGATCAGGTGGAGAGAGTACAGAAAGCCTAGGGAGTAGATGAGGCATGAAGGCAGAGTGTGTTCTTTGGAGCAGATATGAGGAAAACTAGGAGAGACCAATCTCTCCTGTGTGTGTGGTATGAGAAACTTCAGACGCAGTCAGAATACTCAGGAGCTGTGGTCAAAGGGAAGAGCTGAGGGGAAGAGCCAAAGCAAGGAGGTCGGTAGGAGGCTCAGACAGTGGCTGTGGAGGGCCTGAAGCCTCCTTTCAGTCTCCATGGCCTCATTCTCCAGGGAAGGGTCGACAGAGTTTCCTGTAAAGGGCCAGGTAGCAAATGTGTTCAGCTTTTCAGACTACACAATGTCTTTTGCAGCAACTGTGTCCCAAAGCAGCCACAGACAGCATGTCAATGAATGGACATGTGGGGTGCCAGTAAAACTATTTATGGACATTGAAATGTGAAGTGATATAACTTTTTTGTGTCCCCATGTCTTGTTCTTTTTTTTCCCCCAACCACTTAAAAATGTGGAAGATATTTGTAGCTTGCTGGCTGTAGAAAGACAGGAGGCATAGTGGCTTTGGCCCACACCTGGGGATTGCTGACTGCTAGTCAAGGGGCTGGGTTGGTTTGACAGGATCCCACTGGACAGACTTTTGTTGTAAAATTTTAGAAACTGTAATAAGATGGCTTGGTACAACATCTTGCACATAAAATATGGTTAGATAGTAAATTAAATGCTTAAGAATGGAAAGATTGGGATTATTCCCTATAAGGTCATAAAAAAACCCCCCACTGAGGCTATTCTCATATGCAAAGCATGCAAAAATAAACTTATTTCAAATAGCCACAAAACTCTTTTATAGCACATTACAGAGTATTTCATTTATATCTGAATTTCACAGGGCCTTTGTGAACAGTTAGGCATTCACCCATATACAGAAGAAGAAACTCATGTCCACAGAGCTAGTATCAGTGACCCAAGGAGACGGTGTTATAAGTGTAGGGCCAGGATTCATGTCCATATCCTCCTTGTGCGGATATTCTTGTTTTTACTGCCCCATACAGGTGGTCCTCTGGAAGAACTATATTCTGAAATATCATTTACAAGTCACTTGGAACATGGAACTTTTCTATTTAGAGAAAGGAAAAAGTGATTAAGTCCCCAGGTTATCCACAAATGACTGTTTCAACTATATTATAGCATAACTGCAGTCCTTCAGCAGCATCATGAGTTCTGGGTCCTGGGGGCTGTGACAAGTAGGAAGGATGAGGTCGAAATAATTTTCTTTGCCCATGAGTGGCCATCAACAAAACTGCCAAGTGATCAGTGATGTCTGTGTCACCTCTGTCTTCTTGGCCTCCTGTTCTCTTGTCTCTGGCCATCAGGGTCCCTGATTTGCCCCAGGCCCTCCTGTAAAACTCACCCTAGACCAGTGGCTGCGCCTTGCTCCAATCTGTGGAGGAGCTTTTTTAAAAACTACCAATACCTGTGTCCTGCCTCCAGGGTCATTCACTGGTCAGGGGCGGGGCCTGGGCATTCATTGTTTTAAGTTTTCCAGGTGATTCAGATATGGGCCCAGCTTTAAGAGCCACTGTGGCTAAATCCAAATCTCTTTTGGTGGTGTAGCCAACTTCAGCGAAGTGCTAGGAGGCTGCTGCTGAAGTGGTTTCACACTGTTTTGGCCTCATACGTCCCGCATCCGTTTGGTTACTAAGCCTGGTAAACTGAACTGGTCAATATATTTGTCCTCCGAGCTCTGATCACAACTGCCCAAAGCCAGACTGTTGTTTCTGGTCTAGAGCAATACTTCTCAATCTGTCTCTGATGAAGAATCCGTTTTCTTCTTTAAAAAAAAAAATTCAAATTTGTTCCTTGATAAAATACATCCGAAACATATTATTAGAAAAAGGAAATGAACAGAAAAGATATACAAAGTACCTGCCCCAGCTTTTGTGATGAGCTTCAACAGACATAAAATTACCCTCATTGCTATAAAGGTACCTCAGTTTCTGTACCAATCCCAGACTGTAGCAGACAGTTGTGAGCAGGGAGTGCCAGCTCCAGGCCCACACTGCTGAGGGGCTCCAGGGTGGCATACGTGCTCATATAATCTCCTTGCCAGTCTGCTTGCTATTCTTGGAGTAGATATGCATTCACTTTTTAAAATACTTTTGCCCTTAGTTTCCTTTGTTTTCTTATATTCTCTGCTTTCAAGATCTGTGAAATAGTTATCGTCTACACAAAGCCTTCTGACTCCACCTGGATGCTTTAGATAATTTTTCATTCAGCAATTACCTATATATATATTTCAGCTACTGTCCTCTGCCACTGCTAGGCCAGGCTACCTAACTTGTGGGGCCCAGTGCATAATGAAAATGTGGGGCCTTTGTTTACAAAACATTAAGAATTTCAGAATGAAGATAGTATGTCTGAAACCATGTGTACGGTGTGTGCTTTGCTATATTTATATATTGTCATATGATTACCACTGTAGCAATATTTATCACATGACATAACTATAGTACACTATTATCTATATTCATTGTACTGTGGATTAGATCTCTATGGCTTATTTAACTACTTGTTGCAAGGGAGCCTTCTGAGCTTGGGGCCCGGTGTGGACTGCATGACTTAACATGCCCCGGGGGGCCAGCCTTGGCCTTATCTTTGTGCTTGGCTTACAGCAGCACTCACGACACCGATTTGTAATGATCTGAGTGTGCAGTGACCTGGAGAAGACTATACATGTCAGAAGCATCTGGTTTGGGGGAGCTTTGGTAGTAGGACGGGAGATACCTTCCTGAGGAGCGTGTGCAATTGAATTTTTCCCGTTAATAGTAAGGCTCCAACTGCTTTACAACGTAGGGTATGCAAGTTTATGTTCAGAGCTGAAGCACTTGGCATTGTAGATGGAGGAGAAGCTGGCTGGCATGTAGGAAAAGGACCCAGAAGGAGGACAAGGCTGTGGCAGAGATGAAGAGAGAGCAGAACGGATGGGTCATCCAATGAGCACATTGGGAGAGTCAGCGATGGGGTGTGTGACATGCACGTGCCCTCTGCCCCCATGACCTCCACTGTTGGTCCCCGTGGCTGGCCAGAGCTCTGTGAAGGAGCTGTCCCTTTGAAGGGCACAGAGAATGGCTGAATCCAGAATCAAGATGGAAGCTCTCAACCCATTTTTGTTCGTGCATCTCTGTTTCTTCTAACTGATGACAGTCCCCACTCAGTGTGTATCAATATCGATTGAATGAAGTAATTTGGGCCCGAAGCAGTGGCACAGTTTTAGCCAGTGTCACAAAGGGAATGGAAAGACAAGCAGCATTTTAGGGAGCTCTTTTATGCAGAAGAGCCCTGCAGGGCAATACACCCTCTAATGTTAGGAACTGTAATGAAAAGTAGGCACGAAGGAGGCACCAATGGAAATATGCTTTTGCCCCAGCCTCACTCACCCTGTTGTTTTCTGTCCCCAACTCTCTTAAATGTCCTGGTTCCCTCAGCGTTTCTTGCTGGGTTTGTCTTGTGGCCTTTGAAGACTGTGGAGAAAAGAGAGAGAGGGAATTCTAGTCATGGGGATCAATTTGAAGGGGCTCCCTTAGGCAAGAGGTACTTTTCCAGGGACTAACACTTCCCAACAGCCCTCCCAGGTGGGGCTCTCTGTTGTGCTAGATTATCACTTGAACTTGATCTTTAGATAAGAATTGAGACTTGGAATTTGGTCAATGAATAAATGCTGTTTCTAACCCCAGATACCTCCTTCCAGGTACTTGCACCTTGAGCCGGGCAGCTGTGACCACAAGGTGGCTCAGAGGTACTATTTGAAGTAGCCGCTCCTTTGATGTTTAGTCAAGTGGCCTAGAAGAGCTGGCCATTGTAGGAACCTGTGTGACACACCTTCCCTGGGCACCCTGCAACCCCTGGGCATATCTTTTCCCTGTCGTGTGCCCCCACCTCATCCTTTCTCCCTGTAGTACAGTCTCCATGCTGACCGTTGTGTTTGTCTCATTCCTAACTACAGCCTCAGCTTGTTCTTCCCTTGCAGTGGGGTGCGGAGGAGTGTGCTGAAGAAAGACCCCGCCCAAGGCTTGGCTAAGTCAGAGGGTGGGGAGTCTTTTCTGAAGGCCTCAGAGCAGGCCTGTGGAGGAGAAGAAGCCTGTCTCCTAAGACTGTGCCCCTGCTCATTGCTGAAGATAAGCCAACCTTGCCAGCTGCCTTTTCTCTTTGCAGGTTGGACTGGTATAATCTGGTCCCTGCATGGCTAAGACACCGAAAGTCAGGGCTGCAGGCCAACGGCCAACACTTCATGCTGGAGGACTCCACCTTCTGGATCTTTGGGGGGTCTGTGCACTATTTCCGGGTGCCCAAGGCATACTGGAGGGACCGCTTGCTGAAGATGAAAGCCTGTGGCTTGAATACCCTCACCACGTGAGTGCTGGCCCATCCCACCACCAGGCTTTGTCATCTGTGGCATCTGTGTCCTGGGCTTCTTCCAGGCAGCCTAGCCTGCAGGTCTCCATCGTGTCAGGATGGGGGAGCCCTGCCATATCTTGCCCTTGAGCAGCCCCGGAAGAGTATCTTTGGGCTGAGCTTTGTGAGGAAAAATATAGGAGGAGCAATTTGCCCACAGCCCTGCTTAGGTCTGCCAGCTATGACAACCTCCTTTTTCTCACCTGCACAGCCCTCCCCCTTAGTGCAGATGAGGAGACAGGATGGATGTTAAGGTTTAGAGGCACAGAAAGAGCAATGGTATATATACAAAGGAATATAGTGAAAGAGGGGAGTAGGGGTGGGGATGATTAAATTATCAAATAGTTATTTTTTTTTTTTTAACAAGCACTCTATCCCCCAATTTCTTTAGCAAATGAGTGTGGTGTTTTCAAAATAGGTTCCTAAGGAAGCTCTCATCACTTTTTAGCATTCCTGTTTAGAATTATCTTCAGAGCACTGTGGCTTCCATTCTAGCACTGACCACAGTGACAGGCACATGATAGGCACTCAGTAAAATGTTGAATATGTGAATCAGTTAAAAAATGTGCTCAGTTGTGAAGGATCTTATTTTTCTGTGGATTTATTTTTCAAAATTGCCAACAGATAGTTGGATCCACATCTATGAAATAAAGTGGGTTATCAGGCTGAGCTATTCTGTTTTCAGGCAACAATATGATTACAGATCAAGGATGTGGATTTTCTTGGGTCGTTTGTGAAGCAGCTTTGAAGATAATTTCTAGAAAGAATTACAGGAATATTCTGGGCTATAATAGCACAGTTGAAACACATGTATGTAGTTTTCCAGAAGGATTACTTAAAAGGATCCACTTATATGCATATATAAGTTCTGATCCTGAGGGTACATTTGCAAATCTGAAGCTGGTGGGAACATTGTAGGCTAAGCATCTTGCCTTATAAAAGCTGAGTGATCTGTATTTCCTTAAACATGGAGCTCCTGCATCTGAATTGGAAGCAAGCAAACCTTTTCCTTTACCTGTGTACCTTCCTTGCAGCTGGAAAGGGCTCCACTAGAAGCCAGGGATGGGTGGGAGTCCAGGAGAAGAGCAGCTCTGTTACTATTTTCATACATCCTCCAAACCTCTGCCTCTTGAGTTGGGCCCCTTAAAGAACTTACTTTATTTCCTTATCTTCTCCTTAGAAGATAAGGAAAGAATTATTTGAAATTCTGGTTGCTTCAGTAAAAATAGGACTGATCAGAGGCTTCTTCTTACCTTACTTTTAACTTACACTCTTAGAAAGTTACTTTTTTTTCTCTGATAAAGAGAGAGCAGGAGAGATGGGGAGGGAGGGAGGAAGGTGGGGGAGTGCATGCTCAAGCTGACCTGTGGTCACATCTCATGCTTCACTCAACTCTTATTGGCCTTCTCTCCCTTCTCCTAAGGAGATGAGTTGTTAGCGCCCCAGGGACTGGCCCTGGATACTCTAAGGTCCTTAGATCTCCTTAGTTAGTTCTTGTTTCCAGTCCTGATACCATTAAAACAACGTACCTAAGAAATACATCTTCAGCCATCATGATGGGTTTTAGGGATAAAGAAGGTAATCTGGAAGATGAAGTGGAATAAATGAAAAGCTCATTCCTATAATTATCTTCTATTACAGCTATGTTCCATGGAACCTCCATGAGCCAGAAAGAGGCAAATTTGACTTCTCTGGGAACCTGGACCTGGAGTAAGTGCTGTCATTGCTTCTGTGGCCTGGCCTGGGGCGGGGAGGCAGAGAGGTGGTCTCGGGTTGGTCAGGGATCACAGGGGCCATCTCCATTCTTCATTGAGAACCAGAGACAGGCTGGGGTCTGGAGCTTTGTTCTCAGGACCCAGATGCTCTCCATATAGCAACCTGTTACTCTCAGGGGTCTGGGTTTGCCTCCTCTGAGCTCAGACCTTTTCACTGCAGCTCAGAGGTGCTTAATCCCCAGTGTCTACCCTATTCTGCAGTATGGTCCAGCCACCTAAGCTGAGACAGGGTTTACCCATCTAGGGTAGCAAGACTGTTGGGGTCAGATTCACTCTTAGGACCCCCCCCCCACCCTGTATCTTGTCTGATGCCCTCAGTCCATCATGCCCCCAGGGGGGCTGTGCAGAAGGTCCTGGGCTGGGAGCAGGAGAGAACCCAGCTCCCAGGGTCTCTGAAGGCAGGGAGGGGAGGAGCCAGGAAGATCCACCACCTTGCGATGTGTGCCAGGCTCATCCCCACCCTACCCCCTGATGTTCTGAGAGCTGCTGACACTGACCTCCCTAGGGCCTTTGTGCTGATGGCTGCGGAGATCGGGTTGTGGGTGATTCTGCGTCCAGGCCCCTACATCTGCAGTGAGATCGACCTTGGGGGCTTGCCCAGGTGAGCGGGGCTGTGAGGGGTTCCAGCTGTGGCTTGAGCTGCCCTGTGAGTTTGTGCAAAACACTAATCAAAAAGGTAGGTTTAATTTTGCTATTGAAGTATATGTTTTATTCTCTACTGAAATACCTTCCCAGAAAAAGTGGGACCCAAAGGGGGCCATTTTAAATGATCACTTTATCTTAATAAAGTATTAGAGAAACAAATTATTGTTTTTTTGTTTTGTTTTGTTTTTTGGGGGTTTTTTTGGTCTTCAAATTGCAGGCTTTAATTAGTTATGTTGGGATGTGTAGTCTCCACTGAGGTCAGTAGAGTGCTCTGTGGCTGGAGTAGAAATCTGGGCAGTAATCACCTGGTACCACATTCATTCCTTGTCCTCATCATTGCCATTAATTTTCAGCAAAAAGACTTTCTTGTTAATAGGAGGAAGCAGTGTTCCAGATGGTTAGATCCACTCTCTCCCTACCTCAAGAGGGAAGAAGGCTGGTTCTGTTTGCCTCATGGTCTCCTTTGGGAATGGCCTTTCTCTGCAACACAGCCACCAGCCTGGGCTTTGTTTTCTCTTGTCTCCAGCTCCACCCAGCCCTTCCCTAGGGATGCCAGGCAGGCTGTCTCCATCTCCTTTGTTCTCCAGGATCACTTTTCTGTCTCTGTGCTGTTCAGCTTGGCAAGAGTGCCCTTGACAAGGCTGTGCACACAGCCAGAGCACCCTCCCCCCACACCTGGGGATTAGAAATCTGTGTGTCAGCGATGTCCTCAGGCTCAGCTGAGGAGCTGTCCAGGAGGAGGACAGGATTTAAGTGTTAGCTAAGAAACAGCAGGGGCTCCATCCAGCACTCAGCCCTCCTCCTGGACAGCACCGTTCACTCAGGTCCTGGCATTGAGGATGGGCATGTGGACACACCCCAGGGAGGCCCAAACAGGCAGTGACCCGGTGGCGATGAGAAACTAGACCATCTTAGGTGAGATGGAGGGTGGAGGTATCAGTCTAAAGGAAGCTGCTCTCTCCTCCTCCATTTTTACCTAACATAAGTTGATCATTTTCTGACTCTGTTCAGGACTTCCAAATTAGGATGTGAAGCGTCAGACCCTTTGTGAGAAAATGTAAATATTTTACTCAGAATTTCCACTGAGAAGGAAGAGTTCCTGGCTCCAGCTCTGGAATGGATGATCTGTGTTCACCTGGGAAATGTGATCACAAGGGACAGGTTGTGGGAAGAATTCACCTTGCTCTGCAGCTCCTCCTCTGAGCTGAGCTCTGAAAAGCTGCAGAGGCTAATGCTAATGAGTTGCAGCGTCAGTCTGGAGAGCAGCGGATGGACGGATGGACAGGAATGAGGAGAAGTGGATTAGCCTCTCATGACCTCCATGTCAGGCTTAGTTTTCTGGGAGACTCTAGAAGGTTGCATCTGGTCCCAGGGATTCCTTAACCCCTTTGGTTTCACCCCTTTGTAATGAGATTTTAGACTAAATGCTTCCACACTGAGCCTTTTGTTAAGTGAGCTTTCCTCACTGGCAGCCAGACCTATAGCCACAAAGCTGGAAATAAAATCCCTAGCATTGCTGGTGTCTTTATTTTTTTTATTTTTTATTTTTAAAAAAATTTTTTTTTTTATTTATTTCTAGGAGAGAGAGAGAGACAGCGTGAGCAGGGGAGGGTCAGAGAGAGAGGGAGACACAGACTCTGAAACAGGCTCCAGGCTCTGAGCTGGCAGTCAGCACAGAGCCCGACGCGGGGCTTGAACCCACGAACCGTGAGATCATGACCTAAGCGAAAGTTGGACGCTTAACCGACTAAGCCACCCAGGCGCCCCAACATTGCTGGTGTCTTTAATTAGGGAAACAGTGAAGAGTGCAGGGCTTGAGCTTGGCAGTGTTTGCCCCTGAATCTGTTTGCACAGTCTCTTGCCTTCCTGGCTGAGTGGAGGTGGTGGTGGGGGAATGGTCTCGCTCACCCCCAGCACTCTGAAGCCACTGCTTTTCTCCCCACCATCTCTTGCCCAGAGAAACCCACCAACAGTGCAACTAATTTCCCCTCCCCCCCCCCCCCAACTTTTATTCAAGCTGGTTACTCCAAGACTCTGGCATGAGGCTGAGAACAACTTACAAGGGCTTCACCGAAGCAGTGGACCTTTATTTTGATCACCTGATGTCCAGGGTGGTGCCACTCCAGGTAAAAGCGAGGAGACTCTTCTTGGAACGTCACCTATTTTCCTACTGGGAGTAAACAGACCTAGGTTAGCTCTCAGACAGGGGCTCCTCGTTCCTTTCAACACAGAACACATTCTTTCCCACCGCCCGAGATCTATAATTGGGGGAGGGGGTTACAATAGTTGTCTTTTAAGAGATATATTTCAGTGTTGTCTTAGGGGTTCCGTGCTGAAGGGATAGACAGGCACAAGGGTGTAGGTTGCTCCACACAGTGTCAGCTGTGATGTCTTATTAACTGAAAAACCCACTGACTGGCATCCCAATAGTGTACTGGCTCAGTTCTATGTGGAAAAGAGCATAAATGGATAGGCCCTGACCTGTAATACATAGGGCTTTTTGTAGTTATAAAATTACAATTAACAATTTTTCAAGGTGCATCTTTCTACTATCAAAAAGGTGTGGTGCATATTTCATTCAAAACATAGGTGATAAAAATGAATTTTGGGGAGAAATTATCTTACCATTGCATGTAATATTTGGACACAATAAAAATACAGAAATGGGAATAGTCCAATAGCTTATGTAAAAATAAGAGTCATGTTGAGGAATTAGTACATTAATAAAAAATTAGCACATCAATAAAAATTGCTCTTGAGTCAATTCTTTGTAATATTCACAGCACACATAGATCAAAGGAACTACTTGATCATCTGTAAGAGAGGCAAATAAAACACAGGGTACTAAGTTAAATTTGAATTTCAGATAAACAAGGATATTTTTTAAGTATAAATATAATCTTCAGTATTACATGGGACATACATTAAAAATATTCATAATTTATATAAAAGTTTATTCATTGTAAATTCAAGTATAACTGGCTATCTTGTATTTTTATTTATTAAATCTGGAAGCCCTAATCATGAAAGAATCAAGAAGCCATGAAGTTATTAGCCTAGATTTTTGTAAGGAAGATGGAATTACTGAGATGATTCAGCAGCTTATAGTAGATTGGTGGAGATAGAGGTGGTGGTTTTAGGGAAGATCAAGCCAGGAGTATGGCTTAGAAGCATTCTTAAGTATGGAAATGGTGTACTAGACCTTTTTTTAAAAAAGCATTTTCTGAGTATAACATAATTATTTATTTTTTATTATGATAAAATATACATAACATAGAAATTACCATTCTAACCATTTTTAAGTGCTTTTAAGTTCACTGGTATTAAGTACATTCACATTGTTGTGCAAACATGACCACCATTACCATTCACCATTTCCTGAACTTTTTTCAGCTTCCCAAACTGAAACTCTGTATCTATTAATCATTACCTTTCTATATCTCCCTCTCATAACCACTGCCAACCACCATTCTACTTTCTCTTGTTATGAAATTGACCATTCTAGGTACCTCATATAAGTAGAATCCTATAGTACTCGTTCTGTTATGTCTGGCTTTCTAAATTTAGCATAATGTCTTCAAGGTTCATCTTTGTTGTAGCAGGTATCAGAATTTCCTTCCTTTTTAAGACTGAATAATAATATGTTGTATCTTTATACCACATTTTGTTCATCCATTCATTCATCAGTGGACACCTTGGTTGCTTTTACCTATTGAGAATAATGCAGTTTTGTTAGTTAATCTCACTAAAACTGTGTCAATTTCGTTAATCTTTTCAAAGCACTAACTCTTGGTTTTCATAATTTTTCTCCATTTTTAAATCTCTTTTTATCTCTATTCTAATCTTTATTATTTTCTTCCTTCTGCTACCTTTGAGTTTAGCTTGTTTCTCTTTTCTAGTTCCTTAAGGTGAAAAGTTAGGTGTTGACTTAAGACTTTTCTTCCTTTTTTGACTTGTTTATACCTATAAATTTCCCTCTTAGCACTGCTTTTGCTGCATCCCATAAGTTTATGTTGAATTTTTATTTTCATTTATCTCAAGATATATCCTGATTTTCCTATTATTTCTTCTTTGGGTCACTGGTTGTTTTTTAAGAGTGTGTTGTTTAATTTCCACGTATCTGTGGAATTTGAAATTTGAATTTTCAGTGTTCTTTTTGCTGTTGGTTTCTAGTTTCATTCTGCTATGACTGGAAAAATACTTTGTATGGTTTCAATCTTTTAAAATTATTAAATAAATCTTTTAAAATAATTAAAATTATTAAAGCTTCTGTTGTGGCCTAAAATATGTGTCCTGGAGAATGTTCCATGTGTACTTCAGAAAAATATGTATTGTGTCATTGGATGGAGTGTGATATATATGTATGTATGTATATATGTGTATATATATATACACATACACACATACACACACACACACACACACACACACACACACACACACACACACACACACACATATGAGCTGTCAGCACAGAGCCTGACATGGGGCTCGAACCCACGAACTGTGAGATCATGAGCTGAGACGAAGTTGGACTTTCAACTGACTGAGCCACCCAGGTGCCCTGTGATGTTTTATTTTATATTGATGTCAATGAAACTTTAGTCGCACACACAGTCACAACAAGTACTCCTTTACAGTTCCACCTCGCTGTATGTTATTGATGTTACAAGCCACATCTTTATATGTTGTGTACTCATTAATATAGATTAATAATTATTTTCATACATTTGTCTTTTAAGTTCCAGTTAAAAAAAAGAAGTAGATTTGTAAAGTAAAATTAGAATAATACTGGTTTTTACTTTTTTTAATACATATACCTCTACAGGAGGACTTTATATTTTCCTGGGGCTTCAAATCACTGTCTAATATCTTTTCATTACAACTTGAGGGACTCTATGTAGCATTTGTCATAAGTCAAGTCTAGTGGTATCAAATTCCCTCAACTTGTATTTGTTTTAGAATGTCTTAATTTCTCCCTCATTACTGAAGGACAGTTTTACTGGATATAGAATTCTCAGTTGATAGTTTTTCCTTCAACACTTTGAATATATTATCCTTCTGTCACTACCCTGCATGATTTCTGGTGAGATATCCACTGATAGTCTTATTGGGGATCTTTTGTATGTGTTAAGTTGCTTTCCTCTTGCTTGCTTCAAGAATCTCTTTTTGTCTTTGGCCTTGACAGTTTGATTATAATGTCCCTTGGTGAGGTCTCTTGCTTAATGCTCCTTGGAGTTCACTGAAGCTTCTTGGATTTGTATATCCATGTTTTCTCAAATTTGAGAGGTTTTAAACCATTAATTTTTTCAAATAACCTCTCTACTCCTTTTCTTTCTTCTTTTTTGGGATTTCCCCAATGAGTATTTTTGTCTGCTTACTGATGTTGCATAAGTCCCTCAGGTTTTGTTCTCTTTTCTTCATTCTCTTTCTTTTTTGCTCTACAGACTGAATAATTTCAAATGACTTGTCTTCAAGTTAGCCCATTCTTTCTTCTTCCTGTTTTAATTACTATTGAATTTCTGTGGTGAATTTTTTCAAGTCAGATTTCTTTTTCAGCTCCAGAAATCTTGTTTAGTATATTTTATCATTTTTATCTCTGTATTGATAGTCTCACTTTGCTGATATAGCATCTTCCTGATTTCTTTGTCCATGTTTTTCCTTAGCTCATTGAGCATATTTATGGCAGTTGTTTTAAAATCGTTGCCTATTAAGTCCAGTGTGTGTGTTTCTTTAGAGTGTGTGTATTTCTAGAGATTTACCTCATTCCTTTTAATGAGCTGTATTATCTTGTTTCTTTTCCTTGTGTTTTTGTTGTTGTTGATAATTGGACATTTAAACAACTCTCACCTCTCATAGTCTTTGCATACTGGTGGGGAACATCTTCACTATTTTGTGGGCTCTTACACATTAAGATCAGCATGGGGTGATGGCTTTAGATCTTTGCAGATATTTCCTGGGAATGTGTCTAGTCTGGCTTGTGTGTGTGTCTCCCCACCAATTTTCCCTGGCTGCTTTTACATGTCTTAATTTCCCAAAGAGTTTCACCCATCTTCATTTGTGGCCTTAGATGTTCTATCATATTCCTCTGTCTATAATCCCTTGCACAGGCATACAGGAGTCTGTAGACTCATAAATTTTCACATATTGTGACCTTCACTGCTTTGTGTTGCTTTCAACCTGAGGTCCAAACTATGCCAACATTTCCTGTCTGATCTCCAAATCAGATGAGACAGAAACTAGTCTACTGGGCAGCCCACAGATAGCCTAGAATGTTACACACAAGTTCCATTTTGCTCCATCTGTCCTGAAGGAAGGAACCGGGAACTGGGTTGCTTTTTTTGGACTATGCCATGCTATGCCAGGGAGGGAGTGGAGCAAGGATGAGTTGAAACACCATGAAATTTCCTATCATTGTAAACACATGTTTTTCTTGATTTGCTTAAACATTTCACTGGTTTCCAGACCAGTTAGTAAAATAAGGTTGTTTTAGTTAGTTTGTAATTGTTTGATGTTTCTATAGGAAACAAAGGCCTGGAACTCCCTACCTACTCTGTATCTTATTGACATCACTCTCAATTATATACTCAAATCCTTTGAGACTTTTGCTTTCAAATGGAATATTTTGCTAGTAATTGGTTACAAGTGTGATGAAATTAGATAGTACAGTTTCCACTAAAAACTTAGTTTCTGATTGTTTATTTCTTTCCCCAGTACAAGCATGGAGGCCCCATCATTGCTGTACAGGTGGAGAATGAATATGGTTCCTATAACAGAGACCCTGCCTATATGCCTTACATCAAGAAGGTAAGAATCAACTCTCTTTCTTCATGTTTCTTCCTCTGGATATAGTATGGACTGTGGTGTGACATGTTAGTCTAGTACTTTTCACATATTAATACCACATCTCCTAGCACTATTTATTATTAGTGAATCCTTTCACCATACTTTTATTGCAGTGAAGTCATCACTTATTTAGTTTCTATTGATTGAATCTAATTGGGGGATGCAGTACACACACAGTATTGTAGTGGATGAGAATAAAGAGATGGACTTAATTGAGTGTGAGGATTAGTGAAGTCTCCCTGTAAAGGCTGCCTTCATTCCAGCATCTAAAGCAAGAGTTCCCGGCTTCATCTGTACATTCACTTCAAAAATCCATATTCCCAAGCCATATACTATACCAATGAAATAACAATATCTGGGGTGGTCCTCATCTGATTCCGATGTGTGTGAGAGTTTGAGAACCACTGATTTAATGTATGGCAGATCAGTGAAGGACTGAGATAGATGACACTTTAAAGAATAGGCCTATACTCAGATCTGGTTTCTATCACTTTGTAGCTGACACCTTGAGGAAAGGCCTTCATTTTTATAAACCTCCATTATCTCTTCTTTGAAGTGGGGCTAATGAGAGAATTTGCCTCCATGAATTGTGTGTGTGTGTGTGTGTGTGTGTGTGTGTGTGTGTGTGTGTGATATCACTTGGCTCAGGACTGTTCTAGGACTGTTCTCAGTAAGTCAGTAATTTATTGGCTCAGTCAATAAATAAGACTTTGATAGATCATTGGCAGTGGTTTTAAAGTACTTAGAAGGGACTGGCCATGGTGTGGATTGAGGAAATGTTAAGTGGCCTCAGGGAATCCACCTAATTAAAGCTGCTTTAGCTTTGGCCCATGATGTCAGCATCTCTTCTGCTGTCATAGGCAGATTCATTTTCTATCTGGAAACTACTTCAGTCCCTGCATGTAGGCGGACCGGGCTCAAGCACTCCTGGTTGTAGAATTTCATCTACTTTTGCCCCCTTCTTGTCACTTGCAGAAAGCCCTGTGTAGGGAGCAAGGCTGTCTCCAGAAAGAAACATTCCCAAAACCAGGAAGGGGAGAGGTCCATCCTGATAGTCAAACCCAACTGCAGACTTGATTAGACCATACCTCCAGCTTCCTCTGCCTTTGAATTAGCTAGAAAGATCCCAGCCAGGGCACAGGACAGGAGATCTTCTCACATTATAACTCTTCCCCTTGGACTGTCTCTTGAATGCTGGAGCTTCTTCAGCAGGTATTTACTGAGTCCTGAGCTGCAGAGAAGCGCTCTGCTAATGGTTTGGAGAGGAGAATGCAGTTGTTAAGGGGCTTCTCCTGCTCAGTCAACACCTCCCTGGTGTCTGGGGGAAGGTATCCATGTGTGAGGCAAATGGACAAAAAGAAGCTGCAGCACCCACCGCTGTCATCCTGAGCTCTTGGGGGGATCCCCTCCTGAGCTGCCATGCAGCTTCTCCTGGGTGTTACGGACATGTGGACACCATTAGCATAGGATGTTCTTAGGTAAGTCACCTCACCTTTCTGAGCCTTAGCTTCATCACATGTTCAGTGGAGACAAGAATACTTTCTCTAAGGCTGTTCTGGGAATGAAGTGAGATTATAGATACAAGACCCCTAATTCTCCTTGGTAGATCACTGGTGCTCAGGAAACAGTAATAATGGATTATGCAGTCAATGGATATGGCAATTAATGGCCATGAAAAGTCAATGGATTAATGGCCATGAAAAGTCAAGTGCAAAGAGTACAGCTGTAAAAGATGGTTACACACCCTCAACCCACATAATGCTATATGCATAAGCTAAGAACCAAGGCAAAGCTTGTTAGATAATAGCAAGTGACTGGCTAGAGAGTTGCAGGGTGCTATGTCCAGGGCTTTTAATAAACATCTTACCTTAGCTAATGGATTGAACTTCTTTCTCTTCTCCTACTGGGTTTGGGGTGCTCCTGTTGCTCTCCCTCTAGTTCCTTTAGGTGCGCTGTTAGATTTTACACTTGCGCTTTTTCTAATTTCTTGAAATAGGCCTGGAGTGCAATGTACTTTCCTCTTAGGACTGCCTTTGCTGCATCCCATAGAGTTTGGATTGTTGTATTTTCATTTTCATTTGTTTCCATATAGTTTTTAATTTCCTCTCTAATTGCCTGATTGGCCCATTCATTCTTTAGTAGGGTGTTCCTTAACCTCCATGTTTTTGGAGGTTTTCCAGACTTCTTCCTGTGATTGATTTCAAGTTTCATAGCACTGGGATCTGAAAGTGTGCATGGTATGATCTCAATTCTTTTATATTTATTGAGGGCTGCTTTATGTCCCAGTATGTGATCTATCTTGGAGAATGTGCCATGGGCACTTGAGAAGGAAGTGAATTCCATGGCCTCAGGATGTAGAGTTCTAAATATATCTGTCAGATCCATCTGGTCCAATGTGTCATTCATGTCCATTGTTTCTTTAGTGACTTTCTGTCTAGTTAATCTATACATTGCTGTAAGTGGATTATTAAAGTCCCCTGCTATTAGCACATTCTTATCCATAAGATTGTTTCTGTTTGTGATTAATTGTTTTATATATTTAGGTGCTCCCATATTCGGTGTGAAGACATTTATAATTGTTAGCTCTTCCTGATGGTTAGACCCTGTAATTATTATATAATGCCTTTCTTCATCCCTTGTTACTGTCTTTACTTTAAAGTCCAGTTTGTCTGATATAAGTATAGCAACTCTAGCTTTCTTTTGACTTCCAGTGGCATGATAGATACTTCTCCATCCCCTTACTTTCAATCTGAAGGTGTCCTCCAGTCTAAAATGAGTTTCTTGTAGACAGCAAATAGATGAATTTTATTTTTTCATCCACTCTGCTACCCTATGTCTTTTGATTGGGGCATTTAGTCCATTTACGTTCAGTGTTATTATTGAAAAATATGGGTTTAGAGTCATCGTGTCCTTTGTGGGATTCATGCTTGTGGTGGTGTCTCTGGTACCTTGCGTTCCTTGCAACATTTCCCTCAGAGAGTCCGCCTCAGGATTTCTTGTAGGGCTGGTTTAGTAGTGATGAATTTTTTTAATTTTTGTTTATTTGGAAAGACTTTTACCTCCCCTAATGGATTGAACTTCTGTGTCTTCTGTTATCCGTCAGGATTAGGGCCCCCTCTGCTCTTTTTTAATTGGCATTAGGTTTAGATATGAACATTATGCATCCCCTGGATCATCTCTTTGCATCACCTGTTTCCCAAAGAATTTGGTTGAAATAAGCAGTCTCGTAAAAATATCTGCAGGTAAAATCATAGGAAAGTCCCCTTTCTGGGGTTTCTAATCCAAAAGAGTCCATAGCCCCAAAGCAGAGCCTTTCAACGTGGGCAGACTCTGGATTGAAGTCCATATTGGCTCATTTGCTCTGTATCCCTTAACACTTTATCCAACCTCTCTGAGACTCTTTATCCGTACAGTTATTAAATGTGAGGATTGAATAGGCCAGTTTATATAAAGTATTTAGCAGAAGGCCTGGCGTGACTGTAAGTGGTCCATAAATGGTAGCAGTTATTTGGAGTGGTAAAATGGTTATTGCCTCTCAACACAGTGTGTGTTCCTTCTGGTTTCTCATTTGATTTACAACCTGCAAGGAGTGCTTCCTGTTCGACTGGGTGTATGCAGCATGTCATGCACGTGTGGCTGTGGCATGGCAGTTGAACAGAGCCCACCCTGGCCCAGTGTGGGGAAGCGATGGGCTGCCTGCTTCTGGTATCGGGAAGTCCTGACCCACTCACGGAGCCCTATAGTCAGCTGCCAGGTGACAGCACAGCAGCTGGCCCTTCTGAGCTGGCCTCTGAGTAGGCTCTTCTAGGAACAGGGCACCAACCACCTGCACCTTGCCAAATCTGGGGCAGTCAAGGGATACCAGAGTCTGACGGCCCTGCCCCTGCCTCGGCTGGACTTCAGCTGATAGGAGTTTTTTTGAACATGGCGAGCACAGACAGGAGAGTTTCTGTCCATTTTCTGTGGAGAAGTAAATGCTTTACTTTGAACCTTTCCCCCTTTCTCTTCTGGCAGCCACCTTCCCAGCTTTGTGACATGGCAGGAGCTCTGAGGAGTGACAGATTGACTTGTCTTCTTTCCCCCCACAGGCCTTGGAAGACCGAGGTATTGTGGAATTGCTTTTGACTTCGGACAACAAGGATGGCCTGCAAAAGGGAGTCATGGATGGAGGTGCCTGCCTGGAGGCTGTGCGGGGGTAGGGTGGGGTGGGGAGTCAGCACCCTGGGCTCACTGTGCACACCCCTCCCCCCCTAAACGGCCTGAACCACAAGTGGAGTTTCCCTCCTATCTGTGCTTCTCCTGTTTGCATGGCACTGGGCCTGAAGCTCTGGGCCTCCGAGGGTTGGAGGATCCATGTCAGATGGATCTCTCTGGTCTCCCACTTCTGCTGAGCATGCACTCACAGTGCTCTGCAGACTACAAGTTGGGAATGGTGAATTGGTCATACTGGAAGGTCTCTGCATGTCTGCAGAGAGGGCCAAGCAGATGAAGCATTGGGTGTCCTGTGAGGATGGCTTACTTAAACCCTGCCAAAATCATGGAGATGGCTGACCACTGCCCAGGGGATATGTAGCCCCTGCTGTGATGGCAGCTGGCTGAGCAGTGAGTGTAGATGACTGTGGCAGCACTCCATCCAGCAGCATCCATTTCCCTGCCTCTAACCTCTCTTCTTGTTAACTGTAGATATGCTGGCCCAGCTCCACCCTCATGCAGTAAGCCTTTTCTCCCTCAGCCACTCAAGGGTATTGCTCCAGCAGCTCCAGGCTTCTGCCCTGGGTCATCAGATTTTCTCTTTCTACTGGATCATTACCATCTGCATATAAACATGGTGTTCTTTTCTCTTCTTTATTTTTTAAAATTTATTTATTTATTTATTTATTGAGAGAGAGAGTGAGCATCTGTGCCCATGGGAGGGGCAGAGAGAGAAGAGAGCGGGCTCCATGCTCTCAGCAGGGAGCTCAATGAGGGGCTCAAAGTCATGAACCCCAGATCATCACCTGAGCCAAAACCAAGAGTCAGATGTTTAACCAACAGAGTCACCCACACACCCCTATTTCTCTCTTTTAAAACAAATCTCTTGACTCATTTCTCTATCCAAAGGCTGTTGTGATTCTCTGCTCCCCTTTCAAGAGATCTCCCCATGTTAATGCTCACTGGGTCCCCCAAGCCCTTTCCCCTCCATCTCTCTTAAGCCATGGGGACAACATTACCACCCTTACCATTCCACTGTCACTGCTCTTTTTGAGGTCACCAGTGACCTCCATATTATAAATTTAAGTGTTCATCCTTGTCGCCTCTGATCTCTCTGATTTTACTTATCAGCAACCATCAATCTCTTTCCCTTGAAATGTTTTCCTCCCTTGGTGTCTGAGACCCAATTTCCTACTTTGTTCCTATGAACTCACAGGCTGCTCCTTCTTGGGATCTCCTGCCGGTCACATCTCTGTCCCCAAATTCTGATGTTTAAATTCTTTACTTCTCACTCTTTGGAATGAATTCTCCCCTCTGCACACTCAGTGCCCTGGTGATGTCATCCAGGTGACTTTAAATCTGATGTGTGTGTTGATAACTGTGAGGTGCTAGGCTCTTAGAGTGACCTTCCCTGAACTCCTGCCTCACATGTGTATCTGTGTGCTGGGCAGAGCACCTAGGAAGGCTGTGGGTCTCAGTGGAACTGGCAGGGCACTGAACTTGTCTGTTTTCTTCCCAGAGCCTGCCACACTTTTAGTCTTCTTTATCTTAGTAAATGGCAACTCCATTCCTCCTAGTTGCCCTGGCCCTAAACTTGGTAGGCACTCTCAGACCTCTCCCTCTGTGTGCCTGACACGCAACCATCAGCAAATCCTTTTTATCTTTAGCTTTATCTTCAAATGTATCCAGATCCAAGCAAGTTTTAGCACCTGAACTATTACCACTGTTCTCATGTGTGTTATTGCCATAGCACTAGGCTGATCTTCCTTTTTACTCTCGACTCCTGCACAAATTTCCTGAACATAGCAGTATTTGAAAATGTCATTTGGATCACCTCATGTCTCACCTGAACTTCAGGTACATTCTGCTTTGCTCAGAGTGAAGCATGAGCTATGAGGAAAACCTCCAAGGGCATCCTTTGACTTGTGACCTCTGTGACCTGGCCAGGTGTCTCCTGCTCCACCCTTTTCTGGCTTCCTACCTGTTCCTGGAATATACTGGACACCCTGAGCCTTCCTGCAGATGGCTGTTCCATCTCCTCCCGCTTTTGTCTGAGGTCACCTCCAAGTGAGGCTTCCTCCAAACACCCAAGCTCCTCCTGGAGCTCACCTGGCCCTTCGAGCCTGCGTTATTTTGGCCTTCTAACATTCTGAGTGGTTGTTTTATTTACCTGTTTCACTGCAGCGGTAAGTACCACCAGGGCCTGAGCAACCTCTGGTTAGGCTGTGCTCCTGTGCCTGGACACAGTTCAGTTCGTGCTCTGCATAGATGATGGTGGTTGAAGGGCCTCCTATGAGCTGCTAGGGGCATCCTGTGGGCTCCCACAACCTGCTTTCGCCTGCTGCAGCGCATGCAGGTTTCCGTACTTTCTGCGTCGTCCACCCCTCCCTCCACTAGACTGAACAGATAGGGCCTTTCATCTTTGCAGCCCTAGCCAGTGCCGGCCAGCAGGGGGCGCTCAGGGCGCGACTGCTGGATGAAAGGACAGAAGGCCCTTTCCCCAGACCATTGAGTTCCTCAAGGACCAGCAGTGATTCCCGCCATTTCCACACGGTGGCACTGTCTCCTGTGACTGCTTCCAAGGCCTCCACGGCCCGTGCCATTCTGTGGGGCCCAGGAGGGGGCCTAGGAGGGGCTATGGCCGCTGCTGGGCAGGCAAGGCCCTCTGAAGGCTGGTGCACATTTTTAGCGTGTCGGCACTGTGTTGAACAAGGCCTCCGGTGCACTAGGGAGTCTCCGAGGCCGGCTGCTGGACACCCTGCCGTCTCCACGGCGCGCTCCACCCCTCGCCACCCCGCCCCGCCGCGGTGCCCCCTCCTACCCCCGCCCCCACCCCCACCCCCGTCCCCGCTCCGCCCCTGCCACGCCCCCCCCGCCCCATCCCCGCTCCGCAGCTGCCAACCCCTTCCTGGTTCTCCCTAACTCGCTCGAACTCCAGAGCCCGGCTTGCCGCCCAGGAGGACTTTTTTCAATTACTTAAACATGTAATAAAAGTAAGGCATTCACCAGGTGTAAAAGTAAAACCACAGAGACGCGGCCTCCTCTTCTTCCCGCTCCGCGTAAGTGGCCCGGGCCCGCGGCGTTCCCGGCGGTGTGGCTAAGTCAGTTCCGACGGGTGTCTTGGTGCGTGCGGTACCCACGTGGAAATGCCCTTCCTGCCCGTAGCGGTGCGGGCGATGCGCTGGGCAGTACTTGTGACCGGCTCGCTTTCCGTGTGATCGGTTTTCACTCCCGTTCATTTCTCTTTTCCTTTCAATCCTTTTTTCCTTCTTCTTTCTCCCATTTCTCTCTCTCTCTTTTTTTTTTTTTTAGTTTTTAAAATTTAAGTCGACACACACATAGTTGATACACAATAGTACATTAGTTTTAGGTGTACCTTCCCCCCTTTCTCTTTTAAACATACCTTTACCAAAGGTCTTCCAAATTCCTGTCACGCTGTGTTTCAGATGCCTCTGTGTATCAGATTCTGTGTCAAGTCCAATGGGTCTGAGACCCCACTGCCCCTGACCTGATTGGGCTCCACCTGAGGCCGACCTCTGGGTTTCCTGCCCAGTCTCTTTTCTGGAACTGTGAAGGCACCGTTCTCTGGTTTTCTAGCACCTGCTGTCGCTGCTGAGATACAGGGACATTCTGGCTCCTGATCCTTTTATATATTCTGTGTGTGTGTGTGTGTGTGTGTATTATTTCTAGAAAATTACAGGATTTTCCTTTATTCTTGGTATTCTGGTATTTCACAGTGATGTTGTTTGGTGTGAGATTTTTTCCTTTTGTGGCACTTTTGTGAGTATTTTGAATAAAAACAGTTGTGATCATTGGGACATGATGTCAATGGGACATCCAGTCAGTACTTTTTTTTTTCTTTATGTTTCCCTTCTTTTTTTCTGATCTTTTGGTCACTCCTGTTATTTGTAGATTGGACTCTTACAACAATTCTTTAAGTTGCTTATCTTTTTTATTTATCTCTACCCTTTAGTTCTACTTTCTGGGTGACGTCCTCAATTTCTGTCTTGTAATCTATCTCTTTTTTCCTGGATCTTATTTTCTTGAATATATTTCTTTTCTCAAGGCATACTTTTTAAATGGACACTATCTTTCTTACCTCGCTTTGAGGATGTGTGACTTTTTAAAAAAAATATTTACCAGTTCTGCTCAATCTTCCATATGAGGGGACTTTTCTAAATTGTCTGGCTCTTGTCTGAGCAGTTTAAGGAGGAGGCACTTACCAGCCACCTGGCAATGGGTGCCAGGAGAAGCTGGGGCAGGTGTTGGCACGGGTGTGCTATTTAAAGGATGGAAGCCCAAATGTCAGTGTTTGGGGAGATAGTGTTTCCAGAGAAGAATCCTTTGATCTGTTGCTAGAGGCAGGCAGGAGGAATGGGCAAGAATCCCCTGGCTGAGATGGCCCTTACTGCCCCGCTGCAAATTTCTCTATACTCTGTTGTGCAGATCCCTCCAAGCCTGGAGATACTTGGGCTCAGCTTTCCCAGAGTGTGTGTGGCCCCAGGGGTGGGGCACCAGTGGGGAAGAGGCTGGGGAAGAGGCTTGAGGAGTGTGTGAGGCAGGGGACGGAGGTGTCCTCCCACTGCATGGGTGCCTGGGAGGTAAGGCAAGGCCTTAGGCTGGAAGTGGTGTGTAGTCAAAACTTCTTCAACTCTCCTAGGCTGGTTACTGACCGTTGCCCTTTGCAGTCTCCTGAGATTTTCTTGAAACTTGCTCTCTGCTTTGTCTTCTCTTTAGGTCTTGTTCTTTACAACCTTCCACTTTTACATTCCTATATTTTTATTTTAGTGGTGTGTGAGGAACTAGGAATAGTTGCTGTGTCAATGATAGTTGCTCTGTTAGCCATGCTAATCCTGTTCGTGTCTGAGATTTTTGCTGCTCAGTTTCAAATAGGCCTCTTGTCTTCAAGGTTTCTCCTTAAAGTGAGGAGGGGTCTCGATGTAGAGTCTTATCCAGTAGATTGCTAGAGGATGGTGACATCCAAGGACAATGGGTCCATGTCAAATGGGCCTAGGGTTGTAGACCTACTCTGCTGCTCTGCAATTGTGTGACCTTGAAACAAGTTTTTTTTTTAACCTCCTAGAGCTTCAACTATTGTTTATTTTTAATCATTGGTATATCAGTGGCGTATGTCCAACAGGAGAGTATCAGGGTGGCCAGCTTGGTAGGCTGGCCCGGTCTCTGTCATGTATTCCCAGACCCACTGGAGCTAAGACCAAGCCGAGTGCCTCTGAGTCCTACTGTCCAGGCAGACAACAGGCAGGCAAGGAGCCTCAGAGCCGAGTTCTGCAGCTGAGGTAGGCCAAGGGATCCATGGCCACAGGCCAAATATAGCATATATTTCTCTGGCATACCTTTCACTGGTGCCATTTATTATTATTTTTAAATGTTTATTTGTTTGTAGAGAGAGAATCCCAAGAAGGCTCTGCACTCTCAGTGCAGAGCCTGATCCAGGGCTCAAATCCATGAACCATGAGATTATGATCTGAGCCAAAAATCAAGAGTTGGACACTTAACCAACTAAACCACCCATACACCCCTCACTGGTGTCACTTAAAAAATAATTTTAAATTATAAAATGGACACATTATGGAATGGAATCCAAAATTAGTCCTCATCTAAGGAATAAAAGGAGAGTTTTCATTTAGATTGTTACCTTGCACTAGATACTTGAGGTGCAAAATAAACATTTTGTAGGACTCTGGGCTCCTACAAAAGAATAACTAACAGAAATGCACACTCTCATTGTAAAAATTATGTTAATTAAGAACAAATGCCTAGTGAGTGACTGCCCTGTAAGCTCTATGCTGAATGGTAGAGTGTCCAAGATGAATAAGATAAATTTCCTGACATCAAAGGAACTTAACTCTGATTGGAGGTGGGAAGCAAGGTCAAGATTGGTTAATTTATTTTGCTGATGAATTGGGAAAGGTCTTGGTTAATTCAGAAAGTCTCCCTGGCTTTAAGACCATGATTTCTCTTTTTTGCTTTCTGTTCACAGTGCTGGCCACCATCAACTTGCAATCACAGCATGAGCTGGAGTTATTAACCAACTTTCTCTTAAGTGTCCAGGTAAGTCTGGCCCAGGGGCAGCTGCCTGTTCTCCTTGGTGTGAGTGTAGGAAGTTCTAGGGTCAAGTGGAATCTCTGTCAGAAAGTGGGTGGTGTTTTGGGGTACCTGCAGCTATGCCCAGGGCTCTGGATCAGGAAGAGAAGGACTCAGGACTTGCTCAGTCTTTCATCTCATAGCCATCCTTTTGCACTGTGGCTCCCAACCCCTGTGGTCTCCATGTTGCTGTTCCCCCAATCAGAAGAGCAGCATAGAAGCGGAGAAATTTCTCTTGAGTTGTTGCTATATAGACTGATGCATGGATGTGGTTTCCTGCCTCTTGAGAAAGGGGCCCTTTTTGGAATTCTAGGCTCAGTATGCTCATAGAGGCATTGGACTAGAATTTTGTGGACTTCACAAAAATGCTTTTCTGTCCTGTCCTGTGTGTCTGACCTTAACCTGTAAGACCCCTGTAGGACTAGAAAGATTATTGTCAAGAGTAAAATGGGAAAGCTGAGCCATTTCAGGTCAGAGGAGAGAGGAGTTTCTGAGTATCAGTCCACATATCTCAAGTTGATGGGAGTTTACAGTTAAATCCTATTCTGATTGATTTCTCTTCTCTAGAATTCATGTGCCTGTCTTTCCTAAGGAGGCAGATGGAATCTGGCCACAGCCCATTCACAGATCTGAGGGCCCATCTTTCACCATGTCTTACTGTAGGGTGTGCTCCAAACTGTTACCACCTATTAGATGTAGGGATTGATCCCTGTTGGATCAATGAGCTGTTGGAGTGATCGTATCACTCATGAATAGATGCCCACAGATATGCTGGGACTGTTCTATATCCCACCTTTTCCTTTTGTAGAGCAGAAGTAGCGTCTGAAGGCACATACATCTGAAGTCACCATGGCAGTGTGAAGCCATGGAGGATGAGGGCAGCCAATGTGTATGATGTGGCTACTACTTGAGTTTAGAGGGATAAGTGGAATGAGAAGAGATAAGGCAGGATAGGAACTGACCCCAGGCAGATTTTGTTAGGCTGATCAGGGGGAGAAATAGTAGCTCTGGGTGGGCCCAGGTCTTCTTTCCTTCCTTTCTCCAGTGAAGGCACTGCGTGTGGAGTGTGGCCTGCAGTGACAAAGGCAGGAGGGTCTGTGTCCTCATGGGATGTGTGACCTATCTGTGGAGAGACGTGTCAAATAAACAGTTGCCCAACAACTGAGTAGGATTATGCTTGAGTGGTGTCCAAGGCAGGTATAGGATTTTGTGAGCTGCCCCTCTACCCACTCTATAGTGTGACTTCTCTGTGCTTCTCTTTCCTGTGAAGTGTGAATGATGACAGTACCTACTCATGGGGTTGAGGATCAAATGAGATAATATTTGGAAAGTACCTGGGACAGCAAGACTTCATGATGGCTCCTTTATAATCATCCTTAGAGAGGGGCCCCATGCCTGTGCACGCAGTCCAGGTCATCCTGCTGACAGACTGATACTGCCAATGACCTTTCTGTCCACAGTTCAGTGATGTCTGTTTTCCTCAAGGAATTGGACTTAGATCAAAGCTGCTTTGAATGCTCAAATAGAATAGGTCCAGCTCTGTTTAACTCTGGGATGTCCAAACCTCACTGGGTCCTTCATGTCCATGTCCAGTGATAGTTTCTTGAGCAATTCCCAAGTGGTAGGCACCATGTGCTAAAGGCTTTACATGTATTATTTCATTTAATTCTCCCAGCAACCAGGTGAGCTGTCTACTCATTGTACAGTTAAGGACACAGATTTGTAGAACAAATAGAGCACCCAGTAAGTGGCTGGTGAGGGAGTACATCACAGTCTGATTGAGGCAGAACTCTGGCTCTTCACCACATTCTGTGGGGGAGTGACCTGGGCCACTGGTAGACACCCTCATACCTTGGCCCTGGCACCCTCAAGTCAGGGAGCTCCCTCCTGGCACTGGAGACTAATCGACATGTGACATTTAGAATCTACTTCTCCCTTAGTGACTTAAACATGGTACAGTGTATCCCCTTCTTGGGAGGGAGATGGGTGTAAAGACAACCAAGCTACCAGTCTTGCTAAAAAAATTGTTGTGACTACTTTGGCCTTTATTCTGGTGAAGTTGGTATCTTCTACTTGATGGATAATAAATCTACCCCATCACTCTGGACCAGATTTTATTGCTCTGTATGTGTTACCCTCTAAATGTAAGGCCATTGCTAACAGAGAAAGTACTTGATAAATGAGGAAGGCTCTCTGGTGCGGAAACTGAAATATCAGCAAATTACTCCTTACACCTCCCCCAGATGCTCTGGTTCTTCTGCAAACATGGCAGAATAGAGCATGGCTGTGGGAATGATTTCTGCATCCCAGGGGCAATCCCATGCCAAAGTCAGTATTCTGAGGTAATATTAAAGACTTAATTGTTATTGAACATCCTAGCCAAGGTGTGAAACCACATATTGTGGCTGCAGCGCCTGAAGTGTGAATAGATGTGCTATATAATGCCCTGATTTTCTTGTCCAGTTTTGAAGACTTTTGTATATCTAGACCTCAAGAAAGGGCCCACTCTGTAGCCCTCTGACTTTTACAGCACCTGAGGGGTCTGCATCCTCGGCGTGCCCTTCAGAAATGGAATTATCCTGATAGAACATTCTCCTTCCCTTTCTTAGCTTGACCCAGAAAGCAAACCAATGTAGGAAAAGATTCTCAGAGCACATGCTGAATTCTAATGCAGACTTACTTTGAACACACATCCCTGTATTTTCTCACTATCACCGTATGCAATATTAAAACCACACTATGGCAGCAGGGATTCCTTTATCAGCTGTGGTAGTTTGTTCCACTTTTCACCTGTAGCATGGATGTCACATGTGGAGATTAAGCTGGTACAGGTGCATTTGGCTCTTACCTGTGCTTTGCTTTTGATAGCCCTTAAGTCAAGGAGTGGGTGGCTAGGGAAGAGTTGGGAGGGTAGAGGGGCTGGGATTTCCCTGAAGAAAGAGCTCCTTTCTGCATCTTTTGGCCAGCTAACTTCTCATTTTGTGGTACCCAGAGGGTTCAGCCCAAGATGGTGATGGAGTACTGGACAGGGTGGTTTGACTCATGGGGAGGCCCACACAACATCCTGGATTCTTCTGGTGAGTGCTTTGCTATACCTACATCCACCATGTGTATTGACCTACGTGTTAAAAATCAGTTCCAAATAACCTGCTAATTGATGTAAATGAGTTGTAGGGTGCAAGGCTCTTGGGATTATCTTCATGTAATATTCAGCTCTTGATATTCTAGAGTCATTTGTCTTGACATTTGAAGTGAATGGTAAGATTTTTAGCAGCGCTTTATTATGTTTATGTATTAGATAAGTAATGCATGCCTATTGCAAACATCTAGCAAATACAGAAAATGTAGACAGAAGAAATAAAAACCCCAGAGCCCAGAGAAAACACATACAGTTGGCTGTTGAACAATGTGGAGGTTAGGGGTGCTGACCCCTTGCACAGTTGAATTCTGTGCATAACTTTTGACTCATCCCAAATGGAACTAACAGCCTGCTCTTGACTAAAACCTTACCGAAAACATGAACAATTGATTAACACGTATTTTGTACATTGTATGTATCATATACTGTAATACTACAATAAAGCGAGCTAGAGAGAAGACAATGGTATTAAGAAAATCATATGGAAGAGAAAATACTTCACAGCACTGCACTGTAAAAAAGCATATATAAGTGGAGCTGCACAGCTCAAACCATGTTGTTCAAGGGTCAGCTGTAGAGTGTGCTGGTAGTTTACTATCTCTGTCTGCAGCCATGTACGCATACACAGATAAAGATATGGACACATGCAGTTGCATCTGCTCTGTGTTACCTACTTGTGCTAGTGACTGACACAAATGGAGAGCCTTTCCATACTATTAGAGATTCCATCACTGATTTAAAGAATGCAAAGAACCCTGTGGTATTGGTGATTAAAACACAATTTATTTAGCTATTCTCTTATTGATGAATACTTAGGCTGTTTCCAGTGGTTTTCATTTTGTTTTTGGTTTATTTTCAGTTAATGTATTTTTTTTTAGAGAGTGCAAGCATGAGTAGGGGAGGGGCAGAAGGGAGGGAGGGAGGAGAGAGAGAGAGAGAGAGAGAGAGAGAGAGAGAGAGAATCTTAAGCAGGTTCCGGTGCTCAGTGTGGGGGCCCCCGATGCAGGAAGGACTTGATCTCATGACCCCAGGATCATGACCTGAGCCAAATTCAAGGGTTGGATGCTCAACTCCTGAGCTCAATGCCTGACCCCCCCAGATGCCCCCCAGTGGTTTTTGTTAATTGAACACCATTGCAGTGGACATTCTTGAACATCCAGTTTTGCATACATGGCATATTATTTCCCTAGGGTAAGTTCCTAGCAGTAGAATTGCTACATGAATGAAATTTTGATATACATGTACTAAACTGCCCTCCGGCAAGATGTTAGCAATTCTTACTATTATTAAATGAGAATACTTATTTCCCACAGATTCATTAATACTGAGTATTAAACATTTTTAATATTTTCCAGTCTGATTGTCAATACGTGTGTGTGTGTGTGTGTATAAAAGTAGTTGATATTTCTGGAAGGCTGCAGCTTGGCGGCTGTGGTGCTGGCCCATTTCTCTTTGTACCCTTCATGTTCTGTGATTGCAGTTCTAGTGGAAGCTGAAGGGCAGAGCTCTGGAGTTGAATTTGATAGGGTTGGGGGATCAGGAAAGCTGAGAGGCTTGTTCCAATCTCTGACTCACTCTGCACATCCCCTCTCTCCCCTCCTGCTGCAGAGGTTTTAAAAACAGTGTCTGCCATCCTCGATGCCGGGTCCTCTATCAACCTCTACATGTTCCATGGAGGCACCAACTTTGGCTTCATAAATGGAGCCATGCATTTTCATGAATATAAGTCTGATGTCACCAGCTATGGTAAGTAGTCCCTGACACCAACCCTCCCTGGAACACCCCACATTTGAATGTCTGGGGCTTTTTATGGAGAATCCTTTGGGGCAGCATCTGGTGCCTTTAATGCATTTGGCTCTAGAGTGCATGGGGAAGGGATGGTTTTTCCCGGATTGTCACTTTTAAATTTATCGACCGGTATGAGACTGAAGCCCATGGTCATCCCTGTGAGTCTCTGGAAGTGAGGGGCATAGCCAGAGTGAGGGCAGATCCTTTGATGAGTGCAGCCTCTTTGGGCCTTTGAGATGTGTGACTTCTGACCCCCCTTAGTCTGAGAGTCTGCAGAAGGTAGGCAAAATGCAGGAAATTGAGGGCCATGCTATGGCCATGGCACTTTTGGTGGCACTTTACAGCATTTAGTATTTATTGTACTAAAATCAGACTGATGGCTCACACCAAAAGTGTTTTGCCTCCAATTGCTGAGATGAGGACCCTGCCTCTATATGCCAGCTTCTCCTTTCTCTCTCTCTCTCTCTTTTTTTTTTTTCTGCTGTGGACACTGTCCTGTGACACAGGTGACAAGTGACAGAGTCCTGGTGTCTTGCAGACTACGACGCCGTGCTGACAGAAGCGGGGGATTACACAGCTAAGTACTTCAAGCTCCGAAGTTTCTTTGGCTCCATCTCAGGTACCTGGCAGGCAGCAGACTTGAGCACTGATTTGGGCCCTTACTTTTGCTCTGAGACCCCTAAAGAGTTACTTCTTCACTATCCCACCTCAACCTCAGTTGACCTGTGTGCAAGAACATTCCTAGACAAGGACAGGCAAGTTTGAGAGACTGTTTTCATCATAGTTTGTGTGTTTGCAGCTTCATCTTTCTCTGGGTGGTAAGACTCCCGAGGGTATGAGAAAGTCCCCTGCACCCCAACCCCATGTTGCCTTCCTAGTGGGGATCAGGCAGTCTAAGACTGTTTACATCTTGGCTCCAGAAAAAAGGGTCACACTGGGATGTGGACAGGCGTGAGTCGAGGGCTAGGGAGGCTGGAGGAGGCGATGACTTTTTGGGTCCTTTGGGATGGCCCTCTCGTCTGTGTTGCAGGTGTTCCTCTCCCTCCCCAGCCTGACCTTCTTCCCAAGATTGCATATGAGCCCTTGAGACCGAATTTGTACCTGTCACTGTGGGATGCCCTGCAGTACATGGAGGAGGTGAGTGCGGCAGCGTGGGGAAGCCAGGGCAGTTGCTAGGCAGCCAAGCAGGGCTGTGGAGAGGGAAAAACAATGCTTGATAGCTTTGAGGTCTACTTTCTGACGTTAGAGCTCAGAGTTAAGAGAAAAGACTTGTGCTAGAGTATGAAGTGGGAAGGAGCAAAAAGAACTTGAAGAAAAACTGGGTAACACAGTAGGAAGTCCTTTTCTCCAGCCTGGGTGCACAGAGAGGAGGCTGAGGAGGCCCATGAGTGGGCTTTATCCCCATCTGAGAAGAGGGTGTACCCTGGAGCTGACTCAGGGGGTGTGCTTTGATACAGAAATGGTGGTGGATCGAAAGGCCACAGTTCTGGTACATTGCTGGGCTTCATTCCATTGCCTTCACACACCCCTGAGTCCCTGGATAGCCATGGGTTAATGTGATGAGAAGTCAAAATCAGAACTTTGGAGCTTGGAGAGCCAGTTGGCAGGATTAGCCCCCCATGTTTGTGTAATGAGAAGTCAAACTAGTAGAAAAGGTTAGAAGGCTCCCCGCCCTGCCCCCAGCCCCAGGTGGGGATTTGTCTGCTACTCCACACTCCCTGAGAAGGCTCAAGATGAAGTTGCTGCCTCTTTCTCCTCTGCCTAGCCTGCATCTCTCTCGACTTTTCTCTCTACAGCCAGTCAATTCTGAAAAGCCGGTCAATATGGAGAACCTGCCAATAAACAATGGAAATGGACAGTCCTTTGGGTACACTCTGTATGAGACTACCATTGCTTCATCAGGTGTCCTTAGTGGTCTTGTGCGTGACCGGGGACAGGTAGGAACATCTTCTTTTAATTCCTGTGACCTTGTAGTCATCCAGTCCTACCATATACATCTGACTCTCTCTCCTGAGTGCTCACATACCTGCCTGGTACCATTGTGTAGAAGTGGCCCATCGTTGTCAACCCTGCTGTCTTTTTCAGCTACAATCATGGGCATTCATTTTTCCTCTATGCCTGACTAACCTCCATATTAACCACACACACATAATGTTACCCCTTCCGTTGCTTAGCAGAGATTCCTCTTGTTCTCTCCTGTGGACCCATGAATGCTTTCTGTCCATCCATTTGGCAGGTATTTGTGAACACAGTGTCTATAGGATTCTTGGACTATGAAAAGAAGAAGATTGTTATTCCTTTGATCCAGGTTTGTTATTCTGGGGATCTGGGTGATGGCTAGCACCAGCTGCTTTGTGAGCAGATTTGGTGGGAGTCAGAGAGGAAGACCTGGAATACAGGAGCCTTATTAACCACAGAGATGCTGATGGAAAGAGGGGCAGAGCATTGGTGTCTGATCAGTGGGTACTCTTTCACCCTCATCCTCAGAGTTCAGGGAAGAACTGGGGTTCCACAAAGAAACTCTGAGGTGCAGCTTATGGCTGGGTAATCAGGCAGTCATCGTCGACCACTATGTTCCTGGCAGGGTTACACCAGGCTGAGGATCTTGGTGGAGAATCGTGGGCGAGTCAACTACGGGAATAATATTGATGACCAGCGCAAAGGTGGGTCATAGCATGTGCTGAGAGAAGATCTTCTAGTGCTTAGCAGTGCCTGGCTATTTTTTCTTCATACCAGCATCCCTGCAGGTCATGGAGGCTGACTCTAGTGAGGTGGAGTCATTATAGCCCATTGGAGGGAATTGGGTTATGGAAACCCATCGAACGGAGATGGGTCATGGAGGCCCATTGGAAGGAAGTGGTTTGTAGAGGCCTATTGGAGACAAATGAGTTGCAGAGAGCCATTGGGGGGAGCTGAACCATGGAAGTGCATTAGAGGGAGGTGGAAGTGGGCCTGAAAGTCCCACCTGGGTTCTGACCTCTTTCCTGTGCGTGTTGCCCACATGTCCACGGTGAACACATAGGAAACACTGAGTCAACCTTTCCAGATCTCTCTGGGCTGCAGTCTGCTTTAGCAGGGGACTACCTGCTTGGGTTGGGGTGGGGGTGGTGAGACTTAAGGAAGGGGATTCACAGAAATCCAAAAATGGCATAGAAGCCTTGCCTTCTTGGATCTCTACACTCAATTTATTTTCTTGATCCACCTTGGAAATCCATTGATAATCTCATTTGTGGTGGGGAGGAGGAGGTAGTCCATACAGTAAACAAATGGTCTTGATGGTATGCTCCCCTAGGAATATTTTACCAACTCATTTTATTTTTTCCTGGGTTTTGTTTGTTTGTTTGTTGAGAGAGACAGATTGAGAGAGAGAGACAGAGAGACAGAGAGAGACAGGGCAGAGAAGAGAGAATCCCAAACAGGCTCCATGCCCGGTGTGGAACCTGACATGGGGCTCGATCTCATAACTGTGCAATCATGACCTGAGCCAAAATCAAGAATTGGATGCTCAACAAACTGAACCACCCAAGTGCCCCTATTTTTCCTGGTCTTCAAAATCTTCTCTGCTTAAATTTGCGTCTTCCTTTTCATCAGTCAAAATATGGGTGGTTTCATGTAAGTTTTGACATAAGAATTTAGACAAATAAATCCTACCAATGTAAGGGACACTGGTGACCTCCCAACTCTCATGGGTGTTTGTCTTTGTAATGAGGAAGTCTGTGGATCCCTTCCCTGCCTGCTAGGGAAACACTGTGGCCCAGTCATTGGGGGCTTCTTGGGTCCTGGGGATTGGCTCTCTCCAGTTGGGCCTCACAGTTGCTTTTAGCGCTGTCCAGGCTTATCTTCCTTTTCCCCTAAGCAACCCCTCAGTGTTCCTCTCTAGATTTCGTCTTCTTCCTCCAAAGAGCTCCATCTCTAGGCCTCTCTTCACTTCCTTTGGTCTCCTGGGGGCAGGAAGGGACTACCAGCCTGACCCTGTTCCCAGTCTTTGCTTCCCAGATCCCTGATTAAGATGTGACCTGGACTCTCACTGTGGAGTACTTACCCCTGTAACAGTTCAGTGTTTCTAAGTCATAGACCTCCCACCATACACACCTGTACCTGCCATTTAAAAGTCCACAGGCTTGGGGCGCCTGGGTGGCTTAGTCGGTTAAGCGTCCGACTTTCGCTTGGGTCATGATCTCGCGGTTTGTGGGTTCGAGCCCCGCGTCGGGCTCTGTGCTGACTGCCAGCTCGGAGCCTGGAGCCTGTTTCAATCTGTGACTCCTCTCTCTGACCCTCCCCTGCTCACGCTGTCTCTCTCTCCTAGAAATAAATAAAAACATTAAAAAAAAAAATTAAAAAAAAAAAAAAAGAGTCCACAGGCTCTATGAAACCTGTTTGCGGTCTCCACCCTATTTGCAATCCCTCTTCAGCAACTTAGCAGCTCCATGATTGTGAGGACCATGGGAGCTGCTCCAGGATGAACATCGATGGCCCCTCCCCTGAGGCACTAATCACTATGCAAGTGTGCATGGGTTCTGAGAGTCAGATGCCCAAATCATATTGCCATCTGTTCACAATTCAAATACTTAAACAATGTATCCTTATTCTTAGGCCATGTAGAAGATTTCTGGCTGAGTTATTAGGTCTGTTTAGTTTGGGACCCCACTGAATCTGACCTTGAAGCTAAGTTAGAACTGCTGTGACCTCTTGATCATTTGTCCATTGGGCCTTATTTGATTGTGTTGGAATTCTCATCCCTAAAAGGGAGTTTCCTCTTCAGAGAGAGGCCAGAGACTGTTCTCACCCAATGACATTCTCAGCCTTGTCATTGCCCTTAGATGTATTCTTCCATGCAAATCTTAGGGAAGGCCTGGCAGATATTGCTATTACTCACTCTTCTCTCCTTTGGGATTACTAGAGAAGGTTTTATACCATGTGAAGATCTCTGTAGGCAGTATATACTTCTGGAGGAATTTTCACTTGAACTTTCCAGAAACTCTCCATGTATGTGCCAGGCTGTCACTGGGTCAGCTGTGCCCCTGCCTTTAGCCTTACTCATGTTTCCTTGGCTTCTTCTCACAGGTTTAATTGGAAATATCTATCTGAATGATTCTCCCCTGAAAAAATTCAGAATCTACAGCCTGGATATGAAAAAGAGCTTCTTTCAGAGGTGGGTCCCCACCCCATGAAATGTGTGTACTCGTGGATAACATGCAGTAAGAGCCAGGAAGGCCCTGCTCTGGCCTAGCTCCTCCCACTCAAGTGTAAACAGACTCAGAGCCCAGAGCAGCTTGCCCAAGTAGGAGCAGTACCACTGCTAGAGACTAAGGAATTTCCGTGATACCGTGGTTAACACGTGGGGGGAATTTGGGATACCTTTGCGACTGAGTGTGGGACAGGGTCCTGATATGAGAAAGTCCCCTCCTTCTTTCTTGTCTTCTGTTCTGTTCACAGGTTCAGCATCGACAAATGGAGCCCCATTCCCGCAGTACCTACGTTCCCTGCTTTCTTTTTGGGTGCCTTGTCAATTTCCCTTTCCCCTTTTGACACCTTCATGAAGCTGGAGGTTTGTAGTCCCCTCCCTGCCTGGGTTCTCCAGTCTTCCCTCTGAGGGCTCTGAGACCAAGCCCCTGTACTTGCCCTTGCTGGAGCCTTCTATATCACCTGCACCCTGAGAGTCTCTGTCTTGGTGTTGCCCTCTCTGAAGGGTCCCTGGGGCCTCCCTGGGGTAGGGGAGTGGACTCAAAGCAGAATAACCACCTGGTGATACTTCTCAGGGTCCAGGGGTGAGCTTGGGTGCCTTGCTAGGGAGACTCAGAGCTAGTGGAAACAGGAGATAGAATACCCCATGTGTTAACCTCATGGCTGTCAAAATATCCATTCACACTGATATCTTGGAAGCTGAGGGAAGAACACAAGGCATGTGTCTGTCTGTCTTTCCATGTGACTTTATATTCAGTGCCTTTCATGGTCAACTAACCCCTTTCCCACTCTGCTTAAAGGGCTGGGAGAAGGGGGTTGTATTCATCAATGGCCAAAACCTTGGACGCTACTGGAACATTGGACCCCAGGAGACCCTCTACCTCCCAGGTGCCTGGTTGGATCAAGGTATCAACCAGGTGGGAATACTTGCAAGTCTTTCCCTCGTCCCAGCCCTCCCCTGTATCACAGTGTTTCCTTGGGGGCCCTGGGTCACAGTCTATTAAGGCTGGTTAGGGCAGGAGAGGGGACAAGAAGGTTTAGCTAGCCCCTTCTGTGTTCCTCCTTGGCACTGATGAGTCCCCGTTCCTTCCAGCCTGGTTCTCAATCCCTTCCCCTGAGGTACCCTCATCTGGCTCCAAGACATGTCTCGGCTGCTGTCATACACTAGCCCTTTTCTCCCCCAGGTCATTGTTTTCGAGGAGAAGATGGCAAGCCCTGTGATACAGTTCACTGAAACACCCCATCTAGGCAGGAACCAGTACCTTGATTGAACAGCACGGCTCCGCACCCCCTGGTGGTGGGAAGCAGGAGAGCACCACTGTCCTCCTGGCTGAGGAAGGCCTGGTGCTCTGCTCCCTGACACCCTCCCATGCGGGAGAGTTTCCTTAAGTAGCATTCTCAGGCAGACAGGGAGCTACAGCTCTGCCCCCTACTTGAATTCAAGACCCTAAACTTGGAAGAACTGAAGAAGTGGGATAGGAGGAAGGGACCCCCTTCTTACCTAAATGGCTTCTTGACTGGGCTTTGTTGATGGCATTTTTCCTACTTGCCTGCTTTTCTGGGAGAGGACAGAGGGATGTCTCTCTGGGGGTGGGAATGTCTCATGAGATCTGCACGTGATGAGGTTTGCTCCTGTGATGTTCTTGCCTGCACTCAGCCATGGCCCTCATGGCCCCTTTTCATTTCTGAAATAGAAGCTTTGTGACCATTTGTTGAGGATGGGGAAGGGGGTGGATGTCTCACCTCTCTCTGGGATTCTGGAAGAAGCTCCATTTGAGAGACACATACATCTTCTCCTTTTCCTTTCCACTTTAACTGCATCTGATAGGATGACAAGCCAAGCTTAGGAGAAACAGAAATACTCAGTCTGGATTAGAGAGTATTTCCAGTTTTGCTTGATGAGAAGGAACATCAGCTGAGGAGGGAATACAGGTCTTAGTAGAAACCACACCCTGATCTGAGGCTCCAGCTCCAGTGTTTTGGGCAGGGAGCCACCCCGCTCTGTTGGTGTAGCCACAGGGCCTACAGGCCTAGCCCAGACCTTGCTTCCAGCTTGTTCTCTCTCTCCTTCAATCCTTGTAACTAAGCAGGAGGGAGGAGAGGCAGCCTTCCTTTGCAATTATCTGTCCAAATTTGAGGTGGTTGTTCTAGGGATCAAGTTCACTTGATTCACGGGATCAAGTTCACTTGATTCACTTGATCAAGTTCAGGGGCTCAGGTTCACTGTCCTGAATGGCAATAAAGCAAGAATTGAATCAAACCCTTTTAAGTGATATTTCTGATCTCATCTATGCCCCTGTTTACCACAAGCAAAGGCATTGTGGGGTCAGGCACCCATTTAGTCCATCTGGCACTGAGAATCTAGACACTGACCTTACCCAGTTAGGGGATGATCTAGCTCCTGGCTCTTTACCACCTTCCTCCTGACCTTCATTCTGCCTGAAATGTCATTGTGGATCAGAAGTCCTTGGACTTCGAGAGGAGAAGGAGAAGTCAAGTACAGATTCACTCTGGTGCTGGTGGATAGTTCTAAGAATCTGCTAGATAGCCAAGAGCTCGACATGTGACTTAGCTACAGAGGGTGAGTTTTCCTTACAAATAACATCTGGGTTGTACTTCCACAAGATAATTATTGCCAGTAATAATCAAACTTAAGTAGCCAACACCTCTCCAGGACCGTGCCTATGCCACAAGTCCATGAAGACGTGGGGAATAGCAGGCTCCCAGCCACCCCATGGCTTACATCTTGGGCTTGGCTAAGGAAAGGACTCTGCAGTAGGGCATTTGTGGTATGTAGCCACTGGGCCCAAGAGCTGAGCCTGGGTCAAGGACAGACAGTTACAAGTGCTGGGCCCAAAGGTCCTGCTATTTGGGGATGCCCAGCACTGGGAGAAGTACCACTGCACCTTACTTTATACCTGACCATGTTTTTACAAAGGTGTATGTACAAGTTGGCTTTGTTGGAAGATGTGATAGGGAACTGGTGTTTAAATGAATATTACAGTGAATCCTTTTATAAAGTGCAGCATTCCCCCTGAATTGCTTTTATCCAAATCTGTACAAGGATGCATTGGTCCTCATGTACCAACTTACTGTTCTTGACCTTCTTATCTGCCATCTAACCTTGAAGCTTCTCTTTGTCAAAGCCTCTTGGCAGAGCTCATCTTCCAGAGTTTATTCATGTTTGTCCAGACCTTCCCTACTGGACGGCCTCATCAAAGAATCTTTAGAAGACTCCTCATAACCCCCACATCTCCAGGCTCGCTCCTTGGGCCTCTTCTTCCCTCTGCCCACACTCACTGTGGGTGGCATCACTAACCAGGGTTTGTAAACAGCCTCGACATTCATGCTCTCCAATGTTTATCTCCATCTGAGCTCCAGACCTACCGGCTCTCCACTCAACTTTGCTCCTACATGTGATGACAAAGTCCAGTTACACCCCATGATCCCTCCTGCAGGAAATGGCCGTTTTATTCTGTGTCTCAGATTGGTTTTAGCTTCTTCTCCATTTCGTATTGCACAACCACTCCACCACTCCACTCTCCTGGCCGTACCTCAGACACATCCAGAACCTGACCACTTCTCTCTGCCCCAAACCTTGCTCTTCTTATTTGCCATCATCTCTTGCCTGGATCATGGCAGGAGCCACCTCCATTAGCCTGCCCTGCCCTCTGTTTATGGTCAGCACAGAAAGGGGAGTGATTCCTTTACAGGTCAGTTTGGTTCTTTGCTCCAGACCCTCCAATGGCTCCAGTTCCCTTTTCACTTGCAGGAGAAGCCAAAAGCTTTGCCCTCGTTCTCAGGGCCAATGTATTCTGTGCACCCCACCAACTGTATCCATCTTACCTCCCACCCTAACCCCTCCCATCTTGCCAGTCAGTTGTAGGCACACTGGCCTTTTTGCTGGTCTTTAAACATGCTAAGTAAGTACTCTCCACATAGGAGTGAGTTCCCTTTTCTGGAGTGGTCTGATCCAGGTAACTGTGTGTGTGTACTCTGCTGCTCTGCTGGGTCCCCTTGTCAGGGAGGCCTTTCTGACCACCCTAGAGAGGGGATCAGCTCCCCTCAGCTACACTCTGACACCCTCCTCTGGCCTCATACTTCTCGTTAGACCAGATCAAATCTGAACTACTGTAGATATGCCTGGTGCCCATCCGTCTCCTCCCCCAAGGAGGGAAGCTCCATGAAGACAAGTGCTCTGTGCTAGCTCCTAGAATAATGCCTGCTTAAAGTAGGCACCTGCCAAGTAAATACTTGCTGGATAGTTAAAGCAGTAAATGAGAATGAAGTAAGGCAGGGCTGCAGAGGATTAGGGCTGTTAAAAACCATGTTTGACTTTTAATTTTGGAAACAAATTTAATACAGTTAAAACAGACCAGATGGTGTAGCTGCACAGGCTCCACCCTCACCCCAGGCTCTGTTCTGGTGGCTCTTAGACCCCAGCCTCACTCCTTTGTGGTGGGGAGCAGGAACACACCGGGTTTGGGAAACAAATCGTAGTCATGGACCCAACTCTGATTGGTCACAAACTCATTCCCAACAAAGATGAAAGCTGCAGTCCACCAGGGTTATAATTATAAATAAATACACATGCAGCTAAGAGAGGCTATTAGGTGAAAACAACGGAAATAGCATCCGCCAAAAAAACAAAAGTAAAAACAGAGAGAGAATATCCCATTTTGTTGTTCATTATCAATTTCCTGAAAAATGAGCCCTGGGATTTTGGCTAAGAAGGTGGCCTAAGACCAGCCAGGCTGACCTGAGCATTCAGGGCTGGTTTCTGTGAGTGAGGCAGTGCCATGCCTGGGCATGAATTCACTCATTTGGTGGGTGCCCTGTGCACACCTCCTCCCTCCCCTCCATGCCAACCCACTTGATTCCGAGGGGTTGATTCTAGAGCCACCACTGAAAGTGTAAGAGGCTGGGAATGTCCTGCAAGGTGGCTCAGGGTTCTCAGGGATGTGATCCCATTGGATACTTTCACGAATGCTGTGGGAAGTTAAATCCATTTCAAAATAGGCAGCCAATGCTATTTTTTCAATGTTAGGTTGCTGGACTGAATCCTACCCACTCACCCAAGAGTGGGTTCTCAACGGTCCTCAGACTGGTCCTGTGAGTTTAAATGGAGTGGGGGCTGTTAGCGTTAAAAAATAAACACCTCTTCAGTAGGCTCAGGCCTTTCCTTTTCCTCCAGTCGGGAGGAAAATTGTGCTTCCAACTTTCAGGAGCGTGAGTGATGGCCAGCAGAGGGCTGTCCCTGTCATTAGCCTCCAGGTGCAGGGAAGTAGCACATGCACACTGTTCTTCCTCAAGGGTGGGGGTGGGGGTGGGGGTGGGGGTGGGGAGAAGGAACAAGCAGGAGGCTTGTTCTCACGCTCCCAGCTCAGGGAGAAGGGAAAGTTTTGTTCCCATTATGCGTTTACAATAGAATGATTTCCAAACTAGAGTGTGCTCAGGTCTCCTTTCCCCTTGGGTCCAAACGATCTCTGCCTCTTTTCCACAAGTCCCTCTGCTAACCCAAAGCCCCTGCCTCCCCCAAACAGGGCAGGAAGGAGTACGGAGTGGCCCCTGCCTCCCTCCCTTTTCTGCCTTGCCCACTCCTGGCTCGCTTCAGCCCCTGAGGTCTATGATTCTCAAGAGCTCCTGCCCTCCCCAGTCCCAGCCCAGGCAAGGGCCCCTTGAGCCCAGAGGGCAGTGGGGAGGCAGTGTCTAGGCAGAGGCCCACATGATCTTAGTCCGGGTCAGTCCATGACCTGTACTGGCTCGAGGGCCCACCTCCTTCCCTGTGCTGGAAGGAGCAGGCTTGAGGGATGTGGGGCCAGAGTAAGGGACTCCACTCCCACCACAGCCTGAGGTATGGGGGAACCTGATGGCAGGCCCAGGCTCCCCTCATGCAAGGTGTTGCCTGTTGGGTTCAAAGACAGCCTTATGCTCTGGAAATAGGAACCAGAGAAAAGCCAGAGAGGTATGTCTATTGAGAGTAGCTCTCCAAGGAGGGTGGTCGTGGTGGTGGTGGTGTTCCTGATGCCTGGGCAGGGGGTTGCTCTTCGGTCTTTAGAATTCCCTGGCCAGGTGGCCTGTGCAGTCGTGCTGTGCCCCAGGAGCAGGGAGCCAAGCAAGACCACACTACACTTGACAGCCGGGGTCTTTTCACCTCTCTCCCAGCCTGGCATCACTCCAGGGCTTAGGTGCCCACCTCACCTGCTCCCTCGGGCCCTGCCAGTGCAGGAAGCTCTGGGGAGGTGTGCCAGGGCACTGGCTCGCTGGTTGGCATGACTTGGCTAGCAGCTGGGCCCCTGGTCATGTTGGATGGAAGAGAACAACAGGTCTGGGATTTCTGTGCTTTAAATTCTCCGTCCTTTGTTCTGGCATCAGGCTGGGCTCTCTCTGAAGCCCCCAGAATAGAAAGGAGAGTGATGGTGATTCCTTAGGAGTTTGCCTTGGAGGGACCATCAGCCATGGGGAGAGGATGGAAGGCCAGGAACAGGGTTTGAGAAGGAGGCTCCTGTGAAGGGGAGAAGAGGAATATGGGTGAGGCGTTTAAGCACGGAGGCAGGTGAGGGGCAGCCAGTCTGGCCAAACTGCTCAATCATGAGCCCCCATCAGGGTTCACCCAGGAGCTCCACAGAACCCAACCCCTAGGGTCCTCTGTAAATCCGTTATTGAGAGGTGGGTGGAGAGTGACCAGTGACAAGGTGAGGAGGCAGGGAATGGGGCTCTGTACGGATGCATTTTCAGTGGCACTGTTCAAGCTGATATTTTGGTTCAAGGCACAAAATGGGCGAGACTGACACTCCATGGTCTCCTGTGGGCAGGGCAGCTGCAAACATGATACAGAAGTTAAGCTTAACTCTGGGGCCAGAAGACAGATGTGTATCCCACCGTCTGTGCTCCCACCTCTGGGATGAGATTATAGAAAAGTCCATAAATTCCTGACTTGGACAAACAGGTGGCACAATTTACTTCATTTAGCTTCTCTGAACACCATTTCTTTACCTCTAAAATGTAGATAGATCCTGTGGCCTACTTCAATAGAAATTTTTAAAGAATCAAATAAAAGTACAACACTTATATATGACTCTTTATGTACCAAAGATTGTTCTTGGCTCCCCTAACAACCCATTTTACAGATCAAGAAACTGGGGCCTAGGGGCGCCTGGGTGGCTCAGTCAGTTAAGCATCCGACTTCGGTTCAGGTCATGATCTCACGGTTCATGGGTTCGAGTCCCGTGCCTCTTCCACTATTGCTGCCTTTGACCTGTCCTCCCACAATTAAAAACCAAGAGGAAAAGCCTTGGCAGATTTAGTCCACTCCACACTTGGGGTGCCCCTGCCCAGTGTGTTGTCTGTCTACCCTTGTCACTGCCATACCTGTATCCTGGGGCTCAGATCTCCACAGTGGGGTCCGTGAAGCCTTTTTTCCCCTCGTTCACCAGCACCGGCTTCTCTGTCCGTGTGTGCCAGACCAGGATCTGTGTGTCCAGAGACACGGAACAACATGGGGCAGGCCCCCCTAACCTCACCCTGCCCCCTCCCGGGTCCCTCCCACACTCCACAGGTATTTCTGCTGCCCCTCCATCCTGTCCTTGTTCTTTATTTCTACCTGCCCCCTCATTCTTGCTGCTTGTGCATTCAAATTCTCTGTTGGAAATATGAAGTGTGCAGCTACAGAAAATAGACAAATAAGTCCCAAGATTTCCTCTTCTCATCTTCCCCTGTGTTTCTTGATGGGTCTCTCTACAAAGGGAGACATTTCTTCAGGAGGCTTCAGCTCAGCCAAGTGATAGTCCTGGCCCTAGCTGGAGCAGTCCAAATTAGAAGCTGTGTGCGTGTGCCCGTGTGCATGCACCCAGGTATGCACACATTCATGCATATGCGGGCACATGTGTCTAGAGCCTAGCTGTTTTGAGGTTTGGGAGGGGATGTTACCCTTGGTCTTCCTCACTGCCTGCCACCCTCTCCATTTCCGTGCTTTAGCATGATGGCCTGACTAGGGATAAGCTACCTTCCTGGGAGGGTGTTCTAGGAGGCATGGTTCTAGGCTGGTCCTTTGCAAGGCAGTTTTGAGGTCTTTATTTCCTTCCCTCTGATCTGTAGGGAGCGTTTGGATGGGCTGGGAAAAGCTTGCATTGTACCTGTCAGTTCTGCTGAGGATTTACCTTGGTGCAATTGGCTGCCTTGGGCTCCAGGTCATTGAGGGTAACAAGTTCTCGGAGGAGGCTGCTTTCCTGGTAGCCTCCCTTCACGCCACGCAGCTTGAAGTAGGCCTGGCTACGCTGTAGAATGAGCCTCAGGTTGACTGCAAATCCAGCCATGTCTATTGCAAATGGTCTATGCGGGTCGAACACTGTCTTCCAGCCGACCACCTTCCCAGCTCCGTTGACCCGTGGGGCCTCGTACCGAAGGCCACCAACGAAAGCAACGGGCCACACAGACACCCTCCTGGTGCTGCGCATCTACAAGAGGGGATCCAGAGTCAGGACACATGGGACTGATGATAGGGAGTGGTGCCTGTCCCCAGAGAAGGGTAAATCAATTAACTCTATGCCCAGCCCTGTTTCCAGATGCATTCTCTATAGTAGGCATCTGCAGAGGAACCTGCCTCGCCATAAGCAAGGCCTGACCTCTCACCCCTGGTGAAACGCTTTTTCATAAGACTTACAGTCTAGCTTTTTCTCCTGCCGCAAAACCTCTCTCTACCCAATGTAGAGTCTGAAATGACTCATTCCCCTGGCCCAGACTCCCACCACTCCCAAGCTCCAAGGACAAACTGTTGCACATAGAATGACACCACTTGAGGCCATGCTTCTAAGGCTTTGTTCTAAGCCCTCCATCCCCTACTTTCTTCCCTGGAAGCAGGGATGGCTGCAGAAGTTTGCAGCGAGTTTTTCCATCCCTTCTTGGGTTGCCTGCAGTCTACACTGACCCCAGGGGCACTGCTAGCTCCACCCCATGGTTTCCCTCCTTGCCCATTCCAAAGGGCCCCCACACCAGAGGCCCCCTACCGGCCTCCTCCCGCCCCCTCCCAGCCTTCTGCCCCACCCCACACCTCCTCAAAGAGCTCCAGGCTGTAGGTATTGTCGTCGTCAGCGAAGTACACCACACCCGGTTGGCTGGAGTTGCGCGGGAAGGTCTCACGCAGCCAGCGCAGGGCCAGGTTGCGCTGCATGGTGCCCCGCGGGATGCGCGGGTCACGGGCGTCGCCACGCAGCTTGTAGTTGCGGGGCGTCTCCACGTGCAGATGCGTGTAGTTGAGGCCCGTGTCGCGTAGCAGGCGCGCGGTCAGCGGCGTCCGGCGCGGTGCGTCCTCCACCACCAGCCAGTGCAGGTTGGGCACGTGCAGCAGCGTGTTGGCCATGCGCGTCAGCTCGGCCTTCTGAACCGGGCGGCTGTAGGTGGGCGTCACCACGTGGATGGTGGGCAGCGTGTCGGACCATGGCGGGGGCCGCGTGTACACATACTCGGTGCGCACCACCTCCACGATGTCGCGGTCGGACATGCAGTACTCCCTGGGGTCGGCGCCAGGCGGCGCGTCGCGCCGGGGGTCACTACCATCATCTGTGGGGTTGGGAGACACACGGTGTGGGGACGGGCCGCGCAGGCCCGGCTCTGACCTCAGATCCTGGGCAGGATGCCACGCACCCTGCTAAGACACACCTCCCCTCTGCTCCTCCTTCAGGAATATCATCGGAAACCTGCCTGGGCTCTAGCTTTTACAGGTAACGGAGAAAGCTGCATCCCTGAATTCTCTTGGGCATTTTCCCAGTTCTGACTCCTGAAATGACACAGAAATAACCTCTTCTTCCTTCTCACATTTGACAGCTCTGTAGCTATTTGAATGTGGCTGGCCAAATTCCAAGACTGCTTTCTCACTTCTTAAATGTGTTGGGTTTTATATGACAAAGTGTCCTGACGCTTCCCACCCTAGTGCCCTCCCCACAAGGCCAGAGCTGATTGCACTTGCCTCCCCTGTTCCCCTCCCCCCCATTCAGGTTGCACAGCACCGTGACACTGCCACCCACAGTGGTGAGAATGCCACAATGCCCCAGTGTTAGTGCCTTCCAAGCCACAGCGCACTGTGGATCTCACAGAGTGATGTTAGCTCCGCCCAATTTTCCAAAAACCCTCTTCTCAAGTGGGGCCTCTCCCTTCCTGGTCTTACGAATCTTGGTACAGAATTTCATCCTTAACTACCATATTTTCTTCCAGGGTTATGTCTATAGTTGCCAAGATAATTTTGAATCCTGAACCCACTGTTTGTGCTTTTAGATGTTCTTAAATTTTGACCTATACAAAAAAACCAGAATGGACACTTGTTTTAGCTCTTCTGCTGCTTGATGTCAATTTCCTGATCTGCACTTTCTAGACACTCATTCAAACATCTGGGAGACTAACCATACCACTGACCCTAACTGTGCTAGCATCCAGTTAGTGTTTATACATATCTCCCCAAGAACACCATGAGGGGCAGTGTGTGAAACCTTGCGGAGGCCTGGCCTCTGGTAAAACACTCACAGGCATGGGGAAGCCATTCCTTCCTGAAGGCACCTGTTTTGGTTGGGGCAGCTCTAATTACCAAGCTTTTTCTTACATCCTGGACATTTTCCTGATTAGTGAAGCTGGCAGTCCTGCCAAGAGGACAAATCAGGGTCACTGGTATTGATTTTAATGAGCCCCTCCTCCCCTCCTCTCCAAGTTACGTCTTTCTGTGTGAACAACTGTGTGGCCCTCACTGCTCTACATGATCTCAGCAGGAAGTGGCAATGGTCAGAGGACGACATTTGGATACCTAGGAATCCAAATGCTGGGCTCAGACCCTGTCCAGTTTTTGCACTGACTATTGCCCTTGAGCAGGTTATTTAACTCCTGGTGCCTCAATTTTAGCAACTACAATATGGAGCTAATAATAACATCTATTTTATTGAGTTACTATGTGGATTAATAAGTCGATATATGTAAAGGACTCCGAATACTGCTAGGCAGTTGTTATCATTTCCTCGTGTTTAAAAGGAGGGCAGTTGCCAGCCCTACTTCTGCATGGCTTCCTGCACCTAGAGAAAGGATGAAATAAGCATTCTCGTGATCGGGTTGAAGTATGGTTCCAGGGAGGATCCTGGAAATCAGCCATTCTGTCACCTCCCCTCCTTCCCATCACTGTCACATAGAGTGTGTGCAGTTCATGTATTAGGTCTGATGCTGGACCCTGAGAGGAGGTACAGATGCACCCAGAGGAAGACCAGCTCCAGGCTATTAGGGAGTTCACATAGGCCAAGGGCACAAGACATACAGTGGGGAACACCACACCCCCTGGTGTGTGAATGCAGGGGTAGGAAGACTAGCTCAGCCTCTGTTGATCAAAGGTGATTTTCTGAGTGTGGTTTTGATTTGTATTTCCCTGATGAGAAGCGATGCTGAGCATCGTTTCATGTGTCTGTTGGCCATCTGGATGTCCTCTTTGGAGAAGTGTCTGTTCATATCTTCTGCCCATTTCTTCACTGGGTTGTTTGTTTTTCGGGCGTGTAGTTTGGTGAGTTCCTTGTAGATTCTGGATATCAACCCTTTATCTGATATGTCAGAGTGGCTAAAATGAGCAAATCAGAGAACTCTAGATGCTGGCGAGGATGTGGAGAAACGGGCACCCTCCTACACTGTTGGTGGGAATGTAAACTGGTACAGCCCCTCTGGAAAACAGTGTGGAGGTTCCTAAGGAAACTAACAATAGAACTCCCTATGACCCAGCAATAGCACTGCTAGGAATTTACCCAAGGGATACAGAAATGTTGATGCAGAGGAGCACATGTACCCCAATGTTCATAGCAGCACTCTCCACAATAGCTAAAACCTGGAAAGAGCCTAAGTGTCCATCAACAGATGAATGGATCAAGAAGATGTGGTTTATCTATACCATGGAATACTACATGGCAATGAGAAACAATGAAATCTGGCCATGTGTAGCAACATGGATGGACCTTGAGGGTGTTATGCTGAGCGAAATAAGTCAGGCAGAGAAAGACAAATATCATATGTGTGCACGTATAGGAGGATTAGGAGGAGCTTAACAGAGGACCAAGGGGGAGAAGAAGGGCAGAAATGGTGGGGGAAAGGGGAGAGGCAAACCATGAGAGACTCTTGAATGCTGACAAAAACTGAGGACTGGTGGATGTGGGGGGGAGGAGGGGGGGGCATGGAGGAGGGCACTTGTGGGGATGAGCACTGGGTGTTATGTGGAAACTAATTTGACAATAAACTATTTGTAAAAAAAAAAAAAAAAACAAAAAAAAACAAAGGTGATTTTCTGGAGGAGTTTCAGATCAAACTGGGAAAACAGACCAAGGTTGAGGAGAGATGGGTGATGAGGATTATGACCAAGATTGATATAAGGGTTAATTTATCCTATAGTCGGTGAAGTTTTGGAAACTGACTTACTGGAAAGGAAGATTTAGAGCCATCTCCCCCACCCTTTTTCCATTCAAATCATCCTAAACAGGCGGGTTTGGGCCCTGGGAAAGTTCTCCATGCATTCTGACCTGGCCACAGAGCTGGCTTTATGGTTGCTGCAATCTTTGAGTCACAAAGGCCTCCCAGCACCCTTGACATTATTTCATTGCAGCTTTCAGTCATCCCCTCTTGGCATACTCTGAGGACACAGAATGCCAGCTCCCCATTCTCAGGCAGCAGCACTGGTGCTTAGCAAAACATCCTGACACCTCTGACCCTAGAAGCTCTGCCAAGAATGGAATCCACATGATAGTATGTCACTTGGTGTATGGTAACTTTAAACCTTCTGGAATGATGCAGTTGTAGGATAACAATTCCAAATGATGAGCATCAAAGAGAGATGCTGGAGGGTAAATGTCAGGAGAGGCTCTAAGTGCCCAGCATGGGGCAGTGAGAATTATGCAATCTTCAGCCTGTAAAACCTTCCTTATGGAAGCTTCAGGAACTGCTGGGGCTGAGCAGCCACACTGTGTAATTGTGGGGCAGCCTGGCTTCAGACTATGATTCTTGGCTACTGCCTGCATCCAAATCATTCAAGGTTATGAGCTACACATGGATTTACAGGCCCTAACCCAGAGCCATCCTCTCTTTCTCTGGGATGGGCCTGAGTCCTTGTGTATGTTATCATGTCTACCATGTAATATAATGCGCATTTCAATAGAATTGCTGCCCTACAGTATTGAGTCTGTACATGCATGCAGTGGGTGGGAAAGAAGAGCGTTGAGATGAAAGACTGAGGAGTGAGGGGGCAGGCCAGAAGTGGGGTACATGGAAGGGGGGAGGGTCAAGAGAGCCCAGTGTGAGAAGGAAAGGCAACCTGGTTGGAGGGAAAGCTCTGGACTCAGAGCCAGGAGAATCTGGTTCCAGTCTGTTCATCCATGAGTGCTTTGTGGGACTTTTTCTCTTTCCAGGTCTATTTTCACTAGGTGGGACTAGATCAGGGTTGTCCAAGCAGGAAAAGAAGAGCAAACAATATGCTCCTCCTGAATAGTTTTAAAACACGGGCCAGAAACTCTGTCCATCCATCCCTCCGTATTCATAGCTGAGAGCAACCAGTCCTTACACGTCCTGAGACTAGATGCAGAGTTGTGCATGTGTGCCTTTGTGCATGTGTCTCTTTGTATGTGTGTCTCTGTGCATGCATGTGTGTGCTGGCACTCATCAGATTCCTAAAGGGACCAAGACCCCCCAAAAGGTAAGGTCATTGGCCTGGATCATCCTATGACTCTTCCCAGCTGCCTAGTAAATGTAAATATGAACTACATCTCTGTCAGCTGTGGTCATTCTTATTACAGAAGCCTGGCTGGGGCCGAGGCAAGAGGTTGGGGGGCTCACCCTTGTGTGCGGTGAGCAGAGGTGCGATGGTGCTCTGGTGCCACACGGTGACAAGCAGTGTCCAGGGCAGTACAATGAGGACGATCGCAAGGATGTCCCGTCTTTTCGGCATCTCCAAGGCTGGCTGGGCCCACAGCTCCTCGTTACCTGGGCAGCGGCAAGGTCAGGAGAAGGGTGGCCCCAGCGGCAACGGCAGCAGACAGTGGCGAGCACAGGGGAGAAAAGAACAGGAATGGGCCGCGCAGGCCAGGCACAGGGAGAGCAGAGAAGCCGAATGTTGGCTAGCAGGTCTTACCAGCGCTCACAACCCACCCATTGCGGAAGCAGGTTTGCAGAGTCCAGCCAGACTGGATACTGCGAAGGGGTGGCTGTCCAGGGGCACGATCAGGAACCCTGTGAAGTGGACACCTGCAAGAGAGAGCAGAACAGGATGGCCAGAGACCTGGCGGTGGGGGGGAGAGATGCCCAGAAGGGCAGGGCCTGGCTTCAGGGCTCACAGCACTGGGGTTTTCATAGTGGAGCCTGCGCTGCCTTCTCCCTGAGGACTGCTTTGCCTTGCCTGCCTGGATGAGGCCAGCCTCTGTCACCCACAAGCGTGGGGACACGGTGCTGCCCAGTTACATGATTCAGCAGGCCACAGAGGTTAAGGGCATGGCTTTCAGACACACTAGTCTTGGTTTCAACCCCAACTCTGACACCGACAAGCCATATGCCCTTTATCAAGTTACGGCAACCATTTCTGCCTCTGTTTTCTCATCTATGAAATGGGGTACTATCACTACCTATGTCACAAGGCTCAGAATTAAATGAGTTAGTCCCACAAAAGCCACAGAATAGTGCCTGCTGTATTTATATATAGTGCATGCTAAAGATGCATTGGCTACTCTGGTGTCCACCTGTGTATCCAGATGGTTTCTTCATAGCCTAGATAAAGGGGTAGGCGTTGGGGTGATGGCCAACAAGAGATGTTTTGGGGACAGGCCCTGGGAGGACATGCGGCAAGTGCCTTCTCTTTGTTGATGTTGATAGGAACTTCTTGTGGATTCTGCATAGCTTGGGTATCAGCACGGTGAAGAGATGGGCCCTGTGGGGGCTGCCATATCCTCGGGAGACAACACTCAAAATGGCAGCAAGAGGAGCCATGGGAGAAACACCCTTTCTGTGAGTAGGGTGACCCTGCCTGACTCTCTTCTCAGTTCTGCAGAGGGTCTGCCAGCAGCGTCCTTCTCTGGGCCTTGTCTTGTGTGACAAAGAGCAGGCACAGAGCCCCACAACCACCATGGAAACTGTCACATCCTATTCTCTGCCTTCCTCGTCCCTTCTCTGCCAAGCCCTGTGTAAGACGCAGGTGGGATCTGCAAAGGGGCAGGGGAGATGTCAGCCATGGGCAGCCCCTGGCTTGTCCTTGCATGTCACCCCCTCTAGTGTCCAGCACTGTGCAGTGATGTGCTTCAGAGGGGCCAGCTGCTCAATCCAGCCCCAGGTAGCACATGCTTTCCATCTCTGGCAGCATCAGGAGCCATGGCCAAGGAGAATTTTGCCCCCCAACCCTCCCCAACCCCAGATTTGGAAACAGTGTGTCTTCTTCTCCTTGTCTGGTCCTCTCTCCAAATAGTTTTGTAACCTTGTGGAACAACCAGGTATGTCATCTAGTAAAGAGCACTATGGTTTCTCGGGTCAATCAGCATGTTCCAACCAGCCATTTACCACCAGGAGCCTGCTCTGCCTCCACTGTCTCCATGGGCAGGAGATAAGCAGGCTACACCAACTTCCTCAGGGAAATGGAAGATCCACTGAGGTTAAATGTTACTGGCAGGGACAAACAATGTGGACACAGAGCTGGGAGAATAATTCTGGGGTATGTGCTGTGTCTCCTACAAACTCCTCTTTCATGGCCCCTCTAGGTGGCAGAGCCTTGTGTCCATCCCAGGAGGCCTGTCTGGATCCCATGTGCTAAGTATGATGAAGTGGAGTAACCTCATGCCATCCCCAACCCCAGCCCGATCCCCCCACTCCAAGGTCTCTGACAAGGCTTCAAAGGGCTGAGTCGGGGCCTTGGTTTGGCTGGGCAATCTTAGGCCACATTCGATGGAAGACAGGGGAGCTTCTAAGAGGCCTGGCTGGAAGATTTCCTTTGGGTTCTTAGTGACTCCAAATGTTCTTCATCTTGGGGAGAGTTCTAATTCCAGGATGGAGAAAGGAGAAAGCAATGGAGAGGCAAGCTCCATGCCAATTTGTTGCATGTACACCCAGCCTGCTCATAGTGCAGGTGCCTGCTTTTACACCTTTTTTCACTGGGCAGCCTCTTTATCCCGAGTCTCTTTCCTCTGGCACCTGCTTCACCTCCTGCTTGTCTGTTTGGGACGTCATTAGTAATAACAAGCTGTTATGTAGCACTTGGTGGTGTCCAGAAATGACACTCAATATTTTACGTTCAGTCCTCATGGACCACTTGCCATAGATGCTGTTGTAACCTTATTTCACAAGGAAATCATTGAGGCCCAGTGAGGATCAGTGACTTGTCTGAAGTTGCAGTCAATAAGGTCATAGTGGACCCCAACATAAGTCCAGGCCCTTTGCCTCTATGCTGTTGGCAGGAGTGTGGGAAAAGAGGTTCCAGGCCCCAGATCCTTGAACCCAGCTCGGGTGCAAGGTCAGCACAGGTCCACACACAGGCCCTGGCTGAGAACTGCTTCAGAGCCACCCTCCTCCATGACAGTTGTCTCCACTGTGGGGCCCCAGAAGCTCCCTAGCGGTGGGAGCACGAAGCAGATTCAGGGTGAGGACGGATGCAGGCAAGGGTACAAGAGGGCTCTGGAGAGACAGTTCTGATCCCATCCAGTCTTTTTGGTCAAAACATCTATGAAAGGAAAGGGAGGAGTGGATGAGGGAGAAAAGCTCTAAAAATAAACTTAGCAATAAACCCAGTTGTGCATTAATTACTCTGGAAGCCATTACGGCTTGAAAACCCCATAACTTTAATGGAGGCTATTATAAGCATAGTAGCAAAATCGTGGAGCTAATTACCAGGCAGTTATTAAGCAGCACAGAGAGAGCCCCCACCCTTGGAGAAAGCCAGCTAGCCAGCAGGGGGCAGGTTTGTGGGAGATGGGGCTTGGGGCAGGGGAGGTGGCTGGGGCTGCACTTACCCCTACTCCAGATCTGTGAGATGGGACTGCAAGGGTGGCCTCCTCACCACAGCCTGCTGCTTCTGCATGGTGGAAGGACAGTAGCTAGCCTGTAGTCACAGGCTCCGACCCCACAATTGCTCTGGGCCCTTAGAAGAATCAGCACAAAGATGGAGGAGGGGCTTGGCCACATTTAGAGGCCAGCAGAGAGGAGGTGGCAAGGGCGGGAGAATGGGATGTTGAGGGAGGGTTGGGTGGAGGCTTCGAGGGGTGACTGACAGGAAACTGCAGAGATCTGCTGGGGCTATGAATCCCCGTCTGATACTTGTCACTAGTGTCTGTGACCAGCCACAATTGTCATTTGTCCTGCAGTAAGTGCAGATATGAGGAGGCCCTTCCACCCTCCTGGTGCCCTCAGAAGCCTTCACTGGACACAAAGTTGTCCTCCATGACACCCTCCTCCATGACAGTTGTCTCCACTGTGGGTGGAGGATATAAGACTGAGTGGAGGATGGTCATTTGGTGACAAGAGCAGAACGCCTGGAGGCAGGGGTAGGCAGACAGTGGCCTGGGCAGTGTTCTGGGCAGTGGACAGTGTCCCCCTTTATTGGGGGACTGGGTCCCATTGCTTGCTCTCCTTGGCCTCCATCTTCATTTTAAAATACAGAGGCTAGATTGGGAGAGTTCTAATAAAATTTTTAGTTTTGTCATTTTGGCACTGTGAGGTTAAAACAGTTAGGCCTCTGTGAGGATAAAGAAATGTTCTATGTGAGAACAGTGGGGGTCAGGTGGGCATTTAAGGCTGGAAGTCAACCTAACAACTTTCCACGGAACTTAGTCATGATTTAAGGACTAATTAGCTATGATGATTGGCCATGTCTGGGAAGACATAGGAATTTGTCTATGGGTTTTAGGGTGTCATAGGCTGTGTGTGAGAACTAGGGGGATATAGGAACCCAGGTGGAAGTGCCTAAGACGGGGGCACAGCCAGTCAGGCTGTACAGGAGATGCTGAGCCTGAGGTGGCAAAGCTAGATTCATGTTGGTTCCAAGGCTGGATGATTCCAAATGCATGGAAAGGTTTCCTTCTGAGCCTACAGGTGTTCAAATGAAAACCTCATCAATGCCCCTAGTCGCTGAAGAGGAGGCTTATTTAATTAGATTCAACAAATATTAACTCAGCATCTGTAGTAGGCAGGCACTGTGTTAGGTTCTATGGGAAATGCAACAGCATGAAGGAGGGAAGTGAGGGTTTCCTTCCAGCATCTCATAGCCCAGAGGGAAGGAGGGACTTTACACAGGTGTCTGTGAAGCTCCCACAATGTCATTCAGGGTGATTTGTGATGAGTTCTAATGTTGCAGAGAGCGTGTGCATGTGCGTGTGTGTGTGATGGAGACCAGTCACAAAGAAGCTCAGAAACCATCCAAGCCACTTGTCTCTGGAGGATGATAAAGCTACGTTACCCAATAAGACTGACAATAGTAGTCAGTTGGTCAAAAGAATCCATTAAAGCAGAGTCCTTCAAAATGCACACATAGGATACACATTTCAACTTAAGACAAGTAACTTTTAAACAGCCAGGAGCTCAATAAGTTATGTTTTCCCACTACTGCACAATAATGTGCTCATTTTCCACAAATCCAAACCACTCAGCACTGGCTAGCTTGCAGTACTTCTACTTTTTTACACAGAGTCGAGACTGTCTCTTGGGCCAAGAGACAGCTGAGGTGAGTCCCATGTTGCCTTTCTGACGTCATCCACACCATAGTGTACTGCCTGTGACCTACGGTGTGGGTTTCTTTGAATTGGTCTGAGACCTTAAGGACACTTGGTGAACAAGACCTTAAGGACACTTGGTGAACAATTCAAGTGTAGTATCCCTTGAGTTTTTATGACTTTTCCCACCAATCTTCACCTAATTTCGAGAATTTCAACTTAAGTTTTCATAGAAACAGCACATTTATTTCTTTCCAGTTCATATTTCATGGTTCGTATAATATCCCATGATGGTGACAGCAAGCATGCCCATTGTAAACTGTTTGGGAACAAATACTATAGACTCTCAGCAAGTATGAAGCTCAGCTAGTGTAAGCACAGGCTGGGGGGGACGCCAGAGGGGAGGTCCAGCATTATGCTTGCACATGCATCTGTTACTGTGCTTTAGAGATGGAATGGAGAGCATCGGTAGTATGCTGAGCCAATTGAGGAAAAGCTTGGTTAAGAGAGCTTCTGCTGTATGTGTGAAGCTGTCCTCTGTTAGCCTGAGTCCCACTGGGGCTGACGAGGCAGATGCTGAAGCCTCCTCATGCAGAAGCATAACCAGATCCACTGGTTGGGGCCCAGAAGGAGGTTGGGGTAGTCAGAGGGGGATGGGGAAGCTAGGATGGCTGGGGAAGGCACCAGACCTTTGAGCACAGGAGCAGGGATGTGGCAACAGGAGGCAGAAAGAGGGGAAGTTTTAAAAGAAGATAGTGGGAAGAATGCTGGTCAAGGCTCCAGCTTTACCTTCTAGCCCCAGACAGTGCCTCTCTCAGAGAGGCACCGACTTTGTCCCAGAGACCCGTAGGAGCCCCTAATGGGATCAAGGGATTAGTATTGATTCTGCTGCCACTGCTCAGGAAAAGCCCAATGCCAGAGCTAATCAGCGCCTGGACCAGTCAATCCATACTTCATTAACCCAGCCCCAGTCTTCTGCCACCCCTGACCACCCCCATGCTCCGTCCCCCAACCTGGCCCTGGCTTCCAGCCACCAGCTCCGGTTGGGGAACAGGACACAGGCAATGTGTCCTCTCTCCACCCACCATCCCCCAGAACACTCATGGTGGGGTGTCCAAGTAGTGGCTCTGCCCAGGTCTCCTGCTCCTCTTCCTCCTCCCTTGCCCCCATGACTCGGAGGGAGGGGGGCATTCCGCCACTCATTCCACTCAGAAGAAGTGAAGATACTGTGGGACACCTGGTTGGAAATGCAAGCCTTCCCAGTAACAGCCCTATGCTGGGCCAACCAGATTTATTTTCCTTTGATCTTCACAAAAGCTCTATGAGGCAGGCAGGAAAACTGTATCCCCACTTTACATGTGAGGGAATTGAGATTTAGATGGGCTGTGTGATTGGCCGAAGGTCCCAGCTAGAGTCAGCCTCTGGCAGAGCTCACACTCAGGCCTTTGGACTCCGAATCAGCGTGCCCCCATGCCCATGCTGCCTTCCTTCCCGCAGGCCTGGTTCTCACCTTCTGGCTTACTTATCTGGCACTTCTGTCCCAGGGACAGAGCTTCCTGAGCCCAGTCCTGGCCTGTCCCCTTGGTGGTCAGGCCCAGTGCTCCAGGAAGGACCTCTCTCACCCAGCTTTCATGGTGTGGCACTGAGGAGAGGAAGACCCAGGCTCTGGGGAGGTCTGCGTCCTGCCTTGGGGCCTGGTCACTGCTGGCTCTCACTCCTAGACACTTCTGATAGGAAGAGTGGCATAGATTCCAGATCTTGCACCATTTTGCTCCTTTCTAGCTAGGAAAACTGAGCCAAGGGCTTGGGCAGGAGGAAGTATTAGTTCAGTTCAGGCTTGGCATAAAGCATACTTTTATGCTTTGGTTTTCTTCCAGCCCAGCAGTGTCAGAAAATGCAACTCATGGTTTGTTTGTTTTAGGTAGCTCCTTTGTTTCTCTTTTTGGTTTTTCCAAAACAGCCTTTGGACTCAATTTGGATTATGAATCAGTAAAAAATAAAAATTGGGGTTTGGTTTTGCATGGTATTCTGCAAGGCAAAGTCCATTCTGGTTCACTGCAGGAATTTAAACAGAACAAGAGATCGGCCCCAGCTGGTTTCATCGAAGTTCCCTGAATCATGTAGCTTGCAGGCTTCAGGCGGAGAGGCATCCACTTACCCCAGAGCCTCTAGGCAGGAGGCCCTTAGAGGAAAAAAAAAAATCGAATGCTTCATTTTGTGGGGGACATCAGTTGCTACTCTCAGTGGGGCCTGCCTAGGCTGGGGCCCAAGCACACAGATGACCCCAGCATGGTCCTTCAAGAGTGGGGACAACAGAGAGGGTGCAGTGGCCAGGGAGACAGCTATTTGGAGGACACGGGTCTGATGGAGGGTGGGGGAGAGTTGGGCAGTGGCCGGCCAGGCCCATGGGCATCCTGCCAAAAAGAGCTAGCATGCAGTACGTTGTGAGGGCTGATGTGGAGGGCTGAGTGGGCAAGGCATTCAGCAGACTTGTGCTGATCACTGGCAGGACAATGGAGAGTCGCAGTCAGGAAAACTGCCGCACATGGCCACAGAACCCTTACCTGCATGCTGGGGAAAGCAGTGAGAGTCACACCTAGCGTTGGAGTTTGTGGGACTGGGGAGCGGTCCAAAGAGCCCTGCAGCCCAGCTTCCACCATAGTATTCTGCATTTGGATGGGACTCTTGGGCCCATAGAGGGCTCTGGGCCTTCAAAGTGCCACCGCCCTCACTTCCTTTGCCCTCCTTTCCTTGCCATCTTTCCAACCTTGCCCCAGGCCTGTTCTGGCAACCATACCAGCTTTTTGAAGGCAAGGTCTACTGCTGCCTAACAAGTCATCGCACACTTAGCCGCTTAAAATGACACATGTCTACTGTCTTCAGTTTCTGCAGCTCAGGAGCACAGGCATGGCTCAGGGGCTCATAGGGTTGCCATGTACCGGCTGAGCTGTGCTCTCCGTGGGGGGCTTTCCTTGGAGGGCTTACTGGGAAGGAACCTGCTTCCAGGCTCAGGCTATTGGCAGAGTCCTTTGCCTTTCGGGCATAGGACTGAGGGCCACTCTTCCCGCTGGCTGTTGTCTGCGGCTGCCCTCAGTGCCTAGAGGCTGCTCAAAGTTCTTGCCACATAGATTTCTCCAAAAAAGCTACTTACTCCACCAGGCCAGTAAGGGGGGATCTAGAGCAAGTCTGCCAACGAGACAGAGTCCTACATAACAAAATCATGGGAGTGACAGCCCATCACTTCTGCCATGTCCTACTGGTTAGAGGCCTGCCATAGGTGCCATCCAGACCAAAGGGAAGGAAGTTACACAAAGGATAAACAGCAGCAGTCAGGAGACGTGGTGGGGAAGGACCCCAAAACAGGATGGCTTGGTCTCCACCCTGGACCATCAGCTCCTGAGAGTAACAGCAGGTTCTAACCATAGTCAGAGCCTTCTATTGCCTCCTTCCCATCTTTCTTTGCTCTCCTTTGCCCAGAAGAGTGGCACACGGACAGATAGTCAAGTATTGGAGCGCCTGTGCCTTGGAGCCCAACAGCCCTGGGCGCAATACTAGAGGCTTTCGTCCTCTGCTATGTGGCTTGGGCAAGGTAACCTCTCTGGGCCTTGGTTTTCCATCTGTAAAATGGGAATAAATATAGTGCTTCCCTCACTAGGGTTGTTAGCATACTTAGGCAAAATAAGTTTAAACTGTCTGATGCATGATTGGTGTCAATAAAAGCGGCTATTTGCAACTGCCAAACTTGCAGCCCAGGAGGGGGCCTGAGATGGGTCTACTTGGCCTTGCTTCTCTCTTCTCGACCTTGCTTCTCTGCTGAACTTCTGGCTGCTGGAAGGCAGGGTGGGAGCCACAGATCCTGAAAGCCCCATATCACCCCTGAAGGAGTAGGCAGTGAGGAAGGGTGGCCGGGATAGTCAGAAGGGACACCTCCCTTCCTCAAGGACTAACACTGGCCTTACGCAGTGTGAGGACACTGACAACTACCTTTGATTTCTCTTAGCCTCAGTCTCCCCATCTCCCGTGTGGAGCTGTTATGCCTCTTTTATTGTCCAACATACTCCACTGTGACTTTAAATACAACATGACTAAGATTCAGCTATCATCTTTCTTCCTAGAGCAGCTCCCCATCCCTTCCTTCTTTTTGTCATCCATCTTCAGCCAATATGAAAATCCCAGGAATGCCCTGGATACCTCCCCCTCTTCACATAAGCTGGGCTTCAGCTCCTTTGGCCTGGCCTGCCCCTAGACCTTGGGATGTATTCCTCCAATACAAGTCCAGGTCATATTTTTGCTCCCACAGTCACCCATTGTGATCTTTCTTCAGATTCCAGCCCACTGCCTGACCTCCACCCCCTTACTGACTTGCTCACACTCAAAACCTTTTGTATCTCCTGCTGACTGCAACTTACTTAGCTTGGCATTCAAGGCTCTTTGTCATGTGGCCCATCCCACTGCTCTAGCTGCACCCTCTTCTGTTTCCTATCCACCTTCTGTTTCCTATCCACAGCAGTCTCTGACCTCTATCATTCAGAGCCTTCTCCTCTCCCTGCACTGCTTGGGGGAAGTTCTGGTAGCTAGAAGACCTGCTTGGTTCATTCAGATGGTAACTGCCCATTCCCACCTGGGGCCAGTGTCTGAGCCAGCCCCAAGAGAAGAGGTCTCAATTTAGGGTCAAGATGCCCAAAGGGCAAGCAAGGCCTGGCTCTCACAAGCTAGCCTGCCCCTTATTCCCTTCCACCTGCAACTTTGTGTTTTCACTTTGGCCTCTATCCCATATTGTTCCTCCTTGCCAGACCTCTACCATCACCCAGCATGGTGCATGTGTACCTGAGCCTGCTGAGGGCCACAGCTCCTTACCCTGTGACAGTCTGAGTATCAGTTTGGTGTTTGTGACCTCTCACCCCTTACCACCTTCTGTAAGATGACTGGGGAAGATGTCAGCCTGATAAAGGTGACTGAGGCACCCTGCTCCCCACCCTCCTGTATTTGTAATTTCACTCAGGAGAATGGCTGGACTGAGTCTTCTATTCTGACAAGTCATCAAGGCTGTGCCAGATAACTACAGAGCACCCTTTCAGTGATTTAACGGGGCAGCAGCTTACTTCACACACATGTGATTGCAGATCTGTGCTCATGGCCAGCACATCATCTGAATGTGCATGTGTTCATGGGCACATGAATGCACACCCTTGGCTGGGTTTGGTTATTGCTTCTGAATCCTGCTGGAGAATCCCATGATTGGGTCTCTGTTCAAATGAAGGATTACCTCATGTGCCCTTGGCATCCAATGGCCTCAGATCCTAGAACACAGATGTGGACAGGCCAATTTACCTTCTCTGTGGTGCTGTGGGTAGGGGGCAGCCTCCCCTAAAAACTAATGATAACACGACTCATACTCAATAGTGATTTGTAACATCTCAAATGATTTCACACTGGTCATCTCATTTAATCAATAAACCCTTGTAATTCCAAAGTTTTACTGATGGTTTACAGATGAAGAAACTGAGGCACAGGGCGTTGAGTGTCTAGGCATCCTGGGTCCAGTGAGACAGCGACTCAGACTCACGTCTGTCTGAGACTTGCTCCCTGGGCGGCAGTGACCCTCGCAGGGGCCCTGGCAGTGCAGTCGTCACACCTCTTCTGGTCCAAGCTCACTGCTGGCTGCCTCCCAGGGGAGGCTTGGTGGAAGCCCCTCCTGGTCCAGGCTCTTGGCTTGGTGGAAATTAGGGCTCCTCCTCCTGGTCTGTATGCCCATACTGACATCTGTGCTTAAGTCACGTCCCTTGGCCCTGTCCATCAGAATGGGAGTGACCATGTATCCAAAACAGGGCCCTCCAGACTGTGCTGATAAAACAAGAGGAGTCAATGCATCAGCAATAGACATGGTCAGGGACTGTTCTGGGCACAGTGGGCAGTGGTCCCCTTAACCAGAGCCCACTGCCACTCAGTATACAGTGCCCAGCTATGCGAATGGGTGCCAGGTGTGGACCCAGTACTTCTCCCTCCTGCCAACTCCCAGAATCGGATCTTTGCTCCTGCGTGAAGGCTGCATAAAGCACAAATCAACATACTTGGTTTGTGCTGCAACCAAATCCAGAACAGCTCCTCTGTCCTCCGCATCATGAACTCTGGGAGCACTGGAGTTCTCACTCACTGTTGCTAAGACAGCTCCCTATATCCTCTGCCTTGGAAACAGGGGTGCAGAATCGGCAACGCGTATCACGCTGGCACAGGTTGAGGCTGCACTAGGATACCGTCCTGATTTGGATCCCATGTATGGTTACGGAAAAATGCTCGTGAGCCTTTCCTGCCCAGCTTGCTGCAATACTTAGTGTTCTGTGAGAGGTGTGGAGAAGCTCAGGACACGTGGTGGGGCCCGGTGGGGCCCGAGTGGGGGTGAAGGGAATAGGAGTGGAGGGCTCAGCAGATTCCAATACAAGACGAACAGTAGGGGCTAGTGGGACAAGACAAGCAAATCATCAGTTGCTAGTGGAACAGCGGAGCCAAGAGCCATGCAGGTACGACACTCCATTTTTGCCAGCCTAGCAGCAGCAGTGGGGGTGGCTTGCTCCCTGCTGAGGCTGAGGTTAGAGAACAGTCCAGAACCCAGAAAGACCATGGTACCCTAGCATCCTGGGCTATGGGAGCTGGGAGGGCACAGCCCTCATCTCATTGGCCCTCAATTACAGAGGAGGCCCAGGGAGGAGACATTAGCCTAATGTTGGGCTCAGTGAGTGCCAAGCACTGGTTGCAATGAGGGTCCATATTATGGAGCAGGGTGCAGGCAATGGTGACTTATCTGACACCCATTAGACCCCTGAAGACCAGCAGGCAGGGCATGTGACCAGGGCCTAAGGACTGGAACCCAGCAGCCCAGGTAACCTGGGGATTGATGGTGAGGGCAGACTGGGATAGCCATGTGGAGATTGTGGGTGATGCTGCCATTAAGACACCTTCCAGGGAGGGTGTAAGCAGCCAATGCTAGTCTATCCCCATAGTACCATCTTTCCCACCCTCATGTTGTCCAGGCTGCTCTCTGCCTCAGTTTCCCTTGGAGCTGATGTCTCTGCAGTTCTGGGTGAGCATGTTGACTAGGTGAGGCCATACTGAGCTCTATTCCCTCAGCCTGGGCTTTCTTCTTCAAAGCCTTCCACACCCATGCTCTTCCCCAGGCCTAAGCACTCAGTGTCCATGCAGTGAAGGTCCAGCCCTGTAACCTTCTATGTGTTGGTTTTCATGTTTTTCTCCAGCTCCTAGGCCATGGGTTCCCCTGGGGGCACCAGGTCTTACTTAAGTACCTCTGGATCCCACCATGGGGTCCAAGCCCTGGCACAAAGCAGAAGCTGCACCAATACCCCTGTGACTCAGTTTGCTTATCTGTAATTCTTACTGGGCTATTTTTGGGATCAAATGAGGGAATCCATGGAAAACATCTAGCACAGGGCTTGCATACAATTAGCACTCAAAATGCTAGATGATGTAAAGTAAAATAGTAATTATAACCATCACCACCACCACCTTGTTTTAAGATTCAGCTGAATCCAAGAGACTGAAAAAGAAGGGGAAGAGAGAGGTCAGCACTGACCAGCCTCTGGGGCAACTTTTCTAGCAGATTCCTCCCTCCAAGGATGAGGCTGTGCTGAGACTGGACTCCACAATACACAGGCTCATTGCAATGCAGCAATGTGATCAACAGAGGTGCATGTGTGCAGTAGCCTGGAGAAGGCAGGCTTGCCACACATGGGTAGGCCATGCCCCAGAAACCTGGCGCTCTGGCCCGGGGTCCTCTAGCCCTGCACTGACCTCCAAGCACTTCATAGTTTACAGAGCTCTTTCACATACAGTTGCCCATGGCCGCCTCTCTACACAGCTCCCTTGGGAAGGCACTGCTTTCCTTGCTTGTCTTTTACTGATTTGGAAGCTGAGCCCAGAACTGAAAGGGTATGCTCTGGGTAGATGGCCGGGGCCTGCCCTGGTGTAGGGACACCTCCTGGTGCTGCCCCTCAACATCAGTACCATATTTCTGCTCAATCACCTAAGACACAAACTCAGGGAAAGACTGGGGATGTTGGAAGTTCAGGCGTCCCCTCTGCTCTTCTCCTGCCTCTGGAACTCTCAGAGCATGGAGACTCTTGCAGCCTTGGGGCTGACAGTTGGCCATCAGCAGGTACTGAGGGCTATGGACCCCTGGTCCCCCTCATTCCCTGGAAGCAGTCCAGGTGCCTGGAATGCTTCATCTTCCACCTTGGAGGCTGCCCAACTTCCTCAGTTACTTCTGCCTTATCCCTTAGATCCTAACTCAGAGCTAACCCTATTGCCTGGATGAGGAATAGTTAAAGGAAAGTGATGAAGGTAGGTGGGTATGGGAAGCCCAGCTTCAGAAGGCCTAGGAGTCCAGAGTGGGCCATGTGCACTCCCTCTGTAAGCAGGCAGGTGTGAATGTGATGAATGGAAGATCCCTAAATCTCAGTTCCCCAGACAGTAGATTATGCTGACACTATCTATATGTTTTACAGGCTGTGTATTATACAGCTAGCAGCAGGGTGGCTATGGATCATAAAGATGGAGCCTTAACAGTGCAAAGGCATGTGCTAAGGTAGGCTTACCACATACATAGGAGCTCTCTGGGGTCACCAAGGGCTCCGGCTCCCAGGGAAGAGCTCTAGGAGTACAGGGCAGATATCTCTCTCAGGGTCCTGAGAAGGTGGCATGCAGAGAGGGGTTTGAGACAGGATGTTGGCATCCCTTCACCAGCAGGTACCTCTGCCTAGAATGTTTTTTCTCCTCACTGTTCCTCAATGTGCTGAGCTCCTGCTTGACCTTCAAGGACTGGGCCAGGTGCACTTCCCCTGGGGAATGCCACACAGCAGTGGGCACTGAGGATGCTCAGTCATCACTGGGCAGTGAAGGGAGCAACCAGAGATCCACAAAGACACCATTCTCTTCAAATAAAATGGGGTTCCTTCTTCGCTGTGCTTCTATGCTGCCTGACATGTAGGTTAACTCAGAGCATAGAGGTCTCTGCTGGACGCTTATACTGAGACACCCCTGAATGAGAAAGGTCATGTTGGGAGAATCACCATCACTGAGCACTTTTTGCTCCATGGCCTGGCACCAAAGAACCTGCCAAATGGATGACTGGATAAATAAAATGCAGTAGACATCTACAATGGAATATTATTCAGCCTGAGAAAGGAAGGTAATCCTGACCCATGCTTCAATATAGGTGAATCTTGAGGACATTATGCTAAGTGAAAGATGCCAGGCACAGAAGGACAAATACTATATGATACCACTGAGTAGTCGAACTCAGAAAAAGAAGGTAGAACAGTGGTTACCTGGAGCTGAGGGAAGGAGAAGTGGAGAGCTATTGTTGAATGAATATAGTTTCCAATTTGCAAGATGGAAAAGTTCTGAAGATTGACAGTTGCATGACAATATGAATGTACTTAATAACACTGAACACTGAGAAATGGTTAAGATGGCAGATTTTATGGTGTGTGTGGTGTGTGTGTGTGTGTGTGTGTGTGTGTGTTTACTTCATCCAGAAGGTCTGGTTAGATCTGTCAACAATGACACATCCCTTAGGGCCTGCACACTAGGCAGGGTGAGGGAATGCGGGGCAGAGGCTTTCGTGGCAGCAGGACTGGAATGGGCACCTGTGTGTGTAGTCCCAAGAGGGGGTGCTGGGTACACCTTTCTGCTGGCTGTCACTGGGGAGAGCTGCTGTGTGGAAACACACACAGGGCACCCCCAAGAAGTTCCAGATGTGCTGCTAGGAGTGAGCAAGATGTGGTGGAAGAATGTGTGCATATATACGTGGACACACATGAATGCACACACATGCTCACACATGCATCCTCATATGTGCACACACACACAGCAGCCTGCCCTGTCACCCAGTCATGGGGCTTGGAAAAGGACAGAGACAGAGCAGTGGGGACATTTGTTTCCAGAGAGAGAGATTTATGAGTGGGAGAAGTAGTTAGTATCGACAAGTGATGAGTTAGGCTGGTAATACTTCAGCTTAAGTTCAGAAACTCTGGTGGAAAAAGAAAATAACATGCCCAGAGGCTGTACATCAACCTAAGCAGTCTGGTGGCATGGACAACTCAGGAATGAGGCTCCTGGAGCCTGGTATGAGTGCCAGCCAGTCACGCCTTTGGGACAAGGGGTTGTCTTTTCTGATCTGTGCTCCATGCACTAAGAGGGCAGAGAAGAGAGCACAGGGTACTGAGGAGGGGAAAGAAATATACACCCAGGATGGCCAAAGGGAGAGGCACCTCCTTGAAGTCCATCATGTGGCCTATTTGCCCTGGATGCATTATTCCATTAACTGTGTCTCCCAGGGGACAGGGTGCAAACATCTCTAGGAGTCTGCACTTACCTACCTCCAAGGGCATCAGGATGCTGGTGATGGGGGAGCTGGGCTGAGGAGGATGCCTAGATCTCCTTAATCTTCAGAAGACATTCCCGAGGAAACCCTCAATCAGCCACTGGGGACCCAGAGGGCTTTAGGTCTGGGCTGAGAAAACCTCACTCTCAATTTATCGAGGGCCCCTGGTGGTTTACTCAGCCTGATGATTTCCAGGCTAACCTTATTCCTCTGGTCAGAGTGTGCATGGACACACAATACCAGGCTAATGATTCACTGATTTAATTAAAGTTTTGTATGTATTTTTAATGTCCTGCCTGTGGTCTGGAAGATCTGACCTTCCCTGGGGTCTGTCAGAGATAGCTTGGTTGGTCCTCCTGGACCATTTGTCAGAGGAGGAGAGAGAAGACTTGTCCCAGCCTGTGTGAAAGGGACCCTGGGGTCTCAAGTGTTGCTTCCTACCCCCAGCCTGAGTGAGGGCAAGAAGCAGCCTGTTCCTGCTGCCCTGATGTGCATCTCTGCCTTCACAAGAGGACAGGCAGCGGACAGAGAGGGAGAAGCAGGGAGCTGGGAGCCTTAGGTAATGGTCTAGGATAAGGCACTACAGTGCTGTGTGACCTGAGATAAGCCTGGAACCTCTCTGGGCATCAGTTTCCTTATCTATAAAAAGAAAGAAGGAACCCAGAATAACAGAATCCAAATTCCGGGTAAAGCCCTACAGGCCAGATAGTTTTTAATGTTCATCTGATACTTTGTGGGTATGGATGGCAAATTCTTGCTTCTCAGACCCATTTCCTTTACCAAGGTAAGTGGCATAATTCAGGTGGGGCAATGTTCATATGGCTCACACTCTTCCCATTTTAGATGAGAAAGATGAGGCTCCATGAGATTCTGTTACACAGTGAGCCGCTGATGCAGCTGTGACTAGTCCCTGGGTCAGCCAGGTGATTGCCACATCCTGCCAGGTCAAGGGCCCTTCTCCCTCCTGGTGGCTTCCCTCTGCTGAGCTCAGTACAGTGGCCTCCTAGCTTTCTTTCCCTCAGGACCAGGATGAGCCCAGTCAAGAGCCCCTCAAGCCTCCTGCTCCATCCCCACTCAGCAAGATGCTGAAAGCAGCCGGGAACTCATTTGCTCCTTTTATTTTGAACTTCTAGGGGCTTAGGAAATGCTTTTTGGTGAGCGTGGTTCCAATAAAAAGAGAATTTCAGGTGCATCCACTTCCAAAAATGTTAGCTCTTGTTTATCTGGAAGTGTCACGGACAAAGGATATATTCCTCATCTCATTGGATCTCACCCGGGGCGTGGTGCAGCGGCTATTTATCTGGCCACATTCCCATCACAGGTGAGGAGACTGAGGCTCAAGAAGCAAGGTCACATGCTGATGACTGACAGACCCAGCATCTGGCATCATGCCAGGCATAAAGTACTCTGTTCAGTGTTTATTAAGTGAATTATTAAATAAATGAATAATAAAAATTGCTAGGCAAAGCACTTACTATTGCATGTTCTGGGTGATTACCATGATTAACAGTAATGACTTGTTCTGTCCTCATAAACATTCTAATATTATCCACATTTTAGAAATGAGAAATCTGAGACACAGAGAGGTTAAGTAACATCCCAAGGCTACACAGTTATTAAGGAGCAGAGCCATATTTGAATTTAGCTAGTCAGGCTCCAGAGCCCATGTTCTTAGCCACCTTACTAAGACATCTATGTCAAGTCTAGAATGGCACTTTCAGTAGAACTTTGTGATGCTGGGAATGTTCTGTATCTGTACTGTCCAGTATGGTAGCCAATAGCCACATGTGGCTACTGAGCTCTTGAAATGTGGCTGCTGCGAATGAGGAACTGCCCACCATGGGAGTGACAGCAGCCTGCTCTACATCCAGTGTTGGGCTATGCAGGTTTTTGAATGATGGTCAAATGAATAGTCCAGAGTCTTGAGCCTATAGAGATGCATGGCATGAGGCCAGGTTGCCCACCTGTCTCATAAGGAAGGAAGCAAGATAGAGAGAAGTGAAGGAGGGAGAAGGCAGGAGGCCAGTCACACACAGCCAGTCAGGGAGGACTGGCAGAATCAGGTCCCCAACCTCAGGTACTAAAGTTCCACTCCTAATACCCAATATGGCTTGTCTCTGCTCCCTCCATGCTTCTTCCCTTCATAAAGAGATAATAAGAGCTCACATTTCCCACATACAAGAAGAAAGAAGCCCTGCCCATGGCTCTAATACTTAGCTGTGAGACCCGCAGCCCTGTGGGCAAGGTTTATCCTTAAATCCAGTCAACTCTTGGTGATCCAGACTGAGACTCTCCACTTTTGGGCTTATCGGTGGCAAAGCCCTAATCCCTGCCAGGCACTTGGCTGGGAGGCTGCCTGCCCTGCTGTCAGCTGGTGCGCACAGGGAGCACAGACTCATTTTAATATTGGCTGGAGCTGAACCTCATTAGAAAAGTAAATTTGCTGTAGCTGAAAAAAAAAAAAAAAAAAAAAGCAACCCACATAACCCTTCCAAAAGCTAAATAAAAACCCCTGATTTTGTATTATTTGATGCCTTATGTTCTCAGCACTGGCCCAGAGCCTGGAACACAGTAGGTGCTCAGTCAACGTGTGTGGAAGTGAACGGAATTTTGAGTGATCGCTGTCCATTTTGCCATCTTTCAGCACTGATAATAGGAGGTCCCTGAGCTGGAGTTCTTGTAAGTTGCACAAATTGTTTTAGGCAAGCATTGGCTGACAAAGTGGAACAATTACACTGACCACTAATGAGACATCGAAACATTGTTGATGCTATTGTTCCAAGGAGACAACTAGAATGTCATTGCAACAGAGGCATGCCCCAGGTGGGCCAGGGAAGGCCCAGAGTCTGGAGGTGTGGCAAGGCAGATGGGGTGGAATGGCATGGGAGATGGAGAGACTGCAGCCATTCCAATGTGATTGGTTTCAGCATTGGCCAGAGTTGCTACTCCAGATTCTAGAGCCATCCAGATCCTGGAAGAATGTGGCGGAGGTTATATAAAATAAGTACAGAAATTAATATCCACCTAGCACTTCACTTAAAAATAACCTGGTGAGATGAGACTTCCTCAATTTACAGGTCTTTAGGAAACCAGGGCTTAGAGGGCTCAGTGTTTCCCAAAGTCCACTCAACTAGTCATGGAGGCAACAGAGCTGTCCCCTACCTCCACCCCTCACCCTCAGGCCTGGCTGAGAGGCTGTGCACTGTACTACTTCCATTCCCCCCAAGTACCCTGCTCTTCAGCAGGGTCTCCAAAGGTCTCGTCTGCCAGCCTGGGGGGTCATGAAAGAGGCTTTTCTTTTTCCTTCTGCCCAGAGCCAGTTTCCCCAGAGCCTACACCCTTCTCCACTGCACTGCATCCCAGGACCAGGAGGGGTGGTGGGACAGGGGCCAGAAGATGGGAGAAACCCTCAGCACTGGGGAATGGGCTTCCAGAAGACTCCTGATCCAACAGCCAGTCCCCTTTCTGCCTTTGGGCCTCCCTCTGAACCATCCCTGGCATTCATCAGAGCCACGGAAAAGAGCATTCCTCAGGAGATCATCCGTCTGGTCCCCCGAGGAGCCCTCTGCCCAGGCAGATGAGTGCTGATACCTTGGAGCTTGGGAGGGCACTGGACTAACCCTAACTGCACTGCTGGGCAAGCCAGACCTCTGACTCTGGGCCCCCCACCCTGTTGTTCTGTGAGCATGCTTCTGTGTCTTTGTTGTCTCAGGCTGGCTGCTCTGCCTGCCTCAGACTCTGATTCCTTCTCTTCCTGGGCCCTGCCTTTGCTTCTCTTCCAGTATCAGCAGACAGGAGCTCTCAGGCATTTCTATTCATCTTTTCTAGCCAACTGAACAAACCTACTCCTCTATCCTTAAGCCTGACTTCCAGTCAGCTCACTCTCCTGCCTTTCTCACACACTTGCAAAGCTCCTGCCCTGTCTCCTCACCCTATGCTTCACAACAAGAAGTAAAGCTGACTTGTTTCCCTCATCCCTCAAAAACTACTGTGGGGAAATCCAGGTCTATCCAGAGGCCTGAGGCAGCGGACTGGCCTAGCCCCACAGGCATCTTTCTCTGGAGCTCCTGGTCTCTGCTGCAGGCTCCAATCGTGTCATTAGAGCTGTCCCACCTCGGTGATTTACCTGTCCCGTGCTTCAGGTAGACTAGTTAGTGCCTGCTCATCCAGAAACCTATGTGCACGTATTCAATCCAGCACATGTGAGCTTCCAACACGCCTAAAAATAGAGTAATTTCCAAGCATCTAGGATCAGGTAGAGAAATGGGCACAGTAAGCCACTTGGCTCCTGTGCTGAATGGGGCACACATTCATTAACCCTCCCTCTTCCATTTATCCTGGCAAGCCATCTTGTTCCCACCAAAAGGGGCAGAGGGAGATGGCATATAACTCCAGAACCTTTGGGGGTGCTGGGGATGGACTCGGCAGAGCGGGCAGTCTCTTTGAGGGTCTTACGGGAAGGGTCTTCCTTCCATATGAAGAAAGGGGGCCTTGTTGTTTGGTCCAGTGAGGGCAATAATGGTCACCAGTTAAGCAGGCTCTGGGAGCAAATGTCTCAATCTCTGTGGTGGCAACTGGCAGAGATAGGGAGACATGAGGCACAGAAGACAAATCTTAGAAAACTCTATAGTGTCAGACCTGTGAAGCCACTTACCCCATAACCCCCAATAACTTAAGAAGCTATGCACTTCACATTTTCACACAAACACATAATAACTTCACAGTGCTATGCACTAGGACACACACCTGATCCTTTTATAGGGCATGCCACAGAACCCAACCAGGTACCAACGGGTCCTCCATCCAGACTGGTACCCATGCAAGTAAGGCTGCCCCACCATTATGGGGCCAGCAGCTGTCAGCAGATGTCCTTTTCGGAGTCCTGCGAATTGGAAATCCCTGGAATCCCTTAGCTCCAGCTTCTACTAGGGTTCATCTAAATAGTGCATGGCTGACACTAGGCCTGGCTGGGTGGAGGCAGGGGAAGGGGAGGCTAGGCAGGACTGTTTGTTTATATATTCACACGTGTGGGGGAGAAGGGGGTGTCTCTTGACCCTAGCTGGATGGTACAGGCTGTCACCTCCTTTCCCTGGCACTGTTGGATCTTGTGTCTTCCTCCTTTCTTCTTTCCTGCCTCACCTCTCAGCCTCCTTTTCAGAAGTTGCATGCGCTGACTTTGGAGGGACCAGGACCTCAGGCCTAAGCCCAGGTGCAGAGGGGTGGGTAGTGAACTTAGTCCTGCCTCCATCCTCGCGGCTAAACTGAGGGCCCCAAGGACCCTTTGTCACCCTTGCCACCTCACAAGCTCTCAATCTCCCCAGCAGAGTTGCAGAGACTAGGTCCCCTGAACAGAATTAACTTGCCACTGCCTGCAGCCTCAGAGCGACTGGGGATGGCTTTGGGGAACAGGGGTGCGGCAGGCGTGCTGGCCCCTGACTCCTCCGGGCCACCAGGAACCACCTGCTGAGGTGGAAAGGTACCCAAAAGCTAAAAGCCTGGGCCAGTTATAAGAAGCTGCTTAGAACCAACTCTCCCCTTAAGGCCGACCGGAGGAGGGCAGGCATCGCCCGGGTTTTGTTTCGCAGCCCCCTCGGCAGCAGTGCCTCCCAGCCCCAGCCCGGTTCCCGGCCGCTTTCCAGCTGCCCCCGCTGCGCGCGCGCGCGCGCGCACACACACACACACACACACACACACACACACACTACACAGACACACACTTGCACCCGGGAGGACATGGCGTGGATACTGATGGGGGCGCATAAAGGGGCTCTGTGCGCGGCGGCGGCTCTCGGGGGGCGCGGGGGCACTGACCTGCGTCCGCGAGTCCGGATCGTCCCCGGCGCTGTCCATGGCGGGCGGCGGCCCCTAAGCGCCAGTCCCGGCGCCCCTCGGCTGCTGCCCTGGGCCGCGCGCACCTCCCTCCCCGGGGGCTCTCGGGCTCCGGGCCCCCGGGGGCCACTTCATAGCCGCGGGGTCCGCGTGCCCGCCCGCCGCCCCGGCCCGGCTCCTTCTGGGCTCAGCGAGGCGGCGGCCGGAGCCTGGGAACGCGCGGGAGGGCGCAGGCAGGGAGACAGGGGGCGGGGGAGCCGGGGAGCGGGAGGCACAGGGTACCGGTGGGGGGAGTGAAGCGAGGGAGCCAGGCCCTGGGGGCGGCGACGGGGAGGCGCGGAGCGGCCCGAGCCGAGCCGACCGGGCCGGCGCGGAGTCCCCTCGGCTGCAGCTGATGCGCCGGTGCAGCCGCGGCTCTGACAGCGCCTGCCGCCCCGCCCCCACACCCTCGTTCCCCACCCCCACTTCCCCCGCCCCCGCCCCCGAGCGCGCGCTTACAGCCGGCGGGACCCGCGCCGCTAATGGGAGGTACCAACCTCGCCAGCTGAGGCGGGGGGCGCGAGGAGGAGGCGGCGAGCCCCCCCTCCGGGATTGGTATCACCCCTCGCCCCCTTCACACATGCCCTCCCCAGCCTCAGCAGCTCCGGCTTGAAAAGCTGGAGCAGGGGCTGCGGGCGGGAGCGGAGACAAGCCCGGCCTCGGCTCTCTAGAGTTAAAGCTCGCCCGGCCCGCTGCTTGCACCCCCATCCCACCCCGCCTCCATCCTGGCTGTTCCTGGCGCCCAGCTTGGCAGCCTTTCTCAAAGGGTGATTGTTTCCGGGCTGGGCAGTTGGGGGGCGGTTCTCAGGGACTGGGAGGCAAAGCTGGGGAGCGGGGAGGGTGCGGTCCCTCCTTGGTTTCAGGCACCCTGGATTGAGAAATAGCTGGTGGGGGTGGATGGTACCTGCCGGGATACGGGGCTGCCTATGTGGGGTGAAGATGGGGGTCCCCGGGCGCCGGCCGACAGAGCGGCCCCACCTGTGGGTACTGCTGCCTTGTCGAAAGGCATATCCAGCTGCCGTGTCAGCTTCAACTCCCTCTCCCACAGTGCCCTGGACATTCCAAAGAGAAAGCAGGGAGGCAATGCGTGGGGTAGAGATAGAGCTGGGAAGGAACAAGGAGGGGCAGAGATGGAGCGGGAGCGGGCGGGGGAGGGGGTGGGCAGCAGGCTATCTAGTAATATCCTAGGCTCCTTGGGCAAAGAAGCCCCAGTATGTTTCCTGCCTGTGTGTGCCCGGAGGGCGGGGGTGGGGGGGGGGACGGACGGAAGGTGTTGACCAGGGAGTCCTTGCGTATGCATATGTGTGTGTGCACGTATGTATGGGGTGCAGATATAGCCATGGCATAGCTATCTATGGAAATACTTCCAAATGCTCTTGTGTCAAGTTGCCAGAGACTTAGAAGCTATCCTTATACATGTTTTAAGGTTTGTACCACAGGCTGGTCCTTCCCCTGGACACCTGTAGTCAAGGCCACCCTGTGTCCTCTTCACAGCCCCAAGAGAGGCCAACTGCTGTAGCTAGGGTTCTAGCCAGAGCAGGGCCAGAGAATGCCAGTGTTTTGTAGAAGCTCAAACTTCTTCCCTCCACCAACTCTAGACCTACTGTCAGGCATTGCTGAATTAAAGTTGTACCACCAGTCAATGTGTTTCTTTGTACGTTGGGCTGACTCTGAGAAGCAGGGGACCTCTTTCCCTACTACCTTCCCTCCTCTGGTCAGTACCCAGCCAGGCTCTGCCCTGCTCCTTCCCTGAATACGTGTGGTGGGTCGAGGGTGGGGTAGGGATAGGGCCAGAGGCTTCAGAATCAGTTACTTTGCTCAAGATCTTGAGATATGGAAAGGGCCTTATCATCCATACCATCTCACAGATATTTGAAAATATAATTAATTACTGCCTCGAGGACAGCTGTCCCTCCCTCTCATTTCCTCTTCCTTTCCTGTATTTAACAGCCCTCTTTTCCAGCAAGAAAGTTCATTGAAATCTAACCTGAGTATCTTCTGCTGTGGCACAGCATCATTCCCTCATTCTCTTAATTAAGCATGAATTACAGCAATTCCTATACTCGGCTTTTTCCTTCCCTATTGAATAACCCTTGCTCCTTATACTTTGCTAAGAGAATCTTTCTGGAGACCATGTTTTCCTTGTCTCTATATTCTGGTCCCCGCTCCACCCCAACTGGAATGGGGGAAGGGAAGGTTCGGGAACAAGAGAGGGCAGATCAGGAGAGCACAGTGGAGGGGCCAGGCCATGAGTTTGCATGGAATACAAACTTCCTCTCTGCCCAACTAAACCAGCCGGTCCTGATCACAACAATCACCAAATGGTAGAATAGAAATGGCCTACAAGAGTTGTTAGTTCTGAGCCCTCATTTTATGAACAAGGGAACTGGAGCCACAAAGGATGCCATCATCAGCAATGTGTGAACTATATCCGTGAGGGTTTGCTGGGGATTACACTCATTATCCATCAATTCTCGCAGAACAGTACACAACCTTCATGTGGTAAGCTCAGGCAACGAAGAGCTTCAGGCTGATTGTGAAGATACGACCTGCGTGACTAGATAGTCTTTTCACAGACAGTGTTTTCAATAAGAAAACCAGGGGTTAGACTAAATGGTCACCAGTTGGTGTGGTCCTGACAGGCTGTGGCCAGTTGGATACTTTCTGCAGGTGTTCTCTGGTGCTTTGCCTTTCGCTAATGGGAAACTAACCGGATGGAACGAGAAGGGTGACAAGCTTTATCCTCAACGTTCTTATAAGAACAATAGTGATAATAAAACCCCTTTCTAGGGACCTGTCTTGCAATTTAGCCCCAGGCTCTGTTTACAGAATTTTTTAATATTAATTTTTAGAGCCAACTTAAAACAATAATGTGGGATTAAAATTAGCATGATAAGCCTCAGTGAGGAAAGAACAGCCTGCCATTAGTTTCGGTGGAAAGTTTTGGCAACACCCCAAGTGCGTGAAATACACAAACAGCTATATAGACACAAAATGTGCACACAAAGGCAGATACATATGCAAATACACACAACTCTTCTATTCCTCCAGTGCACTCATGCATGCATGCATGCACCTAAGCATACCTGAACCCACCCATGCATAGAAATGTATATGTGGGCACGCACACACACCAGTCCCCACAAGGTCGTTGGGCCATAACGATTGCCTTGTATTCCTTTCTCTGTTTTCCTGCTTGGACTCTTCAGATCTGTGGAAATCCTTCTTTTCCCCTATAATTTAGTCCTTGCTTCAAACATCTGGAGCAGTTCCTGAATCTCCTTGAATGATTCATCTTCCTGTTCCCCCTCTTCCTTGCCAAGAGTGAGCCCCTCTTCTCAGAGGTCCCCAAAGCCTGCCACCAAAATGTTTAGTATGCAAAGCCTGGATCTGTCTACTGGGACAAGCCATTATGTGTTTGTTGTGTAGTTAAATAGGAAGGGAGCCCTGTCCCTGCTCTGGTCCTGGCCCAGCTCTAACAATCTGACTCCCAGAAGGGCTCCATAAAGCCATCATCTGCAATGCAAAACCCCTAAAAACATCTGGGAGGGTCTGTAGGTTTTCCTCAAATCACCTGTGCCCTAATTTAATATGAATAACAATCAGTTTACTCTTATCAGTTAATTGTTCCCCTTGTGAGTTCCCTCTGTCTCTGCTGGCCTCTCTTTCAACTTGAGCTTTGGCCTTCTCCTGATTTGTAATGAAGCTTCCTTTTTTGACCACTCATCCTCCTCAGCTAACCAAAAACCCCAGAAAGGTAACAGAAAGCAGCTGAGCTGCTCTCTGCCTATCTGGGATCCAGTGCTAGTCTTTGCTGTCTAATTGTTGAGGCCCCCTTTTCTAGGGAGCCATCCCCACCCTGGAATCTGTAGCAGTGATTTTGCTGATGTGAATATACTGGTCCAGGAAGACTCCGCCTCCCCTTCCCCCTCCATTGCATTTGTTCACCCATTATTGCAGCCCCTCCATCACCAGAGTGGTGGGAATTGAGAGGAAGAAGAGCTGCACTCAGGCTGGGCAGGGCAGTCAGGGTGAGTTCCCCAGGGTCCTGGCACACCTCACAGCGTTGGCAGGCATGCATGACCTGCTCCTCCGTGGCTCTCACTGGATGTGTATGCATGTGTTGTTTTGGGTGATAGAGCTCCTGGCCCAGAGAGAGAATGGAGAGGAAACCTTTTCACTGTTCTCTTTCATCAGGAGTTCTCTGCTCAGAGCTTTGGATTTTGAACATTCTTGTTTCCCCATAACAAATTAGAAATGGTCCTTGGGTCCTCAGGAATCTCAACCCTCCCACTCTCTCCCTTCCTCCCTCTTTAGCAGGCGTAGGATCCTTCCTAACTACAGCAAGGAGGCTAAACCTACCCTTCCCAAATCCCTGCATCCATGGGGAGGGTGCAGTTGCATAGATTTAGACCCCTAAAATGATCTCAATTTTTAAAATTCCAATATAGTTAACATACAGCGTTATATTAATTTCAGGTGTATAATAAAGTGATTCAACAATTCTATGCATTACTCAGGGTTTATCATGGTAAATGTACTCTTAATCCCCTTCACCTATTTCAGCCTCCTGCCCACCCACCTCCCCTCTGGTAAGCATCAGTTTCTTCTCTGTCTGTTAAGAATCTGTTACTTGGTTTGTCTCTTTTTTTCTTTGTTTTCTTAATTTTCACACATGAGTGAAATCATGGTATTTATCTCTCTCCGGTTGACTTATGTCACTTACCATTATAGTCTCTAGATCAATCCATGTTGTTGCAAATGGCAAGATTTCATTCTTTTTATGGGCAAGTAATATTCCACTCTCTCTATATATACACCACATCTTCTTTATCCATTCAGCAATAGATGGACACTTGAGCTGCGTCCATAGTTTGGCTATTGGAAATAACGTTGCAATAGACATAGAGGTGTATAAGTCTTTTTGAATTAGTGTTTTCATGTTCTTTGGGTAAATACCCATTAGTGCGGTTACTGGATTATGGGGTAATTTAATTTGTAATTTTTTGAGGAGACTCCATACCGTTTTCCAGAGTGGCTGCACCCGCTCGCATTCTCATGACAGTGCACAAGGGTTCCTTTTTCTCCACATCCTCACCAACATAAAATGACCTCATTTTTGTTTTACTTTGCTTTTCCTGTGGCTGAAGGAGGCATGAGAGGCTATGGGCTGAGAGCCCTGTAAGTTGGGGGTGCATCTCTCTGAGGCAAACTTGGGACTAGTCTCTGTCTTCTTGGGGCAGTGAAAACCACCCTAGTTGCCTTTTGACCTCTATAACTACTCCCTAACTATTCTCCAGAACCCATTCCTCCCAAGTCCCTCTGGAACTCCTTCTGGCCCAGGCCAGGGTCAGTCACAGTGTGAGCCCTAGGGACTCCCTCAGTTTCTCCAAGAGTCTTCTTTGGTCCTGCTGCCCTCCCGCTGCAGCCTCCCCTGACTGTGGCACCTCAGGAAGTAAACTGCCTTCCTCCCAGTGCCATCACACCTTCTCTGTGCTTTTCTGGAGGCTCTTATTCATGTATGCATGCTTTCACTTATTCAGCTGATATTCTGTGCCCATTATAAGATCTTCTTCTGCCAGACTCTGTGCTAGGCACCCAGATAGAGGGATAATAACAGATGTAGTAGTAAATAACAGCAATGAGCAAAGTTAACTTCGTGAGTCCCTTTATATGTACCAGTTCTAAGTCTTCACATGCATTAACAAATTTCATGATGTTTGTTTATGAGGCACTGTTTATGACAAGGTTCTATTATAAATTCCATTTTATAGGTCAGGAATCCAGGGCATAGTATTTAGGTAATATAACCAAGGTCACATGTTTAGTAAGTGACCAAATTGGCATTTCATACAGGCAGTCTAATTCTAGAATTCATGCTGTTCATCATCCCAGTATACCTCAGGAGTTTATATGCTAGGGGTATAATAGACAAGCAAACACGCTGAATAAACACAGATGTTGAATGAGATATAAGAAGGAAATCACAGGATGAAGAGCTAGGGAGAATCCTGAGAGGGGCTTTTTACATGGGAGGATAAGGGAAAGCCTCCGTCAAGAGGTCACAGTTGAGCTGCATCTTGCAAGATGGTAGGGCCAGTTGTATGCAGAGCTGGAGAACAGGGGCCCAGCCCTAGAGAACAGCAATAGACAAAGTCAGGAGGCAGGGAAAGGCTTGGTGTGTTTGAGAAACAAAACCAAGGCAAGTGAGGTTGGAGTGTGGAGAGCAAGGACAAAGCTGTGTGAAGTGAGAAGAACATCCTCTTTCAGAGTTTGAGGATTCATGCGCATGACTGACCTCCTGCACAAGTGTCTTCTAGAGAAGAGCTATTCAATAAATATGATGGATGTAGTTGCTTAATTTCCTGCCTAGACTCCAGGGTGATGGTCAGACATATTAAACCTCCAGTGTGAGCAGAGCTTCTGCAGAAGCGACTCCCTTCTGCTGAGCCTCTCTCACCTTCTTTCTGAATTTGGAAGACATAAATAAGAAATAAGAGTCTTCCCTTATGGGAGCTTTGATTTCATTCATTCATTCATTCATTCATTCACCCAATTTCTGGGGGGCTTCTCTGTGCCAGGACCTCTACTAGGTACCGAAAATAGAGAAATGAAAGATATGGCTTCTGCTTTCAGTCTGGAAGTCCTCTCGAGCCCGAGGTTTCTGTGTTTCAGTTTGCCATCTGCTTTTCCCTATATGCCCTACCACTGGATTCTTCTGAAGACCAGAAGAGGGATGAGTTGTCAGGGAGGCAGGTTGAGACCTGGGTAAGTCTGCTGCCGAGGGCAAAATGTAAGAGGGGAGGAGAGGGGAAGCACTGGGCAATTACCTCCAAATTTTTCCTTATTGCCCAGGATGTTGGGTATCATGACTTCTTTTGGATAGGAGAGGAATAAAAGGAGGCTAGAAGAGTTGCAGGTAAATTTTAGACTTAAAGTAGTGATTTTTAAAAATTTTTATTTATTTAAATTTGCTAACATTTATCCATTTAAAAAAAATTTTAATGTTTTTATTTATTTTTGAGACAGAGAGACAGAGCATGAGACGGGGAGGGCAGAGAGAGAGGGAGACACAGAATCCGAAGCAGGCTCCAGGCTCTGAGCTGTCAGCACAGAGCCCAATGCGGGGCTTGAACCCATGAATGTGAGGTCATGACCTGAGCTGAAGTCAGAGGCTTAACCGACTGAGCCACCCAGGCACCCTGATTTATTCATTTTTTGAGAGAAAGACAGAGACAGAGACTGAGTAGGGGAGGAGAGAGAGAGAGAGAGAGAGAGAGAGAGAGAGAGAGAGAGAGAGAATCTGAAGTAGGCTTCAAACTGTCAGCACAGAGCTAGATGCGGGACTTGAAATCATGAACCACAAGACCATGACTTGAGCCCAAGTTGGATGCTTAACTGACTAAGCTACCCAGGTGCCCCTTAAAGTATTAATTTTTGATCAAGCATATTCTGAAAGGAAAGTTTGGCATTAAAAGGTTTGAGAAATCTTTTTGTGCTCAGTGTATTGGAAGCAAACCTCTCTCCTCCCTCTCAAGATTCCTTTGGCCTGTGAATTTCCTTGCTTCCTTGCTTCCTTGCTTCCTTCCTTGCTTCCTTCCTTGCTTCCTTCCTTGCTTCCTTCCTTCCTTCCTTCCTTCCTTCCTTCCTTCTTCTTTTTTTTCCCTGGGACCATGAGAATGGCAGAAGTGAAGAGGGAATACTCAGAATCAGTGAACATTGATGCTCTTTGCCAAACCTGCATGTGGCCTGATCTATGTGTTATGGAAGACAGGAAAAGAGAGAACTCACACTAAATGCTCTCTGACAGCCTCATTGATCATGGGATGTTGAGGGGACTGAGGAACACATCCTTTCTGGCTCTGTGAAACAAGCAAGAGTCTGTCACGATTTCTGGGCAGCAAGGAGGACATATGAATGGGAAAAGTGCTGAATATTGAGAATCAAGATTTTCCTCAGACTTTGGGAAGAAATGATGGAGGCAAAGTCTCTTGAAAGCCTGAAAACTATTCAGCAGTGGACTGCTCAGTGGGATCCCAAAGATTGCAGTCTCAAATCTCTCTTTCAGACAATTAGCCCTCAGGTCACTGTGGCTGCTTACCAGGTAGCCCACCCACAGATGGCTGCAGCCAGGCCTTTAGCTAGGAAACCTGGCCTTCACCTGATGGCTACTTCCTGGCTGTGTGGATTCAGGGTCTGTGTAGGGGAGCTGGTGATCTGTCCTCACATAACCTACTGATGGATAAAGGGGCTAAGGAGTTAGGGAGAGCTCTAATAGGGCCCCTAGGTTAGAGCACACATCTGATAGTTCTTTTTTTTTTTTTTTAACATTTTTTTTTTATTTCTAGGAGAGAGAGAGAGCGTGAGCAGGGGAGGGTCAGAGAGAGAGGGAGTCACAGACTGAAACAGGCTCCAGGCTCCGAGCTGGCAGTCAGCACAGAGCCCGACGCGGGGCTCGAACCCACGAACGTGAGATCATGACCTAAGCGAAAGTCGGACGCTTAACCGACTAAGCCACCCAGGCGCCCCATACATCTGATAGTTCTAATTCTCCAGCTCCGTTTTCTGCAAATGGATGGTCATTTTGGGCTTTCTGGTCTCTAATTCCTCATTCAACAAAGCAAATACCCTAAATCCTCAATAATGTAGGTTTTACTGTCTCATATATACATATCTATGTTTCAGCACCGAGGCCAGCGCCACTCATAAGCGGCATATGTTCTTACATCTGGACATAAGCAATATTAGGACTCTGAAAGCCCAACTTGGGCTTGGCAGGAGGGCATCACATTGTGGAAGCCAGGCTGACATCCACATAGAGCCCTGTTTCCAGGCCCTGTAGCTGTGTTTCTTTAAAAAAGACAGAATCTTCTTTAAAATGACAGCTAGATTAGGCATAGAATAGAAACAACATATTCAGGAAAGGATTGGAAAAGGTTAAGAGAGCCTATGTTCCAAATGAGGGGGCCGACCTAGATCATGGATTGCAAATCAATTTTATTTTGCATGCCAATTTCAGTGAATTGATTGTAGACGTGTGAAGTGTTGTGTGAAGTGTTGTCTGAAGCTACATCTGTGGTGAGCAGGACAGAGTGCCATGCATGACCCATTAGTAATTTTGCATTGAGTGGGTGGTAGGACAGGGATGGCCATTTCTGCTAACTAGGTGATATCTAAAATCGTTTTAACTTATATGTTTTTAAAAATTTAAAAATCAGTTTCTCTGTGTTCTCTTCTTTCGGTTCTTCCTTTAAAAAATCCACCCATTTGTTCACCCATTTAACTTTTGTTGAGAGCCTGCTAGGTGCTAGTAATTGGGCAGTACATTTTACTTACCTTCAATGAGCTTGCAGTCTAATGGGGAAAAAAAAAACAAATAAGGAGATGCAATGCAGTGGGAAAAGCCAATGCTGTATGGAATTGATGACATGCATTTGATGTAGTGAAGGTAGGATGAAGTCCTAGCACAATGGGTCCCCGAATTCAAATTACAACTCCCAGCACATTGGTGGCCCAACTGGCAGAACTTGAAAGCAGGCTTCCTGTTACTTAGCTCTGAGGCTGAGAAAAGAGTTCCCAAACTCTGGGATATCAGTTTGCGGTAGACCCACCCTTATTAAGTGACATTTGCCTATTGATGTAGTTAGGACAATCAGTCCTCTCCTAGGCCTAGCTTAGCTATGTTCACCCACAGACACCAAGTAGAACTCCACATTTGCTATACAAGAAGGCTCAGTATATCCCCAATTTGAAACCACCTTTAAAGCTTCTAAATTTTAGGAGGGGATTTTGAGGATTAAGGGGAAAGATGCAGTATCTTGGCATTGAAAGGAATTAGGAAGACTACCAGGGATGCTAAGGCAGGCCATTTCTAACGAACTTTCTCCTTGTTCTCTGGTAAACTACAAGCATCTTTGTGAGTTTCTGAAGATTTATCTGTGATCAATCAGGCTTAAGAAAATATAAGCAATGGGAAAGTGGACATCGTAGCTTTACAACTGGGCACACTGAAGCCTAGCAATGAGAGAAAGCTGCTCAGTCCACATTGCATGGCCACCAATCCCTCTGTGTGTTCAGAGTCCCAGCAGGCCTGCAGAACAAAGACATTACAATGGTCAGGGGCCCTCCTAAGACCTAAATCTAAAACCCAATCTGTTCATCTCAGTGGTGAATAGTGAATCTCTCTGCCTCTCTTCAAGACCCACAATTAAACAGGCAGAGAAATGTATTTCATAAAATATGTATATTGTTTTCTTTGTATAAAAGCATTTTAATCTCTCTTAGCTCATAGCCAAGATGAGCAATGGAAGGAACAATCTTCACTGTATATTAAAATCGGGCACTGGTTAGCAGTATTTTCTGGAGTGAATTCTTAATCATCATTGTCTTCGTCATCATCATCATCATCATCATCACCACCACCACCACCATTATCATCACCATGATCCCTACTATTTATTAGGTAAGTGTATAATTTCACATGAGTTCCATGAAGTTAGAATTGTGACTTATTCATTAAATCAGATCTTTTACCTAGCAGTGTTTGGTACATGCTAGAGGCCTAATAAATATCAGATGTTCTAAATGTTTATTAAAAATGAATGAATGAATAAATGAGATTTCATATAAATTATGTTGTTTGTTCCTAAATATAATCCCATGAAGTATATAGGGTAAGTCTCATTATCCTCCAATTAGATATAAGGAAACGGAGGCACAGATGGGTGCCTTGTCTTGACCTGGCCCTGTCTTGAGATCTGACCTCACAGAGGTAATTGTCCAGCTGTGCTCAAGTTTTCTTCCTCGGGTAGAATATGATCATTAGCCTCCCTGCCCCAGCTTCCCTTCTGGCCCTGGCTGAGAGCTTATGTTGGGGAAGAAGGCCCATTTGGCTCCTGTGTTCTATCAGACTAACCTCACTTCTATGGATAATGGCTCACTGTCAGCCTTAGAGCCTGAGGAGCAAATTCTTCATTATTGGATGGAGCTGACATACAAGACCAATTGAACTAAATTGATTGTATTTTCCAAATCATCACCAAGCTTCTAATTCTATCTACGAGATGGACTAATTTGAACAAGAATCAGCTTTCAGCTTCTAAATTGGGAATCCAAGCCCTTGACCAGGAAGGGAGAAAAGGGTCTTATGCAGTTCAGGCAATAAAGGTATTTTTAGGCTGGCGATAGACCCAGTAGCATCCCAAGAAAGGGTTTCTGGGAGGGAATGAAATGATGTACAATCAGGTGAGCCCTTGTTACTTTCCTCTGCCACATTCTCCTGTCTTCTACCATTATATCTGTGTTTACTAATGGTATCTCAAAACCAATTAAGTAGAATAGAGAGCTTGAGTACAGGCTCAACTGGCCTTCTGGATAGAATCAAGGCAATGGGCAAAGGTCGAATTTAAAAACCTTACACCTCAGAGTTAGAAGAAATCATAGGCCATCCATTCAAACCTCTATGGGATATTCCATTCCCCTGTACAACATTACAGATAGGTGCCTTTACCATTTCTGTGTTAGCCCAATGCTAGAGGCCCCATTGCCTTTTAAGACATCCTATTCCAACTTCAGTCTGGTTCCTAAATAAGAAAATTCTTCCTATTGAAACTGAAATCTGCCTTTTTCCCCCTCCTTGGTCCATTTTCTTTAGGGCGCTGCCTCTCAGAGTTTACAATAGATAGGAATCTCATGATTCTGATTAGAATCTTATTAAAATATAGATTCTGATTCAGATATTGGTATTGATGCCATGGTTCCACTAATCTCACCTTGAGTAGTGAAGGCTCATGGATACAAGACAGGATAAAAGTTTGAAGGTAGTGATAGTGTTCATATTTTGATTTCTTTTCACCAAGATAAAAGTCCCATATTCCATTAAATTCACTGTAAACAAGTTTTATAAACTCATAGGATGTCAAGTCTAGAAGAGACCTTGTCCTCCAAAACATATATTGTCTAATTTTTTTCATTTTACAAATGAGGAAACTGAGGCCCAGAAGGTCCAGAGATTTGCCTAAAATCATAAGACCTGGCAGAGTCAAGAATAGCTAGAAGTAAATTTTTCTGAGCCAATATCTTTAAAAAAAAAAATATATATATATGTATATATAATTTATTTATTTTGAGAGAGAGCAAGATAGCACATGTGAGCCTAAATACATTTTTGTTTTGAATGCATAGTGCTCGAATAACAAGCTGGAAGCAGGAGGTCAAAATCTAGGACTGTATGTCCTAAAAAAAGAAAATCTGATTACTGTAGACACGTGAAAAATATCTTGATAGGACAATGTGGTAATTAGACCTAGGATAACCAAGAAGACTTGATAAGGTTTTGAAAATGTATGATGAAGGAAATGGAGAAATTAAGGATAACTCCTAGGTTTGTGGATCAAAGGGCAGCAATCAGATTTCTTAAGAAAAACCAAGAGCTCACGGGGCGCCTGGGTGGCTTAGTCGGTTAAGCATCCGACTTTCGCTTAGGTCATGATCTCGCGGTTCGTGGGTTCAAGCCCCGCGTTGGGCTCTGTGCTGACTGTCAGCTCAGAGCCTGGAGCCTGTTTCAGCCTGTGACTCCCTCTCTCTCTGACCTTCCCCTGCTCAAGCTGTCTCTCTCTCTCCTAGAAATAAATAAAACATTAAAACAAAAAAAAAAAAAAAGAAAAAGAAAAACCAAGAGCTCTGTTTTGGCCATCAAGTTTGAAATGAATATTAAATACTTTAAAGAGAATTCTGAGTAGTCCTTTAGATACCGCTAGTATCCCTGGATCCAGAGAAACTGCTGAAGGTCTAGGGGTGGTCTGAATCCCTTCCCAGCCATGAAGGGGTGAGAGTGCTACCCCAGCTTCTATGGGGGTAGAAGCAGAGAGCCTTTCTTCTGGATCCTCTATGGAGGACAGACAGCTTACCACATGGACTCACATGAATCCTGGTTTGCAGCAGCTCAGGGAACCTCAGTTGGCTGGGAAGGGCCCACAGGTAAATATGGAGTAGCAATGGAAAATTGAAGCACATTGAGGGGAACCTTTCAGCCTGGGATAGAACAATCAGAATGCTCAGAGTAGGTGGTTCTACTAGAGAACACAGAAGAACTCTAGCAATGCTAACTATAAAACCAGAGTAATGAGTGAGATTACACTGTAGCATAATGGACACTTTCTGAAATTAAAACTCATGTTTTCCAAGTAGGGAAATGCAGTAGCTAAGTGAAAGAAGGTGGCAACTACTGAGAGGTAAATTAGTGGTTTAGAAGATCAAGTGGAAGAAATATTTCACATATGAAACAAAAAATAAAGAGTTGGAAAATATGAGGAGAAAATTAAAAAGATATTTGGAGGACAGATTCTGGAGACTTCACATGAAAATAGCAGGAGTTCCAGAAGGAGAGAAAGGAACAGATGGAAAAGTGATAAATAAAGAAATAATACAGTAAAATTTTCTTGGTTTGTCAAAACACTTGTGTGTGGAGACTGAAAAACTCACTGAGTTCTAGGTGAGACTGACAAAAATCTCCCACTCAGGCATCTACTGGGAAAAGTGTAAATCTTGTGTCTTCATCTTCACAATATCTCCTTCAGTTCTAGGGAGATGAAATGTTGATGTCCTTAACATTGACCCTGAGAGGAGCTTTGGGAGAGATTCAACAGGTCCCGTATTCCGACACTCCAGTGAAGGGATGAGGGGAAAGGGAGTGGCTTTAGGCCACATTCCTGCTGCAATATTCATGAATCCATGGAAAAACACATAAGGAGCCAAATCCTAGATGCATGATGAAGAAGGTGGGCTAGGAACTAGAGTCTGGGTTCAAGCCTACACTTGATGGCCTGAGTGTCCCAAATGGTGGCTTCCTGTTGTGTTCCTTACTATGCAGAGAGCATGACAGCAGGCAGGGGGAATAGATGAATGAATGCTGTATGACCAGCCTCATGGCATAAATTTGGAGAATCTGCAGGACATAGAAGTCGTCTTGTGTGCCACTCTTCTCCCCCTTTCTGGACTCATGGTTAGCAATAATAGTCATGTTAGATAATGTACACATCATCTCACTCAGTAGAAATCACTGTCAGATATGTTACCTCCTTACTATGATTATGTTGTATCTTTGTGGGATAGGGTAGAGGCAGGGATTACCATGTACTCATTTTACAGACAGAATAATTGAGAATGGAGGTTCTTTTGTAGATGAAGAAAATAAGAAACTGTGAGGGTCACTTGGCCCCAATTCTTCAGCCATTGCTGAATCTATACCTTTGTCATAGACTTTATTGTTGGCAGTGAGTAGTTTCCTATTTGACTCTGGGCCTGTCCATATAACTTGATCCAGACATTGGAATGGGGTGTTAGTGACAGTGAGCCATTCTGAGGCCAGGCCTTAAGAAGTCTTATAGATCTTTGCCTTTTTTTCACCTTAGCTGTGGCTATGAGAGGAGTTGCTTCCCCCTCAGCCTCGCTCCAGAATAACTGCATGTGGAACAGACCCTATAGCACTTGCAAACCTATAGCTCAAAGCTAAATTGCCTCTGTTTGCCTGCTAACCTGTGAGGACAAATGACTCTTATTTTAAGTTGCTGAGGTTTTATAGTTTTGTTTAGACTAGGCAGAATTATTATTATTATTATTATTATTATTATTATATGTTTATTCATTTCTGAGAGAGAGATAGAGACAGACCGTGAGTAGGGGAGGGACAGAGAGAGGGAGACATAGAATCTGAAGCAGGCTCCTGGCTCTGAGCTGTCTGTGCACAGAGCCTGATGTGGGGCTTGAACCTACAAACCATGAGATCATGATCTGAGCTGAAGTCAGAGGCTTAACTGACTGAGCCACGCAGGCGATTTTGTTTTCACTATGCGGAATATTGCAGCAGTAGCTAACGGATGCTCTTAAGAGACAATATGTCACTGAGTATGCCTTCAACTTTTGTGTACAAAAGAATCACTGAGATTCCTGCAAAAACTGACTCATAGGACCCTAGGAAATTCTGATTTACTAATTTAGGAGGGGGATCAGGAATCTGCCTCTTAAGTTGGGTGCTTTGTGGGTCTGTGACAGGCTGCCTCATACACACTGTGTAAAGTGACGCTGTTTGTTTCAGTTCACCAGTGGCTGGGGGTAGTGGTGTTGGAGTGCATTTTCAGGACCAGAACTGCTGGTTTTCAGACTCCAGATATTGCCCCTTCTAGCCCAAATATGGTAGGGGGTCATGTGTGTGCATGTGTCTGGTGGGGGCACATATGTCAGTGTACCCCACTAGTACTGCAACCTGGGACTCTACTTGCTGTGCTGTGAATGCGGTCGTTCTAATCTAGCAAATTGTTCCAGGAACTTGGTTAATGCTGTGCTCTGAACTGCTCACAGCTGCAGCTTCTTGAAGAGAGCCGCCCCTCCCTACACACATACACACACGCGCGCACACACACGCAAGATGGCACTTTTCTTTCTGCAAAGATCAAATTGGCCTCCTTGTAGCAGGCTCAAAGCAGCTGTTTATTTGTTGTTTTCATGTTTTCAACTGTTGTGATGAGGTTTGCTTCCTTCTCCTTTAACTGAATTACGTGTCATTTAGCTCTTGAGTGCAAGCTGCAAAGTGAGCTGGATCCTTCTGCATGTGGGGCTGCAAATTCCTACTCTGTCCTACAACCCAATTAGACCAACACAGCCATAAGGCACTCAGGCCCTGAGACTCCTCACGCGTGCGCACACACACACACACGCACACACACACACAAGCAGTTCCTTTGGTCAAGCCAGATGTTCTCCCTCATCTTACCTCCCTGGGAGTGCAGTTCTAGATGCAAGGCCCAGGTAGAAAGCTGAGGTCACCCAGAGGAGTGTATTCTGTCTCCCACATTTGTCCTGATGCCCACATTCTATGAGTATTCAGGAATGCAGGAACCTAGATCTGATTTGCCTTTGTTTATGGGTCTATTGGGTGCAATTCGTTGGCCCATGTTCGCTGAGTTGAGTGCAAGGGAAAGAGAATGGAAACAAATTTGCTTGCAAGACAGCCTGTGTGCACACAGAGATGGCCGGGGGCAGTGGCATTGGACTAAATGTTTTTCAGAACCTTTCTTTTATCACTTGGGACTCAAGTTCTATCAACACTGACCTTGAAGGGGCCAGAGAAGCTTACCATTAGGCAAATGTCACTTCTGTTTTCCTGCCGGTAAGCCCTGTCTTTCACCCCTGCCATTTAGTCTTGGGGCTGTTTCCAAGCAAGAGACACTTAACCCATCCCCATCATGCTGCTGTGTCCAGAGGAATCGTTATTACCTTTATAAGTGATTGGCTTGCTGTGTGACTTCCTGCAGTCACTTCCCCTCTCGGAGCTTGAGTCTTTTTAACCCTGAAATGAGGTGGTTGAGCCAGATGAGCTGGGTCTAAGATTCTGGTTAAATTCTAAATGTCTTTAATTTCCATGTACGGTTATGTCTAAACTTAGTTACTTAGTTAATTCTGCAGTGAATTAGTCTAGCATAGTCAGTTTAGCATCACAGTGATAAAGAACCTTGATTCTCAGGTAAATTAAGCATGGTGATGAGCTTGGCAACATTCAATAAGAACGGGGCAGACTCTGGAACTGAGATGTCCTGGGCCTGAGGCTTTTACTTGGCAGCAAGTACATCTGGAGATGGCGAGGTCAAGAGATGGTGCAGCACAGGGCAGGCCAGGGCAGCCAATGGAGCCGATTTTAGCAGCAGGGAAGCCAGCCAGAGGGATCAGAGAGGTCATGCAAAGTTGAGTTAGGCTAAAAGCTTGGTAGGTGGGGGAGCTTGGCAAGGAGGAGCCCAGGAGAAGGTCAGGCTAATAAGCGCTGATGTAGAAAAGCCTAGTGGCTATAGAAGGAGACTTCCTGGATAGACTGAAGTTTCTAGTCTATGCACAGGTTGGGGTACCAGCTCCAGAGAAAAGCAAGTGCTGAGCAGGGAACCAGCAGGGACACACCTAGGAAGCTGAGGCTTGAACTGAGTATACAAGGCACAGGGCCCACAGGTACTAACATAATCCCACCCAAGCTCGCTTGGGGGGTATAAATGTCTTTAGCTGCAGGACCTCACACACTCTAAGTGAGGGTTGGACCAAGCTTACTTTACCTTTCCTGGATGTCTTCAGTCCTGCTGAGAGAAGCAGAGCGGGGTCATATTCTTCCCTGCCCTCCCCGGTACCTCACATATCAGTAGAGACAGTGGAGTGCCCAGCTAGACACCAGTTGCCTGGAGGGCTTGTAAACCAGTGATGGCTCTGTTCCAGAGGACTCGCTGTTCCTCAGTCGGTCCCAAGTAAATTGCAGCTCTTCACAGCAGGATTAACTGATGCTTTTAATAATAATGTGCGAATATATATATATATATATATATATATATATAGTCCCCAATTAAGCCTCTATAAACAAATACACCAAAAACAGAATTCTGAAAAAAAGAATGCTATTTCCTTGTATTCTTAGCCAGAAAACCTCTCTCCTGTCCTTCCAACGTGTCAGGTTGACCTTTTAGGGGGGTATTTTCTTATTATTTAACAGATGAGGAAACCAATTATCAGAGAAGCTGAAATATTTGCTCTAGGGTGCACAGCTATATTAGTAGGTATCTGGGGTCTGTGTCTTTCTGGCGCAAACTGTCGGGCTCATGGGGAAAACATTACCTCACATCCTGGGCCTTTCATTCCACCTCTTCCTGCAAAGACGTCCCCTCATGGGGCTGTGCAGGATACTGACTTTGGCCAGGCTCTGCTCTGTTCTGCAGTTCCACTGAGGAGACCAGACCCAGAACAAGAGCCAGAAAGATCCTTAGAGATCATCCAGTCCAGTAGTTTGCATATTTGAGTTTTCAAAATAAAATTGTATAATACGCTCCAGTATTTAAGACGGGTAAAAGAGTTGCTGTTTCTTCTTTGGGGAGGTGCTGCCAAGATTGCTGGGGCAGAGGTGGGTGGGGTGGGTGGGACATGGACAACCCCCGCATGGTGCTCCAAGTACCTCAGGGAAGCTGCAGAAGATGTTGAAAACCATCAATTGGCCCAAAGCCCCCTTTTGCAGATTTGGAAGCCGAGAATCCAGGTGATGTCTCCCAGATCTCATAGTGTCTGAGAACTCTGAATAGAACCCAGGTTTATCTGTCCTTCAGTGGGGTCAAACTAATATGTCTGGCCAACTGAGATGAGATCTGAGGAAATTTCTTCTCTCTGCAGGGAAATGTCTTCTTGGGAGTTTGAAGGTGAGTCTGTAGCCCTCCACGACCCCTGTGGCAGGGTTGCCTGGGAGCCAGAACCAGCTGTCACTGCAGTAATCTGCCAAGTACTTTATCAGATTTACTTAGGATTGGTTCTTCACTATCCAACCTAAAGTACAATGAGGTTCATTCACCCCTCCCTTAGGAAGTTTTCCCTGGTACTTCTGGGTACTAGGTTTTATAACTGTTGCTTCTAATGATTATATTCATTTCTGTAAAGGGGCTCCTTAAATGGGTCACCATTTACTATTTAATTTTTATCTTAGTTTTCTAATTTTGGTTTAGAAAATATGGTCACTGTGGGTAGAACTCAAAATTTAGGAATCTCCTGGCAAAAGCAGGCTCTCTGCTTCCACTGAAGGACGGTATTCCCAGGTCAGGATATTGTCTCACTGTGAAAGCACCCACTTTCCTGCCTATCCATCTCCTTATTAGCATCCATGAGCTTCACTCCTGCCCACAGCTCCCTGTACCCCTGAAGTTAACCCTTGGACAGCTCTAGGTCCTCAGTACATGGATCTTTGGTGGAGTTCAAGACTATTTAAAATTTGTCTTTTGCTGAGTGCCTATTATGAGCCAGGCACTGGAGACATAAACATGAAGAAGATACAGTTTGCCCTGGAGAAGCTTACACTCCTGGGAATGAGAACAGGTAGACAGTATGGTGTGAGATGTTCTGGGCACTTCAAACTGAGCTTTCAATGGGGATGAAGGACTGTAGGGTAGATGGACCAAGAGTAGGCATCCCACACATGGAGAGCTGCTGTTGCACAGAGACCTGAGGGACATGTCATCTACATTAATTTTTTCTCAGAGAGTCATGGAGTGTACCTGAATCCTCTGATCCTATTTTCTTGGAAAATAACATTGCAGTGAAGGAAAACCACTATAGGAGAGTCCCGTGGTTCCAGCCCAGAGGTGGCTGTCCCGCTGTGAGAGCAAAGCTAAGCCAGAAAATAGCTCATCTTCTGGCTGCCCAGCGATGGAGAACACCCCCGAGGAAGGTTAACACGGCAACATCATCATTAGCTTCAGCAGGCAGAAGGCTCCTCTCTGAGATGCCAGCTGCCTGCTGGATCCGTCTAATGATGGGAATTGGACACTAATTACCATAAAGCGACCCTGCATGTAGCCACATAGTGACTGCACACTCCATGGGGTCATCAAAAAGGTGTCCTTCTACATTCTTTGAATACCAAATTCTTACCTTATCTTTTGGTGGCACTTTTTGTGGATAAAGAACGTTCACATCTATCTACTGCTTTCCTGTCTTCTGTGTGCACCATGTTACTGGTGAGGAAAGGAAGGTTGAAAAGAGGGTCCAATTTACATTGTTAATGGATGGGGAGCTGGGATTTGACATAGTTTTGGCCATATGTCTTTCTAATTTTTTCTGCTTCTGGGTTGGGGAAGGGGAAAGGAAGAGAGTAACATTTATTGATTACCTTTCATGTGTGAGGCCCTTTACCAATGCTAACTCATATAATGAATAATACCCATTTTATAGGTGAAGACACAGAGGGTCAAAGAAGTTAAACAATGCACCCAGTGCTGCACAGTTGCTGAGGGGTTAGCTGGGATTTGGCTTCAGATCCAACTTCACCATGTCTTTCCTTTTCCTATGATGTCCCCAGATTCTTCTGGCCCTGGGACAAGGCTGTATTCCTTATCCGTTGCACCTGTGTGGGATTTGGGCACTATGAATACTGTGGGTTCAGGCATTGTTAGCTCACTTAGGTCTGTACAATAGAGCCTTGCAGGGGAGTCAGCTCTTCATCTATTTATTTATTTTAACCAGGGGTACACTTGGTGTGCCCTCTGTCTGTTTGGATTAAAGGGTATTTCAGAATTGCTACTCACCTCTGAGGTAGCAAACACCTGGGGAATGGGTTCTTCTCTTAGAAGTCACTAGAAGTCACTAGAGATCTCACTGTAGCCTTTATTTGGGTACAGAGGCTTACCCTGAGGACCTCAAGCCCACTAACAGTGTCCACAGCACTCAGGAGTATCTACCTACTGCTGTCCTACAGCAGTAAGCCGCCCCATGTGACAGAACCTCCCAAGCACTGTCACTTTGGCTGTAGCCTCCATGCTAGTCCTATTACATCAGTCCTGGAGGAAAGGAAATTGACAGATTGGATCATTGTTTTCCAGTCTTGATCCTAAAGAGCAGAGAGTAACAGGAAAACCATTTGACTCCTGTCCCCATGTCCTGTATGCCCTAGGAATCTGGTCCAATGCCTTGTAGGTGTCTTAGGTTTGACTATAAAGGCCATGGATAACAATGCTAAAGTTAAACTGTGTTTTGTATAATTGGAGTTAGGGACCAATGAATGGGATCTTCGAAATTTTGCTAATCAGTAAGCAAATGTAGCCACAATAGTTTATAAGTTGGCTGGTAGAAACTCAGAGAACAAAAAATTTTGACACTATCTAATCCAACCTATTCACTTCACAGATGCAAAAACCAAGGCCCAGAGAGGGGAAATGATATCTCTGGTTATGCAGCTGGTAAGCAGCAGAGCTAAGAATAGGATTCATGTTTACGAGTGCTTTTTAAAAAAATTTTTTGTAATTATGCCATGATGTTGCTACTTTATGCAGCCTATTTCTCATCCTCATTTTGGCCCAAATTACCAAATTATTTCAGATCAAAATGTTCATTTGGGCTGTAAATTAGCTGAATAATTGCTGTATGGATCTCATACCGACAGCTCTTCCAGACAGCCTTCCGTGCAGCTCTGCCCTATGCCCTCTACCTCCAGGGGAGAAAGCCCTGCCAGAAAGGTCAAAAGCTCCCCAGAGTCCTGGCGCACCCCACTGCCCACCCTCATGTCCTACCCAAACAAAGCACAGCACATGCAAGAAGAGCCTCAATAAGAAAGGAAAATGGGAAGCCTGGATATCATAAATATATCGATTCTTCCCATTTTAACTCATATAGGTTTAATCTTTCCTCAAACTCTGATGTTTTTGATGAAGAGGAAAAGACTTGACAAAATAACTTTTAAATTCTTTTGAAAAAATATACAGGTAAAAATAGCTAAGAATTATGACAGAGAAGTTGAATGAGAGGGTTTGTTTCACCACGTATTTGAAAATATAAATCATCACTAAACAAGACAGTGTAGTAGTTAAGGAAGAGGAGAGAGATTTACAGCACAAGATAACCCAGGTAAGAGCCTTTCATATGATATAGGAGGTATGGCATCTCTGTGTGAAAAAGAGTGTGTGATCAAACACTGTTAGGAAAAATGGCTTGTTCTTTGGGAAAAATAGGAAGTTAAGGATTTCACTTTATATTGCATATCAAAAGAGATCTGTGTTAATAGGGAAAAGTCAAACCATATTGAAATTAGAAGAAAATTTAAGTCCATACTTGCCTCTAAATGAAAAAGGGTATTCTAGGCATAAAAGTGATGAAATAAATAAGAATGGATTTGATTACATTTTAAAACTCTATGCATCAAAATATTTGGCAATGAAAAGGCAAATGTAATGGAAAAAGTTAAGCTATAAAACACAAAGAATAGATGATTTGAAGAACTCATGACTACATTGGTAAGAAAAATACCAAGACCCTTGCTAGGAAGATAGACAAAAATCATACATGGGCAGGTCAAGATAGCAATGCTTAAGAAACATTTTAAAAATGTTGACTCTTCTTAGGAATCAAATAAATGCAACCTGACATAAAAGAGATAATGTTTTCACCTACCACATTTGCAGAGATTTAAAAGGTAGACTTTGGATGTGCTTCAGTGCATTGAGGACATGCTAGCATCATTCTTTTATGCTGCCTGCTGATAGGAGCATAGAAGGTACTACCTTACCTGACATAGTGTGGACACATGCATTAGAAGCCTTTATATATATCCAAACAATCTGAGTAAATAATTCTCCTTTGTGTTTGAGACTCTTGCACAAGGATATTCATCCCAGTGTTCTTTATTACAATTGCAACCTGTGTGTCCATTTCTTCTTTAAGTCATTTATTCAATAAATTTCAAGACTGATGATATTTTAAATACCGTATTCAATGTTTGGGGGCAGTTGGTAAATAGACAGGGCATGGTTTCTGGACTTTGTGGAGCTTACTATTTAATGGGGGGAAGCAAGAAACAAATGAGACAATTAAGAATGTTTATCATCACAAGAAAAAGATTGTAACATATAAGGTGATAGATGTTGGCTAAACTTACTGTGGTGATCATAACATAATATACCCATACACCAAATTGCTAGGTAGTACACTTAAAACTGGTATAGTTTATGTATCAATTATATCTCAATAAAACTGCCAGAAAATAAAAAATTGCCTAACAACTATGGTATATTCTTGCAAAAAAATATTATGTGACCGTTAAAGATGAAGAATGACATCCATCCATCCAACAAATAAATATTGAATTCCTAATATGCATCAGGAACTATGCTAGGCATAGAGGATACAGTTATCAAACAACTTTTTCTGTCCCCATGGCCCTCACATAACAAGGAAATTCTAATACTGTTGATAAGGAGTCTGGTAGAAGTCAAGACTAAGGTAGCCTACAAGAGAGACTATTACCTGAGGTGACAGTGGTCAGAGAAGTCTTCCTGGAAGAAATGCCATCTAAGTTGGGATTCCAAGAGTGAGTGAGGTCGAAAGATCTGAAAACATTTGTGTTACAAAGAGATGCTGGGAAGTGCTTAAGAAAATGAATATACAACTGGACATATAACATGACATCAGCAGTATAAAATCTATAAAAATACTCCAGGAGAAACTTTACTAAACTGTTAGCAGTGGCTGGTGAGATTATAGACATTCCTTTCTGTGGAAGTCAGGCTTCAGAGTTTTAAAACCTGCTTTTTCCTCCCAGGTTCCCTCCAGTAACTGCTGGTGAGTCCTCAGGCTTGGCCACTGGGCAGTTGGCTGCTGTAGCACACAGGATAACAGGTGGCCATCTGGGTTGCCAAGGCTTCAAAAGAAATGGCATATCTTTTTTTTTTTTTTACAAATAGTTTATTGTCAAATTAGTTTCAACATAACACCCAGTGCTCATCCCCACAAGTGCCCTCCTCCATGCCCACCCCTCCTCCCCCCACATCCACCAGTCCTCAGTTTTTGTCAGCATTCAAGAGTCTCTCATGGTTTGCCTCTCCCCCTTTCCCCCACCATTTCCGCCCTTCTTCTCCCCCTTGGTCCTCAGTTAAGCTCCTCCTAATCCTCCTATACGTGCACACATATGATATTTGTCCTTCTCTGCCTGACTTATTTCGCTCAGCATAACACCCTCAAGGTCCATCCATGTTGCTACACATGGCCAGATTTCATTCTTTCTCATTGCCACATAGTATTCCGTGGTATAGATAAACCACATCTTCTTGATCCATTCATCCGTTGATAGACACTTAGGCTCTTTCCAGGTTTTAGCTATTGTGGAGAGTGCTGCTATGAACATTGGGGAACATGTGCTCCTATGCATCAACATTTCTGTATCCCTTGGGTAAATTCCTAGCAGTGCTATTGCTGGGTCATAGGGGAGTTCTATTGTTAGTTTCCTTAGGAACCTCCACACTGTTTTCCAGAGGGGCTGTACCGGTTTACATTTCCACCAACAGTGTAGGAGGGTGTGAAATGGCATATCTTGTTAGGAAAGTGCCCAGAGCAGTAAGGGAAGAAGAAGGGAGCCCTTGCCACCCACAGAGAGAAAGTGGAAAGTTGTATTTTCAAGATAAGTTGTGTTCAAGAGACCTTGACGTTTCATTTTGCTTTTGATAGAAAAGCCTCTTTCTTGATAAAGAGGAGCAATCGCTCCCGACATAGTGTGAGTGATTTTGGAAGAAGGGTGCTTTCTGTCTGAGCAGCTGAGGGGCAAGGGGCACACCTTCACAGGTGGGTCAAGCCGACCTTGGAGACAGTGGTTGACCTGCCTTCCTTGTGCCTGTCCAAGCTTGCCAGACATCAGCATTGTGGCTCTACCATCTGCTGCTTCTGGGAAAACCACTCCTCTCCTCAAGCTACTCCACTGGATTTCATATTTCACTCCTACTACTTCCACGAACAAACTCCTGACTCAGCCAGGGGTTCCAGATGTACTGAAATCTGGCTATAGTTGATCTTGTCCTCTGTCAGAAATGTGCCCTTCTCTCTCTAGCTGCTCAAGTAAAGCCTGCTCGTTTTGTAAGATCCTATTAAAAACTTCACTCTCTGTGTACTCTTTCCTGACCACCCCAGTTCAAATGGGTATTTTTCTCTTAACTTTTCTGGCATTTACTGTCAGAAACACTCATTTGACATTTATCACATTCTGCCCTTTATTGCCAGTTATTTGTTACTGTGTTTGCAACTCTCCTCTCCAACGTGTAATTCTATTCTCTTTACTTAGAAGGTGACCATTCTCTTTCCCATCTGCAGAACTCCTACTGAACAGCTCCCAGGCCCAGCTCAAAAGTCATCCTCGCCCTGGGCTTCTGCCTTTGTTTTTTTTTTTTCTTTTGTGAATCAGAATTCATTTTTATCCACCAGAGTGTATTCCTCGTAAGCCTAGAAAGTGTATCTGACAGGGGCCCAGTTGGTTAAGCAGTTAAGTATCCAACTTCAGTTCAAGTTATGATCTCATGGTTCATGGGTTTGAGCTCCATGTTGGGCTCTGTGTTGACAGCTCAGAACCTGGAGCCTGTTTCAGATTCTGTGTCTCCCTGTCTCTGTCCTTCCCCTGCTTGCTCTCTGTCTCTCTCTTTCTTTCAAAAAGAAATAAACATTAAAAAAAACAAAGTGTATCTGACTTATCTTAGCATTTCCTGAGGTGTCAAGCTGAGTGCTGGGGCCTAACGGGTGATGACAATTAAATAATGAGACAGTCAGTGAATGAATGGAAATGAGTGAGGACTCCTTGGGGACTGTTTCAATGTGTTAAAGGTTATGGGTTGGCTGTGGTATGCTTTTGTTTATATTGCATGGAAAGTGCTAAGCACATTAATAGGAGCTTAATGAATATGAAATGTTTAACTGTGATATATATGTATTGATACCTTTAGTATTAACATCAATCCTGCCATCCCAGAGAGAAGTCTGTCAGAATGAGGTAGGTGCTTGATCCCTTTCCCTCTCATCCTTGAGTAGGAGGACTTCCTTCTGGAACTTTCCTGTTCTTAGAGGAAGATCCTTGTGGTCTACAAATAAGGCAGCTAGATTTAAATCCAGCCTTTGTCCGCATCTGGAAGAGGGTCCTCTGATGAGGGTGCAGCTGCTGTCCACAGGCAAGGTGTTTATACAGAGCTTCCCCACAGGAAATAGGACTTCCATGCAGGTCCATCATGGCCTGTGATGGCCTGAGGTGACAGGAGCAGATGTTTGGTTCTGCTTCCTGTCTGCCTGCTTGCCTATATGACAATTCAACTGGGTGGTAGGGACAAAGCTTGGACAGCGATCAAAATGCCTGAACAATCCTAGGGGGCATAGAACCGCATACCAGCTGGAAATCCCTATTTACCCATTAAGACAGGGGTCTGAGCTCTGGGCATGCTATCAACCTGAGTGGTTTATTAAAATACTTTTCAGAGCCATTAGCTCTTCCCTCCCTTCTCCTGCAAAGCATCTTAGTGAGATGTGCTCCATAGCAGTTCCATGAAGAATCTTAGCAAAGAGAAAAGAAAAATAAAATAAAACCCCCAAAACTGCAGCTCAGCAGTCATGCTGTCCGGCTGGCTGTATTTATTCTGACAATTTCTGTCCCTTGTTTTTTTCCCCCTGAGTAGAGCTGTTCTTTTGGTCCTAACAGCAATCAGAGAGAAGTGTGGCACAGAGATAATTATTTTTTAAAGTTGCTGAAGCATCATAGCCATGAAGAGCCCTGCCTCTCAAAGGAGCAGATCCTGCTGGGAGAGAGTCTCCTAGGCTTTCCCCTCCATCCTTGGTGGGAGGGGCCTTGGCTAGGTACCAGGTCATAAGCACAGATGTTCTTGGAGTTGTCCCAGACCCCTGGCCACTGTTCAGACCCCACCCAGCCCTGGGTTTTGGGAAAGCCCTCATGCAATGGATTTGGGTTATGCTGTTCCAGCAGAAACCTTTGTCAGGTGAGTGAGTTGTAGAAGGACCCAGGGGTAGATCCAGGGCCATTCAGAGAAGGAGATAAGGACTGAGGGATGAGGAGAAGTAAGGTAACAACAGTCACGCATTGATGGGAACACACAGAAGAGAGACAGATCCTAATGCTTCAGACTCCTGAAGGAAGAAAACTGGGTGGGGTGGGAAGAGAAATTTGGTTTCTTAGCCTACACAATTCCTCCTTCTATCAAATCTAGCATTGTGGAGAAAGAAATGGATGGCATAATGTCCATTTGGCATCAGCTAAAGTTCTGGGAAGTCCACGGATTCCCCATTTCTTTTTGGGCATGCCATGCTGATTCCTGAGCCAGGTTTATGATAAGGGGGCTGATGCTCCCTCATTCCTTCCAGGGACCTGGCTAGAAAGGCCAGCCCACAGTAGACAGAAGTTTGCAAATGTTATCATGTTTCTGAGGCAGTGTTAACTCTTCTGGATCCCTTTGGTTGAAGTCCCCCTCTCTTCATTCCTAAGCCCCTCCCCTGATCATAGTCTTTCTGAGTCACACAGATCCGAGTGAGAACATGGACTTGCCCCTTATTCCTGGGCCACTCATTTAAAACTCTCTGGGCTTCTGTTTCCTTTCCCATGAAATGAGAGTGGTTTGAGAGTTTAGTCAGATAACTTGGGTGAAGCCCGTGAGTCTCTATTCCTGATGGTTATCCTGCCCAGAGGGGTGCAGAGTGTCCTCTCAGAGCACTGAGTGGGTGCCCTCACACTTGCTGCCCAGCTAGTGGAACGTGGTACCCACTGGTTCTGGGGAAGCTGGTGTGGCATTTGGAGTGGTATGGGATGTCCATCTCATATGTTCTGAACTATCTTTGTGATTCTAGGAGAGCACAGAACACAGAACCCTACCTTTGGTGGTTTAGACCAGGTGGATTCTGGGCTGTGAGCCTGGATAAGGAGCAGTATCTCCATAGTCATACCCCAGCCAGGGTCAGGGGACTTCCTGGGTGTGTTTGAGTTGGTAGGGCCAGACTCTGCAGTCCCAGGAATTTAAAGTTTTGACAATGTGAGAGCCAGCCCTGTGGGTAACAGCGGCCTCTTAAATCACCCAGAGGTAAGAAAACCTCCATCTAATCTATGCATTTTCCCTGAGGCTTTTGCTGCTCTTTGCTGAAGCACCAAAGCCACCTTAGTGAGCATCAAAGCTCCTTTACAATGGTCAGTGACTTCAGAGGTCTGCTCTCTGCTGGAGCCATCTATTTGGGGGATTGTGAGTAGAAGGGGCATCGTGGAAGCTTTAAGAAAAATTCCTAATGGGACTATATATGCTTCCGGTCTCTTCACTCCAATCAGATTAGACAGTTCATATTCGTGACCTGAGAACTGAACAATGCAGTTTTGTTGATGGTCCTAACAGCGATGGCCTTTCTATCACCAAAGTCTTCACAAACCTGAGTGGATATTAGGATCCAACTTCTTGGGCGCAGTTAGGAAATATTTGGCCCTAATGATCCAGATATGAGTGACTACCCACCAGGTTCATCTCTGGCTGGTTTCAGGTAGAGTGCCCTCCCTTCCCCGCCAATGACTGACAGCATCCCTCCCAGCTCTGTGGTTTGTCACAGGGATTACCCTTGCTTCTCTTAGTAAGTGCTAAGTAGAAGGGGTGATGGTGGATTTGTCTGCCCTAAAGATGAATTTAAGGGAAGAAACAGAGAGAAATAAATAGACTTTGCAGGCTGTCTGTCATATTCTACAAAAGAAAAAAGACCCAGGGTCTGAGAGCCGGTGATAAAGTTGCCCAGAGGGATGCCAGGTACCTGGACTGCTCTAGTTTCTGGGTGGCCTATGGGCCCATTGATGATCTTCCTACTGCTATGCAGAGAATGAATCAATCCTTAAAAGGATCATTTCTATGTGAGTGCATCACCCGGATGGATCACAGATGCAGAGATGATGGGTGGGCAGTGCCCCAGCAGTGGCGGAGTGGCTGGCTTTGTCTTTACAGGGAGCCTGTGCCAGCTGGAATGTGTAGCAGACAGCCATTCTTGGTTCACTTGTTATGCCCCCAAACGATCTCCTGTCTCCTGGGGTGGGGAGTCTCCTTTCTCCTCCCTGCCCTTGTATTTTCCACGCATATTCCCACAGAGAGCTCATCTCCTTCCCTACAATTTCAAAGACTCCTTTCCTAGCAGGAAGCCTTGGGAATTGAGAATGCAGAGATGAACAAGGTATGAACTGTGCCCTCCAGCTGAGGGCAGACTTAGGCTCTTCCTTCTCTCCCAAGTTCCAGGTTCCAACTCATCACATTTAAAAGAAAGCCCATTATCTTCTACCATTCCTAGTGGTTTCCGGCATCTCCATTCTCCTGGTCACTTCTCAAACCCTAGAGTCATCAGTGACTCCCTCCCCCCCCCACCCCCCAGTGCACTTCACCTATGCCCATCCAGTCTCTGTCCTATTGACTCTTTCTTCTTGCTTCTTGTCCCCACAGCCCTGACTCAGACCCTCTGGCCACACCTCCAGGCCCTGGGCAATAATCCCTGCCTGGGCTCCCTGTAGACTGCAGGCAGATTAATCGTCCCAAGGCTCTGCTTTGATGATATCACTTTTATAGACACATAAAAAGAAGCATTTAGGCAGTCAGTCATGTTAAATATTAACCATCTTTACAGATTTTTTTTAGTGCAGCCCATCAAAATTGTCACCAGCCCTGAAGGTCCCACATTTACAGTGTCCATGATAGTACCTTCTAAGGCAGGAGATAGCAGGCATCTGGAGATGTAGGGCACTGAGCTGGCACTGCAGAAGATGTTCTCTCCCGGGTCTGATCTCACACGGCTGCTGCTGGTTTTGACTTACATCTAGGCTCACTTTCTCCTGGGTACCACCTGGAGCCTGAGGTTGCCTCCTGCTTATTTTACTCAAGAGGGATAAGTAATCACTCCCTCTGGACACCATCAGCACTTGCCTGCAAGAGGCAATATATCACAGCAGTTAAAAATGTGTCAGGTATTAATCTTTCATTTGCTGGAGGCGGGAGGCAGGGGGGTCCTAGGGAGGTGCTAGGATGGGCAGAGTGGAAAGTCTTCAGCTCTGAACCAACTGGTACGGGGGCACATCTGCCACTTGGTGACAGGGAGTAGAAGAAAACAGGAAACAAGACCTATAGTTTTAACCTATGGGGTTGAGCTACGGATGACTGTTTCTGTTAAGGTTGACATCGCTACCATGTACATTAATAACTAATAAAGACACCGCTTCTGAAGAAATAAAGGCACTGGGAATAAAAACAACTTGATGGGTTCTGGAGCCAGACTCCTTGAGTTCATAATCTAGTTCTCATACTAACTGGCTGTGTGACTTTGGCTTAGTCACTTACCCTCTCTGGGCCTCAGTTTTCTTATTTGTTAATGGGTGTAAAATGGTATCTAACACATATGGATGATTTGAATAAGTGACTTACTTATTCACCACTCACGAGTACACAGATTCATCTTAAATTCTGCTCTAACCCTGCAGTGTGCATGATGCTAAGTACTCCAGGCATTCTGTCTAACTAGGGCTGATTCACTCTTATGGCCTTGTGCTTGCTGCCTGGTGGCCAGTGGAGATTATGGGACCAGGGATGCACTGGTCCACGTGGGGCATTGACCTCAAGCTTGATATTGGCTCTGCCTTTTTCTCTCACTAGTGCCCCCAAAGCAATCTATTTATAGTAGGATCAGAAAGAGCAGAGTCCAGCAGGCTTGTCTGCACCTCACCTTCTTGAATCAAGGAAGAAGAAGGCTCCCTGACTAGTCCATGTTGTGAGGGAAATGTGAACAGTTAATTCAGACGGGGCTGATAGCTGTCCTTGGCTGTACAGGGGCAAGGCACTGCAGAATCCGGTTTGGATTTAGTCCCTGGGATTCCAAAGGCAATGGAAGCCTGATCTGGAGTGTCTTCCACCTTTGAGTGGCCATTGAGAGGTGGGCAGTTCTAGCATGTGCTCTCAGCCCATGCAGGCAGCTTGCTTTCTACGCCATTACATAATCAACTTGGTACTACAGAAAAGTTTTGGCATTAGCAAAAGGCCTCAATTAATTGCTTTCATTTTAGCTGTATACTACAACTCCAAGAGGTGATAGAAAGAGGGAATGTGGGTTTTGAAGCCAAGAGGAGAGATGCCCTCATAAAAGGTGACAAGTGTCCTTCTCATCTAGTTGGGTCTACTCAAATATATAAGTGCAGGGGATGGTGGCCACCACCAGTCCCAGGCACTTGGCTATCTGCTGTGGCTCCTGGTGAGCTGGGGCAGGAGATGTGGGGATCCAGCTTCTTGCTGATGGGTGGCATGTGACCAATGGCTGCTGATGGTCTGACCCAGTTCTGTGACAAGGTGTAGCAATATTGGGTTGCCTTTTTAAACATTTTACAGAGAGAGAACACGTGAAGGGGGAGAAGGGCAGAGGGATTCAGAGACAAAGATAGAGAGGGAGAATCTTAAGTAGGCTCCACACTCAGAGTGGAGTCCTATGCAAGGCTCGATCCCACACCCTGGATCATTACCTGAGCCAAAATCAAGAAACATATGCTCAACCAACTAAGACATCCAAGTGCCCTAATTGGGTTGATTTATGGCACTTCTATTGGAAAAACCTTCTAAGTCATCACATACCTACTTTCTGGATCTTGTGGATTAAGCCCACTATTTACTGCAGGTAGCTGTCAAGGCCAAGGACATGCATGCTGTCTTGTGATGTCACCACATCTATGAGATGATGAGGTGAGAAATGATAAATTCTTTCACTTTATCCACAATTTTCCATAGAAACATAAAAGCCAAAAACAATAAAACCACCACTTGGGAACACAAGTGTCTTTCTGTAATTAGTCCAGTGTAGGGAGGATCACAGCCCTCCCTGCTCTGTGAAGGAGACTATTGAAGCACACTGAAGGGGAACGGGAGAAGGGTGGGAAGGAGGCCTGAAACAGCTCCGGATGAGAAATGTAACATGCCAGTGTGGTGGATGGTCACCGGCAGAGACTCAGGGCATCACCCACTGGGGACACTGACCAGCTTCCCAGGAGAATTACAGCCACTTGCCACCCCCTCCTCACCTCTCCACTATGGAACTCCATAAATCAAACATGCCTCACACATCTCATGAGCAGTATGATGTGTGATGGTGACAGCAGTGTGGTGCTGGACGCTTCTCTCAGAGAAGAGCCCCAGACCCCAGGGGACACAAAAAACCCCTCTCCTTGGCATTGATGAGTCAGTCACAGCTTCTGTCTTGACCACAATGCTGACTTCAAATGAAAGTTCGAAGTTAATTTTCAAGTAAATTACATTTACAGGTGTCTTAAACAGAGACTGTGGCATGAACATATTCTTAGATAGCATATCTATCCATCATCCATCCATCCATCCATCCATCCATCCATCCATCCATCCATCCAATACTTACAGAGTCCCTGTGTATTCCTAGATCTCAGCACCAGGGATACAGCCACGAACAATGCAAGTATAGTTCCAGCCAAAGGGGTTGCATCCCAGTGATTCTGACCTAGTGGTATGAATCAACATTTAATCAAATCTTTTGGATATTGGTTACCTCAGAAATGCTGAGGGACCTTAAAGAGCGCCTTATAGGGATGCCTGGATGGCTCAGTTGGTTGAGCATCCAACTCTTGATTTCGGCTTTGGTCATGATCCCAGCATTGTGGGATTGAGCCCTGAATCCTGTTGCATATGGAGCCTGCTTAAGATTCTCTCTTTCCTTCTCCCTTTGCTCTCTCTACTCACTCTCCCTCTCTTTAAAATATAAATAAATATCATCTAGTAAAACCCTATCATTTTACAAATGACGACTGAGGCCAGAAAGAAAATGCAGGTGGCCCGAGGTCTGTAAGCTGGTCAGTGGCCAAAACACACCTGAACCCGAGTCTCTGGCCAGCATTTCCCACTACATGGTGCAGTAAAACTCAACCTACGATTTCCCAGCCTTAGAATTGTTGTGTGTGAGTGGATGATTTATAAGTCTGATGTGGCACATTGTAGTCACAGTTGGAACAGGGAATACAGTGACATTTCAGGTGATTGAAATCTGAGATGAGAAGGAGCACTTTAAAAATGGAAAGGCTTCATGTCTGCGTGATGCATGGTAATGTTTCAGGGAAGGATGCTTCTAGGACATCCCTAGAAGGACTTGGCCCTGCAGATATTTAACTGGATTGGATTTGAACCCCCAATCTAGGCTCCCAGGTAGGATGAATAACCCCATACTCCCTGTATTCACCCCATCAGGCTGGCCTCATGTTGTCTGGAATTGCACCTTATCCCTTACAGCCTCTTTCTGGGTCCTCTGTGCTGTTTCCTCCTGGGGTCTGTTCCTCAGACGTGAACTTTGCTCATGTTGGCCTGGCCCACTGCATATATATATATATCATCTTCTATTCATTTCTTCTTGATTTGTTTCCACAATGCTTCCTGACCTTGCCTCTTTTTTGTGTCATGGCATACACAGAAAATAATATTTGAATGGTACACTGGAGCAACCTAGAGGGCATTTGGTGGTGTCTATATGGCACATGGTGAAAATATCCATTACATTCTTTTTTATGTTAAAGCTGATGAGAAATTATAAAATACATAATTCTAAGGAATATATTAAATAATAAATTTTTATAAGAGTTCTAGAAATTCATAAAAATTTTAAATGAGAAATTTGAACTGGCTTCCATGAACAGAACTTTATTTACATATCAGTTTTTATGCTAAAGATAGCTACAAGGCAATTTATGCCTCAGACTTAGTGATAATTTGTTCAAATTCTTGATAGGCACCATTGACTGGAAACTTGGTTCACACAAGTAGGCGATAAAAGTTTTAAAACCATTTTTTTTACAACCACTCAAAAATTTACAACATCTGAAATTATATTTAAAGCCTCAAACAGTTCCTCCTTTTCTTTCACTGACAAAAGTAATGTTGGAATTTCTTGTAATAATGTAAATAGATTTCTTACTGGCCTTTTTCAATCCAAGTATTTCGAAATAATGAATGTGCATGCACTGTTAGAGCAGCCAGTTTGGACACTGCCAAAGGGCGCATCAACCACAAATGGTATGTGAACTTATACATATGTGCCCTTTGCCTACAAATGCACCAGCCAGAAGCCTCTCCTGAGCCCCTCACACCCCTCACCACAACTGGCTGCACCTTGGCTGCAGATGGTGTCCTTGGGTGACAGGAGCACAGATTCTCCTGTGAGCCCTTTTGTTAACCAGAAGCAGGGGCTGCTGGAGTAGATGTGTGCGTGACCTAGCACCTCCTCAGCCACACTCAGAGCATGACAGATCATGTGCCATGTGTCCTGTGAGTTCTGGAGCCACTCTTTTGAGAGTTTCCTCTGGGCTGCCTGGGACTGCAAGAGTCAATCTGGCACTCTGTTCTTGGAGCTGGTGCTCACAGACTCATGGCACATGGGCCTGGCTTGCCCACCCTGGCCGGGAAGCTCTGTTTAACATATTGCTTTCAGAGGCATTTCTACATCCTCTCCATGTTACTTAACCCTCTAGTGCTTCCTCCATCTGTCTCATTTTGAGCAGATGACATTTTCCTTTTATTCTACTGAGAAAATTGAGATTACTCCATGAAAACTCCCATTTCCCTTCTTTTGTATTTCAAATTCTCCATTCCTCATTTCCCTCTCTTGCCTCCTATTTTAATTTGCAAATATTTGTGTACTGCTCGGATTATGCTGGACAAACTGTTAGGTGATGGGAATGTATAGTGTGGATGAAGAAGAACAAGACAGATGTCTTCCACTTGAAGACTGCTGAGCCTGGAGGAGGTGAGCAAGGACTTGGCTGACCCTCCCCAGATAGACCCTCTCTCTTCTGCTTCTTCCACATCTCTCCTCTTGGCTGTGTGTCTGACATACTCCCAGACCCATCTTCTCTACAAAATCTCTGTTACACACCCTTACTCCTGGTTGCTGTTTCCTCTCACTCACTTCCCAGTTTATCTGACTTTGGTGTCCCTCTGGCCCTTCCATCCCACCAGTCTTCAACTCCACACCTTCTGGTGCCTGTTTTCTTAAAGGTCACCAAAGATTGAAATGCTGAATCAGTGGCATTTCCTCAGCCTTCTCCTGCTTCAGCCTCTCTGCGTGATCAGACAATGATGATTGCTTTTTATTCTGGCAGCCCTTTTCCTTGTCTCCATGATATCACATCTTCCTGCTACCTCCCACCTCCCAGGGGTTCCTTTTCACCACTAATGGAGAGACCTGTCTGGAGAATGAAAAGTGGTAGGAGTATGGGATTGAGACCTGAGTGGAAACGCCAGGGAACAAAGTCTTCTATGTATTTAGATTCAAGGACTTCTATTTCATTACCTTTAAATCTTTCAATTTTCTACTTTGGTTTTTATCTCTTGACATTATGGGTAGGGAACATCCTTAGTAGAAGAAATGTGCTTTGTATTTTTAAAGAAACAGTAGGGAACAGGTTAGTGATGAGACCTTGTTTTCCAGATCAGTTATTTGAATGAAATTCGAATCTCCAGAGGAACCAGACTGCCTGGGCTGTCCCTCTAGCCTTCTAGACAGAGAAGCCACACCAATCTGTCAGGCACCCAAAGGCCCTGGCATCTCTCTTGTAAGATCTATTCACTACATTGTCAGGACCTGCACAGTCCTTCCTCTCCTGTCCTATAAATGAAGATTTCTCCTCAAAGTCTGTGCAGTCTGTCTCCCACTCTCTCTTTTGTCTCTGACAACTCACTTATTCCAATAACCTAAGCCTTCCCTTTTCTGCAGTTGGAGTCCAAATTCGTAACACTCTAGTCATTGTCTTATCTAGATTTTCCTTCTAACCAGAACCTGAGGAAAGGGCCTAGATGCAGACCGTTTGTTGGGACTGTGATGCTAAGAGACTAGAGTGAGAGGCAGGGGCAGCTGAGACAGGCAAGGAGGACTTCTCCAAGGGTTCATTGCTGAGCTGGCAAACACTTCTGTGCCAGCAGCTGAACCAGCATAGTTGTCATGCTGGATCATTCTAGATCTCTTGATGGAAAGTGGAGACTGGAGCTCTGTGACTCTGAGGTTCAGCTTTCTCCAGCATGTCTGAATTCTATGGTGATTAATTCCATCAGAAAGAGTAGCTCCTGTACAACCACAGGGCCAAATCCCAAACTCATCGAGGATAGAGGCTCTTTGCTCGTCCTTTGCCTGGTTTTGTCCAAAGTACCTGGGAACCTAATGCATGCTGTTGAATGAGGTTGACAATGATGGTAAATTTTCCCAAGCCCTGATCCATAGGTCAAGGTCCTTGAAGGCCTTATCTCAGCCATCAGCTGTGACTTCCACCAGAAAAAAATGATGGTAAATCACGTCTTTCAATGACAATACCCATGGTGATGGTAATTCATGTCTTTACAATGATTGTTAATATAGACAATGTGTTTTAGTTCTCCAGATCATCATAGGAGTAAGGCAGCGGGTACCTGTAATTATCTTGACTTTACAGATGAGGAAGTCGAAGCTCTGAGAAACTAAAGTGACCTGCCCCAGGTCTCATTTCCAGTAGTCAGATGTAAATTTGACTTCTTCTGTCTCTTACTCTGGATCATCTAGGAGTAAGTAGGAGGAGAAGAGGTGGTGGTGGTGGTGGGATGGCTCTCACTAAGGGCCAGCAGAAACCCAAATTTGTGAATGAGACCACAGGCACAAATTTAGGGTGCTCAGTATGGAAAGACAAAAGCTGTGACATTTACAGAGAAGAGACATTTGATAGATACCAGCTGGTCAAATTGTGGCACTAATAGGTAAGCTTGGGGTCTTTGCATTAATGGAGACAGAGGAAAGGAGAGGCCATCCCAGCACAGTGCAGACTATGCAGACTATCCTGCCCAATACAGGGCCATATGAATGCTTCTGATAAATATAACAAGTATTTTACTTGGAGCGAAGGCTGACGGCCAACACCAAATGCCACAGTGTGTCTTGCTAGCTGCTGTATGTAGCCCTATAGAATCAACTCTTATGTATTTCTCATTATGGGGTGTGGGCTTGAGCATTTTCAACAGATGTTTTTGCTGTTTTCCTTAGGGCCTGAGTAAATAAGTCCTCTAGAAATTATATTTACATAGATAGAATTTACGTGATAACGAGTTAATGGCCGGGGGAAAAACATAATCAGGATTAAAGTAAGGCTTTGTCTTTGTCAGAACTGCATTTGAAGAAGAGGAAAGAGGGATTCTCAGCAGCCTGATGCTGGGGATGATTACATACACATGGTTATTATAGGCTTGTGTTCATATAAAAATTTAACCTAAAACTCCTCTAAGAATTCCCTTGGGGTCATTCAGATTGGAGAGAGATGACCTTGTGATATCCAGCAGGTGAGAGGAAGATAAACTGTATCATCAGTGAGCAAAGTTCTAAGAGGCCATTTTTTGAAAGATACATTTGTCCAGTAACACATTTAAGATCAATAAGGATTACATAGTGTTTATCCAGGGGAATAAATCATTAATGATCCTTTTGTTATTTGAATGTTGATTTCCTTTCTCTACTACTGACCTGAAGTACTCTCTTATTTGAGGTGGGGGCTGATCTCCTTATCAAAGACTCCTATGCTCAGAGAGGAAAATCAGAGAAGCAGTCCCCAGAGTTTTATGAATGTGATATTAACTCGGCTTGTTTTCGGGCCGGGTGGGGGGAATGGTACTCTTTCCCATGTGCCTCATTTCACCCTGTAACAACTCTGGGAGAGCGATAATGTGCAGGCCTGGCCCAGATCACACAGGGGAAATACCAGTGTAGCGTTGGGGTGTTCGTATCTTCAGACTCAGCCCTTCCCTTGTAAGGTCCCACTCTTCTTGAGTTCTAATTGTTTCCTCCATCAATTCAGTGGGATCATCAGAATTCTCTACAAGGAGGGCCCTCAAAGTGCTGGCAGACCACTACCAACCTCCAACAGGCTTGGTGAGAGCAAGTGCTCTTCCTCTTGTTAGACAACCCTGGGCTATTGCCTGCTTTCTTCACCAGTATGCTGTAAACTGGGGTGAATTGCTTAATTTCCCTGACCCTTGATTATGTCATAAGACAGGGATGGTGGCAATGAGAAATCAATACAGTTGTTATGTGGACTAAATAGAGCAAGGTGTGGGCTTCTGGGCCAGTGACTGCCACTTGGCAAGAACCCTGTAAGTACTTAACGTGAATGTGTTCATTGATTTGAAAGGCACATTTTCCCCCAGATTCCAGCACCTCTGCCACAGGAATACATCAGAACTTCTCATGGTGGCTTTAGCTAGGTGAATTATGACACTGTGCTTGTTGCCTGCACATGTACAGAGGGCTGAAGCTCCAGCCTCCAAACTTTCAGACTGCTATTAGTGGCTTAGAAAACCACCCAGGGGACAATATAGCTGGACTTTTCTTTTTTGTTTGTTTATTTTTGTTTCTTAATTTTTTTCTTTCATAGTTTATTGTCAAGTTTGTTTCCATATAACACCCAGTGCTCATCCCAACAAGTGCCCTCCTCCATGCCCATCACCTCCTTTCCCCTCTCCCCCATCCCCATCAGTCCTCAGTTTGTTCTCAGTATTCAAGAGTCTCTCATGGTTTGCCTCTCTCCCTTTCCCCCTCCCCCACTATTTTTTCCCCTTCTCCTCCCCCATGGTCCTCCGTTAAGTTTCTCCTGATCCACTTATAAGTGAGAGCATATGGTATCTGTCTTTCTCTGCCTGACTTATTTTGCTTAGCATAACACCCTCAAGTTCCATCCACGTTGCCACAAATGGCCAGATTTCATTCTTTCTCACTGCCATGTAGTATTCCATTGTATAGATAAACCACATCTTCTTGGTCCATTTGTCAGTTGATGGACATTTAGGCTCTTTTCATGATTTGGCCATTGTTGAGAGTGCTGCTATGAACATTGGGGTACATGTGCCCCTGTGCATCAGTGCTTCTGTATCCCTTGGGTAAATTCCTAGCAGTGCGATAGGTGGACTTTTCTAATGTACAGAGAAAAATTGTCGTGGGGCATGGTGAATCAGAAATGTTTAGCAATCTTCCTAAAATAAGAGTCAAAGTTGGTTAGTCTACATAATTGCGAAATCCGTTTAAGAGCTCCCAAAGCCTTTTTAGTTCTTATGTAGTTTCCTTTAAAAATGTTGCATCAGCTAAGCTTGTGATGGCACAGATGGTATCATGTGGAAAAACCTGAACATTACCAGATCTGAATCAAAAATGATTCAAGAGAGTTAGATTCTTAATGGGAAGCAGTTTTAAGAATATTTTACTCAATTTATTTGCTGTTTTTGTTTCTACATATGTAAAAGAGTAATACATAATAAAAGGCATAGCCAAAATAAGACTAAACATCTCTTTGCACAATTATAAGGTAAAAATTAAATTGTAAGAACGCATTGTATCCAGATTTAATTGGCAGTCCCTTCTTTCTTAGTAAATAGGACATAAAATTAACAAAATACATTTGTTTTTTTTTCTTGTTTTTTTTTTTTTAAATGTTTTATTTATTTCTAGGAGAGAGAGAGAGAGAGACAGCGTGAGCAGGGGAGGGTCAGAGAGAGAGGGAGTCACAGACTGAAACAGGCTCCAGGCTCTGAGCTGGCAGTCAGCACAGAGCCCGACGCGGGGCTCGAACCCACGAACCGCGAGATCATGACCTAAGCAAAAGTCGGACGCTTAACCGACTAAGCCACCCAGGCGCCCCACAAAATACATTTGTTAATGTGTTATATCTAGTGAAATATAGCATTAGGTAAGTCACAAATATCTGTGGTTCACCTTTAAGTAATTCTCATATGACGTGATATAATTGTGTTTCCTCTCCTTTGGATAAGTTAGTTTAATTTGACAATGTTCCTTTGTAATGGTTAATTTTTTTGTGTTACATGATTCGGCTGTGGTGTCCAGTTGTTTAAATGTTAGTCTAGATGTTTCTGTGGAAATATTTTGTAGACTTTCTTAACATTTACAATAGTTGACCATAAAAAAGCAATATAGATTTTCTTCCGTAATGTGGGGGTGAGGGAGGCCTGATCCAATCAGTTGAAAGCCTGAAGACCGAAAACTGAGTTTTTCTGAGGAAGAAGTAATTTTGCTTCCAGACTGTAGCATCAACTCTCACCTGAACTTCCAAACTCCTGGCCTGCCCTATTGATTTTGGACTTGCTGTGCCCTAAATCTCTTTCCATGAAGAACCCAGACTAATATAATCTTTGAACATATTTTAGATAGAGTTGAACAGTATGACCAATGTGAAACAGAGGATGAAGGCAGACTTTTGGAGTTATACATAGAGAAAAATTTTCATAATGCAGACTATTTTTGCATCTGCTTTTTGGGTGGCAGGTTGACTCCAGTTAGTGACTTTCATTGTAAACCCCACACCTTCTCATCACCATGTACAGACTCTAATATCTACCCCACATAATTTCCATGTCACTGCCTGGCCCATTGCTTTGGGCCATAGGCATCCTTTATGACTCAGTGAGCCATCATCTGATGCTACCCTTACATCTGCTGTGATTGCAGGACCTGAAAGGGCTGGAGGCTGTGACTTCTGCCAGTGCAGCTGTGCTGGTGCTGATGACCTTCTCACCGTTAAGCATGGAGTGGCCATCTCACTTCAGCTCAGTGTCTCCAAAGTCAATTGCTCTGGGCTCAGGCTGCACATGGGCAGAAGTGAATGAGCTGTATTAATACTTTCCCCAGCATAATCCATCATCCCCTCAACAATGCATTTCTGACAGTTAATTAGAATCCACACAGTGGAATAACGAACATCGTGTTTAGAATTACAATCTATTGCTAAACAACAGATCAGACAGCTTGTTGTCTCCTGTCACCCTGGGTGTCTTAAGTGTTCAGTTTCCTGTGCCTGTTTAGCATGCTTTAGTCAATAATTCTGCTGAATGGTCTCAGATGGCTTAATCACATCGAGGGGTTGGGACTTGTACCTGTCCTTGGGCAGGAGTCCAAGGAAGGAGAGAAGGAAAGCTGCCAGTGCCTAAGGCAGCAATGGATTCTTTCCCTTGGGCCTTGTCTCCTCAGCCTGATGATAGGGGTACAGGAAATAGGAGGAGTCTGAGCAACAAAGTGTGAGTTAGAAGAATTTCTCAGGGACATCCAGTTCAATCCTTTCCTTATTCAGAGGCTTCCAAGGGATCCAGACATGGCCTCCTAATTCCCACTCTGCTATGCTTTCTTTAGCTCCCCGACCCAGATCAGAGAGGTTGCTGCTTTGGGGGCTCAGGCAGCTCTCATCAATTTCTTAGCTGGCTGAGGGAGGATGCTGGTATCCTCATTAGCGCAGACAGCTGTTTGGCAAATTGAGAGTCTTCCGGTCCCGCTGCCCCCAAGGTCTCTGGCTCCACCCAGGAGGCAGCTACCCCTTGAGACAAGTACCTGGCTCAGCCTGATGATATTTGACTTTTGTTCCGTTGTCACCTTGTGAGTGACCCCTCCCACCCCAGAGATCAAAAGGAGTCTGCTTCACCAAAAGGAAATCAAAGGCATCAGAATTGGCAAAGAGAAAGTCAAACTTTCACTCTTCGCAGACGACATGATACTCTACATAGAAAACCCGACAGACTCCACCAGAAGCCTACTAGAACTGATCCAAGAATTCAGCCAAGTTGCAGGGTACAAAATCAACGTACAGAAATCGGTTGCATTTTTATACACCAACAATGAAGCAACAGAAAGAGAAATCAAGAAACTGATCCCATTCACAATTGCACAAAAACCATAAAATACCTCGGAATAAACCTAACCAAGGATACAAGAGATCTGTATGATGAAAACTATAGAAAACTTATGAAGGAAATTGAAGAAGACACAAAGAAATGGAAAAACATTCCATGCTCATGGATAGGAAGAATAAATATAGTTAAGATGTCATTACTACCTAAGGCACTCTACACATTCAATGCAATTCCAATCAAAATTGCACCAGCATACTTCTCAAAACTAGAACAAACTATCCAAAAATTTGTATGGAACCACAAAAGACCCCGAATAGCCAAAGTAATCCTGAAAAATAAAACCAAAACGGGAGGGATCACCATCCCAGACTTTAGCCTCTACTACAAAGCTGTCATCATCAAGACAGTATGGTATTGGCACAAAAACAGACACATAGACTAATGGAACAGAATTGAGAACTCAGAAGTGGACCCAAAAGTATACAGCCAACTAATCTTTGACAAAGCAGGAAAGAATATCCGTTGGAAAAAAGACAGCCTTTTTAACAGATGGTGTTGGGAGAACTGGACAGCAACATGCAGAAGAATGAAACTAGATCATTTTCTCACACCATGCACAAAAATAAACTCAAAATGGATAAAGGACCTGAACGTGAGACAGGAAACTATCAACACCCTAGAGGAGAAAGCAGGAAACAACCTCCTTGACCTCCACCGCAGCAACTTCTTACTTGACACATCCCCAAAAGCAAGGGAATCAAGAGCAAAAATAAACTGTTGGGACCTCCTCAAGATTAAAAGCTTCTGCACAGCAAAGGAAACAACCCAGAAAATTAATAGGCAACCAACGGAATGGGAAAAGATAGTTGCAAATGACATATCAGATAAAGGGTTGATATCCAGAATCTACAAGGAACTCACCAAACTACACGCCCGAAAAACAAACAACCCAGTGAAGAAATGGGCAGAAGATATGAACAGACACTTCTCCAAAGAGGACATCCAGATGGCCAACAGACACATGAAACGATGCTCAGCATCCCTCCTCATCAGGGAAATACAAATCAAAACCACACTGAGATACCACCTCACGCCAGTCAGAGTGGCTAAAATGAGCCAATCAGAGAACTCTAGATGCTGGCGAGGATGTGGAGAAACGGGCACCCTCCTACACTGTTGGTGGGAATGTAAACTGGTACAGCCCCTCTGGAAAACAGTGTGGAGGTTCCTCAGGAAACTAACAATAGAACTCCCCTATGACCCAGCAATAGCACTGCTAGGAATTTACCCAAGGGATACAGAAATGCTGATGCATAGGAGCACATGGACCCCAATGTTCATAGCAGCACTCTCCACAATAGCTAAAACCTGGAAAGAGCCTAAGTGTCCATCAACAGATGAATGGATCAAGAAGATGTGGTTTATCTATACCATGGAATACTACATGGCAATGAGAAACAATGAAATCTGGCCATGTGTAGCAACATGGATGGACCTTGAGGGTGTTATGCTGAGCGAAATAAGTCAAGCAGAGAAGGACAAATATCATATGTGTGCACGTATAGGAGGATTAGGAGGAACTTAACAGAGGACCAAGGGGGAGAAGAAGGGCGGAAATGGTGGGGGAAAGGGAGAGAGGCAAACCATGAGAGACTCTTGAATGCTGACAAAAACTGAGGACTGTGGATGTGGGGGGGAGGAGGGTGGGCATGGAGGAAGACACTTGTGGGGATGAGCACTGGGTGTTATGTGGAAACTAATTTGACAATAAACTATTTGTAAAAAACAAACAAACAAAAAAAAACACAACAAAAGGAGTCTGCTTGTGGGGCAGCAGACCTGAAGGGCCAGTTATGGGAGAGTCATTGTCATTCAATAACATGGTGTCATTGAATGTTCTGACAGAAGTGTTCTGCTGTACTCTTGTTTGGGGATACCCTGAGGCCCCCACCGTGGTTCCCAGGGAGCTCCTGAGTTTAGAACTCCACAGTGTTGGATGATCCTGGCTCAAGGTATGGAACTAGGACTGGACACCTAGAGCTCTCTGAGATTCAGCTTGCTTATCTATACAATGAGCATAAAACAAGTATTTATTTCTTAAATTCTAAAAAAAAAGAATAATGTATAAGGTAAAGTATTCAATAAATATGTGGTCTCTGTGAGTATGTGCGTGTGTGTGTATGTGAGAGAGAGAGAGAGAGAGAGAGAGAGAATTCACTTTTTGTGAGGTCCCCCATCATGGGCAGGAAGCCGCATCCTTGGGAGAGATTAGCATGTTCCCTTCATGTCTTGGGGGGCAGGTGGATATATTTTTAGATCACTTCTGACTTAACAGATCACATTGCTGGCCTAAGGGCATGCAGTGTTAGAATCAGTTTAAGAATAAGTTAGAGACAACCAGAATTCACTTTATTCTAGCCATTCAGACTTGTGTGCTGGTAAGTGTTTATCACTCAGCAGGGAATAAAAAGTGTGTGCTGGTTTCAGTGGAGTAAATACTCCTGCCTTGACTGATTTTGAGCTTGCAGTGAGGTCACTCGTCTTGGAGTTGGAAGTGATGAGCACAATTGGCCTGGGTGGGCTCCAGCCCTGCTAGGGAGGGTAGGTACACTGTAAGTGGGTGCTAGGTTGCTCGGTGGGTGAGTCCCCTCTTATTAGCCAACTGTCATCCCATGCCAACTGTCCAGCTGTGCTGAAGGTAAGGATACTTGTTCTCTCAGCTATTTACTAAGTACCTTATCCAGGGCTGGAACTGGCAGTGGCACTGGTTGGTTCTCTGGGCCCATGTCACCGGGCCCATGACACAGCCCCAGGATCTCCGAGATCCTGCTCAGCTTAGCTTTCTTGGTATCCCCTGCTGGGTGGCATTTACCACCTTTGTAAGTGCATTCCCCACCGTCCTACCCGTTTCTGGTCTATAGCCAGGCGTGCTGTAGGCGTTTTATGAATGCCTATTCAATGACAGGCGTTTTCAATCACGAGTCACACGTGGGCACAGGCAAGGAAAATTAAAGAACCTTTGAAGCTTCCCTTCGCCCAAGCCATGGGAAAGCCTGTAAGGGCCTTTGTCTTTCCTGTCCACATTGTGGGCTCTCATTCAGGGGCTTGCTTGTTCCTCTTCTCTATTTAGCAGAGATGGACAACTCAGTCCCTCTGTCCTTATGGAAATCTGGGTGTAAAGTGATTCTGCCCCACCTCACCCTCCACTGCTAGGGGCTGGATACAGGGCTCCTTGCAAATCTTCTAGGGCAGGGCTTGACCTACAGAAGCCTGCCGAGTGGACAGGACTCTGCTCCCTGTCTCCTAGCTCTAAGAGGCAGGATGAAGACACACTTGAATGACTCACAGTTGCCATGCCTTGCTATGGCTTTATGAATAAATTGGGTGCCTTGCATAAAGATCATTGTATCTCCAGTGCAAAAACCCACAAGATGATAAATATAGATTCCTTTGTTATAATCACAGCAGCATCTTGATCTGCCTGCAGTGATTAAAGTGTAACCAAACTGCCATTTAATTTCATTCCAGGCCATTTCCAAATTGTTTTGTGTAAAGACATCTTGATACAGGAAATACTCCCTGCAGCCCAGACCCTGTTGTGAGGGACTCTGTTCTGAAAACTCAGGCTTCTGCTGGGGAATGAGCTCAGATTTGGCCATGGAGGGTGCCTGTGTGCATTAATAACCTGCCTCCTCTCTTTGCCTCTCTCTGTAGAGACCATTCTTATTCTACACTTTGGAAGCCTCTTCCATCATCCTATCTACAGATGAAGAAGCTCAGGCTGCATCTTTCAGAGGAGGAGCCTCTTGCCAGGTCCCCTTAATGAATGCCTGGAAAAGAACTATTTCAGAGAGGTTCCACCCACCTGTTCTTATGAAGACGGCTCCCATTGGAGGGGCAGCTGCCCTGTCTACAGAGCTCCCCTAAGCACCACAGGCCTTACCAAGGCCAGAGGGAGAAGGGCAGGAGGACTCATGTTAGCGGCAATGTTTTGGGGCATGACATGGGAGAGACAAAGAAGGAAAGACATGGGCCAAAGGAGAGGTCAAGGGGGAACCAGGGATCTAGTCCAGCCAAATTGGTGGGGCTGCCCCTGTGAGCTTGCTGTCGCTGCTGTGGCAGCCAAGCAGCATGAGTCATTTGCTTTCCCTGTAGCAGTTTGTCCAAAGGATTGAGAGCCCATCTGCAGGGTGGCTCTCTGGCCAGTACTGTGCCTGCGGAGGAATTGGGAAGGGGCCCTGTTACCAGGTAAAAGGATGAGTTGATATAATCAGTGGAGACCCCTCAGGAACACTTTTCCATCGTTTTGGCCCTGGGAGGAGAAAGAAAGGTGAGCACGGTCTATAGGTTGGGAAAATGCAGTGGCTTGGGAGACAAAGGGGGTTGGGGCAGAGGTGGGGGTGGGCTTCTTATCAGTTTATGTTGTCCACTTGCAGATGAAAGAGGTTGCTTTAGGTTATATAAGGTTCTTACAATGCTGTGATCCTTGGAGTTTCCAAAATAGGGAGCAAGAAAAGAGGGTGCTGAGTAAACAGGAAATACATCAGTTGAAGATGTCCTCAGTTTCAGAGAAGAAGCTGTATTCTTGTTGTGGCGTGTGTGCGCACACGCACACACACACACACACACACACACATGGTGTGAACTCTCTAACTGTTGGGATGAACAGAGGAGGGGAGGAGAGTCTGGTTGCCAGGACTAGGAAACCTGGGGGTCCCCATTCTAGAATTGCTACTTATAGTCTGGGACTGAAGGGAGGGTCTTGGGGAAAATTCTGAGCATATGAATTATGAAGCTGCAAAAGCTGCCTTTCTTTCAAACTGCCTACTCTCAGGACTCACTAACAAGACATGGAAGCTCATAGAAAGAGCAAGCCAGCATGAGGAAGGGCTAGGGAATGACCTAGAATAGATGGATACACAGCAGAGATGGCCAGCTGCGGCCAGCTTGGCAGGAGAAAGCTGAACCCCTGGGCTGTGTTTTCTGCAAGCCTTAGGACTCTGTAAGGAACTGTATCTTCCTTTCAAGTGATAAGCACATAGCACCTCTCTCACACCCAGGTGCTGCTCTCAGTAAAAGCTGGCTGAGTGCGTAGAGGTCAAACCACAGGTCAGACAAGTAGCCAATTGAAACCCAAACTGTCCCCCTAGACCTCTTTATCTTGGTTCATGGTCCTGCTTGATCCCCATTCCCCAAGGGCACATTTACCACATCCCCCCACACCCCATCAAACTCCAGTGCTGCTGGATTTTACCTCCTCGACGTTCCTGTAAGCCTACAGTTTTCTCCAGGCCTGGCATCACCACTCTGGTTCCGCCATAATTTCCCATCTGTCTGTTGCAGGAGCCTCCTCACTGATCCCTTGAGCTCTTGTTAAGTTTGTGACTATGCCCATCATCCCTCTGCCCTAATACTTCAGTGACTTACTACTTACTGCCTGCGGGATAAAGTCCCACACAGCCTTCAGGGCCTTCGTGATCTGAATTCCACTTACTGCTCTAATATTGTTCCCCTGTCCCCTGCTGCCTAGGCGTCTGGCCAAACAAAACTCCTGGTACTTCCTCTAAAGCGCTACATTCTCTCTTCCTTAGAGCTTTGCATCTCCTGCTCTCTGTTTGTAATCAATCCTATTACCTCCTTACTTGGCCCAACTTCTTGCCTCCAAGCTTGGCGTAGACATGAGCTTCACAGATACCTACACCAGAGTCCCAGCTGGATGCTGCAGAAGACCATCTAAGTATCTGCATTGGAGCCCCTGCTTTACAGCTCTCAGATGGCCTGCTAATGCACCAATCTTTCCAGAGGCCTGGGAGACTCTTGAGTCAGAACCATGCTTGGTCCTGGTGTCTTTTTTTTTTTTTAATTTTTTTTAATGTTTTATTTATTTCTAGGAGAGAGAGAGACAGCGTGAGCAGGGGAGGGTCAGAGAGAGAGGGAGTCACAGACTCTGAAACAGGCTCCAGGCTCTGAGCTGGCAGTCAGCACAGAGCCCGACGCGGGGCTCGAACCCACGAACTGCGAGATCATGACCTAAGCAAAAGTCGGACGTTTAACCGACTAAGCCACCCAGGCGCCCCTTGGTCCTGGTGTCTTACTCAGAACCTGGCTCAGAGTCGATCCTAAAATACTATACTGTATTTTCTTGATTCTAAGGAAATTCTTTAGTGTAAGACATGCCATCTGCTTGAATGGTAGGAGGACATGGAAGTACCACATTAAACATATGCCCAATTATTTTTGACGAATGAGAGAGTATGCATTTATCGAAGCCACTGCATTTCTTCTTTGAGAAGGACTAGGATTAATGTTTGGGTCTGCCTTCTGCCTTTGCTACATTTGGAATGGAAACGTTCTTCACCACGGGAGCTGTGTTGGCAGTTCTGCAGAGCCTCATGATGGTCACTGTGTTAGTCAGTGCATGCTTGATGCAGACCTCCGGAGCGCTTTAGGATTACCAATGTAACTTCAAGAATATTGAAAAACGCCCTGATTTCTTCTGCATTTGCTATCTGGTTTAACTCAGTTTTTCTTCCCCTATATTGACTTATGTATTGCTGGAAGTGAGACAGCCTGTCTCAAAAATGAGTATAACACTTTTGACAGATGCTTTTCTGCTCCTGAGTGATAGTCCCTCAAATCTTGTTCTGTGGTCCCATCCCTCCTAGATTTGAGAATGCTGCAGTCTATGCTGGATGCTGGGCACTTCAGGTGCCTGTCATTGCATTGCAGGTAAATGAATGGCTATCTCCAGGATGCACAATTACTTTTCTCTCCAATCCTCTGTCATGGGGGTTGTCTGTCTTTCTTTCTTGCTTGCTTTCTTTCTTGCTTGCTTGCTTGCTTTCTCTCTCTCTTTCTTTCTAATTTTAATGTATTTATTTCTCAGAAAGAGAGAGACAGCGTGAGCATGGGAGTGTCAGAGAGAGAGGGAGACACAAAATCTGAAGCAGACTCCAGGCTCTGAGCTAGCTGTCAGCACAGAGCCCAAAGCAGGGCTGAACCCAGAAACAGTGAGGTCATGACCTGAGAGTCAAGCTTGATTGACTGAGCCACCCAGGCACCTCTGGGGAGCGGGATGTCTTTCTAAAGATATTTTTGGTGAAAATTACCAATTCACATAGAAGAGAAAACTCTCCTTACGTGATACTAACAAAAGAAACAAACAACTGCAACTTCTGTTGGATGGATGGATACTTTGTATTCTTCTTACACTTCCCCCCAACACAGGCAAAAACTCCTTTGTTCAGACTTGACTTCTCTGTTTTACTCTCTGGCAAGTTTCTCTGGATTTGATTACAAGAAGACTCATTTGATTTCATAAATGTTTATCAGTGAAACTCAATCTGATGTAACCGGGGAGGGGAGGGTCATAGTAAATGAAGCTGAAATGACCCTGCCTCTTTTTACCAAAGTTTGGCAGTGTCTATTAGACACCTGAATGATTATTTAATTTTCTCTATGGATATTGTACTTCCTCTCTTGTGCACATCCCCATATAAACAAGAGACTCTCCAGGGTTGGTGTGGTGATTTCCCCCTACACTCTAGATTTTAGCTGTATTCTCAGAGGTTTCTGAGAAGAGCGGGTATCCCCACCTCAGACTCAGATGATAAACACCTAAGGAAAGGCTTCTATTGTCTTTATTATGATGAGGGGCACTGCAGGGTCTGGGTTTCCTAGCCTGATGCTTCATCGATTTCCAAGGGTGAAGAAATAGCTCCAAGCCTTCAGCTTAACTCCTTCACCTCATATCAGGAATTTTCTTTTGTCTTTGATGAGTTCAAGCTCTACAGGTCCTGTCTATTCCATTTATTTATATGTTTCCTCATTTTTTCGGTAGCCATGTATACAGGCTAGAAGAGCTTTAGAAGATAACGCCCGCATAAAGGAGGGGTCGGGGATCCAGGACCCTTCTGTTAGTGTATGTGTGTGGGGGGGGGGTCGTCTTCCTTGTGACCCTGAAGTTCTTGAATCATCTCCTACAAACCTCTTATTCCCCTACCAGGGTCATGGGTGGTGTTAGTAATTCCTCCTCCTGTTTCTCTTCTTTAGGTCTCTAGCCTGTTTTCCAGGTGTCCCTGGACATCGAGGAGGTCTCAGTGAGCATTAAGGTCCAGGAAGAGACTGTGATCTCAGGGAATAACAATCATTCAGGCCTGAAAAATCAAAACCAAAACCACTGCTTTAGTAACACTGAAAACCTGGGTTTTCCATGGCTGTTTTCTAAGGCTTTTGTAGCTGTACCTCCATACCATCCTTGCTGCCAGAGAACACAGAGAGAGGTGAAGTGTAATGACAACTTCAGTAATCATCCACTTTGAATAATTATTTCCACTGTTAGTCAGTAGATCACAATCGCTGCTCACATTATCACTTTGACATTCACTTTAATCCCCTTTTCACAGACATGGGCAAGGTAGGTTAAGTTCATTCATTCATCTATTTATGTATTTATTCAAACACTCAAGGAGCAGGTACTGAGTATTTAATACATACATACCTCTGAGCTACATTGTATAAGGAATGACCTCTGAGAGTACCTAATGCAATGGGCAAAGTAAAGTATAGTAATATAAAAATATGAAACTGAAATATAAAAATAATATAAGAAGTGTAGAGGTAAAAATTGCTGTGGGATCACATGTGAGAGCAGCAATACAATCTGACAGGAACTGCAAATATTATTTACAAGGAACAGCAAATGGTCGGCTGTGGTTGGTACACAGGGAGCATAGAGGGATGGATGGGGTAATGAGGCTAAATGTTCTTTTGGGAACTGAGAGAGGGCAAAGGTTTTGAAACGTCAGGCTAGGGAAATTGTACTTCGATAGCGATGGGGATCCTTGGAATACATTTAGGTCAGGACCCCCTCTGGCTGGAATGGGAGAAACAGGGAATTGATTGGAGGGCCCAGGTGTGAGGTGAGCACTGTGTGAGGCCCCTCAGGGGTCAGCAGGTGGTGGTTCTGCATTGAAACCCCAAATCCGTGTTCTTCACTGACAATGAGCTGCCTTCTTCTTGGAAGATGCCCCATATTATGAGTGGAGAATGGAAGCATGGAGAAGCGAGGGACTCCATGCCAGTCACCCTGGGATCAACACCAGTGAGGGGTGGCCAGCCTGCTGGCAGGCCCATGACTTGTTCACTATTTTGTTCCGAGTGCCCAGCCCAGGGCTGACAAGCAGCAAGGCGTGCAGCAGAGGAGAGCAGGAGTCGCCCCAGGGCCTCCTTCCTCCGGAGACTGAATTGCTCGGGATGTGACAGCTCAGCCAAGTGTTCTCCCCTTTGCCCCCTTAGAACAAATTTTTATGGAGAGCCTGGACCACAGCAGCTAAAGCAAAGGACTTCCTTCTGCTTCTGGCCCCTCCTCACAGCCTAGTCCAGGGCACCCACCACCCGAAGTCCAGCAGGATCAGCCCAGGTCCCCTGAGGAGGGAGAAAGCAGACAGCAGTATGCTGAGGGAGGGGGCCTCTGCAGGTGCTTCGCTGTGGAGCGGTTGCCCTGCAGGGAGCTGCTTTTGTCATCTCTGTCACATCTGAATTCTCAGAGGTGACAGCTCTGACTTCAGATCTCCTTCTTTAATTGAGTCTTTGTCACTCCATTGATGGTAATTTACACGTTCAGTAACTATTGCTAGTGTGGATTGAGGCATGGGTGATGGGAGGGGAGCCCGGACTGTAGACGCCAAAACCTTGCAGGAGAGCCATCTCCCTACAGCTGGCGCCCTAAGTGGGGTTTCTGGATGCCCTGCTGTCTGAGGCTCAGGGTGGAGCGCCCCAGGGCTCCTTTTCCATTTACCAAACATCAAGCTCCAAGTTAGATAAGGAGGTTGAGGATATAACAATGCATAATAAATGGTCCTTGTTCTAGTCTAATGAGAAAGATAACTAGACTTTGAGATTACATGTGAGGTCATGTAGAGTGCTTCTGTGCTTTGGGATCAGGGAAGCAAAAAAGCGCTCTTTGATTCATCTATTTCCAATTTAATTCAAGCACCTGTTTCTGGGAAAAACACAGTGGGGTGGGCCGGATGTGGGAAAGCAGAGGCTGCAAAGACTATGACGCTGTATATCAACAGAGCTAGCTGCTCTTTCACCCTCTCTCCCTCTCTCCTCTTCCCTCTCTCTCCCTCTCTGTCCCACCTGTCCCTCCCTCCTTCCCTCTCCCTTTCTTCCTCTCTGTCCCTCCCTCCCTAGTTGCCTGCCTCCTTCTCCTTCACTCCCACTCCCTCATTTTCCTTCCCTTTCCCACTTCCTTCCCTCCCTCCACCTCTCTCTCCCTCTCCTTCTCTCTCTCTCTCTTCCCTCCCTCTCTCTTCTGGCTCTCTCTCCCTCTCTCTTCTGCTTTCTCCTCTCACCCTTTTTCACTCACTCATGCAGTAAATATTGCTGGTGAGCTCACTACACTCCAGACTCCCTGATTCAGATCTGGGGAAGAATGGTGAGCTCAACCACATTCTGTCCTTGTCCTCCTGGAATGCACCCAAGTGTGTGGGAGACACAACCATTAATCAAATAAGCACCCAAGTGTGTAATTAGGCACTGTGCTGAGAAGGGTGCAGGGAGCTGTAAGAGTGACTTGTGGGCCGACCTCACTGATGGGCCCCCGGGTGCTGTGCACACATCTCAGCAACTGTGGTGCACTCAGGACCTTTTATTCTTTATTGTTGGTATACTAGGGTTACATTGCATATACAGAGGGGCGCCTGAGTGACTTAGTCGGTTAAGCGTCCGACTTTCGCTTAGGTCATGATGTCGCGGTTCGTGGGTTCGAGCCCCGCGTCGGGCTCTGTGCTGACTGCCAGCTCAGAGCCTGGAGGCTGTTTCAGAGTCTGTTACTCTCTCTCTCTCTGACCCTCCCCTGCTCACGCTGTCTCTCTCTCTCTCTCCTAGAAATAAATTAAAAAAAAAAAAACACTGCATATACAGAATGTCACATATACCTACATGTTATAACATTATATATAATGTAATATACATTATATCCACATATATATGTATATTTTAAATTGCAATCCATAGAGTATGATTTCTGGAAATAAGAATGAGTTTGTTTTGGAAGCTGAACATTGACAGAAAATGTAAATTCACTCTCAAAGATTTTACATATTAAAAGAGACGAGGAAAATACTAGAAGAAAACAGGCATGAATGTGTAATCTTTGAGTGGACGCAGCTTTCAGATATATGAATGATAAGATTAACAATTCTGGTCACACAAAATTTTAGAGCTTTAGGAAACCATGGACGAAGCTGAATGACAAGCATAAAACCAGATGGCTCCAGCCTTTCAGGTAGAGGGCTGCTGGCAAAGCCCTGCGGGCAGAGGAAGTGCAGCTGGACTATACACAGAGTACCCCATGTAGAGTACTGCACGCAGAGTAGTGCTCGCAGAGTATCGCATGTAGAGTACAGCTCACAGAGTACTGCACGTAGAGTACTGCATGCAGAGTATGGCATGCAGAGTATTGCACATAGAGTACCACATGTACAGTACTGCATGTAGAGTACTGCATGCAGAGTACAGCATGCAGGGAACTGCACACAGAGTATCACACATAGAGTATCGCATGCAGAATACAGCATGTAGAATACTGCATACAGAGTATGGCATGCAGAATATGGCATGCAGAGTATTGCATGTAGAGTACAGCACGCAGTCCCGCTAACAGAGTGCCGCTTGTAAAGTATTGCATGCAGAGTACCACATGCAGAGTACCACATGCACATCTTCCACACAGTTGGAAGCACAGAGCTGCTTCCCTGAACCTCTAAGTGGCATGTGCCCTGTCCCCTCCTCCCTTTGGATCAGCAGCCCTCCAACATCCAGGAATTTGCAGATGAATGCCTTTAGGATCCTGCTCCAAAGATCCAGCTGATTTTCATCCTAATTATTTATGCCCATGCTACACAATTGTCAAAATATTTTGAATTTTACCCTATTCTTAGCATAATATTACTGAATGCTTATTATGTGCCAGGCACTCTTATCTATGTTAGGCTCTGTAATTCATATAACCCTCACAATAGCTTTGGGAAGGGTATATTATTGCTATGCCAGGTTGCGGATACACAGAGATGTTGAGGAGGTAACTCCTGCTTAGGTGCTCAGGGTTATAAAGATTGAAAAAGATGTGGTGAGGTTGAACCTGGCAGTCTGGCTCTGGAGATGAAGCTGACGCTTTTTTTTTTTTTTTTTTTAATGAGCCTTGATGAACTAAGACACTAAGTCAATAAGGCAAAAATACAGAAAAGTTAAAATTACAGAATGATTTCATAAATACAGTGAAAATGCAGAGACATTGACGCCATTTTAAAAATTTTTACATGGTTATTATTGAAGTACAGTTGACAAATGTTATATTAATTTCAGTTATGTAACATAGGGATTCTACAACTCCACACATTATGCGGCGTAGAGCCAATACTCTTAGCCTTGAAGCATCACTGACTTTTCCAAATCAGCAAGAACAAGGGGAACAACCCCACAGAAGAATGGGTGAAGGATTTGAATAGGTAATTTGCAGGCACACAGACACAGAAGAGATGTATGTGCGCAATAAACCCATGGAAAGATTTTCACCTTTATTAAAAATTAGACAAATGTAGGGGGCTAGGAGGCTCAGTTGGTTAAGCAGCCAACTTCAGCTCAGGTCATGATCTCAGGGTCTGTGGATTCGAGCCCTGTGTCAGGTTCTGCTGACAGCTCAGAGCCTGGAGCCTGTTTCAGATTCTTTGTCTCCCTCTCTCTCCGCCCCTCCCATGCTTGCACTCTGTCGCTCTCTATCAAAAAATGAATAAATGTTAAAAAAATAAAAAAATAGATAAATGCAAATAGTAACAATAATGAGATATTTTTTTCTATTTTAATATTGGAAAAACTTAAAGTTGGACAAGACCTAGTGTTACAGATGTTGTGAGGACTTGGACAATCTTGTTAGTAGGGGTTGTGATATTTGGGAGGCAATTTGGCAATATGCATCCAATATGAAATGAGTTTACCCTTTGAAACAAGTCTACATTCAGGTTTACCTTAAATAGAAAGTTACCACAGTGCAGAAAGATATATGCTCAAGGACATTCATTAAAGTATTGTCTGTTATCATAGAACAGTGGAAACCACCGGAATGCCCACCACTAGTGAGTTAGTAGAGCAAATAACAGCAAATTCTTATAGTAAAACATTCTCACTCTTGGCAAGGGTGATTAAACTGAAAATACCTGAGTGACATTTTGCATGAAATAAAATCACAGACCAGTGTGTATAATGTGAGACCACTTGTAGAAACTTATATGCATATGAATGCACGTATATGCATGGGGGTAATCTGGAAGAAGTATCACTAAGAAGTAAATGGTAGGTGTCTCCAGGTGCGGGAGATCTTTTTCTCTCCTTTGTTGGGTGGCAAATTTCATATTGTTTGAATTTTTAATGAAGACAGTGAATATATTTAGTTAAAATAACTATCAGTAATGGGGCGCCTGGGTGGCTCAGTCAGTTAAGGGTCTGACTTGGTTTCAGCTCAGGTGATGGCCTCACAATTGGTGGATTTGGGCTCTGCCCTGGTAGTGTGGATTCTCTCTCTTTCCCTCTCTCCTTGCACCTCTCTCCTTTCTCAAAATAAATACAAAACTTTAAAAAACACAAAGAACTATCAGTAAGATAGTGGCTATAGCTTCTAGTTGAGATTTTTGGAAGGCACTGTGCTTCTTTTAGAAAAGCATTTTCGACTGCAGGTTAAAATCCATTACTGGTTCTAAAACAGTGTGTAGGTTATAGACAGCATTTAAACAAAAACAGAAACAAACCTACAAAGTTGAGTGTTATTTTGTGAACTAATAAAAATGTACTGTTGTGCTTTGTGAGGCAAAATGTTATCTGTAGGGTCAAACACACTGCTTTGGGGGTATGCTAAGGACGTGCTGCTGGCTGACCAGACTCCTGGGATTCAAATACTGAGGAGGTTCTCCCAACCCTCCAGCTTTTGGAGCAAAGAAAATAAAGGGACCAAAATGAAGCGAGCTGGCTTTTCCTGATCTGTGGCACCCAAAACTTTCTCCTCCCTTTTACCCACCGCACCAAATGTACCATGGGTTTGTGGAAAGTATGTTTCTTACCAGCAGCATCAGGTAATTTGGAGGCATAGTTTTCCCAAACAGAACAAATGCCTCTCTGAGAACAGGGCTGCAGCAGAACCTCAAGCTTTGCCTCAATCTTGCACACGTGAGAATTCTTGGGTGGGAAGATGCAGGGCCACCTCATAAGGTTTATACAGAGAATACTTTAGGGTTTTCTCTCAACCAAATAAAGCATTATATCGATAATGAGTCCAAAGGAAGGCTATAGGTAGAAAGGCTGTGCATAGTAATGCTAATACTACTAATAAAATGTTTTATAATACAATGAAGATACAACCCAAAGACAGTAAGTCTTGCAAAGGATTCTATTAACCATGTTTTTTCTTTTCTTTTCTTTTCTGTATTTTTAGGATGGTTTGACATCTTGGAGCCTTGTGGCTAGGGGAGGGATAGCCCCTCCCAGGGATAACTAATTCCTAGAGAGAGCAAACAACTTGCCAGTGCGTGCCTTTGGTATTCAAACCAAAAAATCCAGAGCCCATATACTGATCTGCCTCCTATTATCAGGCTGCGTGGTCTGAGATACTAACTATTCCCTGCCCTCAGTCACCCCAGGGCCAGGTACTAGACAACTGGAAACCACCTCTATAACCCAGGGCCTGCCAAAACTCTCAAACTATCCGATCCCCAGCCTGCTCTGCTGCATATCCCGCTTCAGCCATGACTTCCCCCAACAACCACAATAAAGGCTTTGTTCTTGTTTTCCTCTTGCCCCTTCTGTCTGCTGACAGCTCCTGGTGCTTCGCTGTGTGGCCTTATGTGGTATGCCATGTGCCTTTCTCTTGGGAACTGTAAGTAACAATCTTTTCAGTGGCAATAATTTCCTAGTCTGTTGGTTTTACCAGGCTGATTGTATCAAATTCTGGGTACATTTTTAAATGAGTGTCAATCAACTCCAAGTAATGTAAGCACTCAAAATTTCCAGATAATTCAGAATTATTAATAGTAGGCTCAAGCCATTTGAAGATTTATATCTCCACTTCGCTAATAGATTTAATGCCTCAGAGAATTTATTCTGTAAGCAGAGGAGACACTTGGAGAAAGAATGGCATTTAAACTCCTTTGGAATGAAATCCAGCGATTGGCACAGCCATGATCTTAATGATTCTTATGAGAGCTAACTCGAGAGGTCTAGATTGAGATGATTTTCAGTATGGAACATTTCAAGAACATTCACTGGTGGCCCTGATAACAAGATGGGAATCAACTCTGTGATGTGTGTGATGTGTCAGCAATGGGATTAGTGCTTTTCAAACCTTTTCTCAAAGATCTTTTGCTGAAAGCATTAGGCTATCTTGCCTTTCCTGATTACGGTGAGTTTACACTTGGAGAAAGGTTGTGAATAAACAGAGGCTCTCTCTGTTTCCCAGAAAAGCTTCTCATCATCCTTGCAAAAGGATCTTGTAAAAGCTTTCAGGCCAGTTCACACCAGGGAGATTCTAGTGCTGTTAGAACAACTTGACAACAGGAAATTGTCAAACGATTTCTTAAGCTCCTGGAAGCTTACTAGGGGAGTTAGGGATCATTCCTTCCGGATTGGAACACTGTACCCGTTTACTTAGGAAATAAAAATGTTCTAAGAGAACAAGAGTGAATAACCTAAACATCAAATTGAACAAGGCTTTCTGAAAACTTTACCACATGTCTGGGGCATGGCTCTAGCAGCTCATGGTAGGGGACACTGGTGGAAACCAGAGGTGTCCTGTGAGGTTTTTCTGTTTCACAACCTTGCTGTCAGGCTGGACCTGCTTGGGCAGGAGATTGGGGTGAATGGTGAGAGAAGTTGCAGAAGACACTGCACATGTCTGTCTAGCAATAGAATTTTCATAGACCCTGATTTCCTGGATTTGGGGAGAAGGAGACATATCTCAATGATGTTGATGATAGGTGAAATAAGGAGCTTACGATGGAAGAATGCATGTCCCCACAATAGTAGGACTTCATTCTCTGTCTCTGTCACTGCTCACACATGCTCAGTGCTTGTCAGTATCAATTCCCTCACGTTCATTACCTCTTTAATGATCAAAATAGCTGTATGATATTATTGTTACATCTATGGCCATGGAGCCTGAGGCTCAAAGGGTTAAGGGTCGTGCCTGAAGCAACAGACAATGAGGTTCAGGGTATGGATTTAAGCCATGCCCTTAACCCAGTTCACACTGTAGTAGGCTAAAATTTACCACATGTCTGTACCACAAGGTAAGAGACAGGTCAGCTTTTCTGAAGCAATTCATCTTCAATCATGTTTTTCTTACCCCAAAGGCAATCATTACTGGCTATTCTTTTTTTTTTTTAATGGTTTTTTTTTTTTTTAATTTATTTCTAGGAGAAAGAGACAGCGTGAGCAGGGGAGGGTCAGAGAGAGAGTGAGTCACAGACTGAAACAGGCTCCAGGCTCCGAGCTGGCAGTCAGCACAGAGCCCGCCGCGGGGCTCGAACCCACAAACCGCGAGATCATGACCTAAGCGAAAGTCGGAAAGTCGGACGCTTAACCGACTAAGCCACCCAGGCGCCCCTATTACTGGCTCTTCTATGTGCTGAAGAGCCTTGCTGTGGCTGGCAGTCATCCTGCAAGGTGTTTTTGGGCAAATCAAGGAGCTGTTTTCTTCTGAGTCTGTGTGACTTTCTCCCTTCCTCCCTTCCTCTTTCTCTCTCTCTCTCTTTTTCTTTCTTGTTTAAAATTTATTTATTTAGGGGCGCCTGGGTGGCTTAGTCGGTTAAGCGTCCGACTTTTGCTTGGGTCATGATCTCGCAGTTCATGGGTTTGAGCCCCGCGTCGGGCTCTGTGCTGACTGCCAGCTCAGAGCCTGGAGCCTGTTTCAATCTGTGACTCCCTCTCTCTCTGACCCTCCCGTGCTCTCTCTCTCTCTCTCTCTCTCTCTCCCAGAAATAAATAAAACATTAAAAAAATTAAAATTTATTGATTTAAATTCAAGTTAGTTAATATACAGTGTAGTACTAGTGTCAGGAGTGGAACCCAGTGATTCATCTCCTACTTATAACACCAGTGCTTATCCCAATAAGTGCCCTCCTTAGGGCTTTGAGGCCCTAAGAGCTTGCTGACCTCTCAAAGGGATCAGGTTACATGTGTGTGGAAGGTTAGAAGTTCCCACTATGAATCTGTACTTGGCCCTGGTTGAGGAACCTTTGCTTCTCTTTGATTGTAGAGTCTGCCTTCCCTTCGTCTGCCTTTGCAACACTGCACTTATTCCCAGGTAAGGCCTGGATGCCAGAATGTAGTCTGAACAGAAGGATTTGGGGAGGGGGACAGAGGCCCAGCATGGGGTGACCTGGAGTCATATGCTTTCCAACTTTACTTACCTTCCCTGAGACTCAGCTTCTTCATTCCAATCTCAAAGGATCATTGTAAAATTTAAAATGAGGTTAAATAGGTAACGTGTTTAATGTGCTTCACTCATGTTAAACTCTCAATAAATGCTACTTATTACCATATTCCATTCTCCATCCCTCCCTGGGTCCCCCTCCCTCCCTCCCTCCCTCCCTCCCTCCCTCCCTTCCTCCTTCCTTCTTCCTTCCTTCCTTCCTTCCTTCCTTCCTTCCTTCCTTCCTTCCTTCCTTCCTTCCTTCCTTCTACAATCCATTTCTATTCTCCTTCCCCCAACTCCATTTTCCATGGCTCAGCTTCTAGAACCAGATGCTGTCTGGTGGGTTAGGGCAAGATGAGGAAATGCTGACTCCCTTGGGCTGTACAAACATTGCAGAAGCACTGACCACAGCTCCCTCATCACTGGAGGCAGGACCAAGGCACAATTCTTGCATTCTAATGATATGTGTGAGGGGGAAGAAAGAAGTGGAGGAGCAAGACAAAGAGAGGGTTATTTGATTGTTCTCTCTTTCCTCCTCTAGATAAAAGTGAAATTCCTGGACTGGAGAACAAAATATTCCCTCACAAAAAAAGACCATTAAAATTTACTTCTGCTGCAGTGTAATAAAGAGACAATGACCCTCAACACCAAGAAATGAATCCATGCTTCCCCTTCATATTTGAAACCAGAGGTCCTTACTGCTGCTGGCTTACTCATCCCAAGCATTCATTTTCTATTATGAATAAAATTAATGGCTTTAGCCAATTTCTGGTGCTCATAAAGTTGTGCTTTTCATCATCAAGGTTAATAGCCTGCTAGATACACCTCCTTTTGGCAGGGCTCCCACAGAACCAGGACCGACTGGTGCCACCCACTGGGGCTCAGTGTAGACCCACACTCCTGTCCTGGTCCTGGGACACCCACTCTGCTCACATACTAGCTAGTTCTAGGTGACGTCCACCTCTCTTCTTGCAGGACTTTGTTGAAAGTGACAGGAATGAGTCGTCACATATGCATCCATTTTCTTTCTCCCACTTACCAGAGCTCTAACTTCAGAAGGCATGTGGTCTTACTCCCTATGGAGCGGGAGGCACTCTTGACCAAATGCTTTCCCACTGCATCTAAGGGTGGCCAACTTTCCAGGGAGGCTTCACCCTCCATATGGGTTCGATTTCCTTCAGAGTACTCAGGATATGTGCTACATTCAGTTCTGTTACATGAAGCACCCCTTGTATGATAGCAAACTCTATCGGTGAGAGGTTGCATCAGGCTATTAATAGCCTGACATAGACATAGACATAGACATAGACATAGACATAGACATAGACATAGACATAGACATAGAAAAACATAGACATAGACATAGACATAGACATAACCTTGTGGCTTAAAAACCTAAAGGTTTAACTGGTATAGTCTTTGCACCTACTCTAAGATGAAGTAGTAGAGTCAGTGTTGAAGACCAGGATGCTCTGATTCCCAATAGAGCACAATGCTGCACTTCATTGCCAAACTGAACTTGACTGAACTTTAGTTTCTCTATCTCTAAAAGAGATATAATCATTCTCCTGCTTCACGGGGCTGTTTTGAGAATGAAATGAGATATGGTCCAAAGTGTTATGAGCGTTTGACATTATCGTTACTATATTTTCCCTTCTGGGAAACTGATTTGCATTTTAAGCAGAACTTTCAGTGTCCAGATGCAAAGGAATAATGTTAATGGGGAAACTTTCAGGCACCACACAGGCCAGTATTAGAAATGTTATAAGACACAGGCAGCAACCTCCAGTCCCTTTCCCATCATCCTTTATAATTCTCTCCTTCTTATTCTGCCCCCGCAAATCTTTTCTTCAACTTCTGCCCTTTTTCCTCACCATGACACTGAACAGGTAGTTAACCTGGTATGTTTGCAGGTCCCTCTAAAGCACCATTTTGATATGAGCCAGAAGATCAAGAAGGAATCTACAACCTTGAGGTTAGGAGACTTTTCTCATGGAAACTGGCACAAAGAATGTGGGTATCCTTTAACCCCAAGAGGAGCACTGTGGCTGACCAGGGCTGCCTCTGCAATCCACAGATCAGAGAGTTGCAGGGGTGTCTGAGCACATATATCCTCTCTGCCTGAGCTCTAGCTAGCTTGGCAGGCTTCAGGGAGGACCCAAACATGCAATATTGGGGGGGAACATCGTGAGGAATTCATTAGCAGGCTTGAAAGGCTGGGATTCTGGTTGTGAGAAAGAAGGAAGCTAGGAGTCATGTAGGTTGTGGGTGGGCCATAGATGCAGCTAAGAGGGAGAACGACCCCCATCTCCCTGAGCATCTCCTATCTAGTTGGGATCTGTTCTCAGTAGGGATGGTGTAGGAGGCTTTTATTATAGCAAGAAACCTAATGCCTAGGCCTGAGAAAGTATTTTCTTGGACACAGAATTTAAAACCAACCTATAATTAGCACTATTTAGGAAGAACATGGGGCCATTTTCTATATAAATTAGTTCTTTTTCCAAGTGATTATAAAATAGAATGCCAAAAGGTATGAAGAAGAAAATAAAATTTACTAAACCCCATCACTGAGAGATAACCACTGTTGTCATTGGTGTCTGTGGTCTTCCTGACATTTCTCCCTGGATACATATACAGAGGGAGAAATAAACCATTTTATAGATATGGAGTCATCCTCTTCATGATCCATACCTGCTTTCTTCCTTCCTTCGGGGATATCTTTGCCAGCTAACAGACCCAGGTAGATTTTTTATATCTAGAATCTTTTACTTTTGTAAACAGACTTAGTTTGCCGGGGGAGTAGAGTTGTTAAGCCTTGTGGGAAAGCTTGAGCTTTGCCTATTTGGACAAGTCTACCCTGGGGCATCCTCAGAGGCTTCTGGCCCCGTAGCTGGGGGTGTCCTGTCTGAACCCAGGTGGCCTGCTGTGTGGGTGAGTGAGCACAAGCCCTGCCCCATCTGGGAGGGTTGTGAGGTTGTGGGAGCAGAGCTAATGCTGTTCCTCCATCCAGGCACAACCCTGTTGATGAGAGAGGGAGTGTTTGTGAGGCAACACTCTAGGAGCTCTGGGACAGTGCCCTGAGCAGGTAGCAGCAGCTCTGCCTGAGCACTCCCAGGGGTGAGGGGTTTGCTTCCCCCTTATCTAACAGGCAGCTCCTCACAGTCACCTGCATTTTATGGGGCAAGAGCCTATGGACATCCACCTGGAAGCCGGAACTCTGATTATTTTTCCCTCTGACATTCACTGCCCCAGCACATCCCAGTGTCTTGGCCCGCATACCTAATCAATCAACAATTCACCCTCCTTCTATTGCCAAAGTAATTTAGCTAAAATGCAGACTGAACTTGGTCACTTCCTTGCTTAAAAGCCTTCAATAGCTTCTAAAGACCAAAGTGGTCTTTCTGAAGGGAGGTTCATGGGGTTTGTGAGACTCTGTGACCTCCTGCCACCTACAGCCTCCACGGAACCATCTGCTGCCAAGAGGGACCTCCCCAAATGGGACTGCTTCTCACTTACATGCCTTTCTTCTGCTAGGATGTTCCCTCGGGCTCTTCTGGTCAATTTCTATCCATCCTTGAAGACTTGGCTCAGGCATCCCTCTTCAGGGAGCCTTCCCAACCCATTTCTTTCCCCTCCGCCCTAGCCACGAAGCTCTGTGTGCATATCTCTGCAAAATGCCTGTGCTTGCCCTGGCACTGCATATAGCTGTCTGTCCCCCATGAGGTCTGGGGCTCTTGACTTTGTGCTTCTGGACTTGGCAGTATACTTTGTATGGAGTTGGTACCCAGTGATTGCTGGGATCATAGTTTTCTCAAACATTTGACTTGGAGGTTGAGTCACATGTACTCATGGAGGAGAGTTGGGGGAATGGGGAAAGGTCCAGTGACTGAGGGGTGGTGGGTCTGAGTGTACTTCTCTGCCACTTGCCAGATGGTAGCTTCGTCCAGGTCAGCAGTTTTAGAGCCCTGGGAAGTCAAGACAGGTGTTAAGCCTGGCTGTACTTGGTAGTGACTGGTGCATTGTCTAGAGCTCTACCACATAGTCCACAGATCCAAACTCCAGCTTTGGCTTCATGTGCAGCTGGCATATACGACCTTGGGTGAATCGCTTTGCTTTTCTGGGGCTTGGGTTTCCCATGTTTAAAATTAGCTGGGATGTGATTGGACCTTGGCAATAGTACAAAAATTCCTTGTTATCCAAGGATCAGATCCAACATTGATTGCACCACTAGTTTAGGAGTTTTAGCACCCACTCTAAAAAGCAAATGCCTAAATGTGCTTAAAGAATAGAACATGTCTTACCTTGTCCAGGAAAAACCATGATTTTTGACATTTTCCCAGCTCTCATGTTCTATGGCTTTGAGCTCACTCTTTTTGGAGAATTGCCTAAGAAGCAGAGGCTTGGGGAAAGGAGAGAAGAAAGAAGTAAGGAAGGTAGTTCCTCTGTTCCACTAAACTTTGGAGGAATTGGGGTCTATGAGTCATAAGCAAGGACCTCACTCAAGGGCTCATAAGGAAAGACAAAATGACAATTTCATAGGCCAAGGCAAGGCTCTTTTGCTTTCAAGTGCTGTTATCTGGGGGAACATAACTAGAAAGTCAGGGTCCATACCTCAGAAACTTGCTCCCCACCTTCCCCTTGCCTCCTCCACCACCAAACATACCGGGTAAAGGGATGAAGCCTCCTTGGTAGGCCTTCACCCAGGGGGGTTTCCAGACCTCTTCAGGACTTTTATAGTCATGAGAATTCTGGAATATCTTGCCAATATTTCAAAAAAATCTAATAAAAATTGAGCTTAGATCTGTGGTAAGGCTGCAACGTTTAACTGAAATGCCAATGACTTTACTTTTGACTTGAATTGTGGTAACTTGGTATGCTTATTTCATATCTAAGGGCAACCCTAATGGGCACTTATAGCATCCATTGAGTTGTTTAAAACTGGAGACAAAGCAATAAAGATAATAAAGCAAACATTTTTTTTGTAACATAACGCAGGCATAATAAAAGATCAAAGGTCTGGAATAATAGGGAGGAAAGACCTGAAAGCCACAGGCTCATACCTCATCTGAAAAGTGAGGAACATACACATAAAATGGGTCACCCCAGGCCAGATGGGGTGGGTGGAACTCCCACCTTTCCTTGACTGTGTAGGACATGTTCTATCCCTTGAATACACTGAGGTATTTGTTTTCTTGAGGGAGGGAAAAGACTCTTAAATAAGGTGGTGCAATCGATGTTGGGTCTGAGTCTTGGGCAGCAAGGATATTTTTATGCCATTATCAAGGTCCAATTACTTCCCAGGTTGATGAAAAATGCCCCAGTGCCTTTTTGGAGAGTGTCTTCTGATAAGAAAATCATTCTGTGAGGGTGTTCCATTATGCTAATTCAGAACTCTGCAAAGTTCCCAGAGTGTGGTTTTGACAAGTTGGGTGTGAGGGCCAGACTGGTAGCCCTAGCCCTGCTTAATGAACACCTCCTGTATGATAGGCTCTGTGCTGAGTAGTGAGAGTGTAGAGATGGACAAGGATGCGAGGTGCCATTGGACGCTGCAGAGATATGTGAACAACTAAAATCATAACAGGCACACACACACAAAATCATAACAGACATATAGTAAAGATTCAGAAAACATTTTTGGATGAGTAAAGAAGGAAAGACAATGAGTGTTGTATCTGCCATGTAGACAGCAATATTAGCATGTTCAGCAAAGTGCTATCATTGCTCATTTGGTTATCAGAGAAGAGTGAAGAACTTGTGAATTAAAAATCTCAGCAAGTAGTGAACCTGAAAAGGCACCACAGGTCGAGGGCACAGCCTAATCAGAGACACAGATATGAGAGAGTGTGGGGATATGCAGTCTGCCATATCAGGCACCAGAGTTTGTGTGTGTGTGGTAGCTGGGGCCAGATGTTGATGAGGAATGCAGGCTGGAGCTGCACTGGAGAGGCCCTGACTTCCAGGGAAGTATGTTCCATTCCCTAGTGTGAGGGACCTGGAGTCCCCAGAGAGGCCCACTTGGATCTCTGCTCTAATTCTATTTAGTGTTAAGTTTGAGGAGAAAGGGGAACAGATTGTCCAGGCCCCATGTTTTCTGGCCTTTGAGTCTTTCTCGTGCCTGCCCATGCAAAATCTTAGAGAATCAGAGAGAAAATGCGACTTGTGTCCTGGCTGGGAGCCCCCTCCTCAGCCTCAGAGGGAGAGAAATCTCTGGGTATGAAGATATAGAAATGTCAACAACCTAGCTTCAGCTTGGTTCTGTTAGCTTGGGTCAGGGAAGTCAGCTGGAAGCTGCTTCTCAGGGGCCAGTTTATAGTAAGCTGCGGAAGCATGGAGCCTGTGCTTGCCAGGTGGGAAATATCCACAGGACGGAAGCATTAGCAGCTAAAAGGAAGGAGGGGACAGGACTACTGATTGTTGAATGGCTACTTGCAGCCAAGGACTAGGCTGAGCAGTTTGAAGTAGGCTATTTTATTTTAATGCTTATAACAAATTCTATGTGGCTTGCCTCTTTTATAGATGTGGCAATTCAGACTCAGAGAAGTTAAGCTTCTTGTCCTGAATCATACTGTTAGTAAGTAAAGGTTCAAGGATTTGAACCTGGTTACCTACTTGTAGATTCAGTGCACTTCTTGCTCTGTTTCCCTTCCCTCTTTACTGACCATATTGGCCCAAGATCTCGGTGGATTCCCACTTCGTACCATGTATAACTTTAGGAGACTTGCGTAGAGCATGATGAGAGCTCTTCCCCTTCTCTCCTGTCCCCACTTCTGCAGCGGAATCACTTTAAGAAGATGCTTACTTCCCAGATCATCTACAAGTTCAGGCCACTGCTTTCTCCCTCCTCTACCACACTGACTTAGGAAGATCCCTCTTTAACTTGTTTGAAGTTGGCTTGTACTCTGCTCAGCTCTAGTGAGTGATTATTGGTGGGATTTAAGTGCAGAGAGCCAAGACTAGGGAGGTAGAGAGGAAAGAGAATCATAAGCCTGAGGTTGGGATTTGGTGACTCCATCTCATTTGTGGATTCAGCTTTGGAACTAGATCTCACTGTTCTCTGGATGCCCTGATGAGCTGTTCCTCTTGCTGAGGTGGAATTCTTCCCTCCAATGCCTAAGACAGGTTCTGTGCAGAGGTTCCTGGGGAACAGAACAGCAGCTGGAATGGTGCCATATAGTGATTATCCAAATGGTGACCCTAGGCTGGGTGAGGAGGCGAGGCCGTAGCTGTCTCCACCCTGCTGGTAGTTACTTGCTGAGATAAGTAGTACCTCAGCTGCCCATGGAGACAGCTTAATGCATTCCCATGATTGCAGTGGGCTTCCTTGCCAGAGAGATATTATTCTCCATGAGCCTGAGGTCTCTCAGTGCCTTAGTGCTCAGGGAATTATAGGCAACAATCGCCATCTCAGTTCACTGGAGAAGAAAGCAGTGGGCACCTCAGTACCATTAACTTTGTGCTGTGATTAAGTGGATCCCAATGAAACTCTTCCCTGCAGGATAGCTGCCAAGGGCTGGAATCACATAGTGATTTACTCCTATTGTTAAGTGTCTGCCCTTATTAGAACCCAAGCTTACTGGGAAAGGGCCACTAGGAACGGTTTGCTTTTAATAATATACTTAGTGAAGATGAAGATATTTCATGCTTATTAAGTGACCATGAGCTGGGGGGGAAAGGTATGGAGGACAGAACAAAACTGGGGCAGTGAAGCCCACAGGTGTTAATGCATCCCCGCATGAGGATGCAGCAAGAGAGAGCTTCCTGGAGGAAGAGACTGGTGTGTGTCAGCATCAGTACCAATTAAGCAACTGCTGTGGCATCTTGGGTAAGTCTTTTAGCCACTCTGGGCCTCAGATTCCTCATCTATAAATAGTGGATTTTGAATATCTATAGATTTTATCAGTTATGACATTATGGTTCCTGGGAACCTTTAGGGAAAAGACATCTTTTCTCCACTATTTTATCATATTTGATCTTTGATCTTTGGTTAGTAAAGACTATAGAGAAGAACTCCCTCAGTGAAAAAGCTGAAAGGCTAGTGGAAAAATAAGTTACATTGATCCTCTGTGATTCCAGGGATTCCAGGAGACTTCTCTTTCAATGTTCTGATTGTATATGTCTTCTCTCAGAGTAGAGATGTACAATGACTGCACTTCTAAGAGATTATGCCCAATGACAAAATTGGCAAGAGGGGTAGGGAACTGTCCAGCTTAGAAAGCTCCTGAAACCCATGAGGAACAATTCCATTTCAGAAGCTTTGGTTCTTACATTGTACTTCACAATGTACCCAATGCCAAGGAGGGAGATCAGAGACCACTGAACTTGTCCCTAAGGAACTTACACTCAGGGAAGGTGGTTAAATAGAAACACTGAGCATTTAATATTTTGTTATTAAAAAAAAAGAAAATCAGTAGTGGAGGGGTTCAGAGGACATAGAGGGGTTCTCAGTGACCTGAGAAGGGCTATGATTTGCAGTGGGCTTTAATCATGAGTGGATACAATTTAGTAGTGTATTGGGGGAATTTCAAGCACAAGGGATGATGTGAGCAGAAGGAGGTTTGTAATCTTTGCAAAGAGGAGGGAGAGGGAGTGGTGAGGAGGAAGGATAGTGAGGAGGAAAAGAAGAAGGAGAATATTGGAAAGGAGGAGGGTGGGAGGGAGAAACAGAAATCGGTACTGAAGGAGAGTCTGAAGACAAGCCAGTGTGCAGGCCCATGTGCTTCTCTGGCACCATTCCAAGCTGTGGGCTTGGAATTTAGTCTGTGAGGAGAGCTGAATATGGGGGAGGGAGGAACACAGAGAGGAGAAAAGATGAAGGCATTTCACACTGAAAAGTGGAGAAAGCCCTAATGAAGCAAACAAGAGGGCCCTGACCCCTCCTGCTCTTAGGAGGAAGTACGCCCACAAACAGCGACAAGTCCAAGATTCAGGAGCCTGAGCCATTAGGAGCAGCTGAAAATGTGCTAAGCCTGCCTTTCCCTCTTCCCTGATGAATCCATCCTCCTGGATTGCTTTCCTCATTTATTTGTTGGATCACTTTTCCCTTGGTGTAACCGTCATGGTCCATGATTTAAAGACTGGAAGTTGCACAAGGGATATGTTTGCCCTGCTATTGGGGGGTCGGCCGTCTCCAGGAGAATGCTTACTCTTCAGGGGGATACAACAGCACCTGTACCTTTATATCTCCTCTTCAGCAATACAAGGAAATGGGGCTGGTCTCCTGCCTCTCTCCTTCCCCTCAAGGGGAGACTCCTTAGAGCTCACCAGGATTCTTATTGTCTAAGTTTCCATGCCAGAAGCACCTTTACTCAAAGCTTAACTATTTAAATTTTCACTCAATTGTTTAGAATTGGCTTGTTTTCTTATTCTTAACCTCTTTAAATGGGGATGCATCTATATCTGCTTTCTTTCACTCTTAAGCTGACCTGAGAGGAGGGTTCTGTGCTAGAATATTTTGTTTAATATCCTCAGCAGCAAAATACATTAGGCTATTTCTGTGCCCAAGTTTTTCTTCCCCACAATGATCTCCTTATTCCCCACCCACCTAGAAATTGAGGGAAGCAGGGGGGTGGGAGATAGAGCTTTTGGAAAGACACTCTTCAGATAAAACAAAGACCTTTTATAGCAGCAATGGCTATTGGAATTGTTTCCTTTTGTTATTTATTGCTGGGGCTTTCACATAGGAGTTCATCTGACACTGTCAAGTCTTTAGTATCAAGTAACAGTTGGGACCAACTCCCTCCTGCTGAAATGCAAGAAAAACAATCTTTCATAGTGAGACAGATTTAGGTTATATTCTGTAAGAAATTCCAAAGTGTCAAGAATTGATTTCCATCGGTGCATTTTATTGGGGAGGAGGCTTCCCAAAGGCCCCAAGTGGAGAAGGATGGTTGATCTGTCTAGAATAGATTAAAAAGAGTACAGGTTGAAGGTACTGGTAGCCTGGACCAAATGACCCCTAAATCTATGATTTTATGACATTTCCAATCTCTGCCTGAATACAAGTCACCACCCCTCCCTCCATGCTGCCCTGGAGACTTGGACTATTTTCTCCTTTCTGAAAGAGAAGGGAAATATCCATTATGAAAACCAATTGATATAATTTGAACCTGCATGCAATTAAAAACTAAATTAAGCAAGTTCATAAAATCTAACCTCTGGGTTTAACAAGCTTGATTGGGAAGTGGCTACTCAGACCCTTGCTGAGGGGTGGTTGAGGGGAGTAGAGCAGGGGAAGATACGCAGCTGTCAGTAGAGAAACTCCTGTCAGTCTCCTCCATCCAAATGTGTTTTGTGGCCACCTGACCCACGGTTGTTGAGTCTGCTGCAGTGTGGGCGTGGGAGGAGTCACTGCGTGTCCCACAGGTCACTGTGGGCCCACTTGATCGATGTCCATCTCTGAGGTCTGTGCCTGGTTGGGAGGGGTGCTGCACCACACCCACAGCAGACCTAACCTACGGACACCTAACAGCCAAGTCCTGGCTCTCCTGCTCCACTTACCATCCTTTATCATAGCAGGAGAGGGTGGCATACACGTTGCAAGTCTCATCTGTGATCTTCTGCCTTTTGCATGTATCTGGGGGGGAATTCAAAAATAGAGAAATCCCACGTTGATTTTACAGGGAGTTGAATGGAGTTGAGGGACAGGAAACATCAGTGTAAAAACTCCCTCAGGGCCAAAAGGTGAGGGGCTTGCAGATGAGGAAATACCAACCATTGTTTGATCTCAAACTCTATTCGGGTAAAAGGTCAGGGGTTGAGCAACCTGGCTCCTCCTGGCTGCAGCAAGCCCCCGAGATGTAAATCGTTAGTGAACACTGTGGTTAGAACGGTCAAACCTGTTCTTCAAGCAACTGTTGAGCAATCTCCACCTCTAACCGCAAAATTCTCTCTTCTGTACACCGGCTTCGCCCCTCTCCCTATATAAACCCTGAGCTATGGCTCGGAGGCGCGCTCTTCCGAGGACTTTTCCGGTGTCCGGCAGGACTAAAATAAACCTGAGTAACCAACTCCTTTTGTGTTTTGTGGGCTTTGTCCTTGGTGGTTCTCCTTTGGAAAAGGTGGTCTAACACCAGAATGTATATATTTTCAGTTATATATATTTACCTCATTTCAAAAAGATTTGAGGAGACTGGCAGAATGGAGCTTAGAGAAGACAGTCCTTACCTGTGAGGAGAGTTGTCATTTTGGTGTTTATGACCAAGCAAATCAAAAGCGATGGAAGAAGAGAGAGAGAGACTGGCAACACTGCCTCTTTAATTAGAGTAAATGGAAACCAGCCCCGAGGAAGCTGATGAAAACCTGGCTGAGTTAGGAGACGGGTGCTGCAGCCTGGGCAAGCCAAAGGAAATGTAGGCCAATAAAGATTCAAGGCAAATTATAAAGGAGGACTCTTGAATTCCTGTAAGTAGACATTTGGTTTATTTACCATAAAGGGCAAAAGTTGAAAATTGGTATGATTTTTATCTAAACGTACTTACATGTTTATGTTCTTTTAAATAATTCTTTAAACTGTATATCTGATATCAGTGTAGTCTTCTTTAATTATATTTAATTAAGTTAACTGTGTCAATTTAGTTTTGGAAATAAATAACATACATCTGAAATAGTATTTTTTAACATTTTGCTTGGTTGTAAGGAAATGTGCTTTTATATGGCAACTGTATTCCATTAGAAGAGCATGCTGGGTACTGGGATGCTTGAACCGGATCATCTCGTTTCCTGGAGGCCTAGCAGTTCATATTGTGAAGTTACAGTTCAGACATTAACATTAAACAGCTAACGTTGAATGTGCACTAATTAAATGCCTGGCACTGTGCTCAGTGCTTCACCTGCTGTAGCCCATGGCTGGCTCTCTACCCAATCTCATTATCCTTTCTTTCTGTTTTGGGACTATGTAGTCCTGTGTTTTAGGGAAGCTGATCTTACCCACGGGGCAAGTCAATCATGGTCACATTTCCCTAATAAGTCATTGGCTTACAAAAGGCTAAGAGCGAGCATGGGACACGAGCTTGGCCAATGAGGTAAAAGGGGAGGTAAGATGATAAGCATGTGAGAAAGTTTTATTAAAAAGAGACAAGAGGCAGAACACCTTGCTTCTTCCTCTGGATGTGTCGTGCCCAGTTGTGATGTCAAGACAGTGGCAGCTGTGACCATAGGTGGACCCTTGAATGAAGATGGATCCAACATAATGAGGGTGGCAGAGTGAAAAGATTGGAAGAACCTAGGTTCTTAATGACATTGTTGAGTCATTCAATTTAAAAATCCTGGAACGTTTCTATCCTGTAACTTATTGCTTTATGGGCTAACAAATTGCCTTATTTGGGTGGGCTTGCTAGTCAGAGTATTTTGGATCCATAGGAAGTCATGCATCTGTTTCTTTCTTTTTTTTTTTTTTAATTTTTATTTATTTCTAGGAGAGAGAGAGAAAGAGACACTGTGAGCAGGGGAGGGTCAGAGAGAGAGGGAGATACAGACTCTGAAATAGGCTTCAGGCTCTGAGCTGGCAGTCAGCACAGAGCCCGACGCGGGGCTCGAACCCACGAACCGCGACATCATGACCTAAGTGAAAGTCGGATGCTTAACCGAGTAAGCCACCCAGGCACCTCATGCATCTGTTTCTTAAACCAACAATCTTATAAAGTAAGTATTAATACTATACTCATTTTGCTGGTGAGTAAATTGATGCTCAGAGTGGCCAAGTGGCCTGCCCAGAGCCATACAGCCAGGAAGTGACAAGAGTGAGCTCAGGTCACTCCAGAGCCGTTGCTCCAGACCATTATATTATCTAATAAACTTGCTGTGCCACTTATCTGAGGGGGCCTCTGGAATGCTAGCTAGACAAATTGGAATAAAATCATATCAGGAATTGTCCCCTTGTCCTCTTCCTCTGGCTGGAGAGTAAATGCAGCAGAAACAGCATTTTTTATTGCAGAGTGTGACAATTTATATCCTTCATTTTATCACACCATCTATCAGTGGACAGTCAGGCTCTAAAAATCAATCCAGTACTGACTCAGTCCCCCCAGAGATGCATCTGACAACAGGAACTATTTTCAAACTACAGGCTGACCAAAGGAAGTGACTTTCCAGAGAGCCTTTGGGTGTTTATTCAGTTATTTACTTTGAAATTCTGCCAAATTTCTTTCTGCCCCCAGGCTGGCAAATCCCTGTCCCATTGCCTTGGTTTGGGGGTGGTATGAGCTGATGACATAGTCCTGTTTGTTCCCCTGGCCTCCAGGTGGCCTCAGCTCCCCAAAGTGAACCACATGATCACGCTGATTGCTCCATCCCATCTGGACCCAGCAGTGATCAGGACACAGCTGGTTTATGGGTCACTTTGTCAAAATGTTCCAACCTCCGGTGTCCCCTTCCCTGCAGCCAGAACATTGTTATGGAAAGTGCCAGGGGCATCCAGCGGACATTGGCAGCTTCCAGGATTTGGGAATAGAACCAAGGGGAGGAGTCACAGCAAAGATGGGAACAGAAGGCAGAGAGAACAGACAGATGGAGGGGAGCGCTTGAGAAGGACAATCAGGGGATGAAAAAGACTGGCTCAATAATAACGATAATGATAATAATAATAATAATAATGACAGTAAATGTTCTTATTTGTATTTTCAGTGTTTTCAGAGCACCAATCGGAACCTCACAGTACCCTATGATATGTGCTAGGTCAATATAATAATGAACACTTGGCAGCAATGACAATAACTACCCTGTTTTTGAGTCATTATTTTGTACCATCACTTTATTAATTACATACATCTTCACATTTGATCCTTATAATGGCCCTGTGAAGTGAATACTGTTATTATTCACTTTTTACAGATGAGGAAACTGAGACCCAGTGGGGTTAAATGAGTTTTGCAAGGTCACATAGTTTGTAGGCATGAGAACCTGGGAGAGAACACAGGTCTTCTGGCTCCAAATTTAATGAGTTCCCAGCTATCCCAGAGAGATGGCCAAGGACCTGAGCCCTTGGATGGGCATCAGAATAAATTTGCCTCTTGCACCCAGAAGCTGGTAGAAATGCCAGGGAGTTGCATCTTTCATTAGGAGACAGAGAGATGAGTCCTCTACCTTGATTGGCTTTTGGAGCTGTTTATTAACTTGGCATTTTGCTGACAGTGCAATTTGCAGAGCTGTTAATAGCAATGAAACACTGGTGAGTGTCAAGACACATGGGAAGATGCGAAGTGAGAGGAGGCTGCTAGCCATTGCAGCTGCCCTTTGCTAGGATTAATGAAGCCTGTGTGCTCTCCTGATGTTGACAGTGCCCAGAAATGTCAGGTACCACCCAGACTGTCTTGTGAGGTTGTCAAACTTCCTTCCAATTTCCTCCCTTCCTGCCAACACCAGTCACTGGGGAGACGTTGGCATAACCTAAAGCCTCCCCTTTTCTACCACATTTAAGTTTGGGGCTTTGATGTCCATTCAGGCACATGTTTTGTAATTTTGGAACCAATTTGGAATTCAGTTCCCAGGCCTTTCATAGCATGCTACCATGGCTCATGTTATTTTGTATAGTAAATGTGAAGAATAGCTCAACTCCATAATGAGGATAAAATTTATTCTAGTAACTGAATCTCGGTTAAAGTCACCACAAGCTATTTATTGATGTTTTTAAAAGAGAAACATGAAAGAACATGCACCAACAGAGACAGCTTGAGCTGAACCATTCAGCCTCACACATCCTTGCTTTTATGGGTGTGGGTTTTGCACACAGATTAAGCTGAGGGCCCTGGGGCCCTGTCTTTCCTTGGTACAGGAAGGTGAAGCCAGCAGAGGAGCTGAGGGAGGAGAGTAGGAGCTGATGGAGGCTTTCTCCCCTCTCAGCAACTAGAGGGCAAGTCTGGTGTGTTCATTCTACTGTCTTTGAGCACTTTTCATGGCTCTGATGCTCTTCTCAGTTTGGGGGAAAAAAAACGGCACTTGGACCTGATATCCAAGAGCTCCTTCTGGTGGCAGAGGTGGACACATAAATAAGTTCATTTCAGGATGAAAAGGCTGTGACAGAAGCAGGAAGGGAACATCGTACCATCGTGTCTGCTAAAGTCTTCCCAGAGGGTGCCAGTTGGGTAGACAGGCTCAGGAGGGGGATTCTTCCCAGTGTGGGCGGGTGAGGAAGGGGAAAGCATGGTGTGGTGGGAAGCAGGCAGTTTAAATCTGTTTCTAGTAGTTTCTTACTATGCGACCTTGGGTATGTTAACCAATTGGTCTAAGCCTCAATATTCTCATCTGTGAAGTAAGAATAATGATGTCCATTTTACATAATTGTGGTCAGGATGTAATACGAACAAGGAATTAACCTACATGAGGTTATTTCTGTGAATGTCGGTTTCTCCATTAAATTGTCAGGGCTTGGAATGTTCAGAGGAGAGTGGGCCCTGTTTGGAAAAGGCCACAGAATGTTTCTGTCTGGAAAGGATGTGTGCCAAGAAGGGTCAAGGACTGTTGGTCTGGGGATAGTTATTCCCCACTGGCTCTGCTTCTCACCATGCACTTGCACAGGGTATTAGATTCTGTGCTTGACTAGTATGCATGGAGGGCCTGAAAACTGAAATGATAGCAGAAAAATTAAGATTCTGCATATATGCCAAAGTGTAGAACCTAAAATAGTCCAGGAAGGCAAATGTTCAAAATTATCACACAGCACGGTAGTGGGTTCTGGGGGCCCTGCATTTCTGACCCATGGCTTTAAGTGCTTTCGGAATCATCCAGAAGCCAGGCACCAGGTAACTCTTGTACCCTATTCCAAGAGCAGGTAAGCAGGTCTGTGTGGAGCCTAGGAAAAGTGCCTGGGTGGTTCTGTTGCTGACAATCCCTCTGCCAGGATAAGTGCACACCTGGAATACACTGCCCACCATGATCAAGCCACCACTCTCGGTCAAGTCCCTGGTTGCAGCAAGGCCTAGAAACAAAAAATGGAGAAATAAAGTGCCAGGAAAAGGGCGGGTCCTGAGGCCATCTGGTCAACAGGAAATATGCCAGTACCCTGGCCTCAGGGACTCTGGAGTTTCCAGCTGGAAGGACGTCTTTGGGAAGGAGGTCTTTGGGGCTGGTCTGGAGACTGCTACCTTGAGGGCAACCATCCACAGCAAATGTCTAAGCAGCAGGGCAAACTTTCCTGAAAGGCCAACTCTTGAGTGAGGGTGCCCACACAAGGCAGGATTCAAGGGACCATGGAAGCTCTTATTTCTAGAAAGTCTTCCTCTCTGGCATGCAATTCTCTCTAACTTACAAGGGTAAAAATTCCAAAAGTCTCTGCTAATATCCAGGTGTGTTATCCCAATGTGAGGAGCCCATAGACCCATTAGCACAGAGTGAGCTTCTCTAAAGAGGATTTGACTCTTGAAACCACAGCCCAGGACATTGAGGGAATGACAAATTGATTCAGCCTGAATCAAGAAGAAAATTGTCCACATGGGCAGGGGAGTTAAATTAACTTGATGAATTCAATGCACTATTTATTCGGGTTTGAAATTGGTTCTGTAGAAAGACAGTCCCTATTCCTACTTGTAGCACCCAATTAGTGGTATTGCTAAGGGAATGAAATACAGAATGGGGATGTTCTGGGGAGGATAGTTATAGATGAGTATGGGGCATGTGAGTAAGGTCTTAAAGGATGGGAAGGACTTTCACCAGTAGAGGTGAGGTGTGTGCGCGTCCATGTTTGTGCGTGTGTGTGTGTGTGTGTGTGTGTGTGTGTGTGTGTGGTGTATCTCTAGAAGTGGTGCCCTAAGCAAGTTCAAATTGACTGAAGGATTCATACAGGAGGGTGCTAGGGCCAGAGTCTTGGGAGTCTGCCCTGCTTGAGGATTTCTGTTGAGGGTTTCTGAACAGGAGATGGGCATGTACTTTGAAAAGCCAATCTGGTGGCGTAAGATTGCAGTGGACTGATGGCGGTGCACAAAAAACAGTCTTGGGGCTCTTACCACTGTGCAGCCACAGTAGCCTTTGGAATAGAAATACTCTCAGACAGCACTTGGTAAGTGCCCACTGCAGGCAGGAATTTTACATTACTAACTAATTTTAGCAATTGCAGGTAAGATGAAGATGATTCTATCATCCATTCTTTCAGCCAATATGCATCCAGGACATCTATGATACACTTGTTATGGTAGAGACACAATTTCCATTTTGAAGACAGATTACCTTCAAATACATTTTTTATTGCTCATGTTAAAGAGAAGACAGCTGAGATGCAGAGAAACCCAGCAACTTGCCCAAAGCTCACTAGCTAGCAAATGGCAAAGTGTGGATTCACATCCAACTCTTGCTGGCTACAAATGACATAGTAACATCTGCGTACATTTCTCAATCACTAATGAGAGGCTTTATATAGATTATCATTTAGAATATGTTATTCATCCCCATTTTTGGCCCATTTTTGGAGGAAGAAAGCAAGAGAACAGAGAGACAAAGTTGTCCAAGTCATTCAGTGAGAGGAAGAGCCAAAACTGGGTGTTTGTATCCAGCTAATCTGATCTAAGGGCCTTACTCTTTGCTTTTGTAAGTTTGTTTATTTATTTATTTATTTATTTACTTACTTACTTACTTACTTACTTACTTACTTACTTACTTACTTACTATTTAGAGTGTGTGAGCAGAGGTGGGGCAAAAAGAGGAGGAGAGAAGGAATCCCAAGGAGGCTCTGCACTGTTAGTGCAAAGCACTGTGTGGGACTCGATCTCACAAAGTGAGATGACCTGGGCTGAAATCAAGTCAGACGCTTAACCAACTGAGCCACCCAGGCTCCCTTCTAAGTCCCTTACTCTTAAGCATCACACCATCCAAAGCATGGTCACTCCTCCATCCAGCACACCTCTTCTCTCCTTCTAGTCCTTCCTCCGAAAAGAATTTGATGTGGTTTTGGTCACTCTTTGTAGTGTGTGTGTGTGTGTGTGTGTGTGTGTGTGTGTGTGTGGCTGGTGCAGACTTGCACTAGACGTGTCAAGGTGCTGTGTCAGCTGCATATTCCTTGCCTCCCTGGATCTGTGTGGCACCTTGTCCCCATGGACCCCTCCACTTCTGTCCTCACTGGCCTCTTGGTCAAGGGTAGAGTCTACCTCATGCACTGAAGACCCCAAGTCCATCTCGTCATTCTCAAAAGTTTGCTCCAAAGCTGAGATACTGGTTTCTGGGTGCAGGTCTTCCCCTCACATAGTCTTCTATATCCAGGGAGCAGTCATTCCGTCCTTCTAGCTACCCACACCAAAGCCACAGCCACCATCCTTGATTCCTTCCCATCTCAAGCCATGTCAAAGAATCATATCATCCTATGTTACCTTTAAAATGCTTCCAGGGGAACCTGTGTGGCTCAGTTGATTAACTGTCTGACCTCAGCTTAGGTCATGATCTCGCAGTTTGTGGGTTTGAGTCCCGCGTTGGGCTCTGTGCTGACAGCTAGGAGCCTGGAGCCTGCTTCAGATTTTGTGTCTCCCTCTCTCTCTGCTCCTTCCTCACGAGCACTCTGCCTCTCTCTGTCTCTCAAAAAAAACTAAAAAAGAAAATAAAATACTTTCAGAAGCCAAGTTTTACCCCTTCTGCTGTGGGAAGCCCAGTCTCAACCTCTGCCATTTCTCTCCTAGACATTTTCGAGCCACTACCTTTGTCTCTCACCATCTCTCCTACATCTAATGTAACAAATACATTAGATGTCATGTCTCTGTTTAAAATGCTCCATTGGCTTCCCTGTCACTGGGAGTTAAGATCCTGCAGTGGCCTGTAGGGCCCCCAGTGGCCTCAGAGCTTCTCTCTTGCCCTCTGCCCCTTGCCCACTGTATTCCAGCCACATGGCCTTTTTATGTTCCTTGAACATGCTGAGCATGCTTCTGTCCCAGGGCCATTGCACTTGGTGTCCCTTCTGCCTGGAATACTTGTCCCTTGTTTCTGCATGGCTGATCCTTCACTTGCTTTACGTCCATACCAGTCAGCATGGGATGACATATGCTACAGTATCAAACACCCTCACTTCTCAGTTACTTAAAGGCAATGAGGTTATTTCTCCATTATACAAGATGTCCCTTTCAGGACAGCTAGAGTGTCTGCCCCATGGAATCTTGTCCTGGCAGCCAGACTGACTGGACACCCTCTGGGACACTGCAGAGAACAGGAAGAAGCCGTGCAGTAACAGCAGACTGGCTCTGTCATTGGCCAGTGTATGATACACAGCCACCCCTATGTCACCTGGGTGGGAAAGAGTCCCCTGCCTCCTGCCAAGTTGGAGCGAGAGCAGGGAGATTTGTGAGCAGTCTCTGTTGTATGTGATCCCTCCTTGGCCCTAGGAATTTTCTTCCTTCTTTTTTTCTTTTGGGTATTTTCTGGAGCACTCACCACTTTCCAAAATTCAATATTTAGTTGGCTGCTTCTTCCTGATCAGAATGTAATTTCTGTGAAGGTAGGATCTTTGTCTGTTTTGTTTACTATTACGTCTTGGTGCCTACAACCATTAGCACTGTATAGCAGTTGCTGAATATATATTTATTGAGTAGATGTTACAGAATGAATTGCACTCCCTCAAAATTTGATGTTGAAACTCTAACCCCCCATGTGACTACATTTAGAGACAGGACCTTTAGGGAGGGAATTAAAGTTAAATGAGGTCATAAGGTTGGAACCCTGATCTATCAGAAGAGACACCAGCTACCTCTCATTCTCCACATGCACAATGAAGAAAAATCATGTGAGAATATAACAAAAGGACCTCCAGCTATGAGCTAGGAAGAGAGCCTTCACCAAGAAATAATCCTGACAATACCTCTTGAACTGAGAGAAATAATTGTTGTTGCTTAAGTCACCCAGTTTGTGGTGATTTGTTGTGTTATGGCAGCCCTAGTTGACTAAGACAGAAGAGGGATAAAAGAATGAGAGTAAGAAAATACAGCCAAGTGATCTCATGTGCTCACAAGGGCATTCTGGGGAGGTTTTGGAGAAAGCCATGCAAGCTGGACCCTGCCTGCCAAGGAGCTAGTTTGGGAATGTTAGGGAAGGGGAAGCTGGTGTAGAGGTCCAGGTGAAAGTGAGATTGGACAAGGAACAGAAAGAAGACACTGTGGCCTTTGTGTGGTGTGGTGGGCAAGGGGACACTGGTGAGCAGATGTCAGGCCACTAGGGCTTCCCACCAGGAGAAGGAGTTTGGATTTTATTGGGAAGCTACTGGAAGGCTTTAAAGGGGAATGCATCCTATTCATTTAGTTTAAAAAAGTTTCTTTAATGAATGTGTGGAGAACGGGCTTAAGGGGACAAATCTGTCAGATCCTTGAGTACAGGGGCAGGATGATGGATGCATTTTACCCCCCAGCCCTTTGCTTGGGCCTGGCACTGAGTGGACGTGTGTGTGTGTGTGTGTGTGTGTGTGTGTGTGTGTGTGTGTGTGTGTGTGTGAGATGAATTAACTGAAATGAACTGGGGACTAGGTAGTGTCTGCCTTTGCTCTCTATACTTCTGATGACGGTGACCTTACCCCTGCTGGTGTTCTATGCTTTTCCTCATTTTTTAGGGTCCAGCAGAAGGTGAGTTTATTCCATCCTCTGCATTTAACTGGAAGGGAGCTAATTTATCTGGGGAGGAATCACAGTCCTAGGCAGAATGGGGGCTTACTGTGTCAGCTCTTAGGGTAGGTACAATGGCCATAGGTGCCTCAGCACTCACTTACCTGGGCCACAGGCCAGAGCTGGGTCCTCTGAGCACATGGATAAGAACTCCCATGAAACTCTGTCTTGGATGAAGCTGGTATTGGGCTGTCTGTGGTGTCAGAGCCCTGACTAAAGACCACTATTACTGGGTTTCTGGCCAGGCAGGGGCTTGGACCCCCATTGGTGCTGCCTCCTGGCTCATCCTCCATCAGCCAGGTGCCTGCCAATGGTGGAGGAGGGGAGAAGCAGATGGGATACTCTGCCATGTCTCTACTTCCTGGGTTAGGTTCTGAGCTAGGCTGTTTAAAGCTACCATGAGCTCCATCCCAGGAGCAGTTGAGCTCAGGTGTCCCTCAAGGGGAGGCATGGGGGCCTCTGGAGAGCTCCACAGCCCTGGGGCCTGGCACAGGCCAGCTGAGGCCAGGCCAACAGCTGGACTCAATTCTGTTATTGCTGTCCCCTGCTGCCATCTGGGACCTGGCTGTCACTTCACAGCTGGCCCTCAGTCCCCCACAGATCATCTCTATAGCTCACCCTAGGCAGCAGATATGGAAAAATGGCAGGCCCACTGGGTCATGCTTCCTGAGCAACCCACAGCTGCCTGGAGGCTCTGCAGGAGCCTCACCTCATTCCCTGATCTGGGACCCCATCTGGCACATGAAAGCCCATGGACGCCTCTGTTGTGTTCCTTTCTGTGCAGTGTATGTGTGTGTATGCGTGTGTGTTGTGTATGATGGTGTGCATGACTGTGTATGCACTCGTGTCTGCTTGCACACATTTGTATCTACTCATTCAATAAGTGCTTATTGAGTATCTACTATGTGCCAGACACTGCTGGACAGTGGGGGACAGACCAGACATTTCCTTTTCTGAGGCTCTTTCAGTCTAATAGGGGAGACAAATATGAACTAAATAATACAACATTATGTGTAAATATATAAATGTCAGGCACAGGCTCTCATGTCTTGTGAATATGCACTTATGAAGGGCATCTGTGTACTTGGGAGAGAACTCACATTGGCTTGTGTTCCTGTGTGTACCTGTGCATATGATGCTAACACTGGTGGGCACCTTGTCTTCACCAGAGGGTTACAGAAGAGAAAAGCGAGACACGCACATATGAGGAAGTAGGAAAAGAGAGGGACAGAGTAGTGTCTAAGGATGTCCCAGAAACTAATGATAGGCCACAAGGGACAGACACATCTGCTGGGATGTCTAAAGAGGCAAAGATCAGGTGTGTGGCCTGGTGTGATAGAAGGGAGCCTGGGAATCACCCGCAATTTGTCCCTGACCAGGCCATTCATGTCCTCCTTCTGGATATGATTCTCTCATTTGTAAAAGCAAGATCAGACTAAATGGTGCTTAAAGTCCCATTCATCCATGGCATTCCATGAATCTAGATATGACCCCTGCTTTTAAAAACTATATATTATAGACAGGGGTCAGAGAGATACCTAAATACACAGCCCCCCCACCCCCATGCGTGTATACACATATGCATGTATACAAACAGGCACATGTGGTGGGCATGGCCATGTCAAATGTTGGGTCAAGAGACTCCCAGACCAATTTAAGCAGTCAAAAGGCCTCTTGTAGGACTTAAATGAATAGTTAAGGAGATTGGTTGTGGTGGGGAAGGAAGGGGTGGTAGCCAAGGTGAAGACAGAGAGAGCTGATGGTGAGGAGGGGGGCAGTGGAGAGCAGGCTGAGAGCTGGGCTGGGGGCCTGCACAGGGTTGGAGCTTCACTCCTCTGTCCTGATTGCAGACTGGAGGTGTACTCACCAGCTCCAGGTGTTGTAGAAGAGTACCACAGCAGGGTGCCTTCTGAAAATGGCACAGAAGTACCGCAGAAGTACCACAGAAATTTATTCTGTCCATTTATGGAGGCTGGAAGTCCGAGATCATGGTGCCGGCAGGTTTGGTTTCTCCCAAGGCTTCTCTCCTTAGCTTGCAGGCTCTCTTGATGTTTTCTCTCATGACCTTTTCTCTGTGTGTGTCTGTGTCCAATATCTGATTCTTATGACATCAGCGTTATGGGATTATAGGGCCTACCCTAATGACCTCATTTGCCTTGATCACTTCTTGAAGACCCTATCTCCAAATACAGTCACATTCTGAGGCACTGGGGACTGGGACTTCAACATGTGAATTTTGGGGGACACAATTTAGCCCATAACAGGAGGAGGGGTGAAACTTCTCTCAGTAAGAAGAGACACAGTAAGAACAGCCAGATTTGGACATCGACTGTGTTTCTTCCCAACTAGGGGTGTAGAGTGGGGTGGGGGAAAGGCATAGGTGAGCTGCACCTGCTTAGGACCCCAGCAGAAGACCCTGGGCAAGGACAAGTCTCTGAATCTCCCAGGATCTTCATAAAATGAGGCTAAGCTAATAAAGTTTAGAGTGCTATGTAAAAGATAAAAATAATAACAGGAATAACAAGAGTGATTTACTGAGTGCTGAACCTATGCCAGGCTGTGCAAAGGGTTTTGCATGTGTTGCAGGGTGGATTTGTGTTTCCTCATTTTTATGTGTAGCTTGGCAACATGAGGCTAACATAGTGGAAGTGGGGATACAACCCCAGGCTGAGAAGGAGCCCATCACGCTTTCAACATACTGATATGTACCCCATAAGGAAATCTCAGAGAACCAAATCTGTTCACCCAAAGTCACCCAGCTAGTGTGTTCCTCTGGATTCCGTGTGGGGTGCACTGGCATTTATGTTAGCAATGTTTATGGGATGCTTTTTATCTCTAGTTTTAGGTCATTTTGCTTTTCTAAGCAGATGGAAGACAGCGCAGAGAGGACCTGGATATGTGCAAGGCCGGGGGCTGGGAGAGAATGTTGCAGTGGAGGTTTCGTTTGCCTCCAATGCATGTCTGCAGGTACATGTCTTCATTGGGATAGTTGATGGGGCAGACATTTTATACAGGTTGAGAGGACAGTTTTCTGCGGACCTGGAAATATACCACCCAGGGACTCACCTTTCCACAAATGACAATGCAGATTGGACATGACAAGGTCCCTAACCTGAGCCCCACATTACTGTCCTGCCCTGAAGCCTAAGGGTATGAAGCCACTCCCTGCCAGGAGAGCCTGCATGCTGTGTGACCTGCAAGTGCATTGCTCACCTCTGTCATCCTTTATTGCCCCCAGACCAGGAAGACTTGAGCTACCTTCACCTAGCGAGTGGGGCTGTTTTTTTCCTGCCTATGAATATGGAAAGCTGATTTTTCCAGTAGAGTAAGGCTTTAATGTAGAGCTGTTTTAAGCTCCCCGCGCAGTGTGTTTTTACAGCTTGTTACATGAAATCACTCACTTGAGTGGCTTTCAATCCAGGCCAAGTCTGTGCTGCCCAAACCAATCCCTCTTCCCATGCCACTCAGCCTTCTGCCTCCCCACCCCCAAATCCAGCAGCTAATGGGAGGGCCAGGCCCTGGGGCAGAGGAATCTGTGCAGGGTGGAGCACCCCACAATAGCTGGGGAGATCATTGCCTGATGACAGCCAGAGCCTAGAAACAAATCATAGACTTGTAGCTGTGCAGAGTTTTAGCAGAGCACCTTCTCAGTATTGCACAGTGGTTAAGAGAGTAGAGTTTAAACGCAAGCACACCTGTGTTGTAATGTCAGCTGTGTTGCTAATTAAATGTATAACCCTATGCCAGTTGCTTTGCCTGTCTGTGACTTCATTTTTTTTTTTTTTCATATCTGTAAAATGGGGATAACAGTAGTACCTACCTTAGGGGGTTGCCATGAGGATTAAATGAAACAACACATGCACAGGGCCCAAAGAATGGTGTCTGACACATAACACACGTAGGGATGTGGTAGCTCTTGTTTTGCATCTGCTTATTTGTGTGTGTGGCTCAAAGATAGTATCAGATCTTCAGAGTGCAGTGGGGCTGACTCCACAATGGTGTGTTGGCTATTTCTGCCAATTAGGCCACCCAACCACTTTTGGGGGCCCCATTGCCCATCTTGTCCTCTGTTGGTGCTGGTGTGCTTTGGGTCCCATTATGACCTGCTCTGAATGCTGAGTTCATCCTAAAACACTAAAACCACCTCCCAGTACTCTTTTCAGACTGAAAGACATCCCCTCCCCTGTTGCCTCCCACCCAGGTCTCTCCTCAAAGGAACAACTTTAGGGAAAAATGAAGCTGTTTTAAATATAAATGACTGGGGCACAGTAGGACCTTATTAAAATACAGAGAGATTAACAAGGTCTCATTCCCTTCAATTATTAACAATGTACTTGTTCTTCAGAAAAGTACCCATGAAAATTTAAAACAGATGAAAATGGTTGTTCACTTAAAACTGCTCAGTTAATCTGTGAGTAATGTTTTATTCAGTGCATTAAATGAACATGTGAGGTTGGACACCTGCTGGTCCCTCACTCCAGGGCACCAACAGGCACGTAGATGGAGAGACACAGAAGGCGAGGGACAGCTGAGGGCCAAGGGAGAGGAATCTTCTGCCCAATGTATTGTCCAGCCCCCAAATTAATGAGTGTCCAGAGAGTTGCAGGCCAGGGTTCTGATGGCCAGTGCAGTGCCAAACAAGCAGTTCGCCTGACTGGGTAGCAGAGGGGTACCAGTGTAGGGAGGAGAGGCCTGGTCCCTGCTGTTCATGTGACTGCTGGTACCCTCCTCACAAAAGAGCATCACCCTTGCCTTCGCTATTGCATGCTCTCAGTATATTCATTACTGTGAAAGAGAGTAAGGACTGTTCATTCCAGGCTTGAGCCGTGCAGAGGAAGGGGAAAGTAGCCAGGAGCTGTGGACTTTCTGGAGGGCAGAGGAAATGGGCCCACCCTGTAGTGAGATTGCAGTCAGACATAAGAAAGTTTGGACTGCATGACATGATGGCCCCTGTGTCTTGGGAGGAAACACTGGCTGGGGGTGCAGGGAGTGGTTATGCTTTTTGGTGCTTGATGCTTGGGTGTTTTCTTTCCCTCACCTGGCCTGAGCCTGGCTATCATGGGTAGTAAACAAAAATGAGTAAATAAATGAACAATGAAGATAGGGACTCCCACAGAGGCCTCAGCCTCTCTGCCTTTGAGGGAATGAGGTGTGACTCTGGGACCTGGCAGTCCCTGAAAACTGAACAGTTACCTCTGTGGACCTCACATGCTCTCCTCCTTGGAGAAGGAGCTGTTCTGGCTGTGTCCTGGGGCCTGGCCCCCTTGGTTTCACCATCCATTGACTTCAGCAGTATCTATTGGACTTGTACCATGGAGGCAATTCTGAACATGGAACACAGTTCTGTTTCCTGCAAGGTAGTATTCTCCTAAGCCTGTGTCATTTCTCTCCAAATTAAATATCCTTGGAAATTGAGCCAAAGGATGAATCTGGGAGGCCTGATTTGGGAGATCCAGTCTGGACTTGGAGAGGTTGACAAACTGAGGAGTGTGTGCCCTCTGGGGAACCTAGTCTCTATAGCTCAGTGTTGGACTTCATACACATGAGTGTTCTGCTGAGTGGATGTTGGGTGGGTAGTAAGGATGTCATGATCAGGGGCTGGGGAAGGAGGCAAGGCATCTCTTTCAGTGGCTATCAGTGAGGTTATAACTGTGAGAGGGGGAAGTGGATGGGAAAGAGGAAGGACTCCTTGATGGACGTACCATCCTAAAAAAAGATGTGCAGCTAAGGTTCTGCAGATTTTTCTAAGAGGCACAGCATTCTACAGTTAACAGAAATAATAAATCTTATTGAGGCCTACTTAGTTATTCCTGCATTCAGTAATACTTGCCATAAACAAGCTCATATGTTGGTGAAGAGACACAATGATAGGTGAACCAAAAGATATAATCTGAGTAAGTTGATAAGATGTAGGTGGAAAAATTAAAGAAAAGTTGGAATCAAGAGTGCTGCTGAGACAGCCATGTGGAGATGATATTTGTATTGAAAGCTGAAGCACATGGGCCACATATGTCCTCAGATGGAAGAAGGAGCAGCACATGCATGGGCCCAACGAGGAGCTGCCTGGGAATTTGAGAAAAGTATGGAGTCCGCTGGGTTTGATGCTTGGAGCTGAAGTCACAGAGTGGGTCGGCCAGCTGTGGAAGGGCTGGGGAAGGCTTGAACTTTCTGCTGAGTGTGTGGGAAAGCCTGCACTGGGAGATGTTGAGCACCTGATAAAAGTGATCTGATTTACGTTTTGAAAAAGACAAAATGAAACAAACTGTAAAGTTCTATGAAGAATGTACTGTGCAGACACAGGTGCTCTGGTGACTTAATGGTACAGCCTCAAGGCCAGTCAGGAGAAATGGTCAGTTTGGGACAAACTAGAGCCATGGACTGTGGGTTAGTATAAGGCCTGAGAAAAAGAGTAGTCGCGGAGGTTGCCAAATTTCATTTTTCCCGACAGTAACTCCCTGAGTAAACGTACCCTTTAATGAAGTGACAAAAGACTCTACATTTAGTGCTTTTGTTTTTTCCCAAGAGGGGATACATTAAATGCGGAGTTCAGGAAAGCATATGAACTGGATACATATATTTTAAGTCAAGGTTATTAACGTATACTTTATGTAGTAAAATTCAACCTTTTAGGTATGCAGGTGTATGAATTTTGCCAAATGTATACAGTCATGTAACCACTACCTCCAATCAGAATAGAGAATACTAGCTGATCAAGATAGAGAATATTTCCATCAATCCAAAATGTTCCCTTGTGTCCCTTTATAGTCATTCTCATTTCCCCACCGTAGCTCCTGGAAACTATTTTCTATGTCCTTATAGTTTAACCTTTTCCAGAATGTCACACAAGTGGAATTGGGTAGATGAAATCATGTGGTATGTCGTCTTTCATTTAGCACAATGCATTTGAAATTAAGCCATGTCATGTGCATCAGTAGCTCCTTCCTTTTTATTGCTACATCGTGTTTCACTATAGGAATGTACCTCAACTTGTTCGTCCACTCACCTGTAGACGGACATTTGAGAATTCCCCCCCCCTCCCAAGTTTGGCCACTGTAAATAAGAGCTGAAATAAACAGTCACACACAGTTTTTATGTGTACAAATATGTTCATTTCTGTTGAGTAGATAACTGGAATGGGATTTCTGGGCCACAGGCTAGATGTGTGTTTCACTTTATGAGAAACTGACAAGCTGTTTCCAAAGTGGTCCCACCATTTCGCATTCTCAGCAGAGTGTATCAGAGTTCCAGCTGCTCTGCACCCTCGCCAGCATTTGGCAGTGCCAGCCTAAGCGATTTTAGCCATTCTAATAGGTGTGCAGGGCTAGCCATTTGCATTTGAGAGGCATCCCCCACATATGCACAGTCACGGGAGTACATAGATTCTGTAGGGAGTCAATATGCACAGCAAAGGGAAATCTGAGCAGAGGAAGGGCAGCTCGTTGGATAGAAGGAAATTAAGGAGCATGGTCCACAGCTAAACTGCAGAAGTATTTCTAAAAAAGGGAGTGACATATTGACCAGATGTTGTTGAATGGCTGCATGAGTGAAAATTGGTCATTGGGTTTGGAAAGACAGTGGTTGTTGATGACCTTGACATCAGTTTTAGGGTTGTACTGTGGTGAGACCTAGGTGTGTGTGTGGGGGGGAGAGGGAATGGATGTGAACAAAAGGATAGGCTCCTCATGTTCAAGGACAGGGTGGTAAAGTCTGTGGGTTCCTTCTCCAGTTTTCTCCTTCACTCTTCACAATAGAAATCTAGTTTTATTTGGGATGGCAATGTGCATAGCTGCAAAGACTACACTTTTCAGCTCTCGGGAAGAACTACACTTTAGATGTGATAGTGATGCATATTCAGTGGACATCCAAGAAAACTCCTTAAAAGGGGAGGGGCATAGTTGGCAAGTGTCCATTTCATTTTCACCATCCTGTTTCCTGTCTGCAGCTCCAGCTGCCACCTTGCAATCTCTAGCGAGGCTGACCTTGAGGTTGGAAACCGGCACCAAGAAAGGCAGAGAAGAAAGACAGAGTACTGAGTGTTATGTGGAAACTAATTTGACAATAAACTATTTGAAAAAAAAAAAAAAAAAAGAAAGACAGAGTAATGTAGATCTGGGTAGTTCTGTTGAGTTGCCAGATTAGCTCAGACTGCCTGCCTCCAGATTGTTTCTGCTCAAACCTCTATGTGTTTAGCCATTGAATTTAAGTCTATTAGTGGTCGAATGTATTTCTTAAATGATAGATTGTAACCCTCAAAATAAATACATTAATTCTCTCCAATTAATCTATACATTTAATTTGATTCCCAATAAACAGTAAAATAATTTGTTGTGTAATTAGGTGAACTGATGCTGAGATTCACATAGAAAAAGAAAGAAGCAAAAATAGATCAGAAAATTCCAAAACAGATGTACACCAGAGGAGATGAATATTTTAGCTATACTTTAAAACTATAATAAACAAAACAGTGTGGTACTGGCACATGGATAATTAATCTGATCAATGAAACAGAAAGTAAGTGCCAAAATAGAAGTATACCTAAGGAAATTTAGGGTAATGTAAAGATGATTCCTCAGATATTCTTTTACAAAATTTTGCATTTAATTTATTTTTAAAAATTTACATCCAAGTTAGTTTGCATATAGTGCAACAGTGATTTCAGGATTAGATTTCTTAATGCCTCTTATCCACTTAGCCCATCCCCCCTTCCACAACCCCTCCAGTAACCCTCTGTTTATTCTCCATATTTAGGAGTCTCTTATGTTTTTGTCCTCCTCCCTGTTTTAATATTATTTTTGCTTCCCTTCCCTTAAGTTCATCTGTTTTGTATCTTAAAGTCCTCATATGAGTGAAGTCATATATTTGTCTTTCTCTGACTGATTAATTTCACTTAGCATACTTCCTTCTAATTCCATCCATATAGTTTCAAATGGCAAAATTTCATTCTTTTTGATTGTCCAGTAATACTCCATTGTGTATATATCTATATCTATATCTATATCTATATCTATATCTATATCTATATCTATATCTATATCTATATCTATATCTATATCTATATCTATATCTATATCTATATCTATATCTCATGTCTTTATCCATTCATCCATCGATGGACATTTGGGCTCTTTCCATACTTTGGCTATTGTTGATAGTGCTACTATAAACACTGGGGTGCATGTGTCCCTTCAAAATAGCATACCTGTATCCCTTGGTTAAGTACCTACTAGTGCAATTGCTGGGTCTCATAGGGTAGGTCTATTTATAATTTTTTGAGGAACATCCATACTGTTTTCCAAAGTGCCTGCGCCAATTTGCATTCCCACTAGCAGTGCAAAAAAGATCTTTCTCTGCATCCTTGCCAACATCTGTTGTTGCCTAAGTTGTTAATGTTAGCTATTCTGACAGGTGTGAGGTGGTATCTCACTGTGGTCTTGATTTGTATTTCCCTGATAAGTGACATTGAGCATCATTTCATGTGTCTGTTGGCCACCTGGACCTGGATGTCTTCTTTGGAGAAGTGTTTGTTCATGTCTTTAGCCCATTTCTTCACTGGATGATTTGTTTTTTGGGTATCAAGTTTGATAAATTCTTTATAGATTGTGGATACTAACCCTTTATCTGATATGTTGTTTGCAGATATCTTCTCCCATTCTGTCTGTTGCCTTTTAGTTTTGATGATTGTTTCCTTCTCTGTGCAGAAGATTTTTATTTTGATGAGGTTTCAATAGTTTTTTGCTTTTGTTTCCCTTGCCTCTGGAGACGATTTGAGTAAGAGGTTGCTGTGGCCAAGGTCAAAGAGGTTGTTGCCTGCTTTCTCCTTGAGGATTTTGATGGCTTCCTGCCTTACATTTAGGTCTTTCATCCACTTTGAGTTTATCTTCATTTATGGTGTAAGAAAGTGGTCCAGATATTCTTAAATTAGTAAGAAAGAAGCTGGGGCATTCAATTAAGTAGCCATTGAGAAAATTACTGTTGAATCCATAACTGGGATATTAATGGGCATCTTAAATTAGAGTATATCCCAAATGGATCAAAGATTTAAAGATGAACAAAAAATGATCTGCATGGCCACTAGAAAAATTAAAACGTGGGAGAAGTATTTATGGTCTGAGTGGGAAAGGCCTCTCCAACTATGATGGGAAAAAACCCACACCAATAAATCATGAAATTAAACTTAGGTAAGCTGGACTACATAAAAAATTTTCGAAATGTTACATGGCAAAATGCACCATAAGTAAAGCCAAACTACAAACAATAAACTGGTGGAAACATTTACAACTCTGACCTAAGACTAAGTTCAATTTTATATTTCTCTAAAACATAAAGGTTTCCCACAACATAAGACCAAAAACTCAAAATAAAAATAGGAGAAGAGTATGAAGAAACAATTTACAGAAAAGGAAATATAAATAGCTCTTAGATGTGAATAGATGTTCACCTTTACTGAATTTAAGAGAAATGCACACTAAAATTTCCCTGAGATGCCATTACTCACCAGAAGATAGTTGAAAGTCAGAGGTCAGGAGGCCCGCTGATGGTGAGGGTTTGTGTAGACAGATGACATCATCTCTGCTGTGAGGAATTGAGCTGGGTGAAAGCATGCGAGGAGCTTTACCTCATGCTCGAGTATCTCTCTGCAGCTTGCCCATCACATTTGCACTTGATGATTACTTATTTGATCCCATGTTTGTGCTGAGAGACAGGGACTCCACCTTTTATTTTGTGATGAAGAGATGAAGGCCCAGAGAACTGGAGGCAGTCACCAAGTGACAAGCCAAGAATGATCTCAGGTCTTGTTATGCACAAAAAGTGCTCCTTTCCCTCAGCCCATCTTCCTCTCTCCCTCCTTCGCTGTCTTTCTTCCTTCCTGCTTCCCTTCTGCAAATGAAGACTGAGAGCCAGATCTGTGCATAGGAAAGTATAAATTAGCCCCTGCCCTCAGGCTGCTACATGGTTTCACACCCATCTGAAAACCCAGGGGACCAGGCAAGTATGGACAGGGGGTCCCTCTGATCAGGCTGTGAAGAAAGTAGAGGTGTTTGCCACTGCTCTTTCCTTGGGAATCTGAAATCCAGGCTGCCTCCCCACCTATCTAAGGGGAAAAGCTGTGCAGAAAAACAGACCCATGAACAGATGAGTCCTGAAGGCTCTGGAACCCAAGGTGTTCATTTCAGGAAAAAGCTGGATACTGAGACCACAGTGCTAGTCCTAGTTTCCTGTTACTGAGATGTTAGAGGCCCACTCTGGTCCCTAGGCTTCTGGAGGAAGTCCTTTTCCAAAGAAGAACAAGGATGAATAAGTTCTTTGTGAGAACGCAGTAGAGCCTCACAATTAGGGAACCAAGTTCTCTCACTGGAAGTAGGTCCTGAAGGGTGAAAGGACAGGGAATAGGTGAAAGTGAGACCTGCCAGGCCTGTGTTGGGGCCAGAAATGGACACATCTGTTCTTCTGAAGTGAGAGGAAGCTGGTCAGAGAAGGTGGGAGATGGGAGAACTCACTGGGAGCATGTGTGTGGTGGTGTGTGTGTGTGTGTGTGTGTGTGGGTATGCATGTGGAGTATATGTGTGGTGTGTGTTTGTGTGTGTGCTATGTATGTAACTGCATGTGTGGTGTGTGTGTGGTATGTAGGATGTGTGTGTGAGGGGGATGTATGAGGCAGAATGTGTGTGAGGTATAGGTGGTGTGTGTGTGGGGAGCTATGTATGGGGGTATGTGTGTGGTGTGTGTGTGTGTACATGTGTGGAATATATGTGTGGGGTGTGTGGTGTGTGTGTGGTGTGTATGTATGCATGTGTGTGGTTTAATGTGTGGTATGTGTGTGGTATGTGTGTGTTGTATGTGGGGTGTGGGGTATGTGTGTGTATGGGTGTGTGTGGTGGGGTATGTATACATGTTTATGTGTGTGGAGTATGAGTGTGGTGTTTGTGTGGGGGGCTATGTGTGGGTGTATGTGTATGTGTGTCAGATGGTATGTGTGTGGAGTATATGTATGGAGTGTGGGGTGGGGTGTGTGTGTGCTATGTATGTATGTGTGTGTGGAATGTAGTGTGTATGTGGGATGTGTGTGTGGTATGTGGTGTGGTATGTGAGATGTGTGTGTGGTATGTGGGATGTGTGTGTGGGGGTATGTATACATGTTTATGTGTGTGGGGTGTGGGTGTGTGTGAGTGGTGTATGTGTGTGTGTGTATGTGATGTGTGTGTGGGTATGTGTGAAGGGGAATGTGTGTGAGGTGTATATGTGTGTGGGGTTATGTGTGTGTGTGTGTGTGTGTGTGTATGTGATATGTGTGTGGGTATGTGTGAGGGGGAATGTGTTGAGGTATATGTGTGTGTGGGGTTATGTGTGGGGATATGTGTGTGGTGTGTGTGGGGGAGTATGGGTGTGGTATGTATGTAGGTAGTATGTGTGGGATGGGTGTGGGGTATGTATGTAGGGTGTGTGATGTGGGTGTGGGGTATGTGTGGAGAGGATAGGTGTGTGGGATGTGTATTTGGTATGAGTGTGGTGTGTGTAGGGTGTGTGTGTGTTTGTGTGTGTGTGTGTGTGTGTGTGTGTAGTCAGGAGCAAAGATCTAAGAAGATAATGAGAACAGCCCACACTTACCAATCACTTTGTAGGTATCGAGTCTTGTGTCAGGCACTTTCCCTCTATTGAGTAAAACCTCAGCTTCTTTCAGCTATTCTATTATCAGAAAAATTTATGGTCCAATATCCATGCTTTCTATAATTCAGACTTAGGATTTCATTTCATCAAGTCAGGCCACTGGCCAGATTTCAAAGGCTTAGGCCTCCTACTCTCTCAGTCTGAAAAATGTTTTTAAAGAAAGTATTTATTTTTTATTCATTAGTACACAATCAAGTATGAAGTAAGTGTGTATGGAGGTATGGGGTATGTGTATGTGGAGTGTGAATGTATGTGTATGTGGGGGCTGTGTGAGTTGGTATGTGTATGTGGGGGGTATGTTTATGTGTAGTGTGAATGTGGTATGTGTGTGTGTGTGTGTGTGTAGCAGTATGTGTGGGTGGGTATGTAGTATGTGTGTATGGGTTACGCTTGTGGGGTATGTGTGTGTGTGTGTGTGTGTGTGTGTGTGTGTATGCACATACACACCTGTAAGCAGGTTTGGTCAGGGTGATTGTGGGACAGGTAAAAGACAGAATGGGTAAAAGATGGATTTTGCTTTTGAGGAACTCACAGTTGGTTTCAGAGGTCAGACCCTTGCACAGACCATTACCATCCAAGGCAGCAAACGGTAAGCCCCAAAGGCCTGTGAGGCTGGGAGGGGCAGTGGAGGGCCCTTGCATCATTGCCTAAACTCCCTATGAGAGGGGTGCCCGAGCTATAGACGTCTCAGGGGCCAAGAATTACACTTGCTCAGAGATGTCCCTGCATCCTACAGCTGGGCTCTTACCTGGACCTCCTGAAACTGGAGCTCAGGAAGGCTGGCGTTGCCTGTGCCCCTCAAGCCTGCCAGCCTATAGCCCTTGCTGGCCTTTTTCTGCCCTCACCTCTGATCCCCTCACCACCCACCAGGCCTGGTGTCCCTGGCTGGTATGAGGATACTGCAGATGCCCTAACACTGCCCCAGTGTCACATGGCTTGTATCCTTTATTTTTTCCTAAGTGGCTTGTATCTTGCACAGCACACATGCTTGGGAGATTTGCTACTGACTGCTGATCATCTCCTGTGGGCTTGTCACCTCTCCCTACTTTCTTATGTACTTGAGTTCAGAAGCTGTCTATGCTTCTGCTGAACACTTGGTGATTCTCTGTAAGTACTTCCCTGCTGACCAGCCAGAGGTGAGGGGAGAGATCCCCAAGGACTAGAGGGTGGGGAGCTCAGTGTCAGAGTGAAAGGGACCCCCTTGCTGGAGCAGAGCGAGCTACCCCAGATGCAGACATCCCTTCCCAGCCTCTGCCCCCTGGCTAGTCAGGCCCAGTCTGTGCTTGAACACTTGAGTGACAGATTTCTCAGTTTCCCGGGGAAGCAGATTCTACTTTCAATGTGAGAACGTGGCTCTTTTCAATGAGTAAATATCTGTCTTCCTGAATCACCAACAGTTGGCTCTTGTTCTGTATTCTGGAGTCTCACAGAAAAAAATCCCACTACTCCCCCACCCAAGGCATCTAGAGGAGGAACCAAAGTGAACAAAAATCTCAGTCCTCAGGGCTGATTCCCATGTCCTCCCTTGACTGACAGCAGGGCCCTGTCTGTTCTGACCCCATCTCTGCCCAAGAGCCTTCTCTTATCCCCAAAGGTGGAATCACACTAGCCCCTCACACCCCAATCAGCTTCTTCCTTGGGAGTAGCTAGCAGTGGGGACAAGTGACATCTGCAGGTGGCTGAGAAGACTGAGGTGTTCTAGGGCTCCCTGAGCCTACACAGGAAGATTTTTGGCTCACTTTGCCCTCTGACTGATGAACAGACATGAGTATCATTCTGCAGGCTCTCTGAGAAACGAGCATTCTTAGGAAAGCAGCTCGTTGACAACGAGGTGAGCCAGGAACCTATTCCAAGCATATGGCACCTCCTCCACACCTCTGGCAGCTGGAAAGAGATTGGCCCCAGTCTTGCTGTCTGCAGTCTGCCCACCTCTATCTTCCAAGTAACCCAACTTTCCACAGGCAGGAGGAGTGAGGAGGGGCTCAAGGGCATAAGGAAAGACAAAGGCAGCTCTTCTCTGCTCTTCCCTCTCAGGATGAAATCCAGGCTGCCTCTCTGCACATGGTTGTTGGGAAGGAGGGGAGCATGTTGGTCAAGTGCATGGGGATGCTCACAGGGAGGGAGCTCCAAGATGGTCAGATGTTGCCAGGAATTCTCGTCCTCTTCCCACACAAGCCGCCCCCTTTTCTGAGCTCCCAGCCAGCCCCCTTCCTCTCCTATCCTCATTCTCACCCTCACATGTACCCCCCCCCCCCACCTCTCCCTAGACCAGAAAAGATGTTGCAGGGCTGGATGCATATTTATATTGGAATGAATGCCATAGCAACTCAAAGGGAACAAAAACAGTTGCATGACAGAGGCTCTGGGAAGCACACCATCCTGGGAGTGTGTGTGAGCCTCAGGGATGGAGACCCCGCTGAGCTCGGGTCAGGGACCTGGAGAGACATACTTGGTAAAACTGAGGGCATTGGAACTAACAATATTAATGGATTTGGAGTATTTCCCTCCATTCCTGCTTCTGAATTGTGTGCTTTTGAAAACTGTCCCCCATTCTCTGAAGTCAAAGGCAAGGAGGGTAGTAGCACTTAGATGTATGATAGGCAGTGCTTTGAGGGTGCCTTAGGGGGCCAGCTCCAATGCTGGCTTTGGAGTTTGAGGCAGGCATCCTTCTTGGTATTTGCTAGTGAACAGCAGGAAACTGCTTAGGAGTCTAGAGACATGGGCTTCCAACCTCACTTGCCTCTGAAGTCAGACAGCTTGGGTTTGCACCTGCTGCTGTTATTTCCCATATGGCATCTATTAACCACTCTGGGCCATCAGTGAAATGAGGGATAATGGCACCTGTCTTAGGAGGCTGGACAGGGCACAAGGGATAGGGAATCTAATCAAGACCCCACCATTTACTTGTGGTATGACTTTGGGCAAACACCGTCATCTCTCTGTGCTTGGGTTCCTGTTCTTAAACATAAAGATAGTGGTTGGGCCTACCTCATTGAGCAGTGAGGATAAAAGGGATAATACAAATAAAGGTCTTAGGATTGTTCCAGGTCTATTGGAGGTATTTGATCAATGTTCACTGTGAAGAGTAACTTGAAGGGTTGTATGAGGGTTCAGTGCACATAAGAAGCACTCAGTGATGAATAGTTGTTATTAGTAGTAGTACCAGTGTAGCTGTAGAACTTGGGAGAAGCTTCTGGGACTTCAATTTCCCATCCATAACACGAGAACAGTATCTCTTAACCCTCTTTTTCTTTCAGGCACCAGTTAAACGTATATCCACCCATAAACGTGCACATGCTTTTTGGGGAACACAATCCCAGAAATACAAGACATTTCCACAAATACATATCTGCCCTCTACAAAAATTAACAGTGAGTCTCTCAAACCTATTTAAATAAGAATTTTTATTCTGCCTCCACCAGAGGAATGCAAAAAGGAAGGGAGAGGGAGACAGTTCTCATCATGCTAAGACCTCCTCACCATCTGGAAGGAATCAAATGTTAGTTAAGAACAAGGAGGGAAAGGCTGAAGGGAGAGCTGGGGTCCAAGTGGATAATACCCATGAGGCTTCTGTGCTTAGGGAATGCCCAAGCCATGAAACCTTCTTCTCCCTCAGAAATTCTCTGTCTACATGGCAGTGTGGTTCCTGGAGTGATAGGGTCAGTCAGTGTCCTGTGGTGCCCCCAAACCTTTCTCTGGAAACTTCCCTGAGTAGCCATTTGACCCTCCTGGGCCAAGTGTGGTTCTTGGAGCAGCAGCACCAGCACTAAGTGGGGACTTTTTAAACATGTATATTTTCTTTTCTTTTCTTTTCTTTTTTTAAAGATTTTTATCTATTTCTAGGAGAGAGAGAGAAAGACAGCGTGAGCAGGGGGAGGGTCAGAGAGAGAGGGAGTCACAGACTGAACCAGGCTCCAGGCTCTGAGCTGGCAGTCAGCACAGAGCCTGATGCGGGGCTCGAACCCACTAACCGCGAGATCATGACCTAAGCGAAAGTCGGACGCTTAACCGACTAAGCCACCCAGGCGCCCCATAAACATGTATATTTTCTTGCCCCTTTCTAGACCTACTGGAGCAGAAACTCCTGGGGTGGGACCAGCAAGTCTTCCAGAGGACTCTGAAGTACCACTGAAGTTTGAGGGCTTTCAGTCCATACCAAAAAATGCTCACAAAAATATTTGGAATTGTAAAATGGGATAGCACAACTATCTGGCCTCCAATGCACAGAAAGGTTGAACTTTGGTGTTTTGGGTAAACAAAACCTACACTGAGGGTCACTGTAAGGATTAGAAGTGACACATATGACATGCTTGGCACATGGTGGCTTATTTTAAATAGAAAACAGATGAGGTATGGCTCCTCCATATCTACTTTTTCACTCCATTCCCCACACTTCCCAGAACTTGATAAGTGCTGTGGACTGAATATTTGTGTCCCCCACACTCACACCACGTAGTCCTAACCCCAAGGATGATGGTATTTGAAGGTGACGGGGTCAGGAGGGGTAACCTCCATCCCCTCTGTGTGAGGACATGGCAAGTTGGGCATCAACAAACCTGGAAGACAGCCTCATCAGATCCCTAACCAGGCAGCCGGGTCTTGAATGTGCAGCCTCCAGAAACTGAGAAAGGAATGTCTGTTGTGTAACCCACCCAGTCTGTGGTGTTCTTTTATGACAGTTCTGGGCTAAGACAATCAATGTATAAATAATAATAATTGGAAACATTTTCGGCACTTGTCACCTGCAGCTCTTTCGAATGGGGTGGTCCCTTGTCTTCCCCACATACCTCAGTAGACACTGAGCATAGCGATAAGCTGGGAATGTGTGGAGAACGTACCTTGAAAAACAAACATTTGAAACAACTTTCAAGGCACTACAGCTTTCCTGATCCATTTCATTGCCATATCCTAATACGGATTTATTTAGAAGCGTCTCACAGCTCTCTGAAACCCATCTTCTATGTTTCTTCCATTTCGACCAGCCAATCCCCACCCTGAAAAAACCAAACCAAAGCAAACCAACAAACAACAATGAGCTGCACACACCATGCTGAAGGAAATGCTCATCCTTGTTCAGGATTAGTTCAGGGTATACACCACCCCCCAGGCTGTGGGGCGGTGGTTGGGCCTGGGTCTGTGAGAGTGGAATGCAGCATTCAGAGGGGCTGCCCACACTTCTAGAGAAAAGAACGCCCTCTACGTTGTTTGCTGCCCCAGCATGGGACACTTAGCTCTAGCACCCTGCCCTGAACAGGAACCAGAGGACTGCCTGCAAGAAGAGCCGAGGGCATTTATATTCCTGCTTTCATCTCCGCATTGGGTGCAAAACGTCTTTTGTTAGTGGACAAAAGACTATTGATACATGCCAAGCTGTGAAGGAAGGTGCAGCTCACTTAGCTGCCTTGACATTGATTTTCACCTGGTTTTGTTGACGAAGCTGCATTCATAAGTAGTGATAAATCCATTAGACAAACACGACACTCCATTATTCACAGTGTCTACAGCAGTCAGGCATGGGGTCCTGGCTGTGGGGCTGAAGCAATAAGGCTTTGCCTGGAACGGGCGAACCTCGCTGAGCCGATGGGTGGACAAATGGATAGGTGGACAGAGCCTGCATGAGACCTGTTGGTGAGTGGGGGAGGAGATGATAGCATGTGCACCTGATGATAGCATGTTGTACACACCTGGGTGGAGGCAGGCAGGTTTTGATTTGAATCTCCCTCTACCTAACTTTGGGACCTCAGACAGGCCATTTTCAAGCCTCCAAAGCTCCCATCCTCGCCTGTCTTTGAGGCTTAGGGACTAAGGAATTCAGAGCAGATTGTCATTTACACTATTCCCAACCCTTCCCACTGCCATCCTAGGTTGGCAGGATGACAAGCCCTCCCCATTTTATAAACAGCGAATTCATAGTCAGGCCTCACCAAAGCAGCAGAGCCAGGACTAAAACCCAAGAACACAGATTTTCTCATGTGTCACTAGGGCTGAGCCTACACAGCATGCTTCCTTTCTGCCCCTTGTGTTGTGAAAATAATATTGTCATTTTGTCATTAGCTGAAATAGGGAGCTGGCTGACACGCAGCCAGTAAGTCATAGAGAATGCAGAAGGGAATTTGGAGATGGCATATATGTCTCAACATATGCATGGAATTCCACATCCCTGGAGAGGGGGTTCAGAGGCCAGGGGTCTTATTGACACATGGACCAACAATTCAGCACAGATCTCTGGTGCTGGGTTTCCAGTGCGGAAAGTATGACAGGGTAGAGGGCTACCTACATGACTGGGAAGAGGGCCACAGGACTCTAGAACATCAGTGAGAAAGCTCCCATGTGTAGGCAACAGGCATTGTGGGCACCTCTACCATCCTAGTGACATCCCACCTCTCTATATGAGCTCAGGTGGATCAAGAAATGGCTGGGGTCCCTGCAGCTATCCAGGGCAGAGCTGGGGCTGGAGCTCAGCGAGCTCTCTATTCCCTTACCCAGGGCAGGGGGACTGGGCTGGCGGCAGGGACTGGAGTGTGTGGACCCAACTTCTGGCCCAGGCAGGTGATCTATCCTTCCCCTGCTGGGTCCTAGTGGAAGGCTTTAGACTGCTCAGTGGGCTGTTTCCTTGTTGTCTTCAAGGCTCAGAAGTGAGGACAGGAGCTGAGTAGGAGTGAGGGGTTATTGCTGGACCAGATAGTGAGGCTCCAGGAAGTCTCAGGACATGGAAGATCCAGGTTGTTCTGTGGGTATGTGCCTTCAGGAAGTCCCACCTGGTTCACTTCATGGCCCTGATTACTCCATGTCCCTGAATCACATGGCAGTGTATATTGCATAACAGGAATTTGAACTTTCTCTGTTTACCCTTTCTCCTTAGTGAGAGCACGTAAGAGCAGAGATTACAAGCTGTGGGCTTTATTTTTTCCCTGTCTGTACCCAGCATGAGCCTCTGCCTAAATGCCGGTGGCTGACTCCCCATATCAAGGATATTTTAGTACTGAACCTAATAAGAACTGCAAATAGGAATTTGTTACAGTAGAAGAAAGGAATTTGATACAGGAAGAAAACAGTAGAAATAGTAGCGGGGAGATTATCACCATCTGGTGGCTTATGGACCTTTCTCTCTAGACTTTCCCAAATTCTTAGTGACAATGATAGCCTGGCTATGATGAACCACCAGGAATCACCTGTGTCTGGTTCCCCTCCCCTTTCTGAGCTCTAGAAGACCAACTTCCCAGCCCCCTTGCAGATGGGTAGCACCATGTGGCCAATTCTGACCAATGAAATGTCAGCAGAACTGAGAGGTGTCTGGGCTGAGGCCTCTGAAAGCTGTAGCTTCACTACAGTCTGTTCTCTCCAACCACAGCACCTATGGAGCCTTATATGAAAGGCAGAACCTACCTCATTGAGCCACAGCATGGGTGACAGGACCTCTGAGAGCTGCTCAGACTCACAGTGGCCCTGGTGTAACTGAGAAACACACACTTGTTTCAGTAAGCCTCAGAATTTGGAGTCATTTGTGATGATGGCAGTATCACCTAGACTATCCTGACTAATATGATGCAAAGACTACCAATTTTAAAGCAAAGAAAATGGAGGCTGAGTGAGGTTAAGGGGCTTGTCCAAGGTCATAGAGCTCAGGAGTAAGAGCACTAAAATTTGAACCCTTGTCTTCTGACCAAACTTGAGCCCAGTCCCTGACTTGTGTCTGAGGACCTATAGCCAGTCCATTTTTGATACAGAATATCTGGACTAGCTATACTGGTGAGTATCTGACAAGCCCTCCAGCATCCCCCAGGCTTTCAAGCCCATGTTACAAGTCATAGAATATGCGCCAGCTGGGGAAGTCCTCAGCCCTCCCTGAACCCTCCAAGTCCACAGAAGGCCTTGTGGAGAGAAGATTACCTAGAAGCTAGTGGTGCTGCCTGTACACCAGGTGAGGGCCTAGTGACAGAGGGCGGATGCCCTGCCTCCCACATACTCAGAAACTAGGATGAGGTTTACCTGGCCAGGTCCTAATTGGCACATGGTAATTATGCCCTGAGAAGCCCGCCTGCTAATTGCTTTTGCTATTTCTGGACTCTGCCCCCTCCTGATCTGTCCTCCTGCAAGAGACAGAAATAACCTAACACTTGGAGGGTAATTATCACGGAGCACTTCCAGTATCAGCAGATGCTCAGCAGCAAGATTCAGGTCCCTGACTCAGCATGTGAGTCCCAGCCCAGGAACCATGGGGAGGTGCCTGACCACAGCTGGGGGAGCCCCCTGTCTCCCCTTTTCTCCTGTAGTGAGTTTGACCCACTGAAGCCCTCGCTCTCTGTTCTGTTGGTCTCACACCTCATCCTATTTCACCTACTGTCCCCAACTTATGGGAAAGTCAAATGATGGAAGTGAAGTGGTCCACAACCACAGTTTCTGGGTCTAGGTTCCCCAAGCTACCTGCCTCCAACTGTGTCTCTTTTCTTTCTATGAGTCCCCACTACTTTTGCAGAGGCAATAAGAAAAGGCAAGGTGGTTAATATTTGCACTTAGGAATGAATGAATGATTGTAATTGTGGCAAGACAGTGAGTACTTGGTGTTCAGAGAACGGTGAGAGCCTCGTGACTGTTCTTTGAGTATAAACGAGCTCAGCTCAGAAGCAAACAACTAAAGCAAAGATGATGTTTGGGCCTGTCTCCTTGCCTTCTGGAAATCTAGTGGGGACTCAATTGTTATTCTAGTCTTTCCCTAAGTCTGCTCTAATGAATCTTGAGGCAAAAGTTTGAGGCCAGGTAAGAACAGAGAGCATTCAAGGTGACATCCAGGATATTTCCTCAAAAATAAATATCATCTATCTATCTCTTACTTAGCTCCATCTGAATTAGAGAGTTCACTGGGAAGACATCAGTGCATGGCCAGTTCCCTCACTAATTGAAACAGACCTAATAGGGGCACCTGGGTGGCTCAGTTGGTTAAGTGTCTCACTTCGGTTCAGGTCTTGATCTCATGGTTTGTGAGTTTGAGCCCTGCATCGGGCTCTGTGCTGACAGCTCAGAGCCTGGAGCCTGCTTCAGATTCAGTGTCTTCCTCTCTCTCTGCCCCTCCCCCACTCACATTCTGTCTCTGTCTCTCAAAAGTGAATAAACGTTAAAAAATTTTAAACAGACCAGGTAAAGCTAGTCTGTCTTTAAAAGCTCAGGGTCCTCTCTTCCTCTGATGGGTCATTTTACCCTTTGGAAGTAGAAGGCACTGCATCCCTAACCTGCTTAAATCAGGTTCTTTGTGGGGACCAGAGCTGGGAGAGAATGGGATGTTTTTCTTCCTAGGAAGATAGTAATTGTAATTTTGTCACCAGTGATGACATGTGGTAAGCAATTAATTCTGAGGGACTCCCTGCCTGTCACCATGCATGACTTCTACCCTGATCAGCCCCCCTTCTTAGGAAGCTCACATCCTCTCTTTGAGCAGACAAGCTAATTTGCTGTATGCCTACTTCCTTGGTGATAGTGGTGACTCTTGCAGCTGATGGGTAAGCATACTGAGGGTCCCAGTTTGGTGACATTGCTGTGTGGGGCAAGGAGAAGAGAGACAGAGAGAACGCTAGCCAGGGCTAACACCTGTACAGAGCCAGCTGTGCCTCCCAATGTGGAGTTACCTCATGGGGGAAGGAATTATTATTATTATTATTATTCCCACTTTAAACATGGGTAAACTGAAGAGAGATTAATCAACTTCCCAAGGGCATACAGCCCCAAATGGCAGAGCAGGTTCCAAATTCAGCCAGCCCTCCCCTGGGCATTGCAAAGTACAACTGGGAGAGAGAAAATTGGAATCAGGCAGCCCAGTTCCAAGCCAGCATCACCATCACCATCACCATCACCATCTGTGCATCCTTGGACAAGTTATTTCTTTTCTTTCTGTTTCTTTTCTTTTCTTTTCTTTTCTTTTCTTTTCTTTTCTTTTCTTTTCTTTTCTTTTCTTTTCTTTTCTTTTCTTTTCTTTTCTTTTCTTTTCTTTCTTTTTATTTTGCAAGCCTCAGGTTTCTCACCTGTGAAATAGGGAGAGTGGCATCCACGTCAAAATGTTGCATGAATGTTAAATGACAGAACACCACGCTACCTCCTGCCTCCTCATCTTCTGCTCTGCTCCCCAGGGCCCATGCCTGATTCTCTGCTGTGGGTGGTATGGGGAAGCATCACAGTTATTTTCCCAGCATCCCACTGGGTGATTTCTGTGTGCTAAGTTGTTATCTAGAGCAGTGCTGACTTTTAAAGCTGAAGGACAAAATTGAGGACTAAACACCTTAGAGATTTGGAACCCAAATTTATTATTACGTTCTTAGTGGCCATCATGGTGTTCATGACAGCTGCCTGGTATCTTGCTCAAGGCCTTGAGTTCTAAGTGTTCACAGGCTCAGTTGCCCTTCCACAGGGGTTCCCAGGGCAGGCTTGGCAGGGTCATGATGTGGCCCTCTGTAACCTGCAGCACTCTTCACCCAATCAGAGAAAGCAAATAGTCCAGACAGAGGCTGGAAAATGCTTTATGTGTTGGGTTTGAGGAAGATTTACTTCCCTTATTATGATTTTTCCAAGCTCATATTACAGTAGGTTATGAGCCCTTGAAAAAACTATCCCAGGGCTGAATGAGGAGCAATGAACTGCAGCATGGGGCACAGTGTGGGACCTAGTCCTGCCTGAGGGGTGCCCCGCAGTTACCTTCCAGTAGCCACTTTACCTCTCCAGGCCTCAGTTTCTTCAGTCACAAAGCTAGAATCTTGACTCCTAGTGCTGGGATTTAGACTTTCTTCCAGGTCTTCTTTTCCATGATTTTCATGATCTATAAGCTCAGCTAAGATTTAAGGACACAGAAAACACCCCAGGACCCTGAGTTGAGTCAGGCCACTTCCTAAAGCCTGAATTCTGCCTCAGAAGAGGCTGGGGAATGGTTGGCCTTTCCAGGCATGGATAGTAGGTCCCAGAGTGTCTTCTGACAGCTGCTGCCCAGAGCATAGCTGATGTTGCTGCTCCAAACGCGAGTTCCTCCCATTCCTGCCTCTTGAGACTTCTTTGTTGTCCTGATTTGAGAAAAAGCAAGCTGAGACACAGACGAAGCGCACCTCATTGGGAAGTTATTTGATCCCTACACCCCACTGTCTAGAATTTGTCACAGCCAGAGCAACTCGTTCAGCTGAAAATAGGAGGACATTGTCTCCAGAGCCAGGATGAGATTGGAGAGTGAAGGGAAGGTGGGATTTTGAAGAATAGCTATTCTCGCAAAAGGAGGCTTTTGTGTGCCTTTTGGGAACTGTGACTTCTCACTGCCTTACAGAACTTGGGGTGTACGTGGTACCAGTCTCTCCCACCCGTGGGGGCACAAGGGCTTATGTCAAGCTTTTGGCTTAAGTAGAAGGACTGAGGTGGGAAGGAGGATGGGAGAATTGGGCCAGTGGGGTGTTGTGTTTCTGTGGGTTTGTAGAACTTTTCATCACTAGTCCATATCCATTTCCACCCCAGGGACAGGAGGTACAGTAAAATGGTTAAGAACATGGGCTTTTCATTCAAGCAGAACTGGGCTGAGAGCCTATCTCTTCTTTTCACAGGCTGTGTGATTTGGAGCAAGTCACTTACCCTCTCTGTGCCTCAATTTCCTTAACTGAGATATGGGATAATGAGAATATCTCCTCATAGGCTTGTGAGAATTAGATCAATGAGGTATGTAAACTGTTATTATAGGGCCTGGCTCATAGGACACACCCCACAGGTGTGAGACCTGTAATTACCGACCTACCTCTGGTTATCTAGGCCTGCTATCTGCCGCCAAGTAACCACATCAATGATTTACTCTCACCTAGCTATAAAAATCTATTCTTTATACTCATTTCCCTCTCCCATTTTTAATTTTTCCATTCATCTCTTATGTTTCCATTGTTTTTCTTATAACTTTTTATCTAGTTAATTTTTCTCAGTGAAGATATCTATTCTCCAAAATCTATCTATCTATCTATCTATCTATCTATCTATCTATCTATCTATCTATCATCCACCTATCTCTATCAGTCTGTCTACAACCATATTAAAAATTCCCTCATTTGTAGGACATATATATTTTAGAGAGAGCCATCAGTCCTACCCACATGCAGATGAAACTTTATTGTCTAAGAAGTATTTTACATGTATTAATGATATGAGGCCAAGAAGGCAGAAATGGGTCCCCCCTGTGGTCCTTGCCTTCATGCTGAGCATCCCTGCAAAATGTTCCCCTTTTACTTACTTCTGCTTTTCCATTTGCTTTACTGTGGAATAGATTTTCTCATTCAGGGCACCTGTTCAGCCTCTTTCCATCTGTCTAAGATGCTGACTTGGTTCCATTCTCATCAACACAAATGGGCACATGTGTCCATTTGTACTTTGCTGTCAGTATGGGGCCCAGACTAAAGACAGACCAGGAGAGAGCTCTGCCTCTAGGCAGGGGAAAAGCAATGGTAGGGGACACGGCTGTGAGAAGTAGTGTTTGGCAGGGTAGGGTGAATTCTCCACCAACCCCTGTGCTCACTGGATGTGGAACCTGGGCCAGCTTCACCTCTCTGAGACTCGGTTTCCTTATCTGTGACAGAAAGAGATTGGACTAAGTCTTCTATACAATGTAGGATTTACTTTTCAGTCTGCGTGAGTAGATGATGTCTAAGTTAATACCAGAAAGGAGCAGAATGTGGTGACATGAAGCTGGAGTACATATCACACACAGACAACTCACATATGGATACATATATTCACACACAGGAGTGCTTACACACACTCTCACACATGTAGGAATACTCACACATACATTAATACATATATGCACATGTGCACACACACACACACAATCACTTAGTGCTTGCACTGACACATCGAGATCAGAGCTGAGAGTTTTATGTTCTTTTTTTGTGGACATATGGCAATTACTGACATAAAAGTGAAAACTAGTGTGAGGGAAATAGGCATCACTCTAAGAAGCACAGACACTGATAAAGGAATCTGGGTTGATGGGACATGGCATCATAAGGGCTGTCACCATGGTAGAGTTCATAACAGAGGAGAAGGAATGTGAGATTTCCTATTTAGGGCTCCATTGTGTGTACACTTTCACACACACCTGCCTCCACAATCCTGGTTATGGGTACTAGTGGAGTGGGCACACAAGTCTGTGTGTGTGTGTGTGTGTGTGTGTGTGTGTGTGTGTGTGTGTGGTATGTGCATCTGGTCCTGATCCCATGTTCCTGGTGCTACCCAGTAGCTGAAGCTACTGTCCACTGTCCCTCTACCTGTGAGCCAGCTCAGTCCTCTGACCTAGGAGTCTCTCACCTACTGACTCACATGCACACCAAATCTGGCTGCCCAAGAAGGCCACCACAGTTTCCCTAGGGAGGGAGGTGCTCAGGGCCAGGATGTCCACCCTGCCTCAGTGACCCAGTAGGCTTTCATCTCATGATAATCAGGCTGATTTCAGTCTTGGAGCCCAGAGTTATGGGAATCTAAACATAATGAACTCCACCCTCCCACACCCACCCCAAGATGGGACTCAGGAGCTGTCTATCTGTTGAAAACTACCCTGAACTCTTCATGTAGAATTAGCAGCTGGATAATATATGCAGAAATTTTCATCTCCCACTGCTTATAATGTATTCAGCCAAGGAGGATGGCCAACCTGCCTTTATAGGACCATGACATGATTGGCCCCTGTAATACCTTATTGTTCTCCATTCTTGGCCCATCTGCTCCCTGATGCCCCTGGAGCTGAGCCTGTTTGGAAATGCTTTCAACTCAAGGTTGAGAAACAATTTCATTTCTTTTTTCAGAGAAATCCTTTCTTCAGAGAAATTCAACCCCCTGCACCTCAGCACATAAGGGCAGAACAGATGTCTTTGCTAAAAAGGAGAGAAGTGTACATGGTAATGGGTTTCAGTAAAGGCGTTGGGCAAGGGTGGGCCACTCCTACTTGGTGCTGGGCAAGAGAAGCTTTGTTCTGAGGATCACTTGGGAAAGAATTCAACAATTTGAACCTGTGGACCTGGGCTTGAACTTTGGCACTGACACTGATTTGTGTAACCTTGGGCAGGTCACTTAAGCTCAATGACTATAGGGTCCTCATCTATAAAAGGAGAACACTATGAGAACTAACCGAACTGAAGATGAGGCAGGTGCTTGGAGACCCAGTGCTGTGCAGGGTTGGACAGCAGAATCCACGTGGGTTATTGCAGTGTATGAGAAGGCAATCCAGGTTAGCCGACACAGGAGATGGTTTCTCAGGGGCAAGTGTGGAGTAAGTGAGTTTGCCTCCTCCCAGGATAAACAAGGGTACCCTGAACTCCTGCAAGGAGATGTGTTAGCAGGAAAGGAGATGGGGAGCATGAATACTGGAGAGCTTACCATAATGCCAGGGATACTTTAGGTGCTCTATAAGTGGGGGATGTTTTCATTTGCTTCTTTATAGGTTAGACCCTTAAGCTAGATCCATCCACATACTCCTATTCCTTTCCTTAGTGTCCCACACAGTCAACACCATCACTTGTCTTTGTAGGTGATGACCTTGAGACTCAAGGGAACTGGTTTAAAGTTAGATAGCTAGTAAATGGTGGAGCTGGGATTAGAAACCAGGCCATCCAGCAAGCTGCAGGGTTCCTGATTTCTAAAGGCTTTGGAAAGATCTGACTGCTTCTGTCTTCCTCCTTCTAGCCTGAGCAGTGACTGTGGCTTTATTTGATAGGAGCACACTGGAAGGAAGTAGGCAAGCCAGTGTTTGTTAGTGAGTGGGGGATGGATGGAGAAACCCATTTCTCCCCTTCCCTACCTCCCTAGCAGTGGGTGGGGGATGGTGATGGATGAAGCTGGGGAGAAGGCAGATTGGTTTTTGGACCTGATGGATAAAGTCTCTTACGCTTCCTGAAGTTGTCAGACTGAAGAAATGCAACCATTGCCAAAAGCTGTGGGATTTCTCCCTGGAGATGTTGCCCTTCTGTGAGGGCTGACAAGTGATTCTCTTGTTTATTGCTCAAAGGAGAGAAACAACCTGTCTGCCACTGTCCATAGTGGGATGTTCTGGCTCTGGAGTAGGGGAGACACTCCTTCCTGGGACCTCAATGGAGACCAGTGCAGCAGGAGGGAGGCTCCCTGTGCTGCTTGACCAAGCCCCGCTCAGGAAAATTCCTGTAGTGATTCCTGCTCACCCCACCTCCCCTATGTCTGGCTCTCAGGACCCCCAAACTGAGGACTCCTCTCTCTTCTGGGTGCTGTCCCCTACTCTCCTCCCAGAGCACCTTCACTTTGCTTCACTGCACCTACTTGTTCCTACCCCCAAGAAAAGCCAACTGTATAGTTATTACTGCCATGAACTTTGGAATTCAATGTGGGCTCCAGCCTGAGCTCATCTACTTACTAGCTGTGTGGTTGTTGGTAACTTCCTTAAGCTTCAGTTTCTTGACTATAAAACAGATATTCATACCCATTTCCTATGGTCATTTGGGGACTAAATGAAGTAATAAGTGAAGGACTTAGCTCAATGTCCAACATGTAATAGTTGGTGGTGAAAACTATTCTCTATTACCTCTAATGCTTGCCTATTATTGAATCAGTCCCTTCCTATTTTTCCAGACCTATCTCAGGTCTCACTTCTGCATTGTAACTTATCCTGATGAAAGTACCTTATATTGGATTCCTATATTTTCCTTGAGAACCCTATAAAATTTGGGTCTTCTTTTTATACAATTAATCCAACTAACATGTAGATATTGAGTAACAACCATGTGCTATATTTTTCCTAAGAATTTTCTCAGTTGCATGTCATTTCCACTAGGGCTGGAGATCATACCTTTCTTTCATACCCATTTCCACCAGAGCTAATACAGTGCTGAGTGCCAAGTAGTGGCCTAGTAAATACTTTTGATTGCTAGTTGCTAGGAATCAGAGGCTGGCATATACTGAATGGCCCTGTATCAGGAACTATGGAATGCAAACAAAGAAATAAGAGCCATCTTGTTTAACTGTAGGCATCTGAAAAATAGTTGAGCTCACCAGGTGATGTCAGGTAGCATAGAAGGTGCTCAATGAATCATGTCCTGGATCTATGTTTCCAAAGAGACGGAGAAGACTTCTACCCTGGACTCCCATACAAAGCAAGAGTCCTTCTCTAGCATCTCTCCTTGAGTTTTGCCATAACTTTGGACTCAAAAATGAAGCTTATTTGTTTCCATGTACCTTAAATGATAGGAGTTCTTACAAGTCCAACTCAGAAATGTCAATTGGTCCTTTGGGAAAATGTCCAAAGAATTGAATCTCTTTTCTTCATAGTAAGTCTTCATGTGCTCCAAGACCACTGGATTCCTCCCCTGGAACCATGCCAAGCTTAGGTTCCTTTTCCCCAACATCACAGTGAGAGACAGCTGACAGGGGGCTGGGTGTCTGGTTGTGTCTGACCAAGGCAGAGGGCAATGTGGTGTGGCTGTCACTTTACCTCTACATTGTGCTCTGAAAATGCAACCTGAGTTGGCATCATCTTTTTTTTTTTTTGTTTTTGCCTTTCTAGAGCACTGACTTGGACATATATAAGTCAAGGCACAAATGTATGGAGATGGATATATTTTGGGAAAAAAAGTACACAAATCATAGAAGAATTATGATTAACAGAGTAGAAAGAGTAATATGCAGGCAGCTTTTTGGAAGATGTAAAGTATTTGCATTGACATAGTTCAAAGGCATTTAAGTAAAACACTTCTTTTACCTTTTTTTGTGGCAAAACATACAGTACATAAAATTTACTATTGTAACCATTTTAAGTGTACAAGTCAGGGGCAGGAAGTACATTCACAGTATGTACAAATATCACCACCACCTATATCCAGAACTTTTTCATCATCTCAAACTGAAACCCTTTACCCATCAGACACTAACTCCCATGCCTGACTCCCTGTAGAGAAACCACCTTTTTATTTTCTGTCTTTATGAATTTGACTACTCTAGGTACCTCATATAAGTGGATTCATACATCTTTGTCCTTTGTGGCTGGCTTATTTCACTTATGACCTCATGTTATAGCAAGTGTCAGAATTTCCTTCCCTTTCTAAAGGCTGAATACTATGCCATTGTATGCATATACCACATTTTGTTTATCCAGTCATCCACTGAAAGACATTTTGGGTTGCTTCGATCTCTTGGCTATTGTGAATAATGCTGCTAGTAACATGGGTGTAAAAATATCTGTTCACGTCCCTGCTTTCAACTGTTTAGAGGATATACCTACAAGTGGAATTGCTGGATCAAATGATATCTCCATGTTTAATTTTTGAGAAACCATGATATTATTTTTCACAGCAGCCCCATTTTACACTTCCACTGGCAGTGCACAAGGATTCCTATTTCTCCACATTCTCAACAACATTTACTAGGTTCTCTTTTTTGTTAACGTTTATCCCAATGAGTGTGAAGTGGTATCTCATTGAGATTTTGGTTTGCATTTTCCTAAAGGCTAGTGATGGTGAGCATCTTTATATGTGCTTATCGTTATTTATGAATGTTTTTTTGGGGGGAAATGTCTCCTCAAGTCATTGCCCATTTTTGAGATGAAAGTTTGTTATTTGCTGAGTAAAATACTGACAGGTTCACAGCTGGACAGGAAGTTTGACTCAGGATAAATTATAATTGATTCTCACCTGTATCTAATTTCGTTATTTTTTAAAAATATTTTTTATTTATTTCTAGGAGAGAGAGAGAGACAGCATGAGCAGGGGAGGGTCAGAGAGAGAGGGAGTCACAGACTGAAACAGGCTCCAGGCTCTGAGCTGGCAGTCAGCACAGAGCGCGACGCGGGACTCGAACCCACGAACCGTGAGATCATGACCTAAGTGAAAGTCAGACGCTCAACCGACTAAGCCACCCAGGCGCCCCTCTAATTTCGTTATTTAGATGAGACTTTGGACTTGATACTGGGATGAATTAAGACTTTGGGAGATGTTGGGACTGAATGTTTTAATGTGAGAAGAACATAAATCTTGGTGGGGGGGGCATGGATAGAATCTTATGGTCTGAATCATATCCATCCAAAATCATATGTTGAAACCCCTAACTCCAAATGTGATGGTATTAGGAGATAGGGTAATTAGGTTTAAGGTCATGGGAGTGGGGTCCTCCTGATGGCATTAGTGCCCTTATAGGAAAAGACCAGAGAGCTGCTGACTTTCTGTCTGCCATGCTAGGACACAGTGAGAAGACGGCAGTCTGCAAGCCAGGAAGAGGGCTATCACTGGAACCTGACTCTTTACACACCCTGTTCTCAGACTTCTAGCCTTCAAAAACATGAGAACTAAATGTCTATAGTATTTTGTTGTAGCAATCTGAGCTAAGACATGGTGGCCATAAATTCTAGAAACATGGATATCTATTTGCATTACTTGACCATGTAAGTGACCAATTACTATCACTTCTTGCACTTGAGAGGCTAGGGAGAAGTTACCCCAAATGTTTCCAACAGGATGGAGTGCTACTCATGAACAGAGGTGAAGGGAGGGTGGATGTTAAGTTTCCAGACTGGATTGGACAGTGCAGCTGGGTGGAAAAGCCTGGAACCGCACCAGATCTGAAGCCCCTTGAAGATTTCTTTTGGGGTCTGGTAAAGACACAGGTTTGCTTTTGAAAACCAGAGACACAAATGCAATGAGGCAATACCTCACAGATACAAGTGTTGGTGGAGATGTTGCATGAATGCAATGTGTCTGCTGCAATTTTGCACTGCACATTGTACATTCTGCATTGCTAATGAAAGATAATACAAAATATATGTGATGTCATTGACTTGATTATGTGTTGAAATGCAAAACAAGAAAATCATTTATTGACTATAGTCACCTATGCTGCCAGAATTCATGGCCACTCTGCAGCATAAGTTTCTGTCCGTTGAAAATAGAGTTGCCAAATTTCAAGTCCTGAGTCCAGATCAGAAGTGGAACTCCATGTAGGAGACAAACACTTTGATAGCAGCAATGCGTCTAAAAGGAGTTTTGTTTTCATCTGCCTCTGAGGCTGCTCCAGCACCTCCTGATCTCCAGTCCTTGGGGAGCCCTGTACAGCCCATCCTTTACCCGGAAAAATAGTATTAATTACTTATTTATCCTTGTCCTAATATTCTGTAGGCAATGATTACTTTAAAAGTTTCTGCCAGGGGGACACCTGAGTGGCTCAGTTGGTTGAGCATCCAACTTTGGCTCAGGTCATGATTCAATGGTTCCTGATTTTGAGCCCCGCATCAGGTTCACTGCTGTCAGAACAGAGCCTGCTTCAGATCCTCTGTCCTCTCTCTCTTCCTCTCCCCTGCTCATGCTCTCTCTCTCAAAAATGAATAAACATTTATAAAAACAATAAAAATCAGGGGGCCTATGTGGCTCAGTTGGTTAAGCGTCTGACTTCATCTCAGGTCATGATTTCCCAGTTCATGGGTTTGAGCCCCGTTTTGAGCTCTGTGCTGACAGCTCAGAACCTGGAGTCTACTTCAGATTCTGTGTTTTCTTCTCTCTTCCCCTCCTCCCGCTCGTACTCTGCTTCTTTCTTTGTCAAAAATAAACTTCAAAAAATTTAAGAAAAAATAAAAGTTTCTAACCAGGATGCAGAAGCAAGGCAAGGGAAGAACCGCAAGGCGCACAGCCTATAGCTCTAGACTCAGAGGGCAGTCCTGGACAAGACTGAGCCCCTTCCATCCCCTTCCCTGTGGGGTGGGGACAGAGGCCCTACACTCACAACAGCACACCAGCCACCATGGCTGTTGTGTGTTGGAGCTGTCCAGCCCTTGCTGTGTGGAGTCCTCAGCCTCACTGGCTGCTGCTTTCTGGGTCATTTAAACTGAACACATGGTCTGGTCATGCTGAGCATCCTTAGCAGGAGCTCTAAGAAAAAGACAGCCAAAGTACATGGTGTTCAAGGAAGGTACCTAGAGGTGGGCTTGGAGGATCTTTAGAGAAGCAGGGATTCAAGTCTGTAGAGTAGAGGTGAGGCCAAGAGAAATCAGAGCCAAGGCAGAAGGTGGATGAGAAGGAAAATGATGCTTGGGCTGGGCAGTGGAGGGAGTGGAATGGGGGATGACTTGGGGAAGGTAGCAGGAACAGACCTTGAAGACTCCTTGCCTGGGAGAGGGGTTTTACAGGAGCACAACCAGGAAAGGGGGAGATCCTCCTGCCTGACTTGTTTTGGAAGCTCATGGCCTCTACCTTCCAGAATGCTGTGCCCCTGGGCTGACTCAGCAGGATCAGGCACTAGGAGAATGAGTCTGGGTTTTAGATTCATTTCTGGAAAACCTACCTTCCACCCCCAGACTCATTATTTACTGATCTGAGACTCTGGATGAGACCCTCAGAGTTTTCAAACCTCAGAGTCCTCGTCTGTAAAAGGGAGACTAGTAACACCTTCTATACCAGGGTTTGGTGAGGGCCAAATGAGAAGAAACGTGCCCTGATGTCAGTGTGTGTGTCGTGTGATAGGCACTCAGGAAATGTTGCCTGCCTGTACCACCCTGACCTCCCCTCCACACCCACCCCCCACCCCCCCGCTTTCCTTTCTACTTCTTCTCCTCCCCTTCCCCTCCAGCTACAGTATCTTTTCTGACATACTGGCCCTCCCCAGCCTCCCAGGTAAAGGTCAGACTTCACATCGTATATCTGTATCTCTGCCTGTTTTTCCTTTCTCTCTCATGGAAATCCTTCAAGGTTAACTCGACTGACAGCCCCAACTACTCTACTTGCTGGGGAGAAAATCTCCATAGCAACAAGTCTGGATGCTCTGCCCTTCCTTCCTCCTTCCCCCAGGCTAGAAGCTCAGGCCCCTCGTATCCTTGCTTCCAGGGGACAGGGCACTGCCTTTGCTCTCAGCTTCCATGAGACTGGAGGGATCTTCTACCTCAAAGTGGTTCAGCGAAATAAACCAGGTAACTTAGATTTCTCCCCAACATGCCATCATAAGTGAGTTTACCTGCTTTCTTTGTGAACTGAGGAGGTTAAAAGATGGATGAACAGCTAGCTCCATTCGGTAGCTGGGCAGGGGGAAAGTGATGCTGTTTGTATGGGACTGTGCATGAGACCTGATTCTCTGCCAGAAGTATGGTGCCTCCTCTAAGGAAAAGGGGACGATACCACAGGAGAAAGTGATGATGACCAATAAGAGAGACATTTCTCTATCTGGGCCAAATAAGCCAGTTTTAAATAATGCAATAGGCTTTGGAGGCCTGGAGTTCCCAGGGGCAATTCATAATGAATGAGCCCTGCCTCCTGATCTCTCCTCCCTTCCCAGGGCTGCAGAGGAGCAGCCTCTGCAGAGAGAAGGCCTGCTTTGTCCTGTCCTCACTCTCACACCTGAGGCTGGAGGGAAGTGAGCTTGGGGGAGCATTCAGTGTCAGTGTCTGGAGGGGCCTGGGGTGGGGAGTCCTCTTTTACCAGGCTTTGTGGGCGTGGCTTGGGCTGATGCTTAGAAGCTAGGTCTAGGCTTCTCTTCCCCAGCGATCGCCAAATAATAGACCAAATCCATAGGCCATCTTACCTCTTTTCTCTCCCTCATCCATGCCTGTGAGTCAGCAAGTCCCAAGGATTCTGCTGCTCTGACCTCAGGTTTACACACTTGTTCTCTTCCCCATGGCCACTGCCTTGGTTTGTGTCCTCACTATACCTCCCAGGACTGATCCCACAGCCTCCAACAATCTCCCCACTCCCAATCCCCAACCCCTACACTTCACCAGAGAAACCCTGCAGAGACCCAGACTGATTCTTGCAAGGCCCTTCTTGAAGTCCTTTGGCCCCATCTCTTACTGGATCGGGTCTACCTTCCTTGGCTGGTGCTTATGGGGGCCCTTCCCTCGCCCTCAGGGGAACAGGCAATACCCATTCACATCTCAGTGCTGTGGCTCCCTTCCTTCTGCCCCTCTGCTTGATCCTACTCATCGCCCAGGGCCTCCTGAAGTTGTCTCCTCACAGATGCTTGGTGGCTGGCCTGTCCTGCCTCATACTCCCCTTGCAGATATTTATGACAGCTTTTTGTGGGTCATCTGTTCATGTGCCCAACTTTCCCTCTGAACAGCAGCCCTTCACAGCTGGACTGTGACTTATCACTGTTTCCTTAGTTCGAGCTCAGTGCCTGGCACTGAGAGGGCTTCGTAGGGTCTGATGGATAAATGGGTAAATGAATGAACAGACTCTTAGTGGATGGACTCTTAGTGGAGGAAGTAAGAAGGTAGGAAAAAGGCAGGCAGGCAGGAACAAATGGCAGACCAGGTTGATGGTATGTGCATGGAAGAGTGTGCACAGTGCTGAGCCTGTCTGCTGCTGGGCAGATTCAGCATGGTCAGCTCCAGGCAGTTCCAGGGATTGCTCCAAGCTGGGGAACACAGACTTCCTCTCCCACCTCTCAACTCCTCCCAGCCTGACTCCTGATGGGGCTATGGACGTAACCCCAGTTGGTGTAGGAAGGAGCCTACACTGTGCTCATGTCTCTCAGGGAATCTTCACCATGAGGCAGGGGCAGAAAGCCCTATACTATTCCCTGGCATACTATTCCCTGGCCATGGCCAAGTTATTGGTGCTAATTGAGTGACTGAGGACCAGGACAATGAGAAGATGACCTACAGGGATGGCTTACATCAGGGACTCTGACTTTCCCTTTATGCTTGCCCTTCCTGACACTGGGGAGTGGAGGAGGTTTTGTTCTTGATGCTCAGAGCTATGATGATAACTGTTATGGGGAACAGTACAGGGTTTTCCATATTATCTGGCTTTGTATGATTCTTAGGACCCTTGTGCTTCTCTGCTCATGGTGAAGTGCTTTCCATCTTGCAACATGCCAGAGATGCAAAGGGTCAGCACTGAGACTGCAGTAATCATGTGTTTGCTTGTGTGTGCAGATGTGTGTGCATATATGTGTATGTGTGTTCTTCCAAGTGTATATATGTACACATGTTCACTTGCACCTGTGTGTGTATGTGTATGTATATGTATACACGCACATGTGTGCTGGTGGATGTGGACTTGAGTGTGTGTGCATGTGTATGTGTGTGTGTGTGTGTGTGTGCACGTATGTGGAAGGCTCTGGGCTCTAAGCACACAGAGATAGGAGAGAAGGACTTGAGCCTACGCAAGGCATGACACCCTCAAAGGGAAGCACTGTCACTGAAGGGGTGAGTAGGAAGTCTGCTGCAACCCCAGGGAGCAGAGGAGACAAGAGCTGCTTGTGATTTAGGTGGAAAAGTGCTCTGTGTGCAACTGGTACCTGAAGCCTCTGTCAAGTGGTGGTTTAGAGTTGGAGCTGACAGTTCCTGTGTGGGCCAGGATCCCCAAACTGAGAAATGAACATAAAAATCGATCCCCTGTCTGATTCCCCAAGGTGCCAGGAAGAAGCTGACAAAAAACTTAGGTCGCGTGGGATTTCCATTGAGAAAAAGATCCATGCTGATTATGAATTCACAATCAAAATGTCAAATATATTCCATGCATTATTTTATAAGCTATACAGCTGAAGAAACAGGAAGCCTGGAACCTCAAGCACCAAAGGCAATACAACACTATGTAATAGTCTATAAAGATTATTAGAGATGGAAGTCATAAAAACCATAAAATGGAAGAGGACATTATGATAAAAGAACACGAAGGTCTGAAAAAATGAACTTCTCAAAATTAACATGGTTCATGTTAAAATTAAATCTAGTGGGCAAACTAGGCAGCTGGCTGAATGCAGTGGAGAGAAGATAGTGAGGTGGAAGACAGCTTAGAAGACATCAGCCAGAGTGCCTCTCCAGCCAAAAGTGACAAATGTCACAGAAAAGTTAAGAGACATGGAGGATAGAATTAGAGAGTCTCAGACTCCCCTAACAGCAGAGAGAGAAGGGAATGGGGCAGAGGCAGTACTCAATGAGACCACAGCTGAGAAATTAACAGAACTGTTAACAGATATAAAGGTTCATGTTCAGGAAATGTAAACACAGCTATCAGAGAAATATACTATGGGCTGAGTGTATGTATTCATTTGGAAATTTGGAGCACCTCTCAGGCACTGAACAGTTCTTGTACATGAACATGGAGCCCAGACGTAATGCCGAGAGAGGTTCTATGACTTTCAGGGGTCCCGTGCATGGCTCGGCACATGGCCAGATTTGTCTGTACCAACCTCTGGTCTGCTCTGCTCACTCTGCCATCCCTTGCTTCCCATATAGGTGTGAAGGTCAGAGCCAGGCTCGGAGTTAGGATGCACTGCGCTCTCTGGTACCTGCTCTCGGGATATCCCCTTCCTTTTTCTGAGGCTCTCCCTGTTTTTAGCAGATGCCTAGCTCTGAGCTAAAGACACAGCCAGCCCAGAGCTTTAAGGACCCCATCCTCTGTGCTATGTGGGGGTCCTGCCTTTTTTTTTTTTGTCTGTCAGGGCCTCTTCCAGGCTTCAAGACCCAGAACCTGGACCCAGGTCCCCATGGATAGACTTTCCTGGCAACACCTGCTTGTAATCGGCACTGAGCAGAGAAGGCTTTGTGCATGCATGACTGCCTCATAAAATGCTGCACACTCAGTTAAATGTACATTTGAGGTAACAACACACTTTTTAAATATCAGTATGTCCCTCATAGGCATCCTAGATTTTTGTTTTTCTTCTAATCTGGCAGCCCCCTGTGTTTGGTCATAAAGGGCAGTGTCACAACAGAATCTGGCAGGGTGGGTGGTCCAGCTCCCAGTACTGGCTCTGTGGGCAGAGGTCCTACCCAGACAGTGTAGAGGGTTGTGAGTTGCCAGTGAACCCTAACAGAGCAGGACCTGGCAGTATGTTCCCTTTTCACCGGTCTAGTCTCTGCTGTGCATGCTTCAGTCTACCCCCTGCTGCCCCATAAACGGCTTACTTCTTACCCAGCAAATTCACAGCATGGGAAGACATGGAGTACCAGCCTGAGCTCTTGACCTGGAGTCCTGTGACCTCATGCCAGCCTCCCCTCTCTGAATGGCTCTTTATTTGTCTGTAGAAGATTCCTTACACTCCATGCTTTCTCACAGGGAGGCAAGCAAAGCCCAGGGAACAGGCTTTCCCTGCAAAATTTCTTCTTTCAAAGAGCAGAAGTTCCATCCATCAATCCTAGTGACGGCTTTGAAGAGTGGGCACAGCTCCCACATCAGCCAGCTGTCCATTTTTCAAGAAAAGGAAGAGGGAACCTTTGCCAAGGTGAGATAAGGGAATGTTTCCTTAAATGGCCTCACTCGTCCATTACCTGTGTGGCCAGGACAGAAGAGCATTTATTGCCGGGAGCCATGGCCCCCTGGGTAGGGCCATGCTCTCTCCACAGAGCCCTCAGTGGGCCATGAATCTCTTAGCTGAGATAGCAGATGTGGGGAAATGGGAGGAAGTGAAAGCATCAGATCTCAGAGGAATCTGCCCCAGCACCTGGTCAGTGGTAGCAGTGGGACAGAGCCCTAGTAGCTCAGGTCAGGCAGGACGCAAGCATGATTTGCATTTAATTGTTCCTATGAACATTCACTGGGATTCATGTACCAGACACTGTGCTGGCCACTATCACATATATCAATTCACTCAACCCTCATAAAAACTCTGAGATGAATTTGTTATTAGTGTGACAGTATACTTTATTGTCCAAACTGAGACTTTTTTGAAGTGAAAGGAGGTGTGACTGATATGTTGGGACCCCACATAGCTGCCATGTTGGCCCCATGCACATGGAGCCATGAGGTCATCCGTGGAAAGCTGGGGCTCAGATATGTTCATACATTTTGCCCAAGATTCAGCAGCAAATCCAGCTGCAAATTCCAGACCTGCAAAGGTGAGGTTTGAGGAGTTCTTATTCCCTTTGACACCTGCTTCTGTGACCCCAGGGGATAGGTTAGAGAAATGCCATGCTCCACTCGGCTGGGAAAGTGCAGAACAGACAGCAACCTCTGGCAGGCCAGGACCGGTGCAGTGTTCCTGAGCCCTTCACTCACTGGAAGGCTAGCCTTGCCCATGTTGTAGGCCAAACCTGACCCCAGGGCAGCTGGAAGCCCCTTCCCTGCTGTGGATTGCTAGGCCAGGCCTGCTGGATAACAGACAGGCTCTTGACCAACCCAGTTTCAGGGCTGAAGAGCATCAATCTGCATATTGTTTCAAGATCAATTTGTTTGTCTAATGTCTCTTTCCAGCATGTGGCCTCTCTTTTCTCCAAGACTGTGACTTCCTGAGCAAAAATATGTTTATTTTTGTTGGGGTCCCTCACCCCAGCAACACATACTACATAAATGTATGCATATATGGGCTATTTTCTAATTGGCCTTATTGGTTTTATTGTAGAGAAAGTAATATTTTCCTAACCTGTTTTATTGCAGACAAATCAGAAGACAGTGCATTTTTTTGTGTTCATTCCTTCATTCAACACCTATTTATTGAAAACCCGCTCTGTCCCAGACACTGTTATAGGCTGGGACAGTAGTTTAAACAGAGGTTACAGTAGTTTAAACAGATTTTTTAAAGCCCATAATCCCAAATCTGACATTTTACACACACTATAACCAGTAACAAAAAAATAAGTTTTAAACTATCAGGAATTTATAGGTGCTCTGAAGACACCTATACCAGGATTAAGGGAGAATGGGTTCAGAAGCATTACATCCCTGAGGAAAGCAGACTAGAGGTAGAGGGACCTGGGGGCTAGGGCACACAGCTCATTAGGGCTCAATGACATATTAATACTCAGTGACATGCAAACCAACTGGCTTGACGGGTGGGTGTGCTGTTTGAGAATGGGTAATGGCACAAAAATACTTCAAGAAAAATGAATTTCATGAACAACTGTGGGAGGTGGGGAAGGCTGGGGTCCCCCAGGAACTCCTTCTCTGGCCTGACCCCCTCTGCCTGGCCCACACAGGCTTCCCCTTCCTAGGCAGCCACACATCCCTCCGTCTACCCCCTGAGTTTATAATCTATATTTGCCATCTTCACTTATGAGTCTCTTACCCTCAGGTCCTTGCAATATGGGAGAGACAAGAATGTCATCTGAAGCAAACAACCTTTTTCTCTTTCTCCTCTTTGCTTCTGGAGATGACTTTGGATGGCAGCAGCTTGACAGTACCCATCTGTGAGCTCCTATCCAGAGATGGCGCTGGCCCACCTTCTATCTCCATCCCACTGGATAGGGCCGTGCATCTCCCCACAATACCCAGTGAGCCAGCATGGGGACTAACTTCACAGGTTGTCATGAAGATGGAGTGAGACATCACAGTGCTTGGCACATAGTAAATGCTCATTAAATACTAGTTGCTATTGTTATTTGTTATTATTAAGTACATGGTAAGTCCCTGATATTGTTGTGAATGTTTTATAAAAGTCCTTCTGATGTAATCCTCACAAATACCTTAAAGGATATATATTACTGTATTGTTCTGTGTTTATAAACGAGAAAGCTGAGGTTTAGAGAGGTTGAGACAAAGTCATAGGTCACACAGCAATTATGAGGAGAAGCTGAGATTCTATGGCAGGCCTGTGTTGCCTTGTGTGTGCTCCTTCCTTTTGGGGTACAATGGCCAAAAAAAGGAGTGGAGAATGGAGAAACTTCTGTAATCTCCATGGACACAGACCTTGGTGTCTCCGTTCTCTCTTCTGCTGGTTGTTGCTCTCTTTCTGGGAGCTAGGGAAAGGCATGCTACAAGAGGCCACATCTCACAGCAAGTTACAAAATTATGCCTTGCAGTCAGAGTACAGTTGGATGCAACGAAACAAAATTTGTATTGGAATCTATTATGGTCCCAACATAAATTAATTATAACCCTTCTGCTGGAGGGAAGTTTCATATATAATTAATGCTTGTTGGAGAAAAGAGGAAGGAGCCAGGAAGTACAAAGCAGCTATGATCTTCAAGAGGAGCCCAGCAAAGGTGGGGTTAAAATGATTCTCTTTGTTGGGGTTCAGGTTGTCAGAGGCCCTAACAGTCAGCCCTCATGTTAGCTCTAATAATGGTGCACGGCCCAAGCCCTCCCAGGTGCTAAGCACATCATATACATTGCCTAGTTTAATTTCCAAAAGAGACTTGTGAAGTCTCATTAGCCCCAATTTACAGACAAGGAAACTGAGGTTAATAGACTTGCTGAAGGCAACACAGCCACTGAAGTCTGTTCATCTCTAAAAGTGTGACTGCTTTACCTCCCACCTCTCACTCAGCTTCAGAGGCTGCAGTCCACATTTGGACGCTTTTTTCTGTGTAGTTCTGATTAAATCACTTAGTCAAGTCTCTAAGGCCTAGCTATTTGCTCTGGAAAGAAGAGCTAAGAAGATCTGCCTACCTGCAGTGAAGTTGGAAGAATCTCAGGTAGGCATGCACTTTGCTCATTCATCGTGTGCCCATTGTGAAAAACCAGAGAGGCTGCCCAGGGGTGGGTTTCAGCAGCTGTGCTGCTGATGGGCTGTGCTGGCATTTAGGGAGTGCTAGCAGCTCAGAGATGGATGCATGCAGAGCTGGCTGCCCACCTTGGCTGGGAAAGCCCCTCTTGTTGGGACCATCTAGCCTGGAGAGCCTCCCAGGGAATTCCCTTAGGGCGAGGTCACTGGGACAATGTGATAGAACTGTGAGAACAGATACTTATCCAGTGCCTTCCCTGTGCAAGGCACTGTATTAAGGCTTTACAACCACAAATTCTAATTCTCATGAATACCTTATGGGTGGGCATCTCCATCCCTGAGCACAGAGGTGCTAAGCAGCTTGTTCCAGCCACACAGAGGACATATGGTGTAGCTGGGATCTGGGTGCAGTCCCAGCTCAAAGACTTACCAAAGTTATATTCAACTCTGACACCACAATCCCACAGTTCACTCATTGCGGTTATGGGTCATGCAAGGTACTGTCGTGAGATTGTAACCTCCACAGTGGAGGCAATCTTTTCCTTCATCCTGACTGTCTCTTATCTAGAAGAAACATGCCCTTTTCCTAATTGTTCTCTACTGCATTGAGGGGCTTCATGAGGTAGTAGAAAGAATTTTCCTTTTTTCCTAAAAAGGAAGGCAGTGAACCTGCCCCACATTACAGCCCTCCTATTCCCTTGACTGAATCATTAGACTTCTCTAAGTGTGTCCTCATCTGAGAAATGGGGACAAGGACATCAACTTCAGAATTGCCAAGGCCAACACACAGGAGGCAGACAATGGATGGCAACCACTGGTCATGGATCTGAAGAAAGCAGGATCCATATAGGCTCAGGGGAGGTTTGAATGGGACCTAAGTCAATGAATAAAAGCTGCACACAGGGTGACAAGGAGGAGCCATCTAGGTGTGCATCAGGGTATGTGTGTGTACACATGCATATGTGTGCATGTTTATGTGAGACTGTGCACACACACGTGACTGTCTGTGTGTATGCCCATGGGTGTGTTCATTCACACACAGAAGGGAGAACTGTAGAGAAGTGAGGTGGTTAGGTGGGTAAGGAGGTGGGAAAAGGACACCAATAAGCTTAGTGCCTAGGGAATGGGCTGGGAGAGGAGCCTGAGGCCTGATTACAAGGGCCCAGGTGCTTAAAGTCCTCTCTCTGCCTCCCTCCCTGTACTAACTGCACTGTGAACTGAAGCAGAAGCCCACACACCTCATTTGATCTTAGCTGGAGGGAGACTGGCTTTAATTACATGAGGCTCAGCCATTGGAAAGTGTACATTCCTTTCCTTCCTCTCGCCCGTCTCTCCTTGCTCACCCAAGGGTTGCTCTGGTTTCTATGAGCACACCAGGATCAGGCCTGCAGGGACAGAAACAGCCACCCAGGGTGTCTGCATTGCTACATGCAAGTACTGAGTGCTTGGAAGCTAAGTATACCTGGGTAACTTCTGCTTGCTCTTCTCTTTGGAAAAACTATAGTTCTGTTAAGTTATAGGAGACTGAGCACTGAGCTCATAAATCTGAAATCTGACCTACTTTCCCCTCAAAGCATCTTCCCATATGCTTCTGTCATCCCAGCTCCTTGGCCTTGTTTCATCTGCCTCATTGGCAGGTGACTGTGTCTTTGCTGACTACAGGCTACTTTTTCTCTCCAGCTGTGAGACCCTTCATTTCTCCCTCTTCCTACATGTGACCTTCTCAGAGATGCAGAAACCAAAAGATTGTTTGATGGCCTCCAAGCACAATGTACAAATCTCCATGCCTGCCCTGATTCTGTCCATCAACCTGTATTAAGTAAAGATATAGAAAAGGCATGACGTCTGATCTTGAGTAAAGCAAAGCCTGATGAAAAAAGTCAGTGAAAGCAACATTTGATTAGCTACTCTTCATCTCCCAACCTTGGGCCTTTGCACATGCTGGTCTTCCAATCTGAGCACAGCTTTTTCTGCCTAGCTTGTCTGCTGACATCCTTGGTATATACTCTGGGACACAGACATGTTTTTCTATAACTCTTGATTTCTCCAACTTTTCTTGCCCTGCACTTTTCCTAGTCATTGCTCTCACGACTACTGTGATATGAGTTCATTTTGTGCTTGCTTATTTAGTGCCTGTCTTCCCATTAGACTGAAAGTTACCTGAGGACAAAGGCATGATCTTCTGTTTTCTGCATTTGATAGCCAGGGATTAGCAACAGGTCAGGCACACAGTGGACACCCGGTAAGTGTTCATATACTCGTCATAGTGTAATAAGGATGGCACTTCACTTTTGTGGTTTGCCTCCAGAAGACCCATTATCCCAGTCTAGTCTTTAAAAAAAGCATCGGACAAACCCCAACTGAGGGTATACATAGAGGTGAATCAACTATTGGAATTGGAGGCTTCAACACCCCTCTATCAGTAACTGATAGATCCAGCAGGCAGAAAGGATGTAGTCGAATGGAGGAGCACCATCAATTAACTGGACCTAATTAACATTTATAGAACAGTTCATCCAACAACAGCAGAACACACTTGCTTCTCAAACTCACATGGAACATTCACTAAGATAGACCATAAAACACACTTTCACACATTAAAAAATTGAAATTGTCCAAAATATGCCCTCAAACTACAAAGAAATTAAACTAGAAATCAATAACAGAGAAATAGCTGGAAAACCCCAAAATACTTGAAGATCAAGCAAGGCAGTTCTAAATAGCACACAAATCAATGAAGAACTTTCAAGAGAAATTTCAAAATATTTCAAACAAAATGAAAATTAAAATATAACTTACTAAAATCTGTGTAATGCAGTAAAATCAGTGCTTAGAAGGAAATTTTTATCACTGGATGCATATATGAGGAAAAAATAGATATCTCAAGCAATAACCACGACTTTCATCTACAGAAACTAGAATAAGAAGATACAACTAAATTTAAAGTTAGCAGAAAAAAAGAATAAAGATTAGAACAAAAGTCAATGAATAATAATCAGGAAATCAATAAAATCCACAAAACCAAAAGCTGTTTCTTTAAAAAGATCAAGAAAATTGTAAATATCTAGCCAGGTTAACTAAGAAAAAATGGAGAAGATACAAATTAGTAATGTTAGAAATGAAAGAAGGGGCATCACTACAGATCTCATGGGTATTGAATGGATAATAAAGGGATATTATGAACAATGCTCTGCCTACAAATTTGGTAACTGTGATGGTTAATTTTGTATGTCAACATTACTAGGCAATGGTGTGCCAGTTAGTTAGTCAAACATTATTTAGGGTATTTCTGTGAGGGTGATTTTGGATGAGATTAACATTTAAATCAGTAGACTGAATAAAGCAGATTACCTTCCATAACATAAGTTTCAATCAGTTGCAAGCCTAAACAGAACAAAAAGGCTGACCCTCTTTTGAATAAGGGAGAATTCCTCTTGCCCGGCTGCCTTCGAACTGGGACATTGGTTTTTTCTTGCCTTTAGACTCCAACTGAAACATCAGTTCTTTCTGAATCTTGAGCCTGCAGACCTTCAGACTGGAACTATACCATCATCTCTTCTCATTCTCAGGCTTTCAGACTTGTTCTGGAACTATACCATTGGCTCTCCTGGGTCTCCAGCTTGCTGATTCCAGTATGTCAGACTCCATCATCGCATGAGCCAATTTCTGATAATAAATGTCTGCATAGATTAGGTAGTAGGTAGAGATAGATAGATAGATAGATAGATAGATAGATAGATAGATAGATGATAGAGATAGATTTGTATCTCTATCTAGTTCTATTCTATCATCTATCTATCATTTACCTAACTATGTGTCTGTCTGTCTATCATCTATCTATCTATCCATCTATCTATCTATCGATGTGACCTTGAATTTGGCAATGACTTTTTAGGTAAAATACCAAAAAACAAGATCCACAGAAAACCAGATTGACAAGTTGAGCATCATTAATATTGAAACTCCTACTCTGTTAGAAGTACTATTAAGAGAATGCAACGATAAATTACATACTGGGAGACCATGTTTGCAAAACACATACCTGACAAAGGGCTGCCATCCAAAAGTATAAATAACTCTTAAAAACTCAACAATAAGAAAGCAAATAGCCTAATTAAAAAATAAGGCTAAAGACTGGGACACCTACCTCAACAATCACGATGTGCAAATGGTGAATAAACATATGAAAAGATGGTCACCTTCATTTGTCGTTAAGGAATTACAAATTAAAACAATGAGCTACCACTACACATTATTGGTTAAAATTCAAAGCACTGACAATGTCAGATGCTGAAGGGGATGTGGAGCAACAGGAACTCAATTATTGCTGGTAGGAAGGCAAAAGTGGCGAAGCTACTTTGGAAGATAGTCGGCAGTTTCTTACAAAACTGAATACACTCTAACCACGTCCTCAAGCTGTCATGTTCTTTGGTCTTTACTCCCATGAATTGAAAACTTATGTCGATACAAAAACCTGAACATGAATGTTTACAGACCTGCGTTCATAATTGCACAAACCTGGAAGCAACTGATTTGTCCTTCAGGAGGAGAATAGATAAATAAGCTCTTGTACTACAATGGAGTTATTCAGTTATTCAGTGATTAAAAAAAAAAGTATCAAGCCATTTTTAAGAAGACGTAGAAGAAATGGAAATGCATATTACTAAGTGAAAGCAGACAATCTGAAAAGACCACATACTGTGTCATTCCAACTATATGACATTCTGGAAAAGACAAAACTATTGAGACACTAAAAAGTTCATTGGCTGCCGAAGGCTCAGGAGGAAGTAAGGAGGGATGGGTAGGTGAGGCAAACGGGATTTCTGTAGCAGTGAAACTATACTGTATGACACTATAATTATGGCCACGTGTCAGTATATTTTTGTCAAAACCCAGAGAATGACAACACAGAGTGACCCCTAATATAAACTATGGACTTTTATTTAATAATAAGGGATCAATTTTGGTTTATCAATGGTAACAAATATACCACATTAAAGCATGATGTTAATAATAAGCCAAACTAATAAGGAGGGTAACAGCATAGATGGGAACACTCTGTATTTTTTGCTTAATTTTTTTTAAATCTAAAAGCTGCTCAAAAAGTTTATTAATTAAAATAAATAAAACAAGATATTTATTAACAACAAATCAAATAGGAAAACCTGTCCATATGACCCTCCCCTTTCCCTACTGCCATGGCATAGACTTTCCTCTGCTCCCTGCAGTGTACATTCCTCCCCAGGGCTAGGGAATGAGTGACAAGGAAGGTTTCATGATCTCAGCTAATGGCTCCAGTGATGGATATTCAGGCTCATGCATTACTTAATGCATTGAAATCCCCAGAACTTTTGATCAAAAGTGAATAGTGATTTTTTTTTCAGATCTGACAGTGGCTTGAGGTTGTGGGGACTTAGTGAGGCAAATCCATGGCTTCCTTGGGGAGGGAAATTCTTCTGTATTGATCTGGGGACTGAGATTCAGGATGTCTAGGCAGTACTGGATTTGTAATCTGAGAAAAAAAAAAAGAAGTAAATCTATGCCCAATACACACAGAGTCTACTTTGGCATTTCCCCTTAGATGCCTCAGAGACCAGGGGAAAAGCCTCCAGAACCATTTTTACTGAAGCCCAAGAAAAGATCCAGGCCCTACACTCCATTTTCATTTGGAATCTATTTTTCCTCTTCTTCCTCAACTCTTATTTATGTGCTACTTGAATAGTGATTTTTCTTTTTACTTAACGTGTCCAATTTTGTATCACTTGCTATTGGATTTGGAATTGCCCACCTGGTCATAGGCTGTGACTTCTATCCTGCAAACACCCTGTTGTGTGGTATATGGGACCAGGCCCTCCCCACTCAGACCACAGGGACACACCCACTATGGTTCTCTTCAGTGTTCCTCTTATCCAGGGATAGTCAGGGTTAGCACAGCTTGTAGCAAAGGTCAACATACACAGGGCTTGATACCTGGGGCTGACATGACAGAACTTTTAATAAGCCTTTAGGTTATTGTGCTGGTAGAAGGTTGATTACACTGGATTGTAATCATCTTTTCCTTTCCCTCAATAGGATAGGTCTACAAAGAGGCTGGACCACAGAGACTGAGATTTTGGAGAAATAAATATATGAGATTTTTTTAAAAAGCTCATTTGCATGAAAATTTTAGGAACCAGGCAAGATAATCAAATATTCAGGATAGTTTGGTGCAAATAAGAAGGTAGACCCCTACCGGACCTCTAATGTGGTCCTTTCCAATCTGGTTATTGGCACTCCCACTACCAACCACTGATAACTCACGCTAATAAGACCTCTAAAACCATCTCCTTTCACCTTCTTTTATAGGTGAAGAAACTAAAGGTCAGAGGATTGAAGAGACAAATCTCAAAGAAGCACAGTCAAATGGAAAAACCAAGAGGAGAACCTGGGTCTTCTGGCTCCCACCAGCGCTCCTCCTGCTACCACTTGGCCCCCTGAATCACATGATCTCTGAGGAGGGGAGGAACAGGACTTCTCAGGGCAGGTGAGGCTGTAGGCCAGGATGCAGTGTGGTCAGCAGTCCCCAAGCCCAGGAGTAGGGTTTATAAAGCAAAATGTGTTGCTGGCCTCTATTAACATAAGGCCAACCAAATGCGGAAACTGTGGCTTTAGGGGTGACATGAACTACGGTCAAAGAAATTTTGAGATTTACTGCCCTGAAAGGTACCGGATCTTGTTGAGGCCAGGAGCAAGGCTAAATACTAAATTACATGAAGCTGGAATGTACTAGTTGCTTTTGCATAATTTGTATGAAATGCTCTGCAAACTTGAGGTGCAAACATAGACACAATTATTTAATTTTTTCAATCAAATATTGACACTTGAAATATTGTTTGTAGTAAATTCAGTATATCATTTAATTTTCTATGGCTTTCTTTATGAATAGTCTGAGAATTTTCTAGGGAATTTGAAGCTGATGAGAGTAAGTTCTGTTTCCACACATAGCTGTTAGAACAAAGACATGATCTCTGCATCTCACTGCCACATGGTGTCGCTGTTAAACACTGGTTCTGTGTTGTTTTCAGCCTGAGGGTTGCTGCTGATGTGGTCCTGCTGGGAGTCAATGTGGCCCAGCTGCGTGCACCTAATATGATCATTTTTCAGGGAGAATGAGCTATCCTCTGAGCTGAGCCTGGCTTGAGCTATCCACCTGCCTCTGCAACTTGATGCATGGAATCCCAGGGTACGTGGTATTGTTCTGGGTGCTAGTTGGTGTCAGAAGTCAAGGGCAGAACTTATACACTGACTCATGAATCTAGAACCACAATCTACTTCTCAGAGATCCATCCTAGGGAATAGGTAGTTTTTCTTTTAAATTCTCAAACACAAACGCAAAAACAACAACAATGCCCATATAAGGAGCCTAAATTGGACATAATTGGTCTGGCATAGGACTCAGATATGGGCATGGAAAGATGTCCTTGTAATTTCAATGAGCATCTCAGGTCACAGATCATTGATGTCAGAGAACAGAAAAAAATGGGGCACCCTTCTTAATGTAGAATGCACTCCCACATCTTATGCCTTATGCCTGTCAGGAGGATTTATGAATGGGGTAGCTTTTCAGCTAAGTTCTCTTGCTTTAAAGACTAGAATGACGGGACTATGGTGTCCAGATAGCCAACCAAAGGAGACACAGGCCTTGGGTGATGGATGAAATCATTAAATACATTAAAGCTGTCTCATCAGCTGCCTGGCTGGTTAAAGAAAATCATCTTGTTTGCAAAGTGTTTAAGTGGCTTTCTTATTAGCATACATATTGTTTCCTATTACCATTATTAAACTAATGTGGATATATTTTTTCCACAAAATGTGCTTGGGAATGAGCAGCTATTTATTTATTCGGAGGCTGGTAGAAGAGTTCCTGGACTTGTCTCCAGATCCTGGTCTCCTCTCCAGCCCAGTGGAATTGTAGCAGGAAATGGAGAGGGAAGAAGAAAGAGGAAGGACTTGTAGGTAGAGTAGGGGTAGCTGAGGAAAGAAGAGAAAGAGAGAAGGGGCGATGGCAAAGTATAAAGAGAATTAGATGGAGAAAGATACAAACACTAGAAGAAATAAAACCTAACTTTGATATAGCACTTCGCAACCATGCGAAGTTTATGATCGTATTCGACACCGTGTAGTGCTTAAGGGTAAAAAGGCCAATAAAATTGGTTCTCCTGTTATTCTTGTGAGGAAATTGGAACTCTGACATACATGCAGTTCTTTTCCATGAAGCTTGACTCAGTGGAGCAAGGGGAGGGTATGATGGCCTTGCATAGAGAAACTCAGAGTTAACACGGATCATTCTACTATATGCCAAGCACTTTGCAAACATGATTTCATTTTATCCTCACTTTGAGATGATGATGACCATTCCTGTTGCACAGGAAGACAGTTAGGCAGGACAGCAATCAACCAGTGTCGGGAGTACATGGCTAGGAAAAAGTCTAGCCCCCAACTTTGAGCCACTGGGATACCCATTTCTGGCCAATGTGATGATAGAAGTCTTATCCTCATGAATACCAGGGACATCTTGGGGAAGTAGCAGGTTCATAGAAAGATTTGAGCACAGGCTGTCAAGCACTAGCCTAGAATGTGCCATACAATGTTTGCATATCAGATGGGAGGGTGATGAGGAAAATTTACCTCCAAGGCTGCTGCCCTTTAGCTTTGAGAAATGTTCATGATGTGCTTTTCTCCAGACTTCCATTAGCTTTTTTAGCTGGAACTAGAGATGGGGTCTCCCGGCTTTCAACTTCATCCGGATGCTTTCATGAAAGTAAAGAAGAAAGGGAAACAGTGAGAGGCTCACATGAAGGAAAATACGGAAGTAAAAAATAAAGTGCTAAAATGAAACACAAAGAAAACACTTTCTCTTTGTAAACTGGGCCATCTTCACTGTTGGGGCTGTTTATGGCTCTCCCTGATATCAAAATATTTTTAATATTTTTTTGGTAAAATTAATTTTGGTATTCTTCTTTGAATAGGAAATGCCACTTTTAGATATTCATTTCTTTGGACCATAATACTTTACAGTCTAAACATAGATACTTCTGGGAGAAATACTACACAGGTGTAATCTGGAGGAGTTGGTTTATCAGCACCTTTCCCCAAAAGAGATCAAAGTGGCCTGGAAGTGGAGGGCAGACTAGAAGTATGTGGTGGCGGAGACAAGTATAGTGATAATGCAAGGAAAGGGCTACAGGGGGGTCATGTTGCCAATTTCTAAGCATCATTCCCAAGAAGTAATAGCATATTTTTGCTCTTTTGTCCCTGACTAAAGTGTGACCTCCAGTCAGTCAAAGCCCTTCAGCTCTGATGAGACTCAAAGGACAGCAGCAGAGGGTCTCAGGGAAACTGAGATGAGAAGATAAGGCAGAAGGCAGTCAAGATTGTTCATCCCTTTGAAGAGAAGGCTAAGGAGGCGGTATGTGAAGGATTGCTCTGGAGAGAGGACTGTGAAGAGATTTTATTTAAAACCATGGATCAAGGACAAAAATCAGAAATAATGGAGACCTTCGCCCCTCACAGGGATGTGAATGGCAGCTGCAGAGACTTGCAGCTTCTGGGGCATGGTGGATACGGGGATGGGTCCCAGCTCCGTCACATGGCTGGACACATCCCTGGGAGGGACCAGGGAAGTGGATTAGATGGCCCCCAAACTTGGGGGGGATCACAGATCCATGACCCTTTGTGTACCCGGATGCTGGCCATGGCTGCTCCAGGGGTGAGTTGCCTAGAATCAGGGACTATGTCTCTGTAGGGATCTTCACAGACATCAGTGACAGGCTGGCTGAGTAGAGGGGAGAGAGGAAGCCCAGGGCAGACAACATGAACTTTGCAGTCAGACCATGCTTTGCTCTGTGACTCTGAGAAGTTATAGACCGCTCTGAGAGTTTCCCCGCCTGTCAGACACGGACCAGGACAGCTCCTTCCTCACAGGACTATGGTGAGAATAGAATGAGGTGCCTCCTGGAAGGTCTCCGTAGCACCACTACCACTGGTTATGACATTCTGATGGCATCTACAATGCTTGCTCGTCTCTGGGCTCCCAAGTCTATGTTCAGGTCCTTCCAACCTACCCTGTCTCCACCTGTCCCTGTCACAAGCTTCTGCTGGGCTTGTAGCCATCAGACCACTCTTCATTGGGCCCCTGAGACTGGGGGACAGTTCCAATCACCCTCGCTCAACTGCCTCCTCATCGTCACATGATCTCACTCCTTTCTAGGGAGGGTCCAGGGACCAGTCCTGCTCCGGGCCTCCTGATGTTTCACCCCTGCCGGTGGCCTTGCCATTTTTCAGGTGACTGGTCTGAATTCTTCCTGCCACTGCTGAGCACACTGAGACCAGCCCCACATCTTCCTCACTGGTGACTGGACAGGCCTCATTTAGATCAGTGTGGCCAGTGAGTGTACAGTGGCCTGGGGAAGAACAAGGATCAGGCACCTGTCCTCTTGACTTCCTTCCCACAACCCAAACCGGAAGCGTTCAGGATATACCAGATCTTCCTTTCTCTCTCCCAAAGAAGAGGGGATAGGGAAGGATGCAGACACCACCACCAGCACCACCCCTCCCCAGCTGCCCTTGCTTTTCCATTCAGGGACATATGAAAGTAAAAATAAATAAATAAATAAATAAAAGACTAACCTTCCGGCCAATCGCAGTTTAGCTACCCTGCAATTAAACAAATCCACAAACCCGCAACACATATTTACATCTCATTAGCAGAAGCCAAATGCAACAACGGCATTAAAATTAAGAAATTAGGCCCAATTATCCTGTCGGCGGCAGTTGGGGGAAGTTGTCAAGGGCTGGTTTATTCATTAGTTTGCACAGAAGTTCAGCGGCTCTCTAATTGTGTGCTGCTATTTTTTACCCCCTCCTCCTCTTGCTTAAAAAAAAATCATTTGAGGTTTTCATTTCTCCGCAGTGCAGTAGCCTGCCAATGTTAGCAAGGCCAGGCCCAGGGCAGGCCTGGGAAGGGCTCCTGTCCTATCTGCACTGTGTGTCATCAGGACCCAGCCAGGCTGAGCTACAAGTGGCTAGGAGGTTAGGAAAATCAGGGCACCTGCTCAGCTGCTGTGTCCCCACAGACTCTTCTGGATCCCTGGGGAGGCTTTAGACAGCCCAGAACACCTCCTCCAGGCTCATTGCCTTCACTGCCAGCCCTGTGGGGGAGCTGGGGTGTACTAGGCCCACTGTGTCCAGGAACACAGCATCTTCCTTCTCTTGGGCTGGCAGCGGTCACTGGACTCAGGTTCCAGGCCTGTCTCTGTTTGGCCAGAGGAGGCACTTCATGAGTGTTCGTTGGGTGATGGAATGAAAATCTTGACAAAGCTCTTTACCATGGGTAAGAAGATTTATTGTGCTCTAGGCTGTGCCCAGGTGAGTGTTCTTGGGCTCCAAGGGTGCTGCAGGGTTCTGGCCAGCTTCAGAGAGAGGTTTTGACTGGTGCACCCTTCTTTCTGGAAGCTTCTGCTCTGTTCTCTTCACCTTGGTCCTTTAGCTTTGCCTGCTGGGGACTCTGTTGGCTTCCTCCCTCCTCCTGGAGAATTGGTCTGGTCTCCTCTGACCACCTGGGGCCTTGGGGAGCTATTGTTGTCCCCACCCCTCTCCAGACCCTTCTGCCTCCTGTACCAGTTATGGGGACACGGCAACCGTTTCTCAGGGGTCCACTGCCCTCTGCACTCTGCTGGGAATGGGGCCCCTTGGTTGTTATCGGCCTGTCAGGTTTTGTTGATAGGTGGTTATAGAAGAAGTAGAGCAAAAGGGAGAAGGCTTGCTCAGGTTTCTCTTCCCAGGTGGGCCCTGACATACTTCTCAGAATACACTCCATTCCCTGTGCTCTAGATTGGGGGTGGCAGAAGGGGCCCAGATTTGAAGTTTGGAGATCTGGTTTTACTCTTGCAGCAGCTGGAATTTCGATTTCATGGAGCCTTACTTTTCTTAGCTGGGAAATGCCACATGTGATACTTTTCCTCCCTTCCTCAGGGCCCAACTGTGAGTGTTTCACAAATATTCCAGGCTCACATTGTTGTTGCCCAGGCTCTTGGTTCCCATGAAAGGTGTTTTTGTATTCCTCAAGGTGAGACCCTCAACAGACCAGCATTGTTCTGTCAGCAACCTGTGATCTCTGGGTGGTGTGCCCCTCTCTGTCTAAATGGAAAACTTTCACATGCTTCCAAGTGACTAAGCTATGTATTTTCGTATAGTCACCTCAAAATTTTCCCCCAAAGGGTTCAGATAAGAGATATTGTAAATAGTCTACTACTTTATTTAATATTTGTGTTAAATCAGTACTTGCAAACACATACATTTCACACACAACTGAAAATGAATTATGGTAAGATATTAATCAATAAAACACTACATCTGACATTTATTTAGTGACTGTACAGGAACTACAAATATAGCTTCTCCCTCCCCACACTTCCACCCTTCACCAAGATGTGAGCTGCCATTTTGAATGACTAATGATGAAGGAATTTTCACCACTAGCATTTTCTCCTCCTGCAGCTCTACTTCTCATCTTTCTTATCTTACCCATTCATTTATTTACTTGTTCATTCATTCATCTACCTAATATTTACTGAGCATCTACTATTTTCATACCATGGTCAAGGACAGCATTAGTCAGAGTCCATTCAGTGCCTGCATTTGAAGACTTACAGGCCAGAGGCAGGCAGAGAGAATGGCAGTACAATATGGAAAGTACTGGGATGGGGGTAAGTCCACATGTTGTTCTGGGGAGCACAGACAGCTTGCCTTCTGGTGGGTCAAGGATGGCATCTAGAAGGAGAAACAGTATCAGCTAAAACCTGTCCTCTCTCCATACCCTGGGAATCTGCAGGCCACACAGCTGTGCCCAGAAGCATTCATCCTGTCTCTAAGTTTGAGTATCCACTTTCTGCTCTCCTGGGGAGAGGGTTGGGGACCAAGCATGACAGGGTGACAGGGATTTCTGGAATTTAATGTAATATGAGGGCAAAAGCAGAGAAGAGGAAGTTGACCCTATTCCGTGCATTAAATGTGATAACAATTGCACCATGAAAACCCTTTTTCTAATTTGCTTCACTGTGGCCATGCTGTCTCATTGCACAGGACCTGTGTATCAAGGGTGGAAATGTCAAATACTAGGGTAGCACTTGATATATACCTGAGACTAGTCTTCCTAATTTACATATAACAGTTCTTAAATCCTCCCAAAACACTATGAGTGAGGTCCATTATTTTAATATAGCCATTTTGGAAAGAGTGAAACAAAGTCCCAGAGAGGATATTTAACTTGCCAAAGGTTATGGAGTGGTAACCTCTCCAGAGCATACACACTTCACACCATACCTGGTTCTTTGCTTCAGACTGCTACACACAGAACAGCAGTTGCCCTTGACTTGCCATTGCCACAAAATCCCCTGGGTTTGTACTCAAGGGTACTGAGTCTTCTTCAGAGAAGAAAAGACAATTTCTTAAGGGGGAGGAGAACTAGGCAAGGGGAGGGTGGTTTCTCACCCTGACAGTGGTCTTATTCATACTACACTATGACATCTTTCTCTTTGTCACGTGTGGGACATTGGGTCCACTGTAGTTACTCTTTAGTTAGATAGTTATGTCATATGAGCTCCTAAAAGATGAGAACACGGTTGCTCATCTCTGTGTCTCCATTCCCATAATGACTCAATACGTTTCAATATTTGCAATGAATTATCTCAGGTGGAATTTAAAAAAGGAGACCAGAGACTCCTCATACAATGCTTAAATGTCCTTTCTAGCCCATTATAAATAGAGTGGGGGTGCCACTGCCTTCATAAGGATTGAACTTACCCTCTGTGGGGCACAACTCATCCCCATCTTCAAGAAGCTCATAGCCTGTGGACCAGCAATGAAATCTCAGTATGTCTGGATTTGAGACTTTGGATACATTATTTGACCTAGGACTTGTTTTCTTAATGGGGATGATTATGATACCTGTCTTGCAGGATTGTTGTGGGTATTAAAATTAGATGAGCTATTTAAGGAACTTAACATATTTCATACATAATAAATGCTTAAAAATTGTGAGAGAGAGAGAGAGAGACAGACACAGACAGACAGACAGAGACAGAGAGGGAGAGAGAGAGAGAGAGCCTATGGAGTTATAGCAAGGACAAGGACTTCAGAAAGGAAAGGCTTCTTAGAGGATGAGACATCTGGAGGCGCCAGGGTGGCTCAGTTGGTTGAGTGTCTGACTCTTGATTTTGGCTCAGGTCATGATGTCACGGTCATGAGATGGTGTACTGATCATCAGGCCCTGTGCTGAGAATGGAGTCAGCTTGGGATTCTCTCCTCCTCTATCTGCCCCTCCCCTGTTCATGTGCATGCACACACACTCTATCTCAAAAATCAATAAATAAACATTAAAAAAAGAAGACGGGGCATCTATATCAAGTCTTGAAGGAAGAGTTGGAGGGGCAGAGGGAAAGGAAGGAGTGCACAGCAAACTTTGAGGTACTGAATAACATGGCTTCTTTAAGTGTTAGAGGACTGTGTTGCAGTGTGCGGGGCTGAGGAGCAAGAAGTGAGGCTGGTGATGTCAGAAGTGATACTGCCTTCCCCACTAAGAAGGTTGATCTTACCCTGTTGACCATGTGTAACCTTCAGGGGCTTGGAATGGAGTCAACATGATGAGTTTTCCTGGGCCTGGCATGGCAGGTGGGTGTGTGTGACGGGGGAAGGTGAAGGTCAGTGTGGCAGGTTGTGGATCAAGGCCATCGGGAAGTAGAAGACACAGATTTAAGTGAATTTCATGTATAATCCTCAGAAACAAGGGCCCCTAGGAGAGATAAGAGGTGACTGCAAGACTTCTAGTTTGGGTGAATGATGTGAAAATGAATGAGATAGGTTTTGGGGATAGGTGATGAGTCTAATTCTGGATGTGTTGAGTTTGGAGCCCTCATAGAACATCTAAGCGGAAGTTTTTGTCCCTTCACGGAAGCTTTTGTCTCTTCTGTCACCCAAGAGTTCAAACGGACACACTGTTACTACTAAGAGCTTTCTGGAATTGGGGGAGGGGTGCTGCAGGGGGAAGAGTAGAAGTGTCAGGGAAGTTTATTTGACCACTTAGGAGCCAGCCTTGGAGCCCCACACTTGTCCCATAGCTGCATTTTGATCCTTGGAATTTCTTGACATCAATGTTTTTGTCCCTAGGAATTGGACCAAGAGAGACAAGTAGAACCCTTGAACTAAATCTTTTCCCTGTGCTGAAGAGAACTTCAGATACACCCCACCCCTCCCCAAAGGCACTATGAGATGTTGTAAAGAATTTCTAATAGTTTCTACCTGATGAAAAAGAACAGAGAAGCCTCTTTCTTCTTTCCCTTTGCCCACATAGCACTTGCTTTGTGACCTCACCCAGAGCATCCACGGGTCAAGGAGTCCAGCCTCCATGGTTGCACCTACTGTATGTGGCCTTAATAGAGGGTAGTCTTTCTGAGCACCAGTGCTGCTCAGGCATCCTACTAGACTTTACAGGAGGGAAGAAAGGAGAAATTACAGGCTTATAAGAACCTTCCCTGGCATCCTCATAACTAAAAAGAAGCTACATTTTCAATGTACTTTATTTCCATTTCTGCTCTGAGCTTGGAACCCAGGTAAGCTGACACATACAGGACTAAGGAGAACGTCCCATGTACACCCAGCATGAGATGCCAAGAATGGTAAACCAGAGGCCAGAGACACTCCCATCTTTGTATGTATTTAGTTTCCCTATCCAACCATATTCTACCCTTTACCTCTTTGAAAAAAGCTTCTTATCCCTTCTGCCTGTTCATTCTATTTCCAAATCTGCCTTGTCTCACCCTGCCTTCTCTCTTTTTCTCTATGCTCTTCAACCAGCGCTGCATACACACGGCTATTTAACTGTAGCTGGGAAATCCAGGTATATGCTTTAAACCGTTTTGTCCATCGGTTTTCTTCTTTTTTCCTTTTCTTTTCCCCTTTTTGATCCACTGTCTTTAAATATATACATATATATTTAAATATATAAAATATATATAAAATATATTTTTATTTATATAAAATATTTATATAAATTTATTCATAAATATTAATAATTATTAATAAATTATTTATATATAATATATAATATATTATATATTAATAAAATAATAATAAATTATTTATATATAATATATATTAAATATAAATAAAATATTTATAAATATTAATAATTATTAATAAAATTAATTATTTATAAATATTAATAATATTTATTTATAAATTAAAAATAATAAAATATATATATATATTTTAGAGGGAGAGAAAGCACGTGAGTGGGGGAGGGAGGGAGAGAGAGAGAGACAGAGAGAGAGAGAGAGACAGAGAGAGAGAGAATCTTAAGCAGGCTCCACAGTGAGCACAGAGCCTGATGAGGGGCTGGTCCCATGACCCTGGGATCATGACTTGAGCTAAAGTCAAGAGTCAGATATCAACAGTCTCAGCCACCCAGTCACCCCTATTTCCATTAACTTTTAAAGTATATTTAAATTTTTGGTAAACATGCAAAGTACATAGATTTAAACAGCTAAAATATTGGAAAATATACATAAATGAAAAAGTGAAAATATCTTTTAGGTCAATTTCCTATTATCTTTGGCATTTTGGCATATAGCTTTCCAGAATGTGGGCATTTCAAGAATGTTTAAAAATATCTTTTAAATGTTATATAAAACACAACTACAAACAGAAAAGTGTATATAACAAATTTATATCTTCACAATCTGAACACAGCTTGGTATGGTCTCTCAGATCAAGAAACAAAATCAACCCTCCATTTACATTTAATTTTTTTAATGTTTATTTATTTTTGAGAGAGAAAGAGGGACAAAGTATGAGCAGGGGAGGGACAGAAAGAGAGGAAGACACAGAATCTGAAGCAGGCTGTCAGCATAGAACCCAACGCAGGGCTCAAACTCAAACTGTATGATCATGGCCTGAGCCAAAGTCAGACACTTAACTGACTGAGCCACCAGGTGTCCCTCAGCACTCTATTTACATATGAAGAATTTGAGTGGGCTTGCAGCCACCATGTTACAATTAATTTCCTAGTTGAAAAAAATGGATTTATGTTCATTTTTCCCTTCCTTTCTTGAGTTTCTTTAAATTAAATAGATTTTTTTATTATTTAATTTTTTCAGTTAACCTGTTATGTATATCTTCTTTTATATTTTTTCAAAATTACCATAGATAGCACAACTTGAATCTTTTACTTGTCACTATCTAATAATGATATTTTACCTCTTCTTTGATGTTGCTAAAACTTTAAAATTTTTTAAATGTTTTTATTCATTTCTGAGAGAGGGAGAGAGATACAGTGTGAGCAAGGGAGACTCAGAGAGAGAGAGGGAGATACAGAATCTGAAGCAGGTCCAGGCTCTGAGCTGTCAGCACAGAGCCTGACTCGGGGCTTGAATCCACAAACTGTGAAATCATGATCTGAGCCGAAGTTGGATGCTCAACCGACTGAGCCATCCAGGCGCCCCAATGTTGCTAGAACTTTAGAGTGTTTCCATTGCATTTACCCTTATTGCCTTTTGCTTTATTATTACTGTTGTTAATTTTAATTCTACACACACTTGGAACTACACAAGCCATTAGTATTTTGTTTTGAACAGTTGATGTTCATTTTAATTGGCCCATCTATTTTCATTTTCTGATTATTTTCATTTATTCATGCTTGCTATTCTGTGTTTTCATCTAGGATATTTTCCTTCAGACTGATTAATTCTCTTTAGTATTTATTCTAGTTAAGATTTGTTGGCCATTATTTTGCTCACGTTTTGTTTATCCAAAGACTTAAGAAAATTATCTTAATTTTAAAAGGATTCACTTTTTTTTTCTTAAAATGCTTTAAAATAACATTCTAATATCTTTTGGTTTGAGCCCTTTCTGATTATTATTATTATTTCTTTGAAGGTAAAATTTATTCTCTGGTGTTTTCAAGGCGTACTCTCCATTCTTTCCTTCCTTCCCTCCCTCCCTCTCTCCCTCCTTTCTTTCTTCCTTCTTTGCTTTTTCCCTCTTTCCCTCCATCTTTTCCTTTCTTTTCTTTACTTTTAGCAATTTTTTCCATATATATATATATATGTATATATCTATCTATCTTTTTCTTAAATAGTTTATTGTCAGGTTGGTTTCCATATAACACCCAATGCTCATCCCCACAAGTGCCCTCCTCCATGCCCATCACCCCCCTTCCCCCCCCACCCCCATCAGTCTTCAGTTTGTTTGAGAATAATATGCCCAGCAGTATGTTCTTTAGGGGTGTTTATCCTACTTGAGGTTCGCTGAGTTTCTTGGATCTGTGTGCTTTCTTCTTTGATCATTTTCCAGCTACTATTTCTTTGAATATTGCTTCTGCCACACTTCATCCGTGATGCTACTCCAATGATATGCATTTTAAACCTACTGATGCCTGTATGCCTCTTCATCTCTAGAGGTATTCTCCATTTTTTTTCTTTGTGTGTTTTTCTTTGACTTCTCTTTATAGTTCACTAACCTTGTGTTTGGCTATTTCCAATATGATTTTAAATCTATCAATTAAGTATTAATAATCAATACCTAATAATTGATTAATACTCAGATGTTACATTTTCACTTATTTATAGCTTCCAATTACACATGTCAAAATATCCATGCTTTCATCTAAATTGTTGATCTTTTCCACTATCCATAGTATTAGTAACTGGAGTATTAAAGTTTTTGCTGCTAAGTCCAGTCCCTGAATTATTGCTCCGCTTTTTGATTCATTAGGAAGCTGTTTGTTGTTGTTGTTGTTGTTTTGCTGCTTTGCCTATCTAGTGGTTTTTTGGTTTTTTTGTTTTTTTTTAATTTTTAATTTTTTTAAAATTTTTTTTAATGTTTTATTTATTTCTAGGAGAGAGAGAGAGAAACAGTGTGAGCAGGGGAGGGTCAGAGAGAGAGGGAGTCACCGACTCTGAAACAGGCTTCAGGCTCTGAGCTGGCAGTCAGCACAGAGCCCGACGCGGGGCTCGAACCCACCAACCGCGAGATCATGACCTAAGCGAAAGTCGGACGCTTAACCGACTAAGCCACCCAGGCGCCCCCAGTGGTTTTTTGTTTTATCATGTACCACATATTGTATATAAAAGGGCTTTAAAGTCTCTAGGTGATGTTTTATTCCTTGAGTTAGTGTTTTCACTTTCCTCTGTTGGGCAGAAGGAGAAAAGACTTCTCTCTTCAATAATGAAATAAGCTTAAAATTAAATACTTTTAAAATAATTTTGAATTTGGAGGCTGATTCCTGCCAGTTAGAGAAGCTTAGTTTTCTATAGATTCAATCACAAAATGCATAATAAACAAGACAATTTAAGGTAATTCACCTATAGTTAGTTGTTAGAATGAATATCTGCAGTCCTCAGAGAAACGTAATAGTCTAGTGTATAATAAAAATGTTAATAGGAAAAGAAAGAAAAATCTGATCCATTGTTAAAAAGTGTAAAACCAATGAATAAAAACTAACTTTGGGATGGCCTAGACGTTGGATTTAGTAGACAAAAGATTTAAAGTTATTGCAAATATATTAAAAGACTTTTTAAAAATTAATTCTAATGAATGAATAGATAGGGTGTATAAGCAAAGAAGTGAAAATCACAAGCAAGAATCAAAAAGAAATTCAGGACTAAAAATAGAATAACTTACTTAAAAAATTACTGAATGGGTTCAACAACAAATGGGAAGTGGAAGAAAAATGAATTAATAAATTAGGAGACAGTCCCATAAAAGTTATGCCATCTGAAGAACAGGGAGGGAAAAAAATGGAAAAAAGAGAATAAATTCCACTAACCTTTCAGACAATATCATACATTGTAATTGGAGTCCCAGAAAACATGGACAATAAGAATCTGGCAGTAAAAATTCATTGAAGAAACAATGGCCAAATGAACCCTAAATTTGAAGAAAAACATCATATACATACATAGGAAACTTCGCAATCTCTTAAAAGGGTAAATTGGTGGGGGGGAAGTATACATAGGCAAATCCTTGTTAAACTCCTGCAAACCAAAACCAAAGAGCAAGTCTTGAAAAGAGTTGAAGCAAATGGACCTATCACATGCAGGGGACAATTGTAATGCACAGCAGGTGACTTCTCATTAGAAACAGTGGAGGCTTAAAGATAAGATATTTTAAGGAACTGCAAGGCAAAACAAAAAATGATGTCAACCAAGAATTTAATGGTTATTTAAATTTTTATTTATTTTTCAGAGAGAGAGAGAGAACACGAGCTAAGGAGGAGCAGAGAGAAAGACACAGATCCAAAGCAGGCTCCAGGCTCCAAGCTGATAGCACAGAGCCTGACATGGGGCTCAAGCTCAGGAACTGTGAAATCATGACCAGAGCATAAGTCAGATGCTTAACTGAATGAGCCATCCCAGGTGCCCCTCAACCCAGAATTTTATATCCAATGAAAATATCCTTCAAATGTAGCTGCAAAAATAAAGTTATTTTCTGATAAACAAAAGTCGTGAGACTGTGTTGAATGCAGACTGCTCTGGAAGACGAAAGGATGTTCTTTGAGCTGAAGGGAAATTACACCCCTAAAAACTGGAATCCACAGGAAGAAGTGAAGAGCAACAGATATGTTAAATTTGTGGGTCAATATAAAAACTATCTTTTGTATTAATTTTCTTAATGACAATTACTTATTCAAAGCAAAGATCTCACTGTAAGGGTGATAACATGTAGAAGTAAAAGATATAACAATAAGAGCATGAAGAATGGAGCCAGGTACCTGAAAGTGCACCCTCTTAAAGGTCTTACGTGTGTGAAATCTGAAACTGGAAGGGAGAGGCTCCAGGAGTGAAGTGGGAGAATATCAATTCGAATTAGACTGTAGTAAGCTAAGGATGGATGTTATCAGCCTCAGAATAACCACTAACACAGTAAGAATAGAGAGGTCTGACTTAAAATCAAATGTTGGAATGCTGAAAATTTTTCGATGGATCCAAATAAGGAAAAAGGGAGCAACTGAGGAACAAAACCCAAAGCACAAATGGAAAACAAGTGACAAAATGGCATGTTAAGACCTGTCCACACATTTACATTCAGTGTTAATGGACAAATCGTTCCATTGGAAAGCAGAGATTGTCAGACTGGATAAAAGGGCAAAACTCATACTATGTAGAGGACATAAAATTTGAATATAAATGGGGCGCCTGGGTGGCTTAGTCGGTTAAGCCTCCGGACTTTCGCTTAGGTCATGATCTCACGGTTCGTGGGTTCGGGCCCCGCGTCGGGCTCTGTGCTGACTGCCTGGAGCCTGTTTCAGAGTCTGTGTCTCCCTCTCTCTCTGACCCTCCCCTGTTCACGCTGTCTGTCTCTCTCTCTCCTAGAAATAAAACATTAAAAAAAAATTTTGAATATAAACAGGCAGAAAGCGAAAGGAAGGAAATGTACATTCAGCCTCCCTCTGGTTTGCCTGTGTTCCTCTGCTCAGCTCTGAAAGACGAGTGTCTAGTGCTGCCCTCTGAGTTCCAAAGGTTTTGACTCCAGCCTTGGAGCCCGAGAAGAATCATAACCCACAAATATATTAAGGAGGAGACTGGCAATGTTTTTGAGGTGAGCCCTCTTCCCTCAGGCAGGCCTTCATTTCCTGACTATAGCAAGACTTCTTCAGGAGACTTCACTTTGATTTTTAGAAGCTTTAGGCCTAGCTCTAAACTACCACAGCTCCCATCTCTGACCTCAGTAAATGTCCAGGTATGTCTGGGATATCTCAAATATCTATCTTGTTGCGCCAGCCCTGGAAACTGCTAAAAACCTTGCTAGCCATTGTTCCTTCCAGCAAAGCTGGGCCAACCCCTCCCACTGATCCATGGTCATGGAGAAAAAGAGTTTGTGATCCTCAGCTTACCAGATAGGATTCTTTTCTCTCCGGAATTTTGGTCCCTTGAAAAATATATTTGTAATTTATACTGTTCCTTTTTTTCCAGTTATCCTGTGTGGGCTCGGCTTTTGGCTTTGTTCAGTAAAGCTAAGGGCAGCAGAAAGGATTACTCAGGACTCCAGAAGCTAAAGGAAGTCTCTCCGAGCTGCTTTCAAGCTCCTGTAATTTATTAGGCATACACTATAGGGAAAACATTGAACAATATGTCCCTGGCTACATGCCAGTAAGAACGTATAGAAAACAGAGAAAGCATGCAAAAAAACAAGGTGTTCCCAAGACTACAAAAGAGCAGATGCCAAAAGCAAGATGCAGAACAGTATAAGATATTCCATAGGTAACACGGTCTAAGGAATTTATGAGCACAGGCAGGACCCAACCCCTAAATATGCATTAACTAGATACAGGTCAGCTGTTTTTGGCATGGCCAGAAAGTGGTGTAATGTGTTCCCTATAATCTCCTTAACCAGGACACAGATATTTGATTTCCCACAACCCTGTTTATTTCACTCATTGCAGAAATGTTTTCTTGTCATGACCTGCTATAAATGATCCTTTTGGAGTTCACCACAATATTGAGGGTTGGGTGAGCTGGATAGGTATGGATGGGGACTTGAGCTGGACACCTTCACCTATAGGTGTGAAGTGGACATATATCAGCTTAGTGCCATGGAATCCTTCCAGAATCTTCCAGGGCATGGGCAGGTTGGTAATAGATTCTAGTTGCTAAAGTTCATGTTCCATCCACAACTGCCTCTTGGATGAGTCCCTAAGAGGGAGTTTTCCTACTGTACAGAAAAAGTTATTTCTGGTTAGTGCAACATACATAGCCAATGTGAGATTTTGAATTAGAGTTCAGTGTGCAGCTTTGCCATTTTCTAAGATGGATCTTGGGAAAAAGAATGTGAGCTTTTTGCATCAGTTTTCCTAACTGTGAAATGGAGAAAATAAGAGTTATGTATCTCAGGGTTATTGTGAGGAATAAGTGAACAGGAGTGTGGAGAAGGTATCTATCTGTCAAGTGCAGCCCTGCACAAATGGAAGTTCTGTTCATCTTTAAAGCACAGACACTCTGTTATTTAATCCAGTAACCATAGAAGACTCAGTATGGGAAAATGACAATATCATTCTTTAAAAAAATTTTAAGCTTACATATTTATTTTGAGAGAGAGCGAGAGTGAGAAAGAGCATGAGTATGCTGGGGAGGGGCAGAAAGAGAAAGGGAGAGAGAGAATCCTAAGCAGGCTCCACATTATCAGCGCAGAGCCTGACGCAGGGCTCAAGCTCAATGAGCCATGAGATCATGACCTGAACTGAAACCAAGAGCTGGATGCCCAACCTACTGAGCCACCTAGGCACCCCCATTCTTTTTTATTCTTTTTTTTTTTTTTATGTTTTATTTATTTCTAGGAGAGAGAGAGAGACAGCGTGAACAGGGGAGGGTCAGGGAGAGGGAGTCACAGACTGAAACAGGCTCCACGCTCTGAGCTGGCAGTCAGCACAGAGCCCGACGCGGGGCCCAAACCCACGAACCGCAAGATCATGACCTAAGTGAAAGTCGGACCCTTAACTGACTAAGCCACCCAGGCGCCGCCCCATTCTTTTTTATTCTAAATCAATAATTCATTTATTTGTTCCAAAAGCTTTCTTTTTGGGTCAAAACAACATTCAGAGGTACATCTTTCAGACTTAAAAGTGGTAAAGAAGACAGACCGGGGCCAATGACCCCCAAGGGATGGACCAGAGGCAGTGTTTTGGACTTGGGTCATTGGGATAATCTGAAAAGTGAACTGCACTGTAGGACTGATTTGAGCAGCAGAGCATCTGCCATGGTGGGCCATTTTCCTGCAGGCCCCTTTCTGGGTCATCCCTGTGGAGAAGCAGAGGGAGAGACCCTGCAGCCTTACCACTGGGTCAGCCTCAGTGACTCCAGCCTGTGCTGAAGCTGCCGAAACGAGCCCTTTCCTTAGTGAATCAACAGCCCAGTTATTTTGTCCCTGAAATAAAGTGTCCAATTTCTCCTGCAGTTTTTAGGAAGCTGTTTCAGCTGAGTCTCCAGCTGGATTTATTTTTAAAAAGATTATTCGTCAGGTCATGGCTGGAACATGCTGAAAGGCATCCTGGGCAATTCTCCCTCTGGCCAATGCTTATCCACTCTCCTCAGCCCAGGGAGTCGGGCTGCATAGGGAGGCAAAGGGGAGCTTCCAGGGGAGGCTGAGTAGGTCTCAACCAGTCAGGCCAGCCCTTGCCAGATGTTTCCTTGCCAAAGCTCAGGCTCAGAGTCTGACCTAGGAGCTGCTGATAGGGCTGGAGCCAAAGCATCATTGTTTCCTGCTTCAATTACTGAAGTTGGGTGTTGGGGAACACAGACCTGGCAGTCACACTGCATGAATGCTTGTCCCACACCATTCTTCTGTTCCATTTCCTTTTCCTCATACACCTGAGTGCAGCTCTCCTGGTAAATGGACTGTGCCTTGGGCCTGGGTGCTCACCTGCCCACTGGGGCCCATGCTGCTGGGCCTCCAGAATCAAGGGAGTAATTGCACAGGGCTTCAGCACCCTGCTTGGGTCAAAGGTGTGTGTTCTAAGTGGTTTGATATCTGAATACCACCCCTGCCTGGGGCTGTCCTTCTCAGACTTAAGATAGGAGAGAAGAGGTGGTGAGGCTGGAGCTGCTTGAAGTAGACAATGGAGATCCTACACCTCTTTCTAGGCCAGGCTTGGCAAATTAAGGGCCAGATAGTAAATATTTTTGACTTCATGGACCATATGGTCTTTCTTACAACTACTAAACGCAGCTGTTGTAAAAAAATCAGCCATAGACAGTCTACAAAAGCATGGGTGTAGCTGTATTCTCACAACTCTCCTTACAACATAGGCAGAGGGCTAGATTTGGTACCAGGGGTGGTGTGTGGAGCTCTCCTCTAGATTCCTAGGAGGTGACCACCCCATGCTACCAGTGGGGAGCCTGCAGCTCAGGCCTTGACCACTCACACTACCCTAGGGACGGACTTGCTCCACAGTGGATGCTGCTGTCTGGGAAGGTAGAGAATCTGTTTTTCTGAACCTGGATTGTGACTGGATACTTGGGACAGAAGTTTCTGAGACCTCCAGCATTCAATGCTCTGAAGCAGCAAGGGCCCATGGCAGGAAGCACTTTCACTGGCTCTTCTTCCTGCTTTGCACCATTCTCTTCCCATCAGTCCTTGTTCTGTTCACATCTAGAAACTGGCTTCTTTAAATTTTATTTCTTGTTTAATTGTTTATAAGAAATTCACCTTAATACAACATGCACTTATTAAACATCTGCCTTGTGCTATGCACCAAGCTGTGCACTGGGGGTATAGTCATGGTTCCAAAGCAAAGTGATAGCAGAGATGTAAGGACAGTAGTGAAAGGCTGGCTGACAACAGAGAGCTCAGAGGGCCTGAGCAGGTAGACCTAATTGGAATCTGAGCCTCTCTCCCATTGGTCCTTGAGCCACCCTGGCTTCTGCCCCCTCCAGAACAGAGTGAGGCACCCACAGGTGGATCCATGGGTAGCCAGGGCTCCCATAGGGGCACTAATCTGTGTGAGTGGCACAGTGAGGTTCTTCTGATGGGGATTTCCCATTTCCAATTGCACCCACACACCTTGTTCTCTTGAGTCTGGCTCAAGTACATCATTTACTGGTGATGTGACCTTGAAAATTCTACTCAAGCTCTCTGTGCCTTGACTTCCTCATCTGTATTGGGGATGATAACTCCTGCTTCTTAGGTTGCTCTGAAGATTAAGTAAAACAATGCTGTGGACTGATTACCTGGCTAAGTGTGGTCCTCAGTGGATGGTTATTGCTATTTCAGCCTGACAAGTATCCTGTGAGGTAGGCAAAGCAGGTTTCACCTTCACCATGTGACAGAAGAATGAACCAATACTCAAGAATAAAATGACTTGTACAAATGAATTAGCAGGTGAGATTCTACCCAAATTGGTTTTGTCGATAGATAAACCAATCATATTATATACATCAAATAATATACTTCCTAGCTGTTATTTTATTATTTTTTTAAATAGTTTATTGTCAAGTTGGTTTCCATATAACACCCAGTGCTCATCCCCACAAGTGCCCTCCTCCATGCCCATCACCCCCCTTCCCCTCTCCATACTTTCTAGCTATTAAAAAGAAGTGAGTAAACACCCTGCATGTACTAGATGGAACAATCTTTATGAGATTACAAATAACAAGCATCTAGAGTACTCATGCCCATGCTCCAACTGAATACCTCAGTGCACCCAGTTGGATGCAGGCCTCCTCTATGGGCCTGGCTTAGGGACTGTTTCAGGGGCTACTCTTGGCACAGAGGATAGGAGGGGCAGTTGGGGGTGGTGGACAGCTCTGCTTGGGAAGGAGGGGAACAGTCTTGAGGACAACCAATTAAACCTAATTTAATCTGTGGAAATATTTGATTACACAAATGTAATTTATTATGCAAAGTTGCCCTTTCTGACAAACGAAAGCATCTTTGATAAGTGGGATTGTAACAGAAGGGGTTTCAGCAGGCAAATAAACCCAGCTGGGAGCCTGCCTATGGCTCTCTTCTCTGCATGAAGTACATCAGGCAGAGGTTCGAAGAGAATACCCTAGAGGGAGTCAGAAGTCTGCGCCCCATGTCCATCATGTCAGACCGTGTGACCTCGGCCCTGTCTGCCTGCACAGCTAAATAATAAGACTAGGGTTTACATTTGTCCAGCATTTCAATGTTCACAGAAAACCTTCCCATCCACAGTGTTTTCTGGTCCTCATAATAATTCAAAGTTTGGAAATCCCCTTATAATAACCAATCTTTCCATTGGGCCAGTATTTTGATATTTTTAAAGACTTTTCATATCTCTGCTCCTGCTGGTACCTTCTAACACACCTGTGAAGTTAGTGGGACAGATATTCTTATTTTTGTTTGACACATGAGGACAGGAGTTAAGGAAGGGTAAATATCTGTTAAGTCACGCAATAAGATCACCCAGCTGTGGAATTGACAGTGGAACCTGGGTTTTAGCCCCTAGGGGTTTTAGTCCCTTCTGCCTCACTCAAGTTCATGTCACTGTTCTTTCATCAGAGGACAAAGCCAGACCTGATTAGACCCAGTGGAGGAAGAACAGAGGCCCCCACAAAGCCAGTCCCTTAACCCTTAGTAGTGTCTAAGCGGGGAAGGTGTTGTGTTTTTTTGTTTTGTTTTGTTTTGTTTTGTTTTGTTTTGTTTTGTTTTGTTTCTGAAGCAACAAATTCCAATAGGAAGAATATGGCTCTTGCAATCAGGAAACCTGGAGTTCACCTGCAGGCATGCATGTGGTGTTTAAAATGCCCATCACTTTTGGAGCACCTGGATGGCTCAGTCAGTTAAGCATCCAACTTCAGCTCAGGTCATGATCTCAAGATGTGTGTGAGTTTGAGCCTTGCGTCAGGCTTTCTCTTGACAATGGAGAGCCTGGAGTCACTTCGGATTCTTTGTCTCCCTTGCTCTCTGCCCCTCCCCCACTCACACCCTGTCTCTCTCAAAAATAAAAAAAAATTAAAAATTAAAAAAAACACATCACTTTTGACTACATACTCTGTGTTGAGTGTGATGCATGTTTCTTAATTCTTACAAAACACATGAATAAGTGGCACAAAGCCCACATTCAGGTAAGAAAACTGAATCTCTGAATGACACATGGTATGCTCAAAGCCCTAGGCTCATAAGTGTAAAAGCTGAGGTGAGTCTCATCACCTCTCTGGGCCCGTTTCCCATCTGTACCAAGACTGGATGTGCTTCTGAGCTCTGGGCGGACACTTGGAGCTTCAACTCCTGTGCTTCTGGGTTTCATGTTCCCAAGAGGAAACTCATAAAAGTGACCACAAAGGGTAGGTAACCTGTTTTGGGTTGGAGGGTCACTGGTGAGGAAAGCAGAGATGGGGACCAGTTTGGGAGCAGCTCCTGTGACACTTGGACTTCATGTGGCTTGTTAAGTCTTTGAGGAGAAGGGCAGCCTTCCAGTAGCATTAGCCAGGCTGGGCCTTGTCCACGGAGCAGATAAAGACCTTCCTGAGTTGCCTGTCACTTACTATCAGAAAGATAAAGCTTTCACAGATTGTCTTGTAAAACCCTTCTTATTGATGAGGAAACGAAGGCCCAGAAAGGTTAATTAATGTGTTCAAGGTCACACAGTTCATAGACCAGCAAAAACAACTCCAGACCTAAGTGTCCTAACACCTGATCAAAAGATGTCTCTCTTACCCAACTTTCCAGGGTCCTCTCTGGCCCGCCTTTTTACCGGCAATTAAATTACTGGTAAAAGGAGCAAAGCTGTAATAATATTGGGACAACTCCATTTAAGCAGAGGTTTTTGGCGTGGAGTTTTTAGAGGAGGTCATGGATACTGCTGCCCAAGGCTGACAGCTTCATGCTAGCTTGGGGCTGCCAGAGCTCTGAGAGGATCCCCACGTGCTCTCTTCTTCAGGATCCACAAAGCACTGCAACAGGGGCCAGGCCCCGATTGCCTCTGGGACAAAGAATGATCCCTGTTGAGGCAGCTGCAAGCACCAGGGAGAGAGAAGAGAAAGTGGATTGCCCAGGAAGAGCACAGGATGACACTTGCCATAAAGGGGAAGGAGGGGGAACCTCCCGACGAGTTTGGGAACCAGTTACAATCCACTGACTTAATTGTTTTCCTCTATCTCCGTGTGTTAATGCTTATTATTCGGCTTGTTATCTGATGGTTATTTAATCTATATTTTGTAATTACTTCCCTTCTGTCTTTCAATCAGATGGTCATGCTTTTTTTCTTGTTGCATTGAAGCACGGACCTACATTTCACAGGCGCAGAAGTCAATTATTTGCTAACATTTCAAGTGGCATTTAGTGACATGGCTCAGCCATGGTCTGGATGCCTGGGCCCCACTGGCCTGGCTACTCTCCTGTCCCTAAGTTTTGCCCATTCCTTGTCTGCTGGGATCCCAGAAGCCTAGGAGGCCAGGAAAGAGAGAAGAAAGACCTCCCCTACGGGCTCCTTGTTTCCTAGGGAATGGGAGGTTGCCAGTGGAGGTAGGTGGTAGAGGATAGGGTGGGCAGTGTGACGGACATGGGGTGCAGAGTGGTAGGGCGAGACATAGTAGTGAGATGGTTTCAAGGGCTAGATTCCATGGTGGTTAGAGTCTAAAGTGACCTGCTGCACAACATGCTATGGCTGCTTGGGCTGTGCCTTGGACAAATGGAAGCCACATTCTCCAAGTGGGAATCAATTGCATGAGGGCCTGAAAGGTTCTAGGGTGCATTTATAGGCAAAATGGGAAAACTATTTAAATTCAGGGCTTTTTCAGAAATCCAGGCCATTCTGGTGTTATTCTTAGGCAGTCTCTTGGGTTTTTACAGGCAGCACAAAGGGAGAGCAAATTCTGTGGCTGAGTTCCAAGTCTGGATTCATCATTCTCATGCTGTGTATCATCTGGAAAAACACTCAACTTCTCTGAACCTAGATTGTTATTTATCATGGGGATTATAATACCTTAGAGGATTATTGTGAAGATCATGTCTGCTAAAGTGCAGATAACTTTTGCTATCGTGGAACTTAAGAACTAGAAAAATTATCTAAAAAGGTAATTGTTGATCTACTTTAGAATCTGCACTCTCAGTACTTGCTATGTCTAACTTAAGAAGCAGCAGATTCTGATCACACTGTCCTTTTTGGTGCTACAGCTGTCACTGAATCTAGGCATCAAACAGATCTGGATGGTGAGGGACACTTGTCTGTGAAAGTGCTTTGCAGATTCAAAGTGCTAACAAATATTAGTTTATTCAGTCATGTAGCATATGTTTATCAAGTTCCTGTTGTAGGAGAAGCACTGTGGCAGGAGCTGGAACATAGCGGTGAACAAGATCCAAGCAGTCCTGCTGCATGAGGCCTCTGGGCTAGGCCAAGATGGAACAAAGTAGGCTATCTGCCTGACCTGAGATGGCAGGCCCAGACTTTGTGCAAGCCCAGGAAAGGGCACCCAGTCCAGACCTGGGGCCAGGAAGAGCTTTCCAGAGGGTGCGATGTCCATGCTAGAAAAATAGAGGGTAGGCAGAAGCAGAGCATGTGAAAGTCTCCAGGGAACATTCTTTCATCTTCCAGTTCATTCATTCATTCATTCATTCATTCAACAACTATTCACTGAAAGCCTGCTGTGTGTTGGGTGCTAGAGATATGGGGTGGTCTAAGGCAGAAACTTGTCTCTCACCATGCCAGTTCACTGTTTAGAAGAATGTATGAGTTTAGGTAATGATAGGTGCTCTACAGATAAACTTCAAAATCTTGGTGTCTTAATGCTATATAATTTCATTTTTATTCATGTAAAGTTCAAAATGTGTCCATAGGGTTGATCCTCATGAGGATGACAGAGAAGAGAAGGAAGCATAGAGGATGGTGATGAGCAGTGACACATGTCAGTTCTGCTTGGCACATGAGCTGAGTGCACCTGCCTACCAGGGGTCAGTTGAGGGTCCAGAAAGAAGACAAAAGAGATTTCTTGAACATCTCTGCCTTAAGAAGAGAGAGAGAAATCAAGATGATTAGCATGATTCCAGCCTAGCAACAACTGCTATGAAGAAGGAGTGATTGACAGGAAGGGAACATTCCTGTGTGTGTGCCCACGTGACTGTGTGTATATCTTTGTGTGACCATGTGACTGTGGGTCTGTGTCCTTGCTCCTTGTGTGTCTCTATGTGTGACAACGTGACTGTGCCTTGTGATGCTGCTTCCACCCACTTAAGGATGAGTCAGGAGGCAGAGCTGTGTTCCTGCAGGGCCCATACATGCTGGCTTGGAACTGTGCCCCGAGGTGTGACTGCCTGCGGTATAGGATCAGCAGTGAGGGATCTGGGAAATGTGAGCTCTTTATTGGGTCTAATGGGCATTTGCCTCAATCAGGAGTAAAGGTCAGGAATGTGATCTTTATTACCCACTCCCAAACCTGTGCATATGGAAGCTGCCTATTTCTCATTGCCCCTCCATCCCTCTCATGAAAATTATTCTTACAGCCAGCTGCCTTGAGCAGGGAATTAGTCTGAGTGTGGCCTGGAGAGAGAGGAGGGGACAGTGAGGTCAGTGTCCCTGCCCCTTCCCCAAAGCAGGTCACAACATCCTGCACCAGACAGGCAAGGTGTGCTCTTTGCAGTCAGTACTGTGCAGAGATAATTGTGAGGGTCTCACTGTTCTGAACATGAATGCAAAATGCCTTGCCAGTGTAGGGGTGGTGATGGCACCAAGTTGAATCCAGTCTGTTTTAACACTCAGAGAGCTGGAGGCGATTTCAGTCTGAGGTAAATGAAACGAGAGAAGCATATTCCTGATGCTGACTCACACAGCACTGTATTTGGAGACTTAATGGTGATAAATCAATGATCTAGAAAATATAATCCCTTCCTGTTAACCAGACAGGCATACACATTCTCCCCAGATTGCAGAAGGTAAGCACCCAAATTTTCAATTAGTGCTTCATATCCCACGACTTTATAATTGTGAATAATTAAATTGGAACACAGCACACACACACGCATCAGTGCCTGCAACAGAAGCAGGTTTGCAAAGACCCAGAGTCAAGCCATCCCAGCAGATGGAAACTCTTCCAAAGCAGAGACTGCAGAGTGTCAGGAGGAGCTCCGTGGGGTGCAGCCAAGCTGAAAGGCACCTGGTAAGTGGGGAGGAATCTGGGTGCAGGGCCCATGCGGCAGATGTGCATGTCTTACTCCTCAGGCTTATGGCAACCCTGTGGAGACCCTGTGGGAGGTGGTCTGAGTCACAGCAAAAAGCATGGGGAATGGCCACCTATGAAGAGCAGCCTCTGGAGGTCTGTGTCCTTCACCCTGTGATGGTGGTTGCCATCCAGTCTCTGGGACACTGTGGACCTGTGGACACTGTCATTTTCTGTGGTGACAACTTGCTGGCAAGGAGCACCTGTCCAGGTCCCTGAAGTTTTGAACCCATCTCTGGCTCCTTTCTGCTCAATCCAGGGTTCTTCTCTCTGCTTAAGTGCCAGGCTTCTATCTCTAAAACGGGGGTGAATGTTCCGACTCCCCTGTCTCCAAAGGTCCCTGTAAACATTACATGAACTCACAAAAGTGGAAATGCCTTGTAAATTCCCTATTTGTTTTCTCAAGGAGGGCTCCTTAGGGTGCCCAGAGCAGAATCACCTGGGGCTTGTGCTACGTGTATATCTGTGGGCCTCACTCCACGCTCTGAACCAGAATCTGAGTTCCTCAGGGAAGCTTCCTCATTCATGGTGGGCACAGTAATAGCCCCAAGGATGTCCATAATCTAGTCTCCAGAACCTGTAAATATGATCCCCATATGTAGCAACAGAACTTTGAGGAAGTACTTCACTTTAAGGATAGGAAGGATGTCATGGATTACTGGGTGGATGCACTCTAATCATGAAAGTCCTTAAAATCAGAGGGTTAGAGTCAGTCAGATGGGACAAAGGAAGAAGTGTCATAGAAATGTAGTGGAGAAAGACCCTGTCTACTATGGCTAGCTTTCAAGTTGAAGTAAAAGGCCACTGGCCAAGGAAAACAGGGAACCTCTAGAAGCTGGATAGGGCAAGGGGTGGACTCTCCCTGAGCATCCCCAGAAGGGAACCCAATCCATTTACACCTTGATTTTTGTCTAGTGAGACCCTTGTGGCTTATAGAACCTTGAGGCAATACATTTGCATTGTTTTATGTTGCTACATGAATGGTAATTTGTTACAGCAGCAACAGGAAAAGAACATGCATACCGGATTTTGAGAACCACAGTTTCAAGATATATTAATATAAGGGGCCAGACCTGAGGCCTGGACATACTGAGCACTGCCCCCTGTCATCGGGGCATGGCAGTCTTGACCTCTATCTTCCCAGGACAGGGACAGCATCCAAACCAACACAAGTCACAGCGGTAGGTATATTTAACCTACTTAAATGTGTAGAGCATCGAATGTAAACTGAATGTACTGAGCTCAGTGTGGAGGTGAGGTGAGAGCATGCACAGATAGGGGCATGGTCTCTGAAACCAAGGAATTCACATTTGAGTAATAGATGCAGAAGTTAATGAAATGCCCTATGCAAACTTGAGTCTAGTAAAGCCACTGTACACGGGGGAGCTAAAGATATTTACTGGAGAAACGAGAGAATGTTCTAGATTGATTATGATTTGCAAGTAAAGAAAGGATTGGGGACGAGAAGGTAGTGAAGACAAAGGGAACAGCATGTGCAAAGGCTGCTGTGCTGGGGAACACGAGTTTCTCCATGTGCAGCCACGGACACCCACACTGGTGTCTGCTTTCCCAAATTGTCCTCCATCACCCCACAAGGGGCTGAAGATGTCAGAATTTTGCTTTTCCAATTTCTTTTCTGAGTAGTTCATGGGACTAGAATCTAATCCTAGTCAAAAGGAGCTTGAGGGAAAGTCAGATGGAGAGTTTTGGAGAAAGTTTTCTTTCTTGACAAAACAGTTGTAAGGAAGAAAATGTCCCTCTTCTTTGTTTCTGAACATGGTCCGGCCTACATGTCAAGCTGGGAACTACTACAGCCATTCTGTAAACAGGAAGGAAGACATCTGTGGTCTCAGAAGAAGCAAAGTGGAAAGATGAAATGTGGGCAGTCCTTGATGTCATTGTTTAGCTGCTCCTCCAACTCCCTGGCGGGGGGCGGTGGGGGGGAGAGGGAGCTGCCCTGCATGCCGACTTGTGGTTAGAGTCTGAAAGAGGGACTCTCCTTATAATTATGTTGCTGCTAACAGATTTTCTCATTACTTACAGCTGAAAATACACTCACTGTGGTAGGGAAAAGAAAAGCATGATAAAGGGAGGCAAGTTATTAAGGAGCCTAATGCCATGCCACACGGTCCACACTGGATTTACATGTAGGCACTCCACATGTGGGGACATGTATGGAGCTAATATTCCTGACATGTCCAAAGACCTTTTGTCATCTCAGATGGCATTATTGCTCTATGTTGGATGGCAGATTTGGATTTCTCTGATGTTGGGCATCTTTTCATGTGTCTGTTGACCATCTGCATGTCTTTGGAAAAATGTCAATTTAGGGCATCAGCCCATTTTTAATTGGATTATTTGGGTTTGTTTTGTTTTGTTTTGGTGTTGAGTTGTATGAGTTCTTTATATATTTTGGATACTAACCCCTTATCAGATGTATCATTGGCAAATATCTTCTCCCATTCAGTAGATGCCTTCTTGTTTTGTTGGTTATCTTTGCTGTACAAAAAACTTTTTAGTTTGATGTAGTACCAATTGTTTACTTTTGCTTCTGTCTCTCTTAACTAGAGAGACATACCTAGAAAAATATTGCTAAGACTGATGCCCAAGAGTTTATAGCCTATATTTTCTTTTAGGAGTTTTATGGTTTCAAGTCTTACATTTAGGCCTTTAATCCATTTTGAGTTTATTTTTGGGCAGAGCACTTCTAACCCAGGGTCACAGTGCACAGGCCAACCAGGTTGGTATTTTCTGTCCCTCAGACTTCTTTGTGGTACGTTAAGAGCAGTATGATTAGGAGAGGGGATGGCCTGTGACACCACATGAGGTCAAATGGCAGCCAAAGCTTGAGGTGGCCTCACTGTGGGAGAAAGGGGATCGGGCTGAAGGTGAAAGGTTCTCATCTCAGCGGGCATGGCCTGCACCTTGGCCCATGGCCAGGACTGGTGATGAGGTAAGACTGTGTCTGGGCCTGGGATCCCTCTTTTCCCATTTCCCACTTTGTTTCTTAAAATGATCCTGATGTAAACCAGGTGAGGCAGACAACTTCTTACAAACAAGGGCTCTTTGTATTTTGTCAAATTTGCCAGTTAAATAAAGCAATTCTCCCCTCTAAGCTTCTAGAATTCCTTTTCTATTGCCATCAATTTTCTTTCTTTCTTAGATATTTTTCTCTACCTTCATTTCTTGTTGAACAGAATGTTTCTGTTTATAACCCATGCCCCATACCTGGTGAGAAGTATTTCTGCCCAGCAGTGGTTGGTTAGTTAGCATTGGTTAGCTCTCCAGCAGCTCTGGCCTGGTCACAGCCCCTGTTGGGAGACACATCTGGATCACAGCCCCTGCAGCCAGTCAGAGCAGGGATCACAGCCGCTGCTGGCAATCAGTTTTGGGAAGCCCAGGGAAATCATCTGTTTCTCTGCCTTTCTGGAGTCCTTGTCATTCTTCAGCTCTACACCTTGACAAAGAAAACTTTGTGGTTCTTAGTGCATGCTTTAGATTTCACAATAGATCTCTCAAAGTCTTATGTAGGAGAATGTCATGTAACATGCAGAACACAATACAAACGTTTGGTTTTATACTAGTACAGGAAGAGCAGAAAGAATGGAGCTCCCATGGCAGTTTGGGAGAAGAAAGGAAGCCAGCTCAATTCCCACCCAGGTAAGGGAGGCTCCCAACACCTTGTTATCTGTTTGGAGGATGCTCTTCATGACAAGAGGGCTCCATTTTCAGTGATCAGTGCCCTTCCACTCCCCCTATGGCATCCTGGCACATAAAACAATTCCTCTTGGCCCCCCAACACACAGTAGGACCCAAAGAACAGAGAATAGAGGAAGCTGTTCTGTGCCAGGCCTCACTGCAACTGTGTTCCAGACACCAGTATATTTAACCCTCCTGGCAGTCATGGGTCATGTGCTGTCATCATCGCTGTTTTGTAGGTGAGGACCCTGAGTGGGGGGAATGACGCTTTCCATCTAACTTTGCACAGCTAGCAACCAGGAGGTCTGGGATGTGAGGTGTGTGACTCCAGAAAGCAGTGCGACTGCAGAAAGCACCTTTAGCATAGGGCACGGCCTCTGTGCAAGGCTGCACTGCTATGGGACATCTCCTTCTGGATGACTCACTGGCACTTCAAACCAAAAGATATATAGCAGCCGTCACTTTCTGTCTGCAAAGAGGTTTGGGTGCTGGGAGAAGCTGGCTTAATGAATATTAATAGAGTTGAAGAGAACAAGACAAATGGATCTGAACATGGGATCCCTAATTTCTAATCTCTCAGAGCACACTTTCAGATCCTGCTCCAGTGGTTCTATACCAGTGATGGCAGCTCCTGGCCCCCAACTCCTAATCCTGTGGAGACAAAGGAGGCAGGCGCACAAGCAAGAAGCTCAGAAGCAGAGGGAAGCAGAGGGGTGATAGTTGGTAGGAAAGAGAAGTGGTTAAAAGGAGAAGATGGAGATGGACGGAAGGAGGGGAAGGATGGGGATAAGACCTGGGGAGGGTGGGATGGGAAAGGAGGAGAGATAGTGATGGGAAAGAGAAGAAGGAGAGAAGGAGGGTAAGCTGGGAGGGGAGGAGGAAAGGGGGCAGTGCTGGGCAGGAGGAGAAGGGGAGGCAGAGGGTCTGGATGGAAAAGAGGAAGGACAGTGATGAGGAAGAGGAAGGAAAGGCAGATGGCTGAATGGGATGGTGTAAGGATGAGGATAGGGGTATTACAATAGGGGAGGGTCCTAGGAAAGACAGGGCATGCAGACACCCAGAAAAAGCAGCAAACAGGACATGGAACGATGCCACATGGACCAGCAGGGGCATGACAGTCACCTGAAATGTAACACTGATACTGAGGAGCACCGGCTCCCTGTCCACCCCATGCACTGTAACTTCAGAGGAAATTCTGAAGAAGGGCTATGTCATTCTGGGGCCTAGGGACAACGGTCTGATTGGCATGAGGATTGAGGAAGTCCAGCTTTGGAGTTTTGTCAGGTCTGGGAATTAGTAGAGCTGTGTCCCTGTGGGTCAACTCCATAGACTCTCCATCAGGCAGCCCAGGATCCGAGCATGCACCAAGTAAGGAAGCAGGAGCCCTGTGTTCTGGCCCTGCGTATGGCCAATCTGTGTCCCAGGGGACTGTGGCTCAGATTTCTCTTTTGGTGAATGAAGCTCTTGGATGAATGGGATATGGTTGGTTCATGTGTCATCTTGGCTGGACCATAGTATACAGACATTTGGTCAAACATTATTCTAGAGTTTCTATGAGGGTCCTTTTTTCATGAGATTAACGTTTAGATCAGTGAATATTGATTAAAGCAGATTGCCCTCCATAATATACGTGGGCCTCATCCAATCAGTTGAAGGCCTGTATAGAACAAAAGCCTGACATCTCTGAGTAGGAGAAATTCTACAGCAGACAGCCTTAGACTTGAACTGCAAATCCAGCTCTTTCCTTCTGGCCCACCGCACAGATTTTGGAATTGCCAGCATCAATAATCACATGAGCCAATTCCTTAAAAATAAATCTCAGTAGATACACATCCTGTTGGCTCTGTTTTTCTGAAGAATGCGGATTGGTATGGCAAGCAACCCCATACCCCTTTCCCTCTCTGCAAGTCTGTGTTCCTAATGATGAAGAGGTTTAGGCTCATCAGATGGCACTGTCTGTCTGGTTCAGGGGAGCCTAATAAAGGCAGATGACAGAGCCCTTGGTGGATGTTCCTGCGAAGGGACGAGTGATAAAGTGTGAGTGCCCCTCTGATGGGATCTCCCATTCTTCCTGGGACCTTCCAGTGCCCCGCCTGTCATCAGCCTCACCTCTCCAAAGGTCTGTGAGGACTTAGCCAACAAGTGTGAAGGTCTTTTGGCTTTCTTCCAGGCAGCAATAACTCCAGTTGCTTGCCTCTCCCTCACCTAGGGAATACAGAATTAGTCATATGTCTTGGTCCTTCGGGGATGTTATTAAAAAATTTCACAAACTTGGGAAGATTATAAACAACAGGAATCTATGCCTCACACTTCTGGGGACTGAAAGTCTGAGACCAGGGTGCTAGCATGGCCAGGCTCTGGTGAGGACCATCTTCTGGGCTGCAGACTGCACTCTTCTTGCTGTGTCCTTACAGGGCAGAAAGGTATAGAGAGCTCCCTGGGGCCTCTTTTATAGCAGCACTAATCTCATTCATGAGGACTCTACCCTCATGACCTAATCACCTCCCACCTCCTACTACCACTACATTCAATTAGAATTATTTACTTACTTAGTTTATTTTCAATGTTTTTTTTTTTTTTTGAGAGAGAGAGGGACAGAGGTGAGCAGGAGAGGGACAGAGAGAGAGGGAGACACCCACAGCAGGCTCCAGGCTCTGAGCTGTCAGCACAGAGCCCAATGTGGGTCTCAAAACCATGAACTACCAGATCGTAACCTTCCTGAAGTCAGATGCTTGAATTAGGATTAAATATGTGGATTTGGAGGGACACAAACATTGAGCCCATAGCAACATACTTCAGAGAATTTAGGAGTATGGTGTTTTCCACACTCAGTTTATCAGATTCGTGGTGTTTCCAGAGAGAAGCCCCAAACCAGTTAGAGAATGTGCGTGCTGTGTACCTATGTATTTATGTGTCTGGGTGTTTGTGTGTATGTGTGCAAGCTCCATGCATTCCAACAAACCAGGTCTGTTTTTCTTACCTGGTAGGGCAGAATTTTACTGGGATTCCTATCACCCTCAGA